>CM035842.1:156363839-157563839 GCA_020510985.1 Pholidichthys leucotaenia
TGAGATTCAAGCAGCCCTTAAATAGGATCAGAAACAATTAAAACAAAAAGTAACCAGTGTGAATCACATGAGCGGGCTGGGGAGAAAATAACAATCAGCTGTGAGTCATGAGGAGAGGAGACAGAGCGGACAGTTTGACAGGAGTACCGCCCACAACCAGGGAAAAAATCCGGAAGTGCTCCTGACAACTGCAACTCCTGAGGGAGAAAGAAAAGAGAGGACACTAGCAAAAATAACCACAACGCCCTTGGGCTGGCCAGTAGCACCCTCGGTGGTCCTGGACTTGGACATTGCAGCACCCGCGGTGGCTCTGGACTGGAGCAAAGCTGCACCCACGGTGGACCCAGACTGGGCCATAGCTGCACCCATGGAGCCACCGGGCTGGAGCAAAGCAGTACCTGCGGTGGCTGTAATCTGAAGCAAAGCTGCACCCGTGATGGCAGCGGGCTGAAGCAAAGCTGCACTCGCGGTGGCTCCAGGCTGGAGGAAAGCTACACCCGTGGTGGCTTTGGGCTGGTGCAAAGCTGCACCCGCGGTGGCTCCGGGCTGGAGCAAAGCTGCATCCACGGTGGACCTGGACTGTGCCAAAGCTGCACCCACAGTGGACCCGGACTAGGCCATAGCTGCACCCATGGAGGCCCCGGGCTGGGATGGAGCACTCACGACAACCTCAACTGATGGGGAAGCAGAACCCTCGGAGGCCCCGGGCTGGAACGGAGCACCTGCAAAGACCTCAGCTAGAGGGGAAGCAGCACCCACGGAGGTCCCGGGTTGGGACGGAGCACCTGCGAAGACCTCAGCCGGAGGGGGAAAGCAGCATCCACAGAGGTCCCAGGCTGGGACGGAGCACCTGTGAGGACCTCGGCAGGAGGAGCTGGACCCACGGTGATCTCGAATGGCAAGGTTGGACCCACGGAGACTTCTGGCGAAGCTGAACAATCCTCTGTGACCCTGGGGAAAAGCTCAGATGGGAGAGGCAGAGAAACAGGATCAGGGTCACCAGTGGCAGTGAAGCCCGGTGAGGTGAACTCAGGTGCAGCTGATGACTGCACCTGGCTCTCCCCACCAAGAGCCGGACAAGATCTCTCTGATATAGAAACAACAGAAACAAAGGAGAGCACTTGCCTGAGCTCGAGCTCCACCACCGTCCAGGACTCTGTCGATCCAGATGATGACATCTTGGGCCCGGCCCTCTGGAGGTCCAGCTCGGACTCTGCTGTGGTGGCCCCAGCAGCATTCATGGTGGTGGATGCAGTCCCGAGACCCCCCAGCGAAGTGGCCCATGCAGGTGGCTCGCTCGACGTGGACACAGGAGGTCGGCTTCCTGCTGGCGCTGGATCCTGTTCTGCTGAGGCCAGGGGATGCTCCATCATCGGCACAGGCTTCAGCTCGGACGCAGTGCTTTCCCTCCATCCAGCCTGTGGCTGTGGGACTGGGACCGGGTCCTCCAGAGCCGCGGGCTCCTCCATTGTCCGGTGGCTCAATTCAGGGGCCAGCGGACATTCGGGAGAAAGGAGGAGACACAGAGAGAGCAGGTGAACAGTCTAAAGCTGCAGCAGATGGTGAGGACTTAGAGGACTGCCTAATCTGAGCCTCACCATCAGGAGTCAGGCAAGATAATTTATGCTTAATTGAATGAGAAGAAAAAAACACTTGCCTGAACTCCTGGGCTGTGATGTCTTCTGCTGCAGCAAGTTGGGAATCAGCCCTCTCTGTGACTTTAGTAGAAGACGGCCTCCCAGGGAACCCTTGAGGAGCCGCCCCTGCAGCCACAGCGACGGGTGGAGCTGGGGAGGAAACTGCCAAACCCTCAGCAGCGGGAGGAATCACCGAGGGGGAGGAAGAAGCAGCAGCAGCGGGAGAAAAGCTGATGGGACAGCTGGAGAAGATAAACTAGATAAAGGGACCGCTGCAGGAGTTTTCGACCTCGGCGACGGGGAAACTGCTGACGAGGAAGTGGAGACGCTCTTCCGGCAGGAATTCCTTGAGCGACGGCGGGGAGCAGGAGGCGGAGATGTAGGTCCATGGTGAAAAAGGAGAGGCTCCGGAGTCAGGGGACGCTCACTCATCAACTCAAATTCTGTGCCCCCCTGGTAAAACCTTCCTCCAGCTCCTGGGCAAGATCCGGGAGGAGCCATGGCTTATATTCCAATAAAAGCTCCGTCTCCGCTAAAATAACCTGCCTGCGCTCCTCCCGCTCCTTGGCCAATGGTTCGGGGCCGTGTTCGTGAGGAGGAGTCTGAGCTGCCGCCAGAGAGCAGCGAGAGGCTGGAGGCTTCCGTGTCCGCGGGCGCTTGCTCTTCGTCAGTGCAGGCACAGACATCGGTGTGATCTCCCCCAGCCTGTGACTCATGGATGGTGGGGTGATTATGGAGCGGAGTAGGTCTGTGAGCTCCGGGTGGTCCCACAGGCTGGGGCATGCCTCGAGTACCTGCGCTGCACCCTTCAGACATTCTTGGGCAGGCAAGCTGCCCCCCGACAACACGGGTTCTGGAATCATGAGGGCACACAAATCCCTCCACCACGGAGGAGGCTTTCAGCTGTTGTGCATATTAATTTGAAACAATGTAGTATGTTAAAATTAAGTGTTAAAAATAGTTGTCATCATGAATAGTTATGCTTTTAATATTATCAACACTGTACTATAATTGGTGAGGATTTAAGATGATCCTTAATTGTATAGACTGTTTATGAAAAACAGACCAAATCAGCATGTATATGTACAGTATGTACTGTATATTACAGTATATAATGTTTTCTTAGAGAAGTGCTGTTCTTTAGCAAGCTCCATCCAAAAACTTAATTACTCAGTGTTCATTTTTATCCACTGGGTAAATCCCTTGAAAATTCTTCATGAGACACAGAGACCCCAGCAAACTCTAGTAAAGCATATCTTGTGGAGGATGGAATCAGACGAGACAATGACCTGACGACACAGAACTTTATTCTCCTCCAACACATAGAACAGACTGCCCTGGGTACCAAAGCGCCCTCTTTTATCCACTTTAAGATAAGATAAGATAAGCCTTTATTAGTCCCTCAATGGGGAAATTCCAGGATTGCAACAGCACAGGGATAGCAACACTCAGAGCAACAATCAGAAGGCAAGAAAAAAACAAAAAACAAGAGCAGCTAATATGCATCTGTACATATTACTATAAATATATATATATATATACAGTGTGGTAAAAAAGTATTTAGTCAGCCACCAGTTGTGCAAGTTCCCCCACTTAAAAGATGAGAGAGGTCTCCAATTTTCATCATAGGTATACCTCAACTATGAGAGACAAAATGAGAAAAAAAAAATCCAGAAAATCACATTGAAGGATTTTTAATGAATTAAGTGGTAAATTCCTTGGTAAAATAAGTATTTGGTCAATAACAAAAGTTCATCTCAATACTTTGTTATATACCCTTTGTTGGCAATGACAGAGGTCAAACGCTTTCTGTAAGTCTTCACAAGGTTTTCACACACTGTTGCTGGTATTTTGGCCCATTCCTCCATGCAGATCTCCTCTAGAGCAGTGATGTTTTGGGGCTGTCGCTGGGCAACATGGACTTTCAACTCCCTCCAAAGATTTTCTATGGGGTTGAGATATGGAGACTGGCTAGGCCACTCCAGGACCTTGAAATGCTTCTTACGAAGCCACTCCTTCGTTGCCTGGGTGGTGTGTTTGGGATCATTGTCATGCTGAAAGACCCAGCCACGTTTCATCTTCAATGCCCTTGCTGGTGGAAGGAGGTTTTCACTCAAAATCTCACGATACATGGCCCAATTCATTCTTTCCTTTACCCAGATCAGTCGTCCTGGTCCCTTTGCATAAAAACAGCCCCAAAGTATGATGTTTCAACCCCCATGCTTCACAGTAGGTATGGTGTTCTTTCTCCTCCAAACACGACAAGTTGAGTTTTTACCAAAAAGTTCTATTTTGGTTTCATCTGACCATATGACATTCTCCCAATCCTCTTCTGGATCATCCAAATGCTCTCTAGCAAACTTCAGACAGGCCTGGACATATGCTGGCTTAAGCAGGGGGACACGTCTGGCACTGCAGAATTTGAGTCTCTGGCGGCGTAGTGTGTTTCTTATGTAACCTTTGTTACTTTGGTCCCAGCTCTCTGCAGGTCATTCACTAGGTCCCCCCATGTGGTTCTGGAATTTTTGCTCACCGGTCTCATGATCATTTTGACCCCACGGGGTGAGATCTTGCGTGGAGCCCCAGATCGAGGGAGATTATCAGTGGTCTTGTATGTCTTCTATTTTTTAATAATTGTTCCCACAGTTGATTTCTTCACACCAAGCTGCTTACCTATTGCAGATTCAGTCTTCCCAGCCTGGTGCAGGTCTACAATTTTGTTTCTGGTGTCCTTTGACAGCTCTTTGGTCTTGGCCATAGTGGAGTTTGGAGTCTGACTGTTTGAGGTTGTGGACAGGTGTCTTTTATACTGATAACGAGTTCAAACAGGTGCCATTAATACAGGTAACGAGTGGAGGACAGAGGAGCCTCTTAAAGAAGAAGTTACAGGTCTGTGAGAGCCAGAAATCTTGCTTGTTTGTAGGTGACCAAATATTTATTTAACTGAGGAATTTACCAATTAATTCATTAAAAATCCTTCAATGTGATTTTCTGGATTTTTTTTTTCTCATTTTGTCTCTCATAGTTGAGGTATACCTATGATGAAAATTGGAGACCTCTCTCATCTTTTAAGTGGGAGAACTTGCACAATTGGTGGCTGACTAAATACTTTTTTACCCCACTGTATATATATATATATATATATATATACAGACACACAGTGCAGAGCATTGTAGCTGGATGGAATAAATATATAAGTATATAAACACAGTGCGGAGCATTGTAGCTAGATGGAATAAATATGTAGATATATAAACACACACAGTACGGAGCATTGCAGCTAGGTGGAATAAATATGTAAATATATAAACACACACAGTGCAGAGCATTGTAGCTAGATGGAATAAATATATAGATATATAAACACACCCAGTGCAGAGCCATGTAGCTAGATGGAATAAATATGTAAATATATAAACACACACAGTGTAGAGCATTGTTGCTAGATGGGATGAAACAGCACAACCGTCTACTTAGTTATCCTACATGGTATGATTATGAACCCATACATATTCTCACCCTCCATAGCGACCGGTATTTTCCTAGTTATATGCCGGAGGGGACCATTGTGTAAGTCTATTGCATCTTTTGCATTCAAAACTATTAGGTTGTTACGTCTTTTTGCTATCTCTGCTAGCAGCCGTGCTTAGGTTGTACAGTCTGACAGCCGTTGGTAGGAAGGACCTGCGAAACCTCTCGGTTGTGCACCTGGGATGATGTAGTCTACTGCTAAATGAGCTCCTCAGTGCATTCAGTATGTCCTGCATAGGGTGGAACTCGGACTCCAGCAGAGATGACAGTTTAGCCACCGTCCTTCTCTCTCCTATCTCCTCCACTGGGTCAAGGCGCTGCCCCAGGACAGAGCTAGCTTTCTTGATCAGTTTGTTCAGTCTCTTCCTATCGGCTGCGGTAATGCCACTGCCCCAGCAGACCACTCCAAAAGTGATGGCTGATGCCACCACCGTGTCATAGAATGTCTTCAGCAGCGCCCCTTGTACACCATGTTTGTGTACTACATGAACAATGGCAATAAACCTGATTCTGATTCTGATTCTGATTCTGAAAAGACCTGAGTCTCCTCAGTAGGAACAGCCTGCGCTGTCCCTTCTTGTAGAGTGTGTCAGTATTGTGTGACCAGTCTAGTTTATTGTTCAGATGAACACCTAGGTACTTGTAGGATGTCACCATCTCGATGTCTGTTCCCTGTATGTTTACTGGTGCTGTGAGAGGTTGTCCTTGCCTGCGGCAGTCCACCACCAGCTCCTTAGTTTTCCTCGCGTTGATCTGGAGGCAGTTCCGATGGCACCAGTCCACGAAGTCCTGGATAAGCCCTCTGTACTCAGCTTCATCTCCATTGGAGATGAGGCCAACGATTGCAGAGTCATCAGAGAACTTCTGTAGATGGCAGTGTGTTGTGTTGTGTGGTGTGAGAAGTCCGCAGTATAAAGGGTGAACAGGAAGGGAGCCAAAACCGTTCCCTGGGGGGGCCCCGTGCTACCAATGATCGTGTCGGACACACAGTCCCGGGTTCTCACAAACTGAGGCCGGTTCGTGAGGTAGTCCAGGATCCATGATGACAGGTGCTGGTCCACCCCTGCGCACAGCAGCTTGTCCTTCAGGATCATCGGTTGGATGATGTTGAAAGCACTGGAGAAGTCAAAGAACATGATCCTCACCACATTCCCGGGCTTCTCCAGGTGGGACAGAGAACGGTGAAGGAGGAAGATCACCGCATCCTCCACCCCAATGCCATGCTGGTAGGTGAACTGGAGTGGATCCATCGCTGGTCCCACCAGGGGTCGGAGGTGAGCAAGGAGCAGTCTCTCCAGGGTCTTCATCATGTGGGACGTCAAGGCCACCGGTCTGTAGCTGTTCAGGTCTTTGGGGTGGGAAGTTTTTGGTACAGGTACCACACAAGATGTTTTCCACAGCTGTGGTACCCTCCCCAGCTTCAGGCTCAGGTTGAAGATGTACGCCACAATCCCACACAGCTGGTCTGCACAGGACTTGAGGAGCTTTGCCCTGATGCCGTCCGGTCCCGACGCCTTCCTCGCCTTGATCTTCCTCAGCTCCGTCCTCACCTGGGTCTTGGTCAGGGTCAGGTTGGGGGGCTGTGTGTTGGGAGTGGGGGGGGGTGTTGGTGGGGTGGGGAGTGGGCAGCAGGACTTGGTGTCTTTAGAGGCAGCAGTGGTTGTTGTGCAGTCAGGGGGGAGAGCGGTTGGTCAAACCTATTGAAAAACAGATTCAGATTGTTTGCCCACTCCCTGCCCCCCGTGGCCTGGGGGGAGGTATTCTGGAGCCCAGAGATGGTTTTAAGGTTTCTCCAGACCCCGCTGATGTCGCTCTGTTGCAGCTTTTCCTCCATCTTCTTCCTGAAGCTGTCCTTGCCTTCTCTGATCTTTCTCCTCAGCTCCCTCTGTACGGGAGCTGAGCTTTATTCCTGCCTTATGGACCCAGGGTGAGAAACATTAACATATGAAATACACAGCATGTACACACATCAACATACACTACACAGAGCATTGCTTATTACAATACTTTCGCACCCCGGCGTTCTCAGGTGTGAATCCTGTCACAGCGGGGGTGAAGGCACTTCTTTGTTTAGTTTAATACCCCCTAGCACTATGGTGCCCTTTGCTGGCTCCGCTCACTTCTTCACCATTACCATCTCTCACCTCCTCCCCCCTAACCTCAAGTTAGGGGGGAGGAGGTGAGGAGGAGGAGGTGAGGAGGAGGAGTGCCATCTGTTATTGTGTCACCACACAGCACCTCCCCCCCCCAAACACCCAGAAAGGGCTCTAACCCTCTGGCACCTTGGGCTTGTGCCGGCGCCCGTAACGGCTGTAATGTGGAGCCGCCGGGCCAGCCAAAGTGCCTTGCTGTCGAGGTGAGTAGGAGACAAACTTGGTCTCTGGCAAGCAGTCCTCTGGAGGGGGAAAGGGTGGGTAGGGGAAAGACCTAGTCTACTGCCAACAGTTCTCTGTAGGGGGAAAACCAACTTGTGGAGCCAATGTAGGTGGGCGTCCGCACCAGGGAGCTTGAGCCAACACTACCTGCTCGTCTGCCAACACATAAGTGGGTTTAAGCCTGTCAATGCAAACATTTTCCTTACGCCCACCCCCACCCCCAAGGCTAACACAAAGTGTTTTGCCCCTGTTTAAAGCACTCTGAACAGGCCATTGTACGGCGGACACAGTGGGGTTCTGTGGGTGTTGTGCCTGGCAAAAATGAATTTGGTGTTCTCCAAACACTTTGGAACAAAGGTGTGGGGAAAACAATGGTGCGCCGGGCCCGGGATGCTGGCAGTCCTGTACTGGAACAAAATTATGCGGGCGGGTCGGTCCCGGGCGCAGGGCTCTCTGGCAAAAATTCCCCAGGGATCCGCAATGGCTGAGAAGAAACAAGTTTTGCCGGGGAAGCTGCCAAATCTTCCTTAGGCACGGAGCGCAACCCCGATAAGACCCAAGGCAGGCGGTCAACCTAGTTTGCGTCCGTTAGCGAGGCTCTGAGCGCTGCTTTAAGCAAACTGTGAAAATGTTCGCACAACCCATTAGCCTGGGGGTTGTATGCGGTGGTGCGGTAGATTTTGACCCCCAGGCTATCGGCCATCATGGACCAGAGTTCCGAAACGAATTGCGGACCTCTGTTGGAAGTGATGTCCGATGGGGATCCAAACCGTGCAACCCAAGCCGACAAAAATGCGTGAGCTACCTCGGCAGACATGGTGGAAGCCAGCGGGACCACTTCTGGCCAATGCGTGGTGTGGTCCATGATCGTTAAAAGGTGTCTGAACCCTGCAACGGCAGAAGGGGGCCCACTAAATCCATGTGTACGTGGTCGAACCTCCTGGCTGGAATTTGAAACGGCTCGGGGGTGGGGGGGCGAGCTTTGGTGTGCTTGTGCACTTTAGCCCGCGGCACGCGACGCACGCTGCAGCCCATTTTTTCACATCCCTGTGTAGGTGAGGCCAGACAAATTTGGACCCCACCAGTTTAACTGAGGCTCGCATGCCGGGATGTGAAAGGGAGTGAACAGACTCAAAAACACGGCGGCGCCAAGAGCTCAGAACCACAGGGCGGGGGTGGCTGGTGGAGACGTCGCAGAGCAAGGGGGAGCCCCCTTCTTGCACCACCCAGCTCTCCAGTTTTAATCCAGTAGCTGCGGACTGGAGCGCGCAAATGTCTGCGTCCCCAGTTTGGTCGGCGGCCATGGCAGGAAAATCTATCCCCATGTAGACTGGGGAGACTAACGCACGCGACAGGCAGTCAGCCACGACATTAAGTTTACCGGCTACATGTTGAATGTCGGTAGTGAATTCTAAGATTGCGGCCAAGTGCCATTGCTGCCATGCTGACCACGGTTCCGAAACTTTGGACATTGCGTATGTTAGCAGTTTGTGATCAACAAACGCGGTGAACTCACGGCCCTCAAGCCAAAACTGGAAATGACGCATAGCTAGGTGGAGAGCCAACAACTCCCGGTCAAAAGTGCTGTATTTACACTCATTGTCACGTAAAGTACAGCTGAAAAATGCGAGTTGCTGCCACAACCTTGAGACGTACTGCTCCACCACGGCTCCTGTCACGACGTCAGATGCATCTGTGGTGAGCGCTATCCGTGCTGATGGAGTTGGGTGGACCAGCAAAGCTGCATTAGCGAGCGCCATTTTGGCATTTGTGAAAGCCTGGACCCGCTTGGGGGTCCAGTCAATGCTTTCCGCGGGCTTCTTTTTTTTTGAGCGCGCTGTACAGCGGTTGCAGCAGTAAAAATTGACCATCCCAAAAAATTCTTGTAGTGCCCTCACGATCTGTGGACGTGGAAAATCTGACACCGCGCGCACTTTATCCGGCAGCAGGATCACACCCTCTGGTGAGATGCGATGGCCCAAAAAATCAATCACTGGCAGCCCGAACTGGCACTTTGCCGGGTTAGCAATAAGCCTGTACGCTTCCAACCATTGGAAAACTCCTCTGCTCCTCCTCTGACACGCTAGCCACCAAAATGTCATCTAAATAGACAAAAGCGAAAGGTAAGTCACGGAGCACCGTGTCCATCATTCTTTGGAAAGTTTGCACTGCACTCTTTAACCCAAACGGCATGTGTAAAAACCCAAAAAGACCAAAAGGAGTTATTATCGCCATTTTGGGAACATCCTCTGTGCGAACCAGGACCTGGTGGTAACCGCGGACCAGATCCACTTTTGAAAAAATGCACGTCCCGGCCAGGTGCACAGAAAAATCCTGGATGTGCGGGATGGGATACCGGTCATGTTCCATGGCATCATTCAAATGTCGGAAATCGCCGCACGACCGCCACGACCCATTGGCCTTGGGCACCATGTGCAGTGAAGATGCCCAAGGACTGTTGGAGCGTCTAACAATGCCTAATTGCTCTAAGTTGGCAAACTCCTTGCGCGTGCTGCCTAGTTTAACCGCGTCCAGGCAGCAAGGACTCGCAAACATGGGTGGACCTTTCGTTGTGATGAAATGCTCGACCCCGTACTTCGTTACCATAGCGGAAAAGGTGGGAACCGTGCGTGCTGGGGACTCGGAAAGCAAATGCTGGTACTTACCCCCTCGAGCTAGAACATTAGCGTGTGTTGGTGGCCCAACCCCTCGAGCTATGCAGGGCAAGGAGGAAAAAGAAACAGCATCCACTGAACGTCTGTTGGCAGCATCAACTAGCAGTCCATAAGCACACAGAAAACCAGCACCTGAGATGGGGACCGAACATGCAGCTACCACAAAGTCCCACTGGTAATTGTGTCCATGTAAACATGCAGCCACTGTCCTTTCTCCAAACATCTTGATGTGGGATCCATTGGCAGCCATAATAGCCGGGCCGCAACCTTCTGCCAGCCTGTCCGCGCTGACCGGCAAAATGATGTCATGAACCGGGCTTGGGATTCTCCTGAGCTCAGCTTCATGGTGTTTTTCTGTTCCTTTATGATCTGTGTTTTCTGTTACCTTTTGAGTTCCATATTGTGTTTCATTGTTCTGCCATGTTCTGTTGTTATTTTAGTTCCTGTGGACCCCTCCTCTCCTGTCAGGTTCTCACAGATGATTTCAATCTGTCATTGTCTGCTCCTCTCCCTGCTCAGATCCATACACCCACTCTCATGCACACACATGCACATATCCACGCACACACTCTTTCACATCTGCTCTCACTCAACTCAACACACACCCATTCATTCCTACACACATGCACACACCCACATACACCGGCACTCACTCTGGTCATTATGTTTCGTATTATTTAAGCTCTGACTCGCTGGAGAGACTATGTCTCCCAGCTGGCCTGGGTACACCTTGGTATCCTCTCTGAAGAGCTGGAGCAGGTAGCTGGGGAGAGGGAAGTCTGGGCTTCTCTGCTTGAACTGCTGCCTCCGCGACCCGGACCTCCGGAAAAGTGGTAGGAGAAGGATGGATGGATGTCTGCACCCTTGTGTATTGTCGGTGCATTGGATTGTCAACCTCTCACCAGAGCACTCTTTGGCTCTGGTGATCCCTTCTCTGTAAGTACCTACACTTGCCAGTTGTCCACAGTGTTAGGTTTTTCTCTGTGTTTTCCCGGCACTACCTTGGTGCTGCCTGTCGAGCCCTGGGTTGCCTGGCTCCAGCCTGCACTTTTGTTCCAGGAGCGCTTAGTCCTGCATTTTATCCTTCCCCCCGCTCGCCATTACACTGGGAGTGTTCAGGTCCATGTTGTATGTTGTCCATTTCTAGTGAGTTTGGGGACTACTTGTGTCAGCTTGTTACTGCACCTATTTACCTGTTTGTACATTGGAGTTTTTGTTTGGACATTTATGTTAATAAAACACACAGTATCCTCCTGCACTTGGATTTCCCGTCTCTGCTGCATCGGAGAGGCAGCGAATCATGACAAATGAGGCTCTTCTGGGAACCAGAGTCTACCAAAAAACGTCTCCCAGAACGTGCGTCCATGATGAAAAGCAGCTTCTCCCTGTCGCCAGCAGTCGCAGCTACTCTTGACCGCTGGCTGTCTCATTTCAGAATCAGAATCAGAATGAGATTTATTGCCATTGTTCATGTAGTACACAAACTAGGAATTTGTCTCGGTGCAATGCTGCAACATTAAACATGGAGTAGCACTAAAGATAAAAAACTATGCACGCAATAAAAGGTAGAATATGAATAAGTAATACTAATCGGTGCAATTTTTAAATATATTAACAAGCAGCAGATATTGTGGAGTTCCACATAGTGCAGTCGATAGTGCAAAAAGAAAACAGTGATAATTGTCATGAGTCCAGTTGAGCTGCTGTACATAGTGCACGAGAGTCTAATAAGTCACTTAGTGTTCAGCAGTCTGATGGCAGAGGGGAAGAAGCTGTTCATGTCTGCACGAGGACTGCATTACCGACTGCACTATATGGTTCTCCACATTATCTGCTGCTCGCTAATATATTTTAACTGCTGACTAGTATTGCTCACTCTTATTCTACACTTTATTGCATGTATAGTTTATTTCTTTTATTTTATCATGTTTAATGTTGCAGCATTGCACCGAGACAAATTCCTAGTTTGTGTACTACATGAACAATGGCAATAAATCTGATTCTGATTCTGATTCATGTTGTAGTCTGAATTGACCGAAGTCTTCTACCTGAGGGGAGAGGGGCAAACAGTGCGTGTCCAGGGTGTGAAGGGTCGGCTATGATCCGACCTGCACGCCTCCGGGTCCTGGAGATGTACAGGTCCTGGAGGGATGGGAGCTTGCAGCCGATCACCTTCTCAGCAGCGCGCACAACGCGCTGCAGTCTTAGTCTGTCCCTGGCGGTGGCTCCTGCATACCACACGGTGATGGAGGTGGTGAGGATGGACTCGATGATGGCCGTGTAGAACTGCACCAACATCTTGGTGGGTAGCTTGAGCTTCCTCAGCTGCCGCAGGAAGAACATCCTCTGCTGGGCCTTTTTGATGAGGGAGCTGATGGTCGGTTCCCACTTGAGGTCTCGAGTGATGGTAGTGCCCAGGAAGCGGAAGGAATCCGCAGTGGTGATGGGAGAGTCTGTGAGGGTAAGGGGGGGCAGAGGGGCTGTGACTTTTCTGAAGTCCACGATCATCTCCACTGTCTTCGGAGCGTTCAGCTGCAGGTTGTTGTGGCTGCACCAGGACGCCAGCCGGGCCACCTCTCACCTGTAGACGGACTCGTCGCCGTTGGAGATGAGCCCGATGAGGGTGGTGTCGTCCGCAAACTTGATCTGCTTGACAGACTGGTGGCTGGAGGTGCAGGAGTTGGTGTACAGGGAGAAGAGCAGGGGGGAAAGTACACAGCCCTGGGGTGATCCGGTGCTGATGCTAACAGAGTCCGAGACAGTCTTTCCCAGCCGCACATGCTGCCTCCGGTCCGTCAGGAAGTCGGTGATCCACCTGTAGAGGGAGTCAGGCACGTTGAGCAGGGACAGCTTGTCCTGGAGCAGAGCGGGGCGGATGGTATTGAATGCAGAGCTGAAGTCCACAAACAGGATCCTGACGTAGGTTCCCGGGGAGTCCAGGTGCTGCAGGATGGAGTGGAGGGCCAGGTTGACTGCGTCGTCCAGGGGCAGGACCAGGCGCTCAAAGGACTTCATGACTACAGAGGTGAGCGCTACAGGTCTGTAGTCGTTAAGTCCAGTGATCCGTGGCTTCTTGGGGACAGGGACAATGGTAGAGGTTTTGAGACAGGCCGGCACATGGCATGACTTCAGGGAGGTGTTAAAAATGTCTGTGAAGGCAGGAGTCAGCTCCTCCGCACAGTGTCTCAGGGTGGAGGGAGACACGCCGTCCGGACTGGGGGCCTTGCACGGGTTCAGTCTGGAGAACTGTCTGTGCACGTCCTGCTCACTGATGGCAAGGGCAGGGGGGGAGGAGGGGGGCGCCGCCTTTGATGAAGTGGGGACCATGGAGGCAGTGGCGCTGGGGGGAGGGGGGAGTTGGACACAGCTGACGAGGTGTCAAAACGGGCATAGTGTTGGGACAGTCTTTGACAAAGGGCTTTGTCATCCTGTCCCTTAGAAGCCTGAGGCCGATAGTTGGTGATTTGCCTCAGTCCTCTCCACACAGAAGCAGAGTCGTTAGCAGTGAACTGCTGCTGGAGTCTCTCAGAATACACAGATTTAGCTCTCCTCAGCTCTCTGCTAAACCGGTATTTGACCTCCCTGTAGCAGTCCCTGTCTCCACTTTTCAACGCTGCTTCCTTCTCCTTCCTGATCTGTCTGAGCTTAGCTGTGAACCAGGGCTTGTTGTTGGAGTAACTCACCCTGGTGCGCGATGGAAGAATGCTCTCCTCACAAAAGTGGATATATGAGGTCACAGTGTCCGTGTACTCATCCAGATCATGCATAGCTCCTTTAAACATGTCCCAGTCAGTTATTTCCAAGCACGTGCGCAGCTCCTCCACAGCTTCACTGGTCCATTTCCTCGTAGTGCTCACAACAGGTTTTGTGAGCTTCAGTCTCTGTCTATATGTGGGAATCAGGTGGACCATCACGTGATCAGATAGTCCGAGCGCAGCGCGGGGAACAGCGCGATACGCGTCCTTAACTGTAGTGTAACAGTGATCCAGCGTGTTCTCTCCTCTGGTGGGGCATTTAATAAACTGTTTGTACCAGGGGAGTTCATGGCTCAGGTTGCTCTGGTTAAAGTCGCCAACCACAATAACCAGAGAGTCCGGGAAAGTCCGCTCCGCTTGCTGAATGTGATTCGCGAGCACGCGCTGAGCCTCGCGCACGTCCGCGTCGGGCGGGATGTAGACAGCGGCCAGAATGAATGAAGCGAACTCACGCGGGGAATAAAATGGCTTGCAGTTGATGAATAAATATTCCAGAGCAGGAGAATAGTGTTGGGAGATCACAGTTACATCGGAGCACCAGCTGCTGTTGATGTAGAAGCAGACTCCTCCGCCTGTGGTCTTGCCAGAGAGCCCCGTGTCTCGGTCAGCACGAAACAGCTGAAATCCCTTGAGGAGGAGCACACTGTCCGGTGTCTTTTCCTTGAGCCAGGTCTCAGTGAAGCAGAGGGCACACGAGGTGGAGAGGTCCTTAAATCGCATCAGCAGTCTCAGTTCATCTACCTTGTTATAAAGTGAGTTGACGTTGGACAGAAAGATCCGAGGCAAAGCCGTGCGCGTGCCTCTCCTGCGAAGCCGCACCAGGGTGCCCGCTCGTCTTCCTCTCTTTCGCCGTCTCACTTTTTGGGCTAAAAAGTGAGCCAGATCGGCGGCAGGAGCCAAAAAAACTGGGAGTAGGTCCGTGAGGGTGAAAGTCCTGATATTTAGTAGCTCTTCACGGGTGTAAGAGCAGGCAGACACACAATTGACGAACAAAAACAAACCAAAAAAAAGCGCAGCGAAGCACCATGGCGACCACTGTGGGCGCCATCTTGAATCACATCCTGGCTTTCTTGAAGTGGTACAGCGGCAGACAACATTGCACTTCCTTGCCAAAACAGCGGTGATAAAAACACAGCGTTCCGTGTCTCCGGGTGGCTGTCCTGGTCACCACCATCGGCTCCTTGATCTCGATGGGCTCCGCTGGAGATCCCGGTCTCACTGCCTGAATGTTGAAAGCCTTGCTTGGCAGGATGATGGGGTCTGCCTCCTCTACCAGCGCGCGGTAGTCCCTGGCCGCCAGCAGTGGTGAGTTAGCGAGGATCGCTCGCGCTGAAACCGGAAGATTTCTGAGGAAGAGGTGAATGAAAAGGAAAGATCTGTCATCCGTGCCCATCAGCACGAGCATGCTCTCCACCAGGTCCACAGCCAATCTGTATCCTAACTCCGAGCGGGTGAGGAGTTTTTCTGCACTCTCAGCATCTGAAAGGGTATAACGGCGGAGCAGCAGCCGCTTGAGAGCACCGTATTTTCCTTGGGCTGGTGGGTCTTGGAGTAGACTCATGGCTTGTTGCATGGCGTGTGCATCCAGCACAGCTACCACGTGATGGTACTTGGTGCTGTCCGTAGAGATTCCACGAAGGGTGAACTGGGCTTCCACGTGCACAAACCAAGCAGCCGGATTGTGGAGCCAAATGTCCGGGAGCCTGACAGTAACGGCGCATGCAGCGGTGTGGGACTCCAGCAGGAGTGTCTTCACGGAGGTGCTTGGCTCATTCTCCATTTGACGTCTCAGGGTCACCACTGTGGAGGATGGAATCAGACGAGACAACGAGCTGACAACACAGAACTTTATTCTCCTCCAACAAATAGAACAGACTGCCCTGGGTACCAAAGCGCCCTCTTTTATCCACTTTATTCCCGCCTTAGGGACCCAGGGTGAGAAACAATAACATATGAAACACACAGCATGTACACACATCAACATACACTACACAGAGCATGGCTTATTACAATATTTTTGTGCCCCGGCATTCTCAGGTGTGAATCCTGTCACAGCCGGGGCGAAGGCACTTCTTTGTTTAGTTTAATACCCCCTAGCGCTACGGCGCCCTTCGCTGTCTCCGCTCACTTCTTCACCATTACCATCTCTCACCTCCTCCTTCCCCCCAACCTCAAGTCCTGGATGGAGTGCCATCTGTTATTGTGTCACCACAATCTGACAGTTTCGACACACCTAGCTACCACAGTGGCCACCCTAATTTTAAGCTTACACCATATCTTTTGGGGTTAAGTAGTTATGAAAGAGGGAACAAGCTGTAGAATAGCAAAGATTTTTGTACCAAGCTGTTACCATAATAATAATTAAATAGCTTTCACTGGATTTTTTTAAACAAGGGCATCAATGAAATTTAACCCCATTTAAAAACTGTCTGATTAGCAGTGATAGTGTAGGTTTTGGAACTTTTACCGACATAGGCTTCATTTTTCCATCTTAAAAATGCCTCTTGGAAAATGTGTCAGGATATTTTAAAATACTTTTGTATTTTAAAATAAAAATTCTCCCCTTGATCTCCCAATGATCTCTCAGCAATTTTTCAATGAACTTTATTGGTCTTTAATCTAACGCTCGGCAGTCCCTCACTGATCTCGCAGCCATCTCTACGTTCACGGTGGAAAAACTTTGTGTTGATTGAAAGATCCCTGAGAGATTATTGAAATTTCACCCAGAGATCATTGGTAGATCAATGCATTTGTTGAGCAATCATTGAGAGATCGCTTAAAGAGAGGTCACTTCCCTTTAGAGATTGTTGAGAGATTATTTTGGAATATCAAAATAATCTCTGAACTGTGGAGACCGTGGAGATCACTGGAAGATTATTGAGAGATCTTGGCAATCACTGAAAGATCACTGAAAGATTATTGAGAGATCTGGCTGTTTTTTCATCTTTTATTGATCTCTAAATGATCTCCACCCCTGTGTAAAGGGGGTAGAAGAGCACTAGAAACCTCTCAAATACAGCAGGGAAAATAAATATTGAACATGTCAACATTTTTCTCATTACCTCCGCCAGGCCGAAAAGGCCAGGAGGAGGTTATGTTTTTGCCGGGGTTTGTCTGTTTGTTTGTCTGTCTGTCTGTCTGTCTGTCTGTCTGTTGGTTAGCAAGATAACTCAAAAAGTCTTGGACGTATTTCCATGAAACTTTCAGGCGTTGTTGGAAATGGTACAAGGAAGAACTGATTAAATTTTGGGGATGATCCGGATCACCGTCTGGATACAGGAATTTTTTAAAGCATTCTTTAACACTGTGACATACGGCTATTTTCAACATGTGCGCAGGCGCAATGGAGGGCGCTGGTCATCGCGTCTGACCAACATAAACTCCGCCTTCTTCAACGTTTTAGGCACAAAAGCACGCGGAAAACACCGTGCCTGTGTTTGCGCGACGCTGCAAAAGCTGAGACGGGCAGCTGTCCGCCGCCGGATTATTTGGCAGAAATTCCCCGGGCAGCCATAGGCGCTGCGCAAAAACCAGCTGCTCGGCAGCGTGCTGTGTGCCTGTGTTTGCGCAACGCTGCAAAAGCTCAGACAGCCAGCTGTCCGCCGCTGGATTATTTGGCAGAAATTCCCCGGTCAGCCATAGTAGCTCCGCAAAAAGAAGCTCTCTGCCGGGCAAGTTTCCAAATCATCTTTGGCCGCGGAGCGCAACCCCAATAAAGATAAAGATTACATGTACCACGAAGGTCGACTGCAAGCAAGATGTTTGTGTCTGTGAACATTCCGTCTTTTGGCGAGTTGATACGTAACGATGTTTACAGTTTGATGACAAGGTTGCTGCCATGTAACAATCATCTTATATCAGCAATTGTCAACTCGTCACTCACACTTCAGCATTTGGAAGTGGTGGCGTTCCATTTTATACTGAGTCCAGTATTGTATGTTATTGTTGTTACAAGACCGCCGACTGTCTGCTGATCTGTATATACTTTTATTTATTTATTTATTTTCTACTCCTTTTAGTTCTGCATTTAATATGAACCCTGAGTTTGAAATAAACGTTTGATTTTTTTAATAAAACCCACGCCAACCCGTCTACCTAATTGGCATCCGTCAGTGAAGCCCTCAGTGCTGCTTTCAGTGATCTAAAACGCTCACATAACCCATTGGCCTGTGGGTTGTACGCAGTTGTGTCATGACTTCTTTTGTTTTTTCTTTTGAATTCTTGGATGGAACATGGGTGGGCAATATAAGTTGCGGATTCAGCCATCACATATTTCGGATAACTTATGTTGAACTGTATAATCAGAGGAGCTATTGTCTAATTTGACCTTGTTGGATTTTATTACCCCCTTTGTTATATTATTCACTTTCTTTTAACCTGTACTCTTAATCTATTCGAAATAAAGATTAATTCATTCGTTCATTCAATTGCAACACCCCCAGCCTGGGAGTTTGCAGATGCAGGACATGGACACAACACCAACACTTCAGTTTATTACCTCCGCCAAGGAGGTAATGCTTTTACTACTAAACCACTAATCCTATCATTGTGAATCCAATTGCTACTCAGATGTTTTCATGGTCAAGGAATCTGACAACGTACACACAAACACTGTATGGGGGGAACTGTGGCGCTTGGCGGAGGTCTGCGCTCTCCGAGTGCTTTTCTAGTTAAACATATTTCTGATGGAGCCATTGACCTGAGATTTTCACCAGATATCAGTAACAACCCAAGTAATCGATACATACAAAGAAATCAAGGCAACTGTGTTCACAAAACAAGTTATATTTCATAAAGTGGAATGACACAGGGAATAAGTATTGAACACATGAAGAAAAAGAGGTGCAAAAAGGCATAGAAAGCCAAGAAACCAGCTGAAATCCATCAGAATTTAGGAAGCCATCCCATCCCCCATCAGTGCAAATTAATTTCAGATGGTTAAGTCCTGACAGCCTTTAAAAAGGTCTGTGAATATCAGATTGTCACACCACAAAGAACTTATGATGGATAAAAGCAAAGAGCTCTCTCGACCTTCGCAACCGTATTGTTGCAAAACATAATGATGGCATTGGTTCCGGGTGCATTTCTAAACTGCTAAATGTTGGAACCATCATTCGGAAGTTGAAAGAACATCATTTTACCATGAACTGGCCATGACCAGGAGCTCCTCTCAAGATTTCTCAGACAGGAGTCAAAAGAATTATCAGAAGAGTTATCCAAGAGCCAAAGACCACTCGTGGAGAGCTTCAGAAAAACCTGGAGTTAGCAGGTACTGCTGTTTCAAAGAAAACAATAAGTAATGCAGTTTGAGTATGTTCATTCTGTCTTCTTTTTCAATTATTAGTTTTTTGTTTTTATTTCAGGCAAGTTTTTTGTTTTTATTTCAGACAAGGATAAGAAGATGTTTTTACCTTTACATACTTCGACTGGCATCTGCAGTCTTCCTCAGAAGCGTCAGCTGATCTCTGTGAAGTGTCATTTATCAGCTGTTTTTCCAAGGCACGGCCAGCCCAGCAGAACTGTCAGATCCACTGGGCTGGCCACGTCCCCTGCCTTCCCATGGTCTCTGGAGAACATAGTCCCAGGTGTAGAAAGCATAAAGATCCTCCATGAAAAAGTTTCTTATAATGGCTGATAGTGGGTCTCCCATTGAAAATCCTTCTTTTTGTCTGCAGTTTTTTTCTTTGTATTGAAAATAGGTGGATTTTGCAGCAAATTGTAATAGTCCAAATATGTCCTCAACTGTAAGTTTTGAGCATCTTTTCAGGGTTCTGTCATTTCTGAGGCGTTCTTGCACAATGTGTAATGTGACATCAACAGGGGTCTTTGTGAATAGTGAAATGACATCATGTGAAATGAGTATCTCGTTAGATTCTATTTTCATGTTTTTGAGTTCTTGTGCCAGTTCGAGTTTTTGCAGTAGTAGTACAATTTGTTGCAAAATCCATCTATTTTCAATACAAAGAAAAAATCTACAGACAAAAAGAAGGATTTGCAATGGAAGATCCACTATCAGCCATTATGAGAAACTTTTTCATGGAGGATCTGGAAAATAAAGCCATCAACACAGCACCCATACAATGCAAACCCACCCTCTGGAAGAGATACGTGGACGACATATTGGAGAAAATAAAAAAAGGACACACACAAGAACTGACAGACTATTTGAACAACACAGACAGCACTGGGCACGTAAAATTCACACACAAAGAGGAAGAAAACGGGACCATACCCTTTCTGGACATGAAAATCCACCACAATGATGATGGCAGTATAAAAATCTCAGTTTACAGGAACCCAACCCACACGGATCAGTACCTACTATGGACATCAGAACACCCCACAGCACACAAGCTATCAGTTGTCAGGACACTATACGAATGGGCCACCATCATCACAGACCAAGAAGACAGACAGACAGGAGGAGGCAAACACATAAGACATGCACTCACATGCTGCCAATATCCAACATGGGCCATAAATAAAGGGAAACAGCAAGTCAAAAACAAAGAAAACAAACAGAAAACAAGACACAGACCAAAAGCCAAAATCAAAAATCAAAAATAAGGACATCATAACCATACCATACATCTGAGGGATAACAGAACCAATTCAAAGGATCATGAAAAAACACAAAATAAACACCGGTAAAACTACACAAAAACTAAGACAGTTATTAATACACCCAAAGGACAAAATAGAACAAGGCCAAAAAATGCAGTATAATATATGAAATACCATGCACATCATGTAACAAGACTTGCATTGGAGAAATGGGAAGATCATTCACCACAAGCAAAAAAGAACACCAGAAGGAATGTGAGAAGGAAACACAAGGACGATTCACAAGATCACAAAAAGAAAAGGCAGAACAAGCGACACTAAAATCAGCAATATCAGATCAGTGCAAAAGAAACAATCACATTAGACTGGGACAATGCAAAAATCATTGGATCGGAGAGCAACAGACAAAAACGTTGCATCAAGTTGGCCGTAGAAATCAGGAAGCGGGGCAAAGACAGCATGAATCAGGATGAGGGGGCATTTACACTACCGTTCAAAAGTTTGGGGTCACTTAGAAATTTCCTTATTTTTGAAAGAAAAGCACTTTTTTTCAATGAAGATAACTTTAAACTAATCAGAAATACACTCTATACATTGCTAATGTGGTAAATGACTATTCTAGCTGCAAATGTCTGGTTTTTGGTGCAATATCTAGATAGGCGTATAGAGGCCCATTTCCAGCAAGTATCACTCCAGTGTTCTAATGGTACAATGTGTGTGCTCATTGTGTCAGAAGGCTAATGGATGATTAGAAAACCCTTGTGCAATCATGTTAGGTCTGCAATGCTGTAATTGCTGCAAATGGAGGATTCTTTGACGAAAGCAAAGTTTGAAGGAAAAAATTATTTCAAATACAAATCATTATTTCTAACCTTGTCAATGTCTTGACTATATTTTCTATTCATTTTACAACTCATGGTGGTAAATAAGTGTGACTTTTCATGGAAAACACAAAATAATTGTCTGGGTGACCCCAAACTTTTGAACGGTAGTGTATGCTTTCTCACATCTGGGACTACATTCTCCAGAGACCATCACATGGCGGGGAAAAACAGCTGATAAATCCGCTGACACTTCTGAGGAAGACTGCAGATGCCAGTTGAAGTATGTAAAGGTAAAAACATCTTCTTATCCTTGTCTGAAATAAGAAAAACAAAAAGCTAATAAGTAATGCACTCAACCGACATGGGCTCGATGCCCACTCACCTCACAAGACTCCATTGCTGAAGAAAAAGCATGTTGAAGCTCATTTAAAGTTTGCTGCACAACATTTAGGTAAGCCGGTAAAGTACTGGGAGAATATAGTCTGGTCAGATGAGACCATAATTGAATTTTTTGGATGTCACAACACACATGTTTGGAGGAGAAATGGCACTGCACATCAGCCCAAAAACACCATACCAACAGTGAAGTTTGGAGGTGGAGGCATCATGGTGTGGGGGTGTTTTTCAGCACATGGTACAGGCAGACTTCATATAATTGAAGGAAAGATGAATGGACAAATGTACAGAGACATCTTTGATAAGAATCTGTTGCCATCTGCCAAGATGCTGAAGATGAAACGAGGGTGGACATTTCAGCAAGACAATGGCTATGTTTACATGGACACAAGTAACCGGATTAAAAACCTGATCGGAATAAAAATGCTTCATGTAAACACGGCAATCTGAATATTCTAACACGATCACGCTCATTTGGATCAAAATTTCATTCCGATTAAGAGGGGTGGGTTATGCCGATTGATAATCGGAATGGTGCGCATATAAACACTTATTCCAAACACAGGGCAGAAAATATGTTTACTGCGCATGTCTGTACACCAGCTGCACGTCGACGTGACATTTTTCCACCTTAGCAGCAGCTAGCGGAAAACATGGCGGGAGTAAAACAAAACTGGTCTGTATCGTCCTGCTGTCCCTCTCTGTTCGTCATATGCAGAAGTATGTACTTGTAGCTTCATTACGGAGACCAGCAGAAGCAAAAGTACAGTCTGAATAACACAATACAGGTCAATTTCGACACGAAGCGGGGCTTGCTAACACCGGAAGTTGCTTCTTCTACTACTATTTTCGGAATGTCGAAATGTCGACATGCGCATGTCAAAATGATTTATTCAAACGTGTGACACATGGAAACGCACGTCCCAATCAGATCAGCTTTTTCAGGATCCATGTAAACAGTAAAATTCGGATCTGAATTGTAATCAGATTGAAGAAATTTTGCCCATGTAACTGTGGCCAGTGATCCCAAACACACAACCAAAGAAACTCTCAACTGGCTCCAGAGAAGGAAAATAAAGCTGCTAGGATGGCCTAGTCACCTGACAGAATCCAATTGAAAATCTATGGAATGAACTGAAGATCAGAGTTCATAGAAGACACCCACAGAACCTTCAAGATTTAAAGAAAGTTTGTACTGAAGAATGTAAAATCACTCCTGAGCAATGCCTACACCTAGTTTCTCCATACAGGAGGTGTCTGGAAGCTGTTATTACCAACAAAGGCTTTTCTACTAAATATTAAATGAATTTCACCAAGCGTGTTCAATACTTATTCCCTGTATCATTCCACTTTATTAAATATAACTTGTTTTGTGAACACAGTTGCCTTGATTTCTTTGTATGTATCGATTACTTTGGTTGTTACTGATAACTAGTGAAAATCTCAGGTCAATGGCTCCATCAGAAATAGGTTTAATGAGAAAAATGTTGACGTGTTCAATACTTATTTTCCCCACTGTATATGTCCCTCTTCGATCCCCCAACAATCCCTCAATGATCTCTCCTAGTCTCAAAGATTTCTCAAGGATCTTTCAAAGATCTCATGATTGCCATGAAAATCTTACAATGATCTCCCAAACATTTAGAAAAGGCTTTTTGAGGTTTTAGGAGATTGTTAAGAGATTGGGTCAATTTTTGTTTTCTCAGTGGTCACCCAGCGATCTCCGTCTGTGTAAATGGGCCCTGAATTATGAAGAAAATTGTGTTTTTGGGGATCTTGTTGAGCGTGGACTACCACGTGTGACCACTGGAGGAATTTGACAGACGGACTAAGCAGCAGCACTGTAATTCTTAATGCATTAATATTGGATGTGAGCTTTAAGTTTACACTGTCAGACCTGGTTGCTTAAAAAACTGCTCAAAATGTGCCCTCAGCAAACTAAAAGCCCACTTTCTATGAAACAAATACGAGTGTCAAAATTATTGTGGTGGTTGCATTGCTTTTCTGACCACCTACTATGTAATTTAATGACTTTAAATGTCCCTGAAACTGTTTCATTTATTGTATCTGGGTCCTCTTGTTCAACTTTGGTTTCTTACACAAATACCAAACAGTTAATACAATCTGTTAAGGTCGTGGGAATGCAATATATTTAAGATCTGATGTCATGAATATACGCTCTTTATGACTCTTCGGTGTCTACTCAGGCTTTGCGTGTCAGGACCCCCTGTCGAGACGACTGCGTTCTGACCGAGTCGCCCTGGACAAGAGCTCAGCCAGCCAAAGAACACAGGTAGAAGACAGTCACGCAACATGCAGAGCCGTTAAGATAAGTGCTGCACTCTCTCACCCTTCCTGTAAGACATTCCCATTCTGGTCCGAGTCTCTGTTGCATCCCAGCCCACTGTCACTGAGACTTGCTCTTTCCCACATGGAAAATTCACTGTAACTCAAAACAACTGCTAATGTAATTACAGTGTTTGAGTGAGATCAGTTTGTGAGTGCTAACCTCTCTGTAGCTCATTGTTTTATCACTTCTGATCATGTGACTAATGCTCTCTCACGGCTTTGCTGCCTAATGATGCCACTCCAGCTAATGAATACACTTGGCTCCCTTCTCTTAACTGCTACGCCGATCTGCAGAAGGGATATTACTAAATCGGACAGATTTCTGCTCCACCTTAAAGTGTGCAAAGACACACGGACACAAAAGTTTCATTGTTGCATGATAACGTGGTTTGCATGATGTCTCTATTTGCCATCATGACGGCTTAAATATAATTGTAATGTCTTTACCCACTGTCTTCTAGAAACCTTTTTCTACACCGACAGCCACTGTACACAGCAGAGCGGTAAGTTTTAGTCTGACCCAGACAGATTAATCTTTTTGTTGTCTTTCTTTCTCTTTGCAATTCCCTGATGCCTCTTACATTACCGGTAAGAAATTGCTTACTACTGTTTGCTTATTTGATTATGTGGCTTTGAAATTTTTCACAGGGACAGACAGGCAGCTTTTATCGATCCTCAATTCTTCATTCCATTAGCGAAGTAGAATTTCTAATCAAGCACTTCTGATGCCGCAGTGCACCACTTTCTAGAAAAAATCAGCCACTTTTACTGCTCTCTGCCACTGTATATAATGCAACGCTAAATAAAAAGCCCAGTGCTACACGTAGATGCAGGGGCCTACAGAGAGCCTGGGCGCTCCCTTCACTCTGATCAGGGGTGACAGTTGAGGCGTTTTCGGAGGGGGGGGATTAGGCCTTGTCACTTTTTGGCTGCTTTTGCATCTCCCATCCTCGTCGGGCAAATTACGTATAATCCCCCTGCTATTTAAGTGACAAATTTCTTCTGTGCTCATGTGGGGTTGTGCCCTGCTTTCTGGCCCAGTTTCCCAACTACGTGCCAAAGTTGTCAGTCACAGCCTGGTGGTGTACAACGCTGAGACAGCCAGTAATGCCAGCGTATAGCAAAAATGCTCTGATTCTGACGGGGAGGAAAGTAGAGAAGGTGGTTTTGATTACATCTGGTGTAGTTTTTTTTTTTTTTGCACATTTATACATGGAAGTGCATGACTAGTGTTAAGGTGAAGTAGACCTATTTCTGTCATATATTAAGTATACTGTTTCAGTATTGGATGCTGTCAGCCAAGCTTTCAAATACCCAGTCAGCAAATGTAAGAATTCCTGTGGGCCGAAAGTTCATACTGCTCTGAGCACTGGGTTGAAACACTTTTTCTTCTCTTAGACGTGTGTGTCACACAGAGGAAACGTGGTCATCTCAGAGACTTCGCTGTGAGTGTGAATGCTGTAGCTCCACCAAGATACTGTTCAGTCCTTCTGTTTGTGAGGGGCAGCCAAAGAAAAGAGAGCTAATGAAGAATCAGAGAAATGAAATGACTTGTTTCACACAGAGGATTAACTGAGACACTACACCCAGGTCTTATAAATAAAAAAAATATATAGTATATAGCTGCAAATATGCATAATAGGTCTCCTTAAAGGTCTCATGCTGTGCATTTTTGGAATCTTCAAGGGCATACTTAATTCTAAAGACCATACAATATTATCACGCTGCTTGGACCGCGATGCAATATTATCAAGACCTTGCGATATGTTGAGTATTGCAATATCATATATTGTGATTTCCCATCCCAACCTTTGTTTTGTTCAAGTCCTGGCTAGATCTCAGTAGTCACTCCTCTGCTGTGCTGACCTAACCAGACAGGGAGAATTTAGCACCATCTAGTGGACTGAAAAGTCAGTTGGTTTTTATTACTCTGATGCCTAACTAGGTAAGTTTTTTTTTTGCAATGTTTATTAATTAAGCAATATTACACAAGCGGGAGTACGGTATCAATGAATATACGTGGAGGGCATTAGAGTATCACACCCATAGTTAGTATATTCATGCAGGGTTTCATGTGGTGGCCCACCACGCTTGAAATTATCCTGCCACTCTATGTGGAAATATAAATTTAAGAAAAAAAATACGAAGGAATGATGGTCCACAAGCATGCACACGAACAACACGCGTGATCATCATCCACGTGGAGTTCAGAAATGCCCCATTCGTGTGACCGCTCCAGTCTCAAGGCAGAGTGTCTCACTACTAGCATCGCTGTCCGAGAGAAGCATGAGCTTATTAAAGTACTTTAAACACGGAAAAAAAGCAGAAGAGGTATGTAAGCAGTGAAGGCATTTATCATGGTTTTAACCCACTGGTAATGGGAGCAATAATGGAAGAGTTGCTTAGCTAACAGGTGTGGTTAGGATCTCGAGTAGGTTCATTTTGTCTTCTTTTTAAGTATTAGATTTTTGTTTTTCTTATTTCAGACAAGAATGAAAAGGAGGTGTTTTTACCTTTACCTTAGTTAATATTAATTAACAAATTTATGTTATGTGTGAGAGTTTGGTTCGTATTGCCAACACTCAGTTGGACTCATTCCCAGTGAGAGTTGGACTCCGCCAGGGCTGCCCTTTGTCACCGATCCTGGTCATAATTTTTATGGACAGGATTTCTAGGCGCAGCAAGGGAATGGAGGGTGTCGTGCTTGGTGACCACAGGATCTCATCTCTGTTGTTTGCAGATGATGTTGTCCTGCTGGCTTCATCCAGCAATGACGTACAGGTCTTACTGGGACGGTTTGCCGCCGAGTGTGAAGCGGCTGGGATGAGAATCAACACCTCCAAGTCCGAGTCCATGGTCCTCAGCCGGAAAAAGGTAGATTGTCCTCTCCGGGTTGGGGACAAGCTCCTGCCCCAAGTGGAGGAGTTTATGTATCTCAGGGTCTTATTCACGAGTGAGGGGAGAATGAAGCGAGAGATTGACAGATGGATCAGAGCAGCATCTACAGTGATGTGAACGTTGTACCGGTCCGTTGTGGTGAAGAGGGAGCTAAGCTCTAAGGCAAAGCTTTCGATTTACTGGTCAGTCTACGTTCCTACCCTCACCTATGGTCACGCGCTTTGGGTAATAACCGAAAGAATAAGATCACAGATACAAGCGGCTGAAATGAGCTTTCTTCGTAGGATTGCTGAACTCACCCTTAGAGATTGGGTGAGGAGCTCATTCATCCGGGAGAGGCTCAGAGTAGAACCGCTGCTCCTCCACATTGAAAGGAGCCAGTTGAGGTGGTTTGGGCATCTGATCAGGATGCCTCCTGGCCACCTCCCACTTGTTTCGGGCACGTCCCACTGGGAGGAGACCCCAGGGCAGACCCAGGACTCACTGGAGAGACTACGTCTCCCGGTTGGTCTGGGAACGCCGTGGTAGAAGAGCTGGAGTGGGTGGCTGGGGAGAGGGAAGTCTGGGCTTCTCTGCTTGAACTGCTGCCTCTGTGACCTGAACCTCCGGAAAAACGATAGAAGATGGATGGATGGATGGATGGATAATTAATCTTCATTATTATGTACCTGGCAAGTTAAGATGACCGAAATTCACGAAGTCAATGACTTTAATTCGTCAGCAGCCTTCAGACAAGCTAAACGTACCAACATTTGGATTTCAAAATAAGGGAGGTTTTTCCTGCTGTCTGGGTGGTGAGGAGAGTTGTAAAAAAAAACTATAAATATATAGAAATATCATAACAAATAACTGCATCTTTGGTCATTTAAGTTAATTTATTTCATTAAATACAATTTTATTAATATTTTTTCTTTGAAATCAGAGTTAAGTTATTGTTCTGTTCTGATACTGCAAAATAATGGTCAAAAATGTAAATTGTTATCATCATCATCATCATCATCATCATCATCATCATAGCAGTCTGTCATGGGCGACAATGACTGTTTCATTTAGGTCTGATCAGATTCCTCCACACAGCTCTGTCCTTAGCCTTCCGCTGCCAGGAACTCCTGTCTATGTCCAACTTCTTCAAGTTTCTTTTTACAGTGTCTTTAAATCTGAACCTTGGTCTGCCCTGATTGCGTTTGCCCTCACATAACTGTGAGTAGAGTAATTGCCGAGGGAGACGCTGGTGGTCCATCCTCTCAACATGTCCGAGCCATCTCAGGTTCATCTATATTAGCATGTCCTCCATTGATGGTAGACCAGCTCGTTTCATCACTTCTATGTTGGTTATCTTGTCTTTCCATGAGATGTTCATTATGGCTCGAAGGTGTCTCATCATGTACGTGTGGAGTTTCTTCACCTGCACTCTGTAGACAGTCCAAGTTTCAGCACCATACAACAGAGTAGCCAGTACTGTCGCTCTGTACACTTTGCATTTCACACGGATAGACACATAAGATAAGATAAGATAAGCCTTTATTAGTCCCACAATGGGGAAATTCCAGGATTGCAACAGCACAGGGATAGCAACACTCAGAGCAACAATCAGAAGGCAAGAAAAAAAAGCAAGAGCAGCTAATATACATATGTACATATTACTATAAATATATATATATATATACACAGACACACAGTGCAGAGCATTGTAGCTGGATGGAATAAATATATGAGTATATAAACACACAGTGCGGAGCATTGTAGCTAAATGGAATAAATATGTAGATATATAAACACCCACAGTACGGAGCATTGCAGCTAGGTGGAATAAATATGTAAATATATAAACACACACAGTGCGGAGCTTTGTAGCTAGATGGAATAATATGTAGATATATAAACACACAGTGCGGAGCATTGTAGCTAGATGGAATAAATATATAGATATATAAATATAAACACACCCAGTGCGGAGCATTGTAGCTAGATGGAATAAATATGTAAGTATATAAACACACACAGTGCAGAGCATTGTTGCTAGATGGGATGAAACAGCACAACCGTCTACTTAGTTCTCCTACATGGTATGATTATGTGCCCATACATATTCTCACCCTCCATAGCGACCGGTATTTTCCTAGTTGTATGCCGGAGGGGACCATTGTGTAAGTCTATTGCATCTTTTGCATTCAAAAACTATTAGGTTGTTACGTCTTTTTGCTATCTCTGCAAGCAGCCCTGCTTAGGTTGTACAGTCTGACAGCCGTTGGTAGGAAGGACCTGCGAAACCTCTCGGTTGTGCACCTGGGATGATGTAGTCTGCTGCTAAATGAGCTCCTCAGTGCATTCAGTATGTCCTGCATAGGGTGGAACTCGGACTCCAGCAGAGATGACAGTTTAGCCACCGTCCTTCTCTCTCCTATCTCCTCCACCGGGTCAAGGCGCTGCCCCAGGACAGAGCTAGCTTTCTTGATCAGTTTGTTCAGTCTCTTCCTATCGGCTGCGGTAATGCCACTGCTCCAGCAGACCACTCCAAAAGTGATGGCTGATGCCACCACCATGTCATAGAATGTCTTCAGCAGCGCCCCTTGTACACCAAAAGACCTGAGTCTCCTCAGTAGGAACAGCCTGCGCTGTCCCTTCTTGTAGAGTGCGTCAGTATTGTGTGACCAGTCTAGTTTATTGTTCAGATGAACACCCAGGTACTTGTAGGATGTCACCATCTCGATGTCTGTTCCCTGTATATTTACTGGTGCTGTGAGGGGTTGTCCATGCCTGCGGCAGTCCACCACCAGCTCCTTAGTTTTCCTCGCGTTGATCTGGAGGCAGTTCCGATGGCACCAGTCCACGAAGTCCTGGATAAGCCCTCTGTACTCAGCTTCATCTCCATTGGAGATGAGGCCAACGATCGCAGAGTCATCAGAGAACTTCTGTAGATGGCAGTGTGTTGTGTTGTGTGAGAAGTCCGCAGTATAAAGAGTGAACAGGAAGGGAGCCAACACCGTTCCTTGGGGGGCCCCCGTGCTACCGATGATCATGTCGGACACACAGTCCCGGGTTCTCACAAACTGAGGCCGGTTAGTGAGGTAGTCCAGGATCCATGATGACAGGTGCTGGTCCACCCCTGTGCGCAGCAGCTTGTCCTTCAGGATCATCGGTTGGATGGTGTTGAAAGCACTGGAGAAGTCAAAGAACATGATCCTCACCACATTCCCGGGCTTCTCCAGGTGGGACAGAGAACGGTGAAGGAGGAAGATCACCGCATCCTCCACCCCAATGCCATGCTGGTAGGTGAACTGGAGTGGATCCATCGCTGGTCCCACCAGGGGTCGGAGGTGAGCAAGGAGCAGTCTCTCCAGGGTCTTCATCAAGTGGGACGTCAAGGCCACCGGTCTGTAGCTGTTCAGGTCTTTGGGGTGGGAAGTTTTTGGTACAGGTACCACACAAGATGTTTTCCACAGCTGTGGTACCCTCCCCAGCTTCAGGCTCAGGTTGAAGATGTACGCCACAATCCCACACAGCTGGTCTGCACAGGACTTGAGGAGCTTTGCGCTGATGCCGTCCGGTCCTGACGCCTTCCTCGCCTTGATCTTCCTCAGCTCCGTCCTCACCTGGGTCTTAGTCAGGGTCAGGATGGGGGGCTGTGTGTTGGGAGTGGGGGGGTGTTGGTGGGGTGGGGAGTGGGCAGCAGGACTTGATGTCTTTAGAGGCAGCAGTGGTTGTTGTGCAGTCAGGGGGGAGGGCGGTTGGTCAAACCTATTGAAAAACAGATTCAGATTGTTCGCCCACTCCCTGCCCCCCGTGGCCTGGGGGGAGGTATTCTGGAGCCCAGAGATGGTTTTGAGGTTTCTCCAGACCCCGCTGATGTCGCTCTGTTGCAGCTTGTCCTCCATCTTCTTCCTGAAGCTGTCCTTGCCTTCTCTGATCTTTCTCCTCAGCTCCCTCTGTACGGACTTCAGCATCTCCCTGTTCCCCGACCTGAAGATCCTCTTCTTCTCTCTCAGAAGTGTTTTTATCTCAGGGTTGATCCAGGGTTTGTTGTTTGAGCAACACCGTATGGTCTTGGTGGGAACGGATTTGTCCACACAGAAGCTGAGGTAGTCCGTGAAGGTGTGAGTGAGGCCATCGATGTCCTCACCATGTGGATCGCAGAGCTGCTTCCAGGTGGTGGTTTCAAAACAGCCCTTTAGAGTGTCCTTTGCCTCCTCAGACCATAACTTCACTGTGCGCATGGCCGGAGGTTGTCTGTGCACTAGGGGTTTGTACACCGGCCGGAGAGGAACCAAGTTGTGATCCGATCTCCCGAGTGGGGGGAGTTGTGATGAGGTGTACGCCTCCTTAGTGTTTGCGTAGAATAAGTCCAGTGTTTTATTGTCTCTAGTGTGGCATGTGACATACTGGGTAAACGTGGGTAGAATGGGAGATAGTGAAACATGGTTGAAATCGCCTGAGATGAGGAGAAGAGCATCTGGGTGTTCTGTCTGCAGCCTGCTGGTTACTGAATGGATGATGTCACGTGCTGTCCCAGCGTTCGCCGTGGGATTTGCATAAACAACAATGCAGATCACGTGTGAGTATTCTCTCGGGAGATATGTAGGCCGCATGCTAACAGCTAGCAACTCAATGTCTTTGCTGCAGTGTCGTTGTTTAACAGTGATATGTCCCGGTCTGCACCAGTTGTTGTTAACATACAATATCACTCCACTGCCCCTTGCTTTGCCACTGTCTGATATTCGGTCTGCCCATATCATGTGGAAACCCTCCAGCTCAATGTTAGCATCTGCTGCTAGTTCAGTTAGCCACGTCTCAGAAAACAAAAGGAGAGAGCATTCCCGGTATATGCTATCATAGCGGGAGATAGCCGCTAGCTCATCTACCTTTCCCAGTAACGACCGTACATTCCCCATGACAGTAGATGGAAGCGAGGGTCTGTACCTTATATTTTTTGTCCTCCGCCTTTCTCCAGCCCGGCAGCCACGGCGTTTTCGCCTCAGTTCTCTCGGTATGTCGAGTTTTTCCGTTAGCACCGGGTGGCAGTTGAGTGCAAACAGCTCTTCCCTGCTGTATCGTCTCCTGCTATAAACAGTGGCTCCGTCCACCGGCTCAGGAGACATTTGGGACGATCTGTGTGTCCGTGATATAAATGGAGTGAAAAAAAAAAAAAAACGGATCAAAAAGAGAGAGGGAGGGAAAAAAAGACCCAGAATTGAGCCGCTGTTGCAAATGTCGATTGTTCCACAGTCTCTCCCTCAAGTTTCCAAACACAGCGCTCGTTCTTCCCATTCTGAGAGATAGTTCATCCTCCAGCCTAGCATTCTCTGAAACAGTACTCCCTAGGTACTTGAAAGTCTTGCACTTGACTAGTGGCTCTGTACCAATGCTGATCTCTTCTGGTAGTGATGTTGATAACTGGAACTTTGGTGGTTGATAAAGACACTCTGTCTTCTTGATGTTGATTTGGAGGCTGAATTGGCTAGGTGCTCTTGCAAATTTCTCCACTAAAGATTGCATATCTTCCACGCTGTGTGCAACTAGAGCACTGTCGTCGGCAAAGAGCATTTTTCTTACTACCTTTATCGATGTCTTACTCTTGGCTTTAAACTGTGCCACATTGAACAAGTCTGCTTCTTTCCTTGTTTGAATGTATACTCCTTCTGAAGTGTCTTTGAAGGCCACCTCAAGCATGGCTGCCAGATATAGCGAGAAGAGTATAGGTGCCAGCACACACCCTTGTTTCACTCTGTTGCTTACTGAAAAGTCTTTAGATACTGAACCACTCATTGCCACGTTTGCTTGCATACCTGTATGGAGTGCCTTGATCAGGCTGACAAATTTCTCTGTACAACCATATTTCTTGAGTACCTGCCAAAGTCCTTGTCGTGAAACAGTATCGAAGGCTTTACTGAAGTCTATGAAGACTACACAAAGCGGCATGTTCTGTTCGATATACTTTTCTTGAACCTGTTTCAAGCAGAAAATCATGTCCATTGTGCTTCTTTCACTTCTAAAGCCGCACTGGATTTCCGGTAGTACATTCTGCGAAATGTGTTCACTGAGTCTGTTAAGTAGTACACGTGAGAGAATCTTACCAACAGTGGCTAGCAGTGATATACCTCGGTAATTTCCACAATCTTTTCTGTCACCTTTCTTGAACAAAGGCACAATACTTGCATCCTTCCAGTCTTGAGGTACTTTCTGGGCATCCCATATCTCTTGGATGAGCTTGTGCAGGCAGTTGGTCAGCTGAACACCAGCAAATTCCCACACTTCTGCTGGAATTCCATCCCTTCCTGGAGCTTTGCCATCCTGTGTTGTCCTGATAGCTGCCATTAGTTCATCAAAATTTGGTGGTTCATCCAGACTTGATACAGCTGGTCGCTGCACTAGAGCTTCTTTAGCCTCTTCAGTGAAATCTCCAGGGTTGTTTAGTAGTTGGTCAAAGTGGTCTGCAAATCTGTCCAGGATCTTGTCTTTCTCCTGCAAAACCGTTTCACCATCCATAGCCTTTAGTTGGATCAATCCTCTTGGTTTAGGGCTGTAGATTTCTCTCAAACCTGTGAAGAATGTTTTCATGTCCTTCCTGTCTGCTGCAGTTTGAAGTTTCGCCACTTTTTCATTCCACCAGTTGGACTTCATCTCTCTGGTGTACTTCTGTAGCTCACTCTGAGCCTTTGAGCATTTCATCTTCTTCGACCTTGTGTTACACTGTAGGTTTTCCTGCCTAGCTGTATTCCTGGCTTCTAGTAGTTTCTTCAGGTGTTCATCATGCTCATGCTCATGTTTAGCTTCTGTAGTGGCTTCGCACCCGTCCTGCAGTGCTGTTTTCATCTGCAAATCCTTAATCTAGATCTCAGCATAACATGATCGGTACCACAGTCCGCGCCTCTCATTGCTCTGGTGTCCATTACATCCCTTATGTCTCTCTGCCTGACTATGATGTAGTCTAATAAGTACCAGTGCTTGGATCTTGGGTGCATCCATGTCTTCTTGTGTGTGTCCTTGTGCTTAAATAGAGTGTTGGTTATCACAAGGTTGTACTCTGAACATAGTGCAAGTAGAAGTTCTTCATTAGCATTGCACTTTCCTACTCCATGACTGCCTAGCACTCCTTTCCATTTCTCAGTGTCCGAACCAACTCTGGCATTAAAATCTCCAACGAGTATCAGCCTGTCATCAGTCGGTACACGCCTGATAGTCGTAAATCACTGTAGAACTCTTCCTTCACCTCCTCTGTGTTGGTCATTGTTGGAGCATATACACTGATGAGTGTGGCATACATCTTCCGCTGTAGTGGGAGTCTCATAGTCATTATCCTGTCGTTGATTGGCACCAGTTCCTCATCAAGCACTGCTGCTATCTCCTTTCTAACTGCAAAGCCCACTCCTGCTTCTCTCCTTTCTTGAGTTGATCTCCCACTCCAAAAGAAGATGTACCCATGGTCTTCCAAGCTGTCATATCCAGGCAATCTTGTTTCACTAAGTGCAGCTATGTCTACATTGTACCTGTTCATTTCCAGGGCCACAAGCGTGGTCTGTCTTTCAGGGCGCTGTGATGTTGTTCTGTCCAACAGAGTGCATACGTTCCATTCTGCTACGCACAAGGTTGCCGTTTTCCTCTTCTTTTGTCTTCCTGCTCCTAGCTTACTTTTCACTGCCTGTCAGCGCGGACCTTGTAAGCCCAGGCGACGTCCGAGCCAGTATGAGTTGTTTTCTGATTGACCATTTCATGAAACTGCTTGCAAAGTATTTGAGTACTGCTAGCTTTTGCTAGACTAGCAGCACATTCTTGGCAGATAAAGGTATTATCAGTGGCAAGGACAAGCCAAGACAAACTGACTCCAGTATCTGTTGCAGTGACTGACCAGATGATAGGTTTGTTTATCTCTGCTCTTTGTGTAGTGCATGTCACAATGCACCGACTGGCACAGTCCACCACAGACCTTGCAACAGATGTGTTTATCTGCCAGGATGTCCAGTCTCACCCTGTGTAACTGGGAGTGGTCCACCACAGACCTGTGGCAGGTGTTGTTTTTAGTTCTGCTAGGATGCCCTGTTTCACCCTCCACGCCCTCGGAAGGGCGGGGATGCCGGTTGAGTCGCCGACGGCCCGACCCATGAGACAGGTAGTACCGGTTTTCATGGTTATCTGGTAGCAAGCAAGCCAGTGCCTGACCTGACACACACACACAAAAAAAGATGTAAGTCTCAGTTAAAAGCTGCCAATTTCTGACCAAAAAAAGTAGAATTTTATGGGTAAGAAGCTGCAACTTTAGCAAAAAGACAAAAGAAGGTGTAAATTTTTAACTGTTTACAATCTAAAATGCTGCAGATATAAGATTTGAGTAAAATGCTGCAAGTTTAAGCTTTTTTTTTAAACTGCAAATTCAAGAGTAAGAAAAATTCTAAATTCATGAGGAAAAAGCTGCAAAATTATTAATACTAAAAAAGCTGCAAATTTTCAAGTAAGAAGCTGCATATTTCTGAGTAGAATGGCTCTAACTCTGCAGGAAAATCATGCAAATTTATGAAAACATCCTCACATTTACAAAAGAATGTTTCTAGTTTACATGGAAAAAGGATGTGATAAATTGGCGTGTGTTGGCCATTTACAACAATAATAATAAATAAAATTGTTATGAGGAAAAGGTAAAAAAATGACCACAGTCTGTTTAATTTATTTAAAAAATAAATTAAACAAACTGAATAAATTAAATAGAATAAATTTATTTATTTAAATTTATTTAAAAAAACAGTAATTTTATTTTAAAAAATAGACAAAAATTAGCCATAAAATAATCCACAAATTTATAATAAGGTCTCAGATTTACAAGAAAAGTCAATTTTACAAGAGGAAATTACAAAGTTGAGGAAAATGGTTTCAAATTTAGATAAATTTACAGAGAAAAGTAGAAAACTATAAGAAAATTGTTATAAATTTTGGAGAAAACCCTCAAACCTTCAAGACTGAAGTCATTACTCACGTTTTTAAGTGGGTGCTCTTTGTACCCTTAACTCAACTAGAAATGTTTGGTTGTCTACTTTTAATTATTAATTTCAAAGCACTGCTTTTACATGAGTAGAATTTCTGACTATTATACCCACCTCTGATCATATAATTTAAATATGCATGAGTAAATTACTATTATGAATGTTTTCATTTCCCTTCCCTATTCACTCAATGGAAAAAAGAAACACTAGAATAAAAACACCAAAAAGAAAACAAACATATTTTTGTCATTTATGTAAACCTGACAAAAAAAATCCTGCAGGACAAAACATGACACTTGATATTTTCTAACCTGTTTGTATACCACCATAGACAGAGAGAGAACCTGAATTAGAAAGGGCTCAGAGAGGGCAAGATGAGACAAACAAAATGAGCCAAGGAAAGGAAAGTGTTCAGGCAGAGGGTCCAGGAGAGGTGAGAGCAGAGGAAGGAGAGAAAGATGACACCAGTAAAAAGTCCAAACACAGGACGACTGGGTGGGACCCCAAATGGTCCAATATTCCAACAAAGTTGCTGTGCAAAATTTAAAAAAAGAAATAAATCGTATAAAATTAACATATAATTAACATATACAGCCATGGACAAAATTGTTGGTACCCCTCTGTTAATGAAAGAAAAACCCACGATGGTCACAGAAATAACTCGAATCTGACAAAAATGGTAATAAATAAAAATTCTATGAAAATTAACCAATGAAAATCAGACTGCTTTTGAACTGTGGTTCAACAAAATTATTTTAAAAAACAAACTCATGAAACAGGCCTGGACAAAAATGATGGTACCCTTAACTTAATATTTTGTTGCACAACCTTTTGAGGCAGTCACTGCAATCAAATGGTTTCTGTAACTGTCACTGAGACTTCTGCACCTCTCAGCAGGTATTTTGGCCCACTCCTCATGAGCAAACTGCTCCAGTTGTCTCAGGTTTGAAGGGTGCCTTCTCCAGACGGCATGTTTCAGCTCCTTCCACAGATGTTCAATAGGATTTAGATCAGGGCTCATAGAATGCCACTTTAGAATAGTCCAATGTTTGGCTCTTAGCCATTCTTGGGTGTTTTTAGCTGTGTGTTTTGGGTCATTATCCTGTTGCAAGACCCATGACCTGCGACTGAGACCAAGCTGTCTGACACTGGGCAGCACATTTCTCTCTAGAATACTTTGATAGTCTTGAGATTTCATTGTACCCTGCACAGATTCAAGACACCCTGTGCCAGATGCAGCAAAGCAGCCCCAGAACATAACAGAACCTCCTCCATGTTTCACAGTAGGAACAGTGTTCTTTTCTTGGTATGCTTCTTTTTGTGTCTGTGAACATAGAGCTGATGTGCCTTGCCAAAAAGTTCCAGTTTTGTCTCATCTGTCCATAGGACATCCTCCCAGAAGCTTTGTGGCTTGTCAACATGCAGTTTGGCAAATTCCAGTCTGGCTTTTTTATGATTTGTTTTCAACAGTGGTGTTCTCCTTGGTCGTCTCCCATGAAGTCCACTTTGGGTCAAACAATGACAGATGGTGCGATCTGACACTGATGTACCTTGACCTTGGAATTCACCATGAATGTGTTTAGAGGTTGTTCTGGGCTCTTTTGTTACCATTCTTCATCGAGTTTCCTCCTGCAGCCATGTCCAGGGAGGTTGGCTACAGTCCCGTGGATCTTAAATTTCTGAATAATATGTGCAACTGTAGTCACAGGAACATCAAGCTGCTTGGAGATGGTCTTATAGCCTTTACCTTTAACATGCTTATCTATAATTTTCTTTCTAATCTCCTGAGACAACTCTCTCCTTTGCTTCCTCTGGTCCATGTTTAGTGTGGTACACACCATGTCACCAAACAGCACAGTAACTACTTGTCACCCTTTAAATAGGCCGACTGACTGATTACAAGTTTGTAGACACCTGTGATGTTAATTAGAGGACACATCTTGGTTGAACATGTCCCTATGGTCACATTATTTTCAATCTTTTCTAGGGGTACCATCATTTTTGTCCAGGCCTGTTTCATGAGTTTGTTTTTTAAAGTAATTCTGTTGAACCACAATTCAAAAGCATTGTCTGATTTTCATTGGTTAATTTTCATAGAATTTTTATTTATTACCACTTTTGTCAGATTCAAGTTATTTCTGTGACCATTGTGGGTTTTTCTTTCATTAACAGAGGGGTACCAACAATTTTGTCCACGTGTGTAAAATTAACATATTCCGGTTACAGTAGTGTTGTGTGTTAGTTTCCCATCAGATCTACCACGCCAAGGTCTTTAAGCCAGACGAAACACTGATTCATTATACCGTGATGACCTCAAGTGTAATACTGCTTTTATACAACATTTCCAGCAAGCACAATTTATTAAATGACAGCAATACTGGACAAAATATTATGATTTGTTTGCTTATTTTGTGCAGCTGAGAGAAATAGTCCCTTCTAAATGTAGCCAGTAACTGCTGCTAAACATTTCAATCAGCATGAAGACATCTGTTGTCATTTCAGACACATGTAAACAAATTAAATATTGTCAAGTGCAAAAGAAGTTTACATACCCGTCACCTGTTGAGTCGGTACGGCAGAAGACCTGAGATCAAGATGCAGGTATTTAGCCAGTGGTTAGTAGTTATATGCTAGTCATTGCATGCTTTGCTTGCTTTTCCTTGGTATTTTTAGATGAAATAGAGTCCATGACCACAGAGGTATTGTGGTTTGTTAATCAAGACAATAAATCCAACTTTTTTTGAAACAGACGTGAAGCAGCTTAACAACGTTTATACAAAGGCAGAAGTTGTAAACAAAGTTTTTTCAAAAGGGTGGGACTACCAGTGTCATGAGTCTGGGTTTGGTGGTTCCAAACCCAGTTCTGACTTATTATTATTTTGTCCTATTTTCTATCAAGCGCGTCAGACAGCTGTTTGGGTCCTTCACTCCCTGACAGCTTGGGCATGCCCCCTCCTCCTGTCAAGTGCCATCAGCTGTGCCTTGTTACGGGTGTTCACACACACACACACACACACACACACACACACACACACACACACACTCCATTCATTCCTATTCACACACTCTATACACTCACCCATGCACACCAGGGATCAATTATGTCCAGCCCATGCATTCTTACACCAGCAATCTCTTCCCTTGTTAGCATTATTATTATTTAAATGAGGGGTTAGTAGGAAGAGAACGTCGGGGCATTCACCTCCATACGCGGCAGCTAGTTTCTCCACGTATGCGTTTATCACCTTTGTATTTGTTCAGCCTGTCATTGCAAGTACGGTTAATCCCTTGATGTTCGTGGCTGACCCAGCTTACTTCCTCATCCTCCAGACTGTATGGACAGCCCCGGATCGCTCTGGTCCCGTAAGTTTAATGTTTGCCTTTCTCCTTGTGCCGACAGCAGCCCTGCGACACTAGGCAGTTCCCCCGCCGGGCCGTAGAGTATCCGGGTGGCATTCCTGCATGTTTGGTGGCCTTATTTTTTTTTTTCCACAATATCTTTATTGAACCTTTTTTTTTTTTTTTAACAAACATGATACAAACAATCAAACACTAACACTAAAGTACTACAAAAAAAAAAAAAAAAATACCCTAAAAACACCAACAACCACCAACAAAATCAAGTCTTCAACAATGCTCCTCTGTTTAGTCTAGACAATCCAATACATTAGTATACATATTATGTTCACCAGTTTGGAATTTACAAGGTCCACACACATCATTCACCTTCTTCTTCAAGAGTTATGTTTAAATTTTTTACATAATCAATAAAAGGTCTCCATATATTCTCAAACACAATTTCCTTTGATTTCAGTATATATGTTATTCTTTCTAATGGAAGGTTTGTTAACATCTGTCTTAACCACTGAGTCACATCTGGTCTATGAGTCTTTTTCCATAATAGTGCAATACATTTTTTGGCATTAAGCAAACTGAGGTCTATGAATGTTCTTTCACTTTTATTGAAATTATGCTTTTCTGGGTACAGACCCAACAAAAACAGTTTAGGATTCAATATGATTTGTTTTGAGATTATTTTTTCAATTGTTACCCTCACCTCCTCCCAAAACATTCTTATTAATCTACATTCCCATAAACAATGAAATAGGGTTCCTTTACTTTCCATGCATTTTGTGCATGTATCTGGTATATTTTTGTTATATCTATTTAACTCCTCCGGTGTAACATACATCCGCATTAACCATTTGAAATGTATCAATTTAAGGCGTGCATTTATTGATTTGGTTTGAGCTTCTGTACAAGCCAATTCCCATTGTTCCTCTGAAATTTCAATTTGCAGATCTTCTTTCCAGTAGTTTAATCTTTTCAGTGAATTTTCACTTGAAGATAGTGTCAATGAGTTATAAAACTCTGAAATAATACCCTTTCTTTTACTATCTTTCATCATCATTTTTTCCAAGGATGAATAAATAGGTCGAGTGAGAGCTTTATTTTGATTTGATCGAATAAAGTTTCTAAGTTGAAGATATTTAAAAAAATGTGTTCTATTGAGATTAAATTTGATCCTCAGCTCTTCAAAAGACATTATGTTGTCTGCACATGGCAAATATAAATCCTGGTGGCCTTATTTCATCATTTCAATTCTCTGTATTTTCGTGGTTGACTCGACTTATTATTTTTGTGGGAGTTTATGTTAATAAATGGCACGTTCTACTCCAGCAATTGAGTTTTTCATTCCCTCCCTCTTGCGCCGCGTTATGGCGCACGAGGAATTATGACAGACTGCCCCGACCATACAGAAAAAACTCAGCGGAGTAGACATGCGTTTTTTCTTTTTCTTTCACCCCTTTTTCCTTTCTCCTTGTGTACCGACGGGATGATCTGGACGGACGAGGAGCAGAGAGCCCAGGAGCTGCTGGAAGAGGCGATCTTTGCCTTTCAGTGGCCACAGTTTCCTGAGGACGTGCAGTGGGCACGGCTCGTCACAGAGGACGTCGAGCGGCGCCACCCTAACCTCTGGATCATTCCTAGGGTTGGAAGCCATCCTCTCCGCTATCCTCCCCTCGCCAGACATAGAGCCGCAGGGTGCCTCTCCTGCACCGGAGCCAGCTCCCCGTCAGAAGAAACGTTTCCAGCGGAGGAAGACCTCCTTTCCTTGCAGTTCTCTTTCTTTTCCTGGGCTGGCGCCCGCCCAATCCTCTGATATGATGACGGAGGAGGAGAGACTGGGGTTGCTGGCCACGATAAACCATCGGATCAAGGAGGAGCACCTCAAGACAGAGGCCCAAGCAGGCGCGTCCCTAGCTGTGAGGGTTTCATCCCCTGCGTGGACTCAATCCACGGGCTCGTCGACGGAGGAGGTGTGGTTGGCCCTGCTCGCCCAGCTCAACTTTCGGTTTAAGGAGGAGCGCCGTGCAAAGGAGGAGCAGAGATTGGCCCAGCTCAACTGCCGGATGGAAGGAGAGTGCTGTGAGGAGGAGTCGAATAAGGATTCCCCAGCGCTCAAGCTCCTCGCGGTCACTCCGCTTCCTTCTCCGGAGAAGATGGAGCTTCTCGGCTCGGGTGACTTGCTGCCCAGTGCAGTGCTCCCCATCCCGGATTATTTGGTTCCCGAGCCGCCCGTGAAGAAGATGAGGAACTCTCGCCGCAAGAAGTGGCCTGCCTCGCCGACGACAGCCCTGCCCCTCTGCCCTGAGCCATGCTTCGCTCTGTCCCCAGAGGAATTGCAGGGACATCAGGAGAGAAGAGGAGACATTCTGGAGGCCACTGGGGAGGTCCAATGCCAGGAGAACAGGCAAGTTTTTTCTCATTTGACTTTTTCTGTTGATGAACAATTTTGCCTGCCTCCTGGTGAGGAGACTCGGGGTAGTGCAGTCCCCTGAGTGCTCCACCCCAGCGGCATGTATGTTCCCTTACCCGATCTCATCCAGCCTCTTTTGTGTGCCCCTACGAGCTTGCCTGCGCTGGAACCAGGTCGCTCGAGGAGGGAGGAACCAGAGGCCCAGGAGGGTCCAGCCCATGGGCCAGCAGAGAGGTCATCCTCAGCCGCCACGCCAGAGGAGCCAGTGGCATGGAGGACAGCACACGGGAGCACCAGGACTGCAACCACCATCACGCCTGCTGCGGGGGCCGTCGCAGCGGAGTCATTCCCCGGACCAGACCTCCAGCCGACGGGACCCGGAATGTCATCGTCGGCATTGTCGGAGTCCTGGACGGCGGTAGAGCTTGAACACACGCAAGTAATCTCTTCTGTAGTTCATTTGTCAATGATTGAGAGATCTTGTCTGGCTCTTGGGGAGGAGAGTCAGGTGCGGCTCCTGGCCGCACCTGGACTCCCCTCGCTGGGCTCTGCCGCTGCTGGCGACCCTAACCGTTCCTCCTCTCCTATTCCCATCAAGCTCTTTCCTAGGGTCACCGGAGAGTAGCTGCCACTACCGGGGTTGCCTATGGACAAACGACGCGGGGCTAGTGGTCCCAGAGGAGGTCGACGGGGGTACAGCACTGGGCGAACTGACAGAATCTATGCACCTCAAGTCGCCGGAGTCCTGGATGGCGGTGGAGCCCGAGTTCAGGCAAGTGTGCTCCATTATGTCAGTAATGTCAATGTCGATGTCACACTGCCCGACTCATGGCGAGGAGAGCCCGGGGCAGCTCGTAGTAGCCCTCGGGGCTGCCTTATTGGGCTCTGCCGCTGCCAGCGACTCTGACCCGGTCTCTCTTTCTCTCCCTCCGGGTTCGGAGCCCCTTGCCAGGGTCACCGGAGAGCAGTGCCAGGGGTTGTGAGGAGCATTACCTCCCTCGCTGGGGAGGCCACCGCGGGAGCAATGAGGCTCTTGATGGGGCCCACCGCAGGTGCAACGGTGCTTCAGCCGGAGTCCACTGCCAGTGCAGCAGAGCTCCAGCTGGAGTCCACCACCGGTGCAGTCACGTCCTAGACCGGGACCATCGTGGGTGCTATGGTCCCCCCGCTCCAAGCTTCGGAGAGCAGGGGGGCTCATGTTCCTCGGTGTGGCCACCGAGGTTCCCGGGTTGGTTAGGCTGCCTCTCCGCCTTCCCCTCAGGTTCTGGTGGCTCCACCACACTGGTTGGCCACCTAAAAGACTTGGCCTTCGGGTCGGGTGGCCCATCGGTCCAGGCAGGCCACCGGACGCTATGCTGTGGGCCACCTGCTGGACATGGGACTTGGGCAGGCCACCCGATCAGTCACCCCTCACCATGCTGGGGGCCTGGGACTCTGATTGACCCCCTGAACATTGGACTTCTGGGGAGGGGGTTTAGTGTCCTAGGTAGGGGCTGTTAGGAGGGTCACTGTTCTTGACTTGCTTATTATGTGTTGTATCTGTCACTGGTTGCTTCCCTCCTAACCAGTTTTCCCCCACCTCCCACCCTGGGTAATTGTTTGTTGCTGGGGTGGAGTTGGGGGTTTGCCCAGAGGTGTGTTCTTTTTGTTTTCGGCTGATGGTACTGGGGTTCTGGAATCACCCCTGGGGGGGGGGGGGGGGGCTGTCATGAATCTGGGTTTGGTGGTTCCAAACCCAGTTCAGACTTATTATTGTTTTGTCCTATTTTCTATCAAGCGCATCAGGTCCTTCACTCCCTGACAGCTTGGGCATGCCCCCTCCTCCTGTCAAGTGCCATCAGCTGTGCCTTGTTACGGGTGTTCTCACACACACACACACACACACACACACACTCTCTCCATTCATTCCTATTCACACACTCATACACTCACCCATGCACACCAGGGATCAATTATGTCCAGCCCATGCATTCTCACACCGGCGATCTCTTCCCTCGTTAGGATTATTATTATTTAAATGAGGGGTTAGTAGGAAGAGATCGTCGGGGCATTCACCTCTATACGCGACAGCTAGTTTCTCCACGTATCCATTTATCACCTTCATATTTGTTCAGCCTGTCTTTACGGTTAATACCTTGATGTTCATGGCTGACCCAGCTTACTTCCTCATCCTCCAGACTGCATGGACAGCCCCAGATTGCTCTGGTCCCGTAAGTTTAATGTTTGCCTTTCACTTTGTGCCGACAGCAGCCCTGCGACACTAGGCAATTCCCTCGCCGGGCCGTAGAGCATCCGGGTGGCGTTCCTGCATGTTTGGTGGCCTTATTTCATCATTTCAATTCTCTGTATTTTCGTGGTTGACTGGATTTGTTATTTTTGTGGGAGTTTATGTTAATAAATGGCACGTTCTACTCCAGCAATTGAGTTTTTCATTCCCTCCCTCTTGCGCCGTGTTATGGCACACGAGGAAGTATGACAACCAGGTCACGGATGTATAATTTCTTGTCAAACAGCGCCTCACTGTGGAAACTAAGGTATCCAAAACAATAGTGCAGTTCTCACTGAGAGCTGATAGTAAGTTACTGTTGGTAATTAACGGCTACATGAACACCTTTGAAGCAGAGTGATACATATCCAGAGAAATGCACGGTGGCGCAGTGGTTAGCATTGCGGCAGCACAGTTTACCCTTGGCCGGGGGATCGTGGGGATCATGGGATCGTAGGTTCGATCCCAGCCCCCGACCAACAGTGATCTGTGTGGAGTTTGCATGTTCTCCCCGTGTATGGGTGGGTTTAGCCCGGGATTTGTCCGGTTTCCTCCCACATGCCAAAAACATGCAGGTTAGGTTAATTGGAGACTCTAAAGAGGCCCTAGGTGTGAATGTGTGTGTGAATGGTTAAGGGATAGCGCCGTATCGTGGCTGCTTCATCCATCCAGGTGGTGGATGACCCTCAATTTCCCCTCTGGGATCAATAAAGTATACTAAAAAAAAAAAAAAAATGTTGGAGTGCAATTATTGTGGATTTTAGTAACTCCTGCAGTCCCTATTGTCCAATCAAATTGCTCAGTCGGAACTAACTGTTGAATAATTTTTAATAAAATATCACAATACTGGTGTCTCTGAATTGATACTGCATCACCACCACAAAGTATCGCGATATTATGATGTCTGGATTTCCCCCCTACTCATAATAAACCATTTCTGAGGTCATATATCTCATCAGAAAAGCTGTCTTCAAAGTCACTTTCCAGCCTGCCGTTTAATGTCAACGAGTCTCTCACCTGATTGTGTAAAGGCTTGGGTGGGCCAATCATCAGTGAGGATGCAGTTGGGGTGCGTTTGTTTTGCTAACTTTGAGAACTAAAGGTGGAGCTTGGTGGTTTGTGACATCATAAAACCCATGAAGTACAGTCTGCTTGTTTCTGTAAGAGCTTAACTATAAAGGCAGTGTTTATTTCTTCTTCCGGCTGCTTCCTATTTGGGGTCGCCACAGCGAATCATGGGTCACCCCCCCTTCCCCTGGCTGGGTAACCAACTTTCCTTTCCCTATTTTAATTTTATTTTATACCGAGCACCAAGCTAGAAGCCAGAAAGTCCCATTTTATGGTCTTTGGTATGACCCATGACGTCTCAGCTGCTGGGTGGATGCTCCACCACTAAGCCACCACTCCAGTCATTTCTTCGCAGATTAAGTGTTTTAATATTTTAATTGCAGACCGTTGCGATTGAACAATTCTGCTCTAATTATACATTTAATCACCCAATTTCTCTTAGCAAATTCATTTTAAACAGAAAGCAGTACACAGCTACATCAGTGTTTATCCCCCCTCTCCACTTAGTGGCAGAGACCCACATCACAGAGTAACTCTGAAACAGAGGGGCCTAAAGATGACAAACACGACGGAGAGGACAGCACTTTGACGTTGACTGCAGAGGAGGTGAGTTCTGTGAGTCCAGTCTGGCTGAATTAATGAACATATTCAAACCCTGTAATAAAACACACACCCAACCCCGGCCATGCAGGTCAAAGTTCTGAGGAGGATAAAAGAGGAGTATGAGCGACGAGGAGGCTTCATCAGGATCTTCCCCACCGCAGATACATGGGAGCAGTACAGGTAATCTGAGCCAAGAGAGAACAGATGACTGGTAGCTCACAAAATGGCTGTTTATCTAGAACGTTACTCATTTCTGATATGCTCTCCGATAAGCTGGCTTTTATCATAAATGAATGCAATCATAACCAAAAAGCCAGACTACACGACTCCTCTCTTGACTGTAACTAATTCAGAGGCAACGTTGCATAATTCACTTTGTTCTGTTTTATGTTTGAAAATAATCTATTTGTAGAAGATCACTTTCACTTTTTTATTTATATGCTGTATAATCTTACAGGCCTTTGGTGGTTCTCCTAAGAGCAGTCTGCTCTTCTCTAATAATAATAATAATAATCGTCATTCAGAGCCATCACATTTGCCACAAATAAGGAGCTCAGATCTCACTGTGTGCCCCTCATCTTTATGATTGCTGTAATTTGCTGATTATCTTCTTCTCTCAGTGGCTATCTGGAGTCCAAGACGTCGCTGAACTTCATGTTGGCGAGCAGACTTTTCCGTGGAAGGTAAGCCTTTCCACTGTGGTCGGACAGAGGAGTAAATCTCTCCGTTAGCTCGTGGGAGCGGTTGAATTCTCACACGGCGTTTTGTTTGGACATCCAATCGGATAGGTGAGATGTACAGCTGAAAAGAAAGACAGCACAGTCAGTTTTTCCAGCACATGTTGCAATCTCAGTTTGGGCATTGTGGTAGTGGTGGTGGTGGGGGGGAGTGAAAGACGGTCACAGATGAAGTGTATTTTATTAAGGCACATTTTGTTGTTGCTGTTGTAGACTCTTTGAACCACTCTGGGTTTTCAAGATCATACCATGACTCTGACGCTGTAAAAGCTTCCCAGCTGTATGTGTGTGCGTATTGTAGTTTTGGTTTTTTTTTTTAAGATTTATTTTTGGACACTTCTGCCTTCATTTGGAGGTGGGCAGTAAGGGCCCCTTTAGGCAGACGGAGATCGTTGGGTCGAGAGGTCAGAAATTGGCCCAATCACTCAATGATTTCTTCAAACCTTGAAAAATCCGTTTCTCTGTAATTGTTTGAGAGGTGATTGTGCAGTTTTCATGGCAATTTATGGAGATCTTTGAAAGATCCTTGAGAGGCCAGGAGAGATTTTTCTTGAGGGATCATTGAGCATTTCTTGGATAACTGAAGAGGTTTGTATAAATTTGAGAGGTTTCTAGTACTCTTCAGCCCCCTTTACACAGGGGTGTGGTACCAGTCCCTTCACCATTCACAACTAGGATCACTTTATTTATTTATTTCCTTTTAGCTTCCTTAACACCACCAAAAGTGTGCCACAGGGTTCAATTTTAGGACCCACTCTCTTCACTTCTTTTAACCTAACTTGCATGTTTTTGGAATGTGGGAGGACACCAGAGTACACCCACACAAGTATGGGAAGAACATGCAAACTCCACACAGATTGGCCCCACTGGCTGGTGGATTTGAACCCATGACCTTCTTACTGTAAGGCAATAGTGCTAACCACTACACCGCCATAGAGATTGTTGAGAGATCATTGAAAGGTGAAAAATGGCCAGATCTCTCAATGATCTTCTAGTGATCGCCACAGTCACCATGGTCTCCTCAAGGTTATGACTCAGTCCAAAACATTCTCTCATCAACAATCACCAAAGAAAAGTGATCTCTCAGGGAGCTCTCAACAATCTCATCAAACTCCCAATGAGCTCTCCACCGTGGTCTTTCAGTGTGCTGTATTGGTCTTTCATGGAATGCTCAGTGATCCCTCACTGATTTCTCAGCCATCTTTACCTTCAGAGTCAAAAAACTTGACGTTTTTGAAAGATTGCTGAGAGGTCATTGGAAGATCAATGAGATTGTTTAGTGCTTCTTGAGCACTCCTTCCTGTTCAGTGATCTCATCAATCTCCTAATGATCTCTCAGCAGTCTTTCAATGAAAGGCAAATTTTTCCACCCTTGAAGGTAGAGATGGCTGAGAGTTCCATGAGAGATGGCTGAGCTTTGCATGAAAGACCAGTCGAGTTCATTGAAAAATCTCTGAGAGATCATTGGGCGATCGATGAGTGTTCATTGAGAGATCATTGAGAGGTCACTTCCCTTTGCTGATTGTTGAGAGATTGTTTTGGGCTGACTCAAAACTTTGAGGCCGTGGAGATTCCTGGAAGATCATAGAGAGATCCTGGTGATTCCTGGGCACTTTATTGAGAGATTGTTGAGAGATCTGTCCATTTTTGATTACTTGTATATGAGTAATTACTATCATAATGTAGCACTATTTTTACTTGAGTGCAGTTTCTGGGTGGTCTACCCTCCTCTGCCGTTATTGGACAGATACAGTGAAGAGAGAGACAGGGAATGGGGTGAAGAGCGGAGGAGAGACATCCAGGAAGGATTGCTTTGGCAGGGAATTGAACATTTGAGCAGCATTCTCTCATGGCATACATCGTAACCATTAGGCTACCAGGAAACCCCGTTCCAGATTTTCTAAGGTAGCCAGTTTAGGCTGACAGTTATTTCTGAAGACCTCAAGTCAGATTCAATTTTACAACCAATTCTTTGCTTTGTAACTCTTGATGGGTTCCTTCTAAATCATTCCCCTCATTGTTTTTGTTCCCCTCGCTTTGACACATCTTGCTCCATCTCTCAGGAATGTCAGTGGGAACGTGCAGCTGCAGGTGGACGCGTTCCATGACGGCCATGCCGTCCAGTATGAGCGAAAGCTGCTGTCTCTGGATGCACGGACGAGGAACCGGCGCCACCTGACTCATCGCTGCGCTGAAAGGAAGAAAAAAAACAGTGAGTCCAACGCACTCTGGCTCAGTTAAGAAAGCTGCTGTTTTCTTAAAGTGAGAAGAGTGCAGCCCGTTTGGTTTCAATAAATAACTCTGCTGTGTCACGGTGGGGTTGGCCAAATATGACTGGATGAGTTCATTTCATCACAGCAACAATTACAAAAAACTATTTTGAGTGTATGTGTGTACTTTATACTAAACACCAATGATGCAACTGACATTTGTCTTTCCGTCCTCTGCTGCATACCTCAGGGAAAGAATCCAAGGCCCCCCCGACCGAACTCGGCAGTCAGGAGAGAGAGGGGCGCGCACGGGAGGAGGCGAGAACTCCCGAGCCAGTCCCACATGAGGCTTTGGGAGCAGAGGAAAGAAAACAAGCGGTCACGGCACTGGAGCGCCGCCACGCCAAGGCCACGTCCAGCCCAGAGGCGGCAGCCATGCGCAGCGGTGGCGCCGGCCCCAGAGTCAACCTGCTCGGCATCCTTCAGCAGGGGTGGGAGCTCAGGTCCGTCTGCCATCTTCGCTGCTTTTTCATCTTCCTCATGTTTCCTTCTGCTTAGTTTGAAGTGGACATCTCACACTTGTTTCCTTCTCCCTATACCACACACACAGAGACACACACCATGCATGAATTGATTATCTGGAACCAGGAGCATATCTGATTTGGACTAGTTTTTTTGTGATGTTTTGTTGAGCGTATCAAGGCGGTGACTCACAGATTTTTATTCTGCCTGTTTGCATGCCTATTTAGGAGCAGTGACTTAACGATATATCTGTTAAGACTCAAACAGGTTGTTCAATAGTGATCCTAGTGGCAGAAAATCTGACAAACAACTGCATAACCTCAAAGACAGGTTAATTTTTAATGTTTTTTCGTTATTTGGGGCTAATATCAAAAGTCAGAGTCAAAGTACCTTTATTGGTCTCCCTTGGGAGAGATTTGTCTTGGACAGAGGTATCTGCTGCACAACAAAACACATACAATACATACAACCAATACATAAATAACCACCGAGAATAAAAATTGACATATGTCAACCAAAGTGCAAGTACAGTGCAATTGTCTACTCAACCTCACACCTTCCCTAACTTCTGTTCATCCTGAATTATCCACTTATTAATGAGCTTCACTGACAAGGGGATGAATGAATGTTTGTACCGATTATGTTTACAAAGAGGGACCCTGTACCTTCTTCCCAAATTCATTAAGACATATTCGGGACCCAATACATGAGAGCCATTGGATGAAATACAATTTGCCTGTCTGAGGGTGGCTTATTCATTCAGGTCCTGGGGAGTTAAAGGTAAGATAAGATAAGATAAGATAAGATAAGCCTTTATTAGTCCCACAACGGGGAAATTCCAGGATTGCAACAGCACAGGGATAGCAACACTCAGAGCAACAATCAGAAGGCAAGAAAAAAAACAAGCAAGCAAGAGCAGCTAATAAACATATGTACGTATTACTATAAAATATATATATATACACACACACACAGACACACAGTGCAGAGCATTGTAGCTGGATGGAATAAATATATGAATATATGAACACACAGTGCAGAGCATTGTAGCTAGATGGAATAAATATGTAAATATATATGTAAATATAGGTATCATAGGTATGTTCCCATACCTATGATTTTACCTGCTATCTTTATCAGATTTAATATCTGAACTTTTGATTTAACTGTTAAATTGCCAAACCAGCTGGTAATACCATACCGTAACACAGACTCAGTGGTCGCCCTGTAGAAAATCAACATAATACTTCTACAGACGCCAAACAGTCTGAGCTGGCGAAGAAAATGCAGATGCTGGTGGATTCGGGCACAAACTGTAATGAGCCGAGCCGGCTTGACTTTCCCCGGCTCGGCCCTGATCTCTCTGTGGGTTTTGGTTCTGCTGTATGTGTGCATTTTGTTTATTTATTCCATCACCTTAGCCACTGCCTGACCGGCAGCTATTAGTCAGCTTCTGTGATCTTTTTCCCACACTGCTGACAGTCTGTCGGTCCAACCACACCCCCTCACTCTCCTTAATTCCTCCAGCTGTTCCCAGCCCCGGTAATTACCTTTCCCGCGCCTCGCCCAGGTGTTCCCAATTTGTGTGGCCAGTGGCGTTTGGATTTGAGCAGCTCTTCGCTAGACAAACACCGCTGGGTCATTGAACGAGTCACCCTTGTTTTCCACGGTGTGACCGTCACGTCAGGAAGGACTATTGTTTATGCTCGCCGAGAGAACTGGACTTTTTGGGACTGCTCCTACTCATGAGTAAATTGTTAGCGTTTCTCCGTGCGGTCAGCTGCTACGCTGAACCAGAAGCGTTTCCCCCTTTGCAGTAATCCTGCTACGCTTCTGGCAGTGTTTCTTCCCGCATCATAACTGCTACGCTTAGGCTGTGCCCAGTTTGTGTTCCCCCAAGTTAGTAGAGCTTCCCGTAGTCTTCCCTCCTCTCCCGAGCGCACCCATATTAAGATAAGATAAGATAAGCCTTTATTAGTCCCACAATGGGGAAATTCCAGGATTGCAACAGCATAGGGATAGCAACACTCAGAGCAACAATCAGAAGGCAAGAAAAAACAACATCTAGTAAACATATGTCCATATTACTATAAATGTATATATATATAGAAACACAGTGCAGAGCATTATGGCTGGTGAATGTGCAGCAGAAAGTCTAAGCTCTCTCTCCGCGGATGCAGCGGGCCAGCTGGAAGTCTTTGGGCATGATGGTGACACCCTTAGCGAAGAAGAGACCACCAGGTGGGCCTCGCTGGTCTCCTGCAGAGCCATGACGGCGAAGCTCAGGAAACGCAGGACGGTCTTGAAGTCCTGAGCGATCTCCCTCACCAGGCGCTGGACGGGCAGCTTACGGATGAGCAGCTCCGTGGATTTCTGGCAGCGACAGATCTCTCTCAGAGCCACGGGCCTGTGACGGCGAGGCCTCTTCACTCTGCCGGTGGCCGGAGCGCCTCTCCGAGCAGCCCTGGTGGCTAGCTGTCTCCTGGGGGGGGGGGGGGGGGGGGGGGGCTTCTTCCTCCAGTAGATTTTACGGGCGGTCTGCTTGGTTCTTGCCATCGCTCTTTATTATTCTGTCTTATATTTCTTTCACGCCGCCTAAACTCCAGCCCGGCACCCGCGTCATTTTCGCTACAGCTCCCGGTATGTCGAGTTTCCCATTAGCACTGGGCGGCGGCCAAGTGCTAGCTAGCACTAGCTCCTCCCCGCTGTAACGTCTCCCGCTGCAAACCGTGGCTCCGTCCGCCGACCCGGGAGACCCCCGGGGTGATCCGTGCGTCCGTGATATATATACAGAGTGAAAGGTGTAGAAAGAAGAAGGAAGATAAAAAAAAAAAAGGCTGTTGCAACAGGCAGCCGACTCGTGTGGCGCCGCCGGTCCGGCGGAACCGGAACCAGATTTTTTATATGTAAATAAATATAAATATAAATATTTATAATTCACTTGTTCGTCTTTCTGTGAACAGTTTACGTCAATAAATGTGTGTTTTGGTGAAACCCTGCATTTAAATCCTCTCATCCTTTCTCCTTCTCCGTGCACTATGGCAGAGCACACGGAGAGTTTATGACACAAACACTTGCCACTTGCGTGTGCCAGCTCAAATCATTATCAATGTGAGCACCAAGATATTTATATGAGTTAACCTGCTTGATGTTATGACTGTGTATGGCCACAGGACTGTGATCATCATCTGACCTAGGGTCCACCAGCATCTCCACTGTCTTTTCTGTATTAATCTGCTGCTCATTGTCATCACACCAGTTCACAAACCCAACCATCCCAGATCTGTGGCTGCTTAAGCTGACATTAGTTTTTAGTAGACTAAGTATTACAGTGTCATCTGAAAACTTCACCTCATATTGGTCCAGCTGAGGGCTGACATAGTCATTAATATACAGTGTAAATAAAGATGGTGAGCTGACACAGCCCTGAGGGGCCCCGGTACTACATAATGCAGTATCAGAGAAAACAGAGTTAAACTTCACCTGCTATGACCTGTTTGACAGGAAAGAGTAGTACCAGCTGACTAAAAAAGGATTCACATCCAACTGAATCATTTTTTTTAAGAAGGATGTGTGACTGAATACAATTAAAAGCAGAACAAAAATCAATAAATCAATATGGGTGCTCCCACTACGTTAAACTGCTGTAGCTCCTCACCTTTTTAAAGCCACCTCTGATTTGCTTTGCCTAAACTCATGTTCTGTATTTTAATCAGCCCGGTTTACATTCAGGACTTTATATTCTAAATGGGAGTCAGCTGATGTCAGTCTATGATTTGGGGTGCACATTGTTTGTGTGGGAAAAGTAATTATATGCATGTAGATCTTGCATCTTGATTAACTTACTTTGTCACATATTTGAAAAACATTCTGGATTTTAATGATTGTTGGCCATCAAGTAGTCAAATCATGAATATGTGTTCTGTTTCTGCTGCTTCCTCCAGTAGTGCCAAACATGGCTTTAATATGAGTCAAGAGTGAATGGTGCTGTCATAAAGAAATGAGAAGAGCCACATGATATGATGTAGACACTGCTGTACTTACACGCAACAACGGCTGAAATCTGTCATTTAAGCCTGTGCCGAAAATTATAATTTATGGAAGATTACAAAAACAAGTCTGAGTTTGTAGAAATTCCTCTGTGCTTGCCAGGACTGTGCACAAAGCTGGGAAATTATAGTACAGCTTGTTATTGTTTGTATTTGACAGCTACAGTGTTCTTATGGTGCTATTTTCAGGTTAACCTGAGGCAAGAAGACATTTTAACTCTTAATCTGCTTTTGTTTTCCTGTTGCTTTTACCTTTGCACTTCTTGATGGTTCTTGCTTCTCTTTAGCAAACTGCAGGCTCGGACTGCTTTTTCCTCTTACCTGCAAAGGGTCCAGCAAAGACTGTCGGCAGAGAGCAGAGACAACTCCGTCCCAGCCTGGCCAGACAAGGACAATGACCAAATGGTAGAATTAAAACCATTTTAATCTCTCTTTCCAAATAAATACAGTGAATATAAAAAGTCTACACACCCCTGTTCAAATGCCAGGTTTTTGTGATGTAAAAAAATGAGACCAAGATAAATCATTTCAAAACCTTTTCCACCATTGATGTGACCTATAACCTGTACAACCCAACTACCCAATTGAAAAACAAACTGACACCTTTTAAGGGGAAAAATAAAATAGGGGAAATAAAGGGAAAAATAAAAAATGTACAATAACCTGGTTGTATAAATATACACACCCTTAAACTAGTACTTTGTTGCAGCACCTTTGGCTTTTATTACAGCACTCAGTATTTTTGGGTAGGAGTCAGCGTGGCACATCTTGTTGTGGCAATATTTGCCCACTCTTCTTTGCAAAAATGCTCCAAATCTGTCAGATTGCAAGGGCATCTTCTGTGCACAGCCCTCTTCAGATCACCCCACAGATGTTCGATGGGATTGAGGTCTGGACTCTGGCTGGGCCATTCCAAAACCTTAATCTTCTTCTGGTGAAGCCATTCTTTTGTTGATTTGGATGTGTGCTTTGGGTCATTGTTGTGCTGAAAGATGAAGTTCCTCTTCATCTTCAGCTTTCTACCAGAAGCCTGAAGGTTTTGTGCCAACACTGACTAGTATTTGGAACTGTTCATAATTCCCTCCACCTTGACTAAGGCCCCAGTTACAGCTGAAGAAAAACAGCCCCAAAGCATGATGCTGCTACCACCATGCTTCACTGTAGGTGTGGTGTTCTTTTGGTGATGAGCAGTGTTGTATTTGTGCCAAATATACCTTTTGGAATTATGGCCAAAAAGTTCAACCTTGGTTTCATCGGCCCATAACACATTTTTCCACATGCATTTGGGAGATTTCAGATGTGTTTTTGCAAAATGTAGCTGGGCTTGGATGTTTTTCATCGTAAGATAAGGCTTCTGTCTTGCCACCCGAGACAGGAGATTGTTGTCACATGTACTAAATAGCCAGTACTTTCCAGAAATTCCTGCAGCTCCTTCAATGTTGCTGTCGGCCTCTTGGCAGCCTCCCTGACCAGTTTTCTTCTTGTCTTTTCATCAATTTTGGAGGGACGTCCAGTTATTGGTAATGTCACTGTTGTGCCGTATTTTCTCCACTTGATGATGACCGTCTTCACTGTGTTCCATGGTAGATTTAATGCCTTGGAAATTCTTATGTACCCTTCTCCTGACTGATACCTTTGAACAATGAGATCCCTCTGATGCTTTGGAAGCTCTCTGCGGACATGGCTTGTGCTGTAACATTTAACTACAGAAATGTCAGGAAAAGCCTACTAGAACAGCAGAACTTTATTTGGGGTTAATCAGAGTCACTTTAAATGGTGGCAGTTTTGTGCTGACTCACATTTAACATGAGTTTGAATGTGATTGGTTAATTCTGAACACAGCTACATCCCCAGTTATAACAGGGTGTACATATTTATGCAACCAGGTTGTTATAACTTTTTTTAGTTTTTATTTTTCCCCTTAAAAGATTTCAGTTTGTTTTTCAATTGGGTTGTACAGGTTATAGGTCACATTAATGGTGGAAAAAGTTTTGAAATGATTTATCTTGGTCTCATTTTTTTACGTCACAAAAACCTGGCATTTGAACAGGGGTGTGTAGACTTTTTATAGCCACTGTAGACAGTGTTGAAATACTTCTGAGTTCTTCTTTCCTTTGTATGAAATATTTGTAGTCACAAAGAATAAGCTCCTTTTGGAAAATCTGCATTGTAATACCCTCTTTACACAGGGGTGGGGATCATTGAGAGATTGCTGAGTGATGACAAAATGGCCAGATCTCCAAAACAGTCCAAAACTCATTCCAAAACAGTCTCTCAACAATCACCAAAGGGAAGTGATCTCTCAACAATCTCTCAAGATAAGATAAGCCTTTATTAGTCCCACAATGGGGAAATTACAGAATTACAAAAAAGTGGTCAATAGTCTCATTGATCTTTCAGCAGTCTTTCAGAGAACTCTATTGGTCTTTTATTGAACACTCATCGATCCCTCAATGATCTCTCAGCCATCTCTACTTTTGGGATGGAAAAATTTGGCATTCAATATGAAAGATCATAGAGAGATCATTGGGAGATCGATGAGATCGTTGAAGCTCTCCTTGAGCGTTTTTTGAGAGATCGTTGAGAGTTAAAACAATCTCTCAACTGTAGTAACCATGAAAACCATTGGAAAATCATTGAGCAATCTTGGCAATGGCCAAAAGGTCACTGAAAGATTGTTGAGCGATCTGGTCATTTTTTCATCTTTCAATATCTGTCAGTGATCTCCACCCCGTTGTAAACGGGGTAGAAGAGTACTGGAAACCTCTCTCTCTCTCTCTCTCTCTCTCTCTCTCTCTCTCTCTCTCTCTCACACAGAGACATACAGATTAGTGGTGTGAAAAAGTGTTTGCCCCCTTCCTGATTTCTCATTTCTTTGTATGTTTGTCACACTTAAATGTTTCATATCATTAAATAAATTTAAATATTAGACAAAGATAACACAAGTAAACGCAAAATGCAGTTTTTAAATGAAGGTGTTTATTATTAAGGGTAAAAAAAAATCCAAACCTACATGGCTCTGTGTGAAAAAGTGATTCCCCTCCCCCGTTAAAACATAAATTATCTGTGGTTTATCACATCTTTGAGTTGAGCTGAGTTCAATTTCTCTAGCTGCACCCAGGCCTGATTACTGCCACGCCTGTTCCCAATCAAGAAGTCACTTAAATAGGACCTGCCTGGCAAAGTGAAGTATACCAAAAGATCTTCAAAAGTTAGACATCATGCTACGATCCAAAGAAATTCAGGAACAAATGAGAAACAAAGTAATTGAGATCTATCAGTCTGAAAAAGGTTATAAAGCCATTTCGAAAGCTTTGGGACTCCAGAAAACCACAGTGAGAGCCATTATCCACAAATGGCGAAAACATGGAACAGTGGTGAACCTTCCCAGGAGTGGCTGGCCAACCAAAATTACCCCAAGAGCACAGCGACAACTCATCCAAGAGGTCACAAAAGACCCCACAACAATATCCAAAGAACTGCAGGTCTCACTTGCCTCAGTTAAGGTCAGTGGTCATGACTCCACCATAAGAAAGACTGGGCAAAAATGGCCTGCATGGCAGAGTTCTAAGACGAAAACCACTGCTAAGAAAAAAAAACTTAAAGGCTTGTCTCAGGTTTGCCAGAAAACATCTTGATGATCCCCAAGACTTTTTTGAAAACACTCTGTGGACTTAGGAGACAAATGTTGAACTTTTTGGAAGGTGTGTGTTCCATTACATCTGGTGTAAAAGTAACACAGCATTTCAGAATAGGAACATCATACCAACAGTAAAATATGGTGGTGGTAGTGTGACGGTCTGGAGCTGTTTTGCTTCTTCAGGACCTGGAAGACTTGCTGTGGTAAATGGAACCATGAATTCTTCTGTCTACCAAAAAATCCTGAAGGAGAATGTCCGGCCATCTATTTGTGACCTCAAGCTGAAGCACACTTGGGTTCTGCAGCAGAACAATGATTCAAAACACACCAGCAAGTCCACTTCTGAATGGCTTAAGAAATACAAAATGAAGACTTTTGAGTGGCTTAGTGAAAGTCTTGACCAGAATCCGATTGAGATGTTGTGGCAGGACCTTGAAAAGGCGGTTCATGCTCGAAAACCCTCCATTGTGGCTGAATTGAAACAATTCTGCAAAGATGAATGGGTCAAAATTCCTCCACAGTGTTGTAAAAGACTCGTTGCCAGTTATCGCAAATGCTTGATTGCAGTTGTTGCTGCTAAGGGTGGCCCAACCAGTTATTAGGTTTAGGGGGCAATCACTTTTTCACACGGGGCCCTGTAGGTTTGGATTTTTTCCCTTTAATAATAAACACCTTCATTTAAAACTGCATTTTGTGTTTACTTGTGTTATCTTTGTCTAATATTTAAATTTGTTTGATGATCTGAAACATTCAAGTGTGACAAACATACAAAAAAAGAGAAATCAGGAAGGGGGCAAACACTTTTTCACACCACTGTATTTGATCTCTCCTATTCTGTCTGTAATCTCTCAAGGATCTTTCAAAGATCTCTGTCGATCACCATGAAAATCTTATGACAATCTCCCAAACATTTACACAGAAATAGCCTTTTTGAGCCTTTAGGAGATTGTTGAGAGATCAGGCCAAACCCAGTGTTTTCAAAGGAGTTTAATCTAGACTGGAAGAAACAGACTGCTTAATGAATGACTGCTTCAGGACAGTAATAAGAAAAAACAATAATGTGTGGTGTTTTTTGTCGGCACAGGAGCTGGTGATTTGCTTCCTAAGAAGGGCAGCCAGTAATCTTCAGCAGGACATAAAGATAGTCTTGCCCAGTTGCGAGTTGCCTCTGCAAGACCGCAGACGCATATTGTCCCACCAGTTAGGCGAATTTATTCACTGCTATAACAAGGTAACCCTTCTCAGACTGCAGTTTCCTCACACACTTCCCACTCTGAAATGTGATTGCATCTCATTATGTTGTTTGTTCTCAGGAAACCGAGCATATGGTTAAAAAACAGGAAAATACTGAAGAAGAGCACTGTGTTAACTCCACAGTGTTTCAAGAGTATATCACTGCAGCCAGGTCAGAACATTGCTGGTCCCACTTGGTTCTGTTCATTGCTTGGCTGAAACATGCTGCCAGATGGAGTGCCGTTTCGATCTGCTTTACACATTCAACTTGTGCTTTTATTTTATGGACAGTGAAAGCGATCTGGAGGAAGTGCTGACATTCTATACGCAGCAAAATAAATCTGCTACCGTCTTCCTTGGAACAAGGGTCAGAAGTGTTCAGAAAGATGTTCATGAAGTCACCGTTTCTGGAGATTCGGGCAACTGTGAGTTTTTTGGGTGTTTTCCCGTGTTATCGCTACTGTAGTCCTGCTTTATATTTCATGTTTTATCATTCAAGCACAGTAAACAGGAAATATTTAGGTTTTTAAAATCCCCAGAAAGCGAGGGGGGGGGGCAAAATGATTCAGTCACTGGGGTGAAGGAAAGGTCAGTTTCAAATGTGGGAAAACAAATGTGTGTCAGCGCTGAGGAATGGCAAACTGATTATAACGGAGCTCTGGATTCTTTCCTCATTTGAACAGCTCTGCCTGTGGCCAAAGGGGATTCAGAGCCATCACTCCTAACAGGGAAAGTCAACGTACATCCAGACTTCAAGGCCGGCGAAAGGCAGCCTTCTGTCGGCATGCTGCCTGAAGGTCAGTGGGCAGAGGGGAGAGCTGGCAGAGCTCAGCCGGATATCCAGGCATCTCAGCGCTGCGCCGCTTTTCCTGCAACTTTACACCATATTCCTGCCCAGTGCTGCCCTCCCACCTCGGGATCCCTGCCCCTTCACTGCCCGCCGCCGCCACCCCCGCCTCCGTCATATGCCCAGTCCCTGGCCAAGTCTCACTTCTCTCGCTCCGAGGCCCTTTCTGACCCTCCTGCATACACGTCCTCTCCCGTTATCATGCAGCCTCCACGGTTGCCGTGTGTGACCGCATCTGCTCATTCAGGCACACCGACAGCTGGGCAGTCAGCCCAGGTGCTCAGGAGGATTCAGTCATTTACCTCATCGGCACCCGGCTCTGGAGCAGCCTCCTCTGTTCCAGGTGCCACACAGATCTATAGCCAGAAGCTCTCCAGACCCACATCTGCAGGCCAAGGTAATCACCCCAGCTCCGCACCGTTCTTGTTTTTCTTTTTTTGCAAATGGAATCTGCTTTAGTGTTCACACCTTTTACTCTTGCTTTTCTTTTTCAGTGACAAGGAGGAGCAGTTCCAGTAAGCTCAAGTCCAGCTCAGTGGGAGCTTTCAGGGAGTTGAACTCTCTATCGGCCCAGGCCCAGTCAAACCAGCAGGCCTTCATCTCAGCCCTGCAGAAGCTGGCAGAAACGCAGGTTACTCGCCGCTACGTCAGCTCCAGTCACATCAACTTGCTGACACAACATGTAAGTTTATTATGCTTTTAGCTTCTGTAGCTCACTGCGTCGACCCCTATACTAACTTAAAAAAAAAAAAAACCAAACGCTGAGTTATTAGGCAACTGTAAACCGAGCAGATTCCTGGGTCATGTAGGGAAGAAGGATCTGACCCACATGTTGCGGTCGCTCACTGTGAGGTCTTTGATATTCCTCTTTGTTGATGAGTAAATCTGGCTCAGGCCCCACGCTGCTTGCCTGTATCTCGCTGCTCATTTATTCAGCAGACCCGTTGGAGCCGGAGGGTCTTCCACCTCGTGCCGTGCACCTTTCTCATTCAACCCCCCCCCCCCCATCCCCCGGTCCGCCTGCAGTCTGTGGGCTGGGGCTGGTGTGGGGGCGGATTCTGGAACTGGAGTCTGGAGCTGGCCGGCCCAAACAGTGGTGAGCCGCATCAAGCCTGGGCTACGTGTGAGGTCTCATTATCAGATGCGCTATGGGGGAGTGATTTCTGTTGATACTTAACAAGCAGCCACTTTTTTAGTGGTAATTGATGCTTATAAATAGAGGAATGTGGCAAATTGGCACTAAGCAGGGGAGTGGCAGCTTGGTTGGCTCCATCACCACCTTCTCCCATATTCCCGAAAGGTTTGGTCGTCAGCTTGGGGAGCCCGTTGACTTTTCTCCCTCCTTCACCTCCTCCTCTGCCTCGCTGGATTTTTTTCTGTCAAAGTGTTTTGTGATGGCACCAGACCACACAGAGTGCAGTTTTTATGGCTTCTTTCTGACTGTATATTATTCTGTCTATCTGAAAGGTGTTTGTTGTATTTCCTTTTGGTAGTTAATCCTGAGCTTGGCAGCAGCTTATTTTCAGAGTAAAATAGTCCAGTGTTTTGCACTTAAAGGCTCAGAGTCCATTACGTTTTTTTTTTTCTTCTTTCAGGGCTCAGATTTGAAGTCATTAAATCACTTGTGGGACTAAATGGAGATTTTTGTAAACATGAACAACACCCTTTTGCACAGTTGACCTTTCAAGGTTTAAGTAATTACTCACTCTCATGGTAGAGCACATATACAAAACAGAAGCTGGAAGTGAGTAAAGCCAGACACAGTCACTGTTAATAACCCGGAGTTGTTCTGTGCTCTCATCCATATACATGCATACAGTTGTGCTCATAAGTTTACATACCTTGGCGGAATTTGTCATTTTTGGGCCATTTTTCAGAGAATATGAATGATAATGCAAAAACATTTCTTTCACTTATAGATAGTGGTTGGGTGAAGCCGTTTATTATTGAACAATTGTGTTTGTTCTTTTTAAATCATAATGACAACAGAAACTACCCAAATGACCCTGATCAAAAGTTTACCTACCCTGGAAGTTTTGGCCTGATAACACACACACAAGTTGACACACACGGGTTTAAATGGCTAAATGGAGGGCAATGGATCAGCGTTCTCGTCGCGCCCTCCGCCAGTACCCGGGCTTGCCCAGGGAAGCTAATGATCCTACCAGCAGACTAAATTTGAAGAGACGATGCCTCAGTGCCAAGTCAAAGAAGAATCCTAGTCACAGTCCCAAAGCCGAAAGCAAACAGCCCCGAGAGCACCTTGCGGTAGGACCTGCCCTTCGCATAATACAACTAAACGTTGAAGGCCTATCTGCAGCCAAGCGAAGCCTTATTGAAGTCCTTGCCTTCCAACACTCGATTAATGTAATCTGCCTCCAAGAGACTCATATTGGCACAGAGGAAGCTGGTCGTTACACCATCAATGGCTTTGACCTCCTGTGCTATGTTCCACATGCCAAACATGGACGTGCCACCTATGTGCGTTCTGACATAGTTGAAGTAAACCACCTGACAACAACACATTTCTCAGACGCCAAAACTATTGGTTGCTTCCATATTGTCAATGTGTACAAGCTCCCTAGTGCCAACTGGGATCTGCAGGTCTTACCCACCCCACCCCACCCTGCCATCTATGTGGGGGACTTTAACAGCCATCACCCTGACTGGGGGTACCCAGCAGTGGATAGTGACGGGGAGGTACTTTCAGACTGGGCATCTAGAAATGATCTCGCTCTGATACACGACCCCAAACAAAGAGGAACCTTCCACTCTGCTAGGTGGAAGAAGGACTATTCTCCTGACCTGTGCTGGGTCAGCTCTTTGAATGGAACGCCATATCCTACACAGATCCTCATTCTTGACGATTTTCCACACAGCCAACACCGGCCCCTGCTTGTACACATTGGCCTACAACTTCCAGTCATAAACAGCCCAAGGAAGATGCACTGGAACTTCTGCAAAGCCAACTGGAAGAAATTCAATGAAACCCTGGATCGGAGTGCTGTTACCATCCCACTCCACACCATCACTGCAGATGAAGCATACAACCGCTTCTGCAGCGCAATCTTCAAGGCTGCTCACACTGCAATCCCACGAGGCTACCGACCCCTCTATGTCCCATGCCTGGACGGAGAAAGCGCTGCTCTCCTACAATCCTATCAAACATCAGGGGACCCAGAGATAGCAGACCATCTCATTGAATCGCTAAGTACAGCCCGGCGAAAGAAATGGGAGGAGACAGTTGCTGACCGGAGCTTTATCCACTCTAGCAGGAAATGTTGGAGCCTCATCCGTCGCCTAGGAGCTGCACAGAAGCCCCCTAGCCAAAGTCGAGCATCTGTCACACCCACCTACTGACCATCGCCAAAGCACCCCAAGACAAAGACACCAGAAGAGCAGTTACAACTGAGCTAAAAAAACACCAAAAAATGCCCGTAGAGGAAACGAACCCTGAACCCTTCGAGGCTGCTGAACTGGAGAAAGTCCTACAGGGCCTGAAATGTGGAAAGGCAGCAGGATACGACAACATCTTCCCAGAATTCATGAAAATCTTGCCCCCGAGCCCTAACCTGGTTGACACAACTCTACACAAGGATCATACAAACAAACTTGATCCCAAAGAAATGGCGGACAGCAAAGGTCATTGCCATACCAAAACCTGGCAAAGACCACAAACTACCAGCAAGCTACCGCCCAATCTCCCTACTCAGTGTTCCTTATAAAATCATGGAGCGCCTAATATTGCAACGTATTTCCCCAGGAATAGAGGAAATAATAAGTGGGGATCAAGCAGGTTTCCACAAGGACCGCAGCACAGGAGAACAAGTACTGGCCCTAACCACCTTCATCGAAAATGGCTTTGAGAGCAGTCTGAAGACAGGGGCTGTGTTTCTCGATCTTAAAACCGCCTATGATACGGTCTGGCACAAAGGCCTCCTCCTGAAACTTATAAAGGCGATCCCTGCCTGGGCAACAGCAATTATAAAAACCCTGCTGACCAACCGAAGGTTCAGAGTCCACCTCGGTCAGAACACAAGCGCATAGAGAACACAGAAAAACGGACTCCCACAAGGCTCAGTTCTAGCTCCAACCCTGTTCAACCTCTACATAAACGACCTGCCCACTACAAAATCCCGCAAATTCATCTATGCAGACGACATCTGTTTGGCACTCCAAGCACCAGACTTTGAGTCACTGGAACGGGTGCTCACGGAAGATCTTGCCAAACTGGACCAGTTCTGCAAAACCTGGCACCTAAAACCAACCCCAGCAAAAAACCGTCTCCAGTGTATTCCATCTCCACAATGTAAAAGCTGCCAGAGAACTAAACATCCACCTGAGCGGACTCAAGCTTAAGCATGCCTCGAATCCAACCTACCTTGGAGTGACCCTTGACAGGACCCTATCCTTCAAGGAACATTTAAAGGGGACGGCTGCTAAGGTGAAGGCACGAAACAACCTGCTCTGCAAGCTCGCTGGTGCAAAATGGGGGGCGGCAGCCTCCACCCTGTGCACCTCAGCACTGGCCCTTTCATACTCTGTAGCAGAATATTGTGCCCCTGTCTGGTCCAGGTCATCCTACACACACCATGTAGACACTCAGCTCAACACAACCATGAGAACCATAACTGGGACAATCCGCTCAACACCACTCCCCTGGCTCCCTGTACTGTCAAACATAGCCCCCCCACACATCCGGCGAGCAGCACTAACTCAAAGGATGCTTCAAAAAGCCAAAGACTCTCCTCACTTACCAATCCATGCAGATATTTACACCCCACCCACTGCCCGACTTCCATCCAGACGGCCAATTTGGAAAAACCCTCCCCCAGCTGATTTCACCATCCAGACAGCTTGGCAAGAGGAATGGGAGACCAAGGAGGTCCCAAACAAACACCTGGTGACAAACCCCAACCAACAGGTCCCGGGCACCAACCTCCCAAGGAGACAGTGGTCTACACTCAATCGCTTCAGGACTGGACATGGCCCCTGCTTGGCCAGCCTTCACAGATGGGGCAGTAGCCCTAGCCCACTGTGCGCATGTGGAGAGAAGCAAACAATGGAACACATCATAGAGGCTTGCCCGCTCCAAAGACTGGAAGGAGGATTACACATCCCCCATACAGCAAACCAGGAGGCAACTGCTTGGCTTGAGGACTTTGCATTCGCTAAATAAATAATGGCTACTAAAGGTAACCATCCTCATCTGTCATCTGTTTTCTTGTAATTAGTGTGTGTGTGTGTGTCTATAAAACGTCAGTCAGTTTCTGGCCTCCTGACAGACCCCTGAATGTTTTATCCAGCGCTGCACTGACGTTATCAAAGGACCTGCGGGAGAAGATAGTTGAACTTTATAAAACAGGAAAAGGATATAAAAAGATATCCAAGGAATTGGGAATGCCAATCAGCAGTATTCAAACTCTAATTAAGAAGTGGAAAATGAGGGATTCTGTTGAAACCAAGCCCACGGTCAGGTAGACCAACAAAAGTTTCAGCCACAACTGCCAGGAAAATTGTCCGGGATGCAAAGAAAAACCCTCAAATAACTTCAGCTGACATACAGAACTCTCTGAAAAAAGTGGTGCGGCTGTTTCAAGATGCACAGTAAGGAGGCACTTCAAGAAAAATCGGCCTGCATGGTCGAGTCGCCAGAAGAAAGCCATTACTACGCCATGCCACAAAACAGCCTGCTTACAACATGCCAGACAGTACAGAGACAAGCCTCAAAACTTCTGGAACAAAGTTGTTTGGAGTGATGAGACCAAAATTGAACTTTTTGGCCACAACCATAAACGCTACATTTGGAGAGGAGTCAACAAGGCCGATGATGAAAAGTTCACCATCCCTACTGTGAAACACGGAGGTGGATTGCTGATGTTTTGGGGATGTGTGAGTTACAAAGGCACAGGGATCTTGGTTAAAACTGATGGCAAGACGAATGTAGCATGTTATCAGAAAGTACCGGAAGAAAATTTGCACTCATCAGCCCGGAACCTGCACATGGGAAGCACTTGGACATTCCAGCATGACTGATCCAAAACACAAGGCCAAGTCAACCTGTCATTGGCTACCGCAGAAAAAAGTGAAGGTTCTGGAGTGGCCATCTCAGTCTCCTGACCTCAATATCATTGAACCACTTTGGGGAATATCTCAAACGTGCAGTTCATGAAAGACAGCCCAAGAATTTACAGGAACTGGAGGCTTTTTGCCAAGAAGAATGGGCAGCTTTACCATCTGAGAAAATAAAGTGCCTCATCCACAACTACCACAAAAGACTTCAAGCTGTCATTGATGTTAAAGGCGGCAATACATGGTATTAAGAAGTAGGGTATGTAAACTTTTGATCAGGGTCATTTGGGTAATTTCTGTTGTCATTATGGCTTAAAAAGAGCAAACACAATTGTTTGATAATAAATGGCTTCACCCAACCACTAACTATGAGTGAAAGAAAAGTTTTTGTATTATCATTCATATTCTCTGAAAAATGGCCAAAAAATCACAAATTCCACCAGAGTATGTAAACTTATGAGCACAACTGTATATATAATTTTTTTTTCAAAAATTAATCATGAAAATTTTAACTAATTAACTTGTTAACTGTGATTAATCACAGGAAAGCTGGTGGGTAGGGGTGGAGTGAACGTCCATAGGCACAATAGCTGCACATAAAGTTTTTTCTTCAACACATACAGTTAGGCCCAGAAATATTTGGACAGTGACACAATCTTCATGATTTGGGCTCTGCATGCCACCACATTGGATTTGAAATGAAACAACTACAACGGAAATGAAGTGCAGACTTTAAGGTTTAATTCAAGGGGTTGAACAAAAATATATGATTAAACATGTAGGAATTGTAGCTATTTTTATACAAACGCTCCTCATTTCAGGGGCTCAAATGTAATTGGACAAATAAACATAACCCTAAGTAAAATGTTACTTTTAAATATTTTGTTGAGAATCCTTTGCAGGCAATGACTGCCTGAAGTCTGGAACCCATGGACATCACCAAACGCTGGGTTTCCTCCTTTGTGATGCTTTGCCAGGCCTTTACTGCAGCTGTCTTCAGTTGTTGCTTGTTTGTGGGTCTTTCTGCCTTAAGTTTTGTCTTGAGCAAGTGAAATGCATGCTCGATTGGGTTGAGATCTGGTGATTGACTCGGCCATTGCAGAATATTCCACTTCGTTGCTTTAAAAAACTCCTGGGTTGCTTTTGCAGTATGTTTTGGATCATTGGTGAAGCACCGTCCAATCAGCTTTGCTGCATTTGGCTGAATCTGAGCAGAAAGTATATCCCTATACACTTCAGAATTCATCCAGCTGCTTCTGTCTTTTGTCACATCATCAATAAACACAAGTGACCCAGTGCCATTGGAAGCCATGCATGTCCATGCCATCACACTGCCTCCACCATGTTTTACAGAAGATGTAGTGCTTTGGATCATGAGCTGTTCCAATTCTTCTCCAAACTTTCTTCTTCCCATCATTCTGGTACAGGTTGATCTTAGTCTCATCTGTCCAAAGAATGCTGTTCCAGAACTGGGCTGGCTTCTTCAGGTGTTTTTTGGCAAAGTCAATTCTGGCCTTTCTATTTTTGAGGCTGATTCATGGTTTGCACCTTGTGGTGAATCCTTTGTATTTACTCTCATGAAGTCTTCTCTTTATGGTAGACTTAGATACTGATACACCTACTTCTTGGAGAGTGTTCTTCACTTGAGTGGATGTTGTGAAGGGGTTGTTCTTCACCATGGAAATGATTCTGTGATCATCCACCACTGTTGTCTTCCGTGGACATCCAGGCCTTTTTGAGTTCCCAAGCTCACCAGTGCACTCTTTTTTTTCTCAGAATGTACCAAACTGTTGATTTGGCCACTCCTAACATTTCTGCTATCTCTCTGATGGATTTCTTCTTTTTTTTCAGCCTCAGGATGGTCTGTTTCACCTCCATTGAGAGCTCCTTTGACCGCATGTTGTGTGTTCACAGCAACAGCTTCCAAATGCAAATGCCACACCTGGAATCAACTCCAGACCTTTTAACTGCTTAATTGATGACAGGTTAACGAGGAAAGAGCCCATGCAGCCTTGTTATTATTTTTTTTTTTGCAGCCTTCTGAGTCAATTGTCCAATTACTTTTGGTCCCTTGAAAAAGAGGCGGCTACGTATTAAAGAGCTGTAATTCCTAAACCCTTGCTCCAATTTGGATGTGAATACTCTCAAATACAGCTGAGAGTCTGCACTTTAAGCCCATATTGATTATATAATTGTATCCTGAATATGTTTTCGTAAACAGCTAAAATAACAAAACTTGTGTCACTGTCCAAATATTTTTGGGCCTAACTGTACACCTCTTACCTCAGAATAACTTTTAGAACATGTTCAATCTGCTTACCATAACCTGACAGTGCTGCTGTGAGAGTTCTTATTGTGTAAAATTCTCAAGGGAGTCAACATGACATTGGCAGTATTTTCCTTATTGTGGAGTGACAAATAAGAGTTTGTCAACACTGATGTAGTTTTGCTAACTATACACATTATCCTGAGCCTAATATTTTATTTATTAATGTTGCCTAAATTTACATGTCCAGTGGGAAATATTCAAAAAGAACATACTCAACTGCTCATTCCATTTGATTCTGATTTGCTGATGGTAAATAAGATAAAAGAATGACAATATCAGTAGCAAAGCAACTGTATGAATTGTATGGGAAATAGGAGAGTAATAAAGTCCACCAGCATGAAATCAGCAAAGATGAGATCATTGGCATTCCAGAAACAAACACCAGAGTCTGCTAGTGACCACCGCTGACATGCCGGCTGAAGCCAGGAGTCCAGGATAGAGGCGAGAGGTCATTCTTTCAACTGACATTATTATCATTATCACTCTGTACATCACTACATTTGTGTTCATAAGCTTCCATGTACATAACTTACTGTATATGATTACAATAGATACCATGAACAATTGTAAACACAGCAATTACATACCCAAATGGTCGCTGTTTACCGCGAGGAATTTTAACCAAGATTAGCTAACTTTCAGTTAGCTTATCTCGTTTGCTTAAGTTTCATTTCCCCGTGGTGGCTTGTTTCAGTGTATAATTATATATAATCTATTGTCCAAATGTCCATATAGTGTACTTGTGATTATCCAGCAAACCGATTTAAACACCCAGAATAAAATAAATCATGTCTGTGTGATCACGGACCATGACTGTATTGTGTGTCATGTGAAAACTGTCTGGGCGGAACAATTGTTGCACGTTTCAAGTTCCGCTATAACATAAAGTGCCATGGGGGCATTAATTTGCATTAATATTTTTAATCCATTAATTGGGCTACCGTAATTAATTACATTAACACGTTAATATTCCCAGCACTTATATGTAACCTAACTGTAAACAATGATTTTATGCTGCATTAAACTTCATAATTTAGATTTCCAAAAATATTACACACTGCACCTTTAACTGAAAGCCAATCTATGCAGGCTAGCATTTGAATTTTTCTCATATTTGGTTTCTCATGAATTTGTGACTTTTGCACTATAAATTTACAGTTTATTTCCTTGTAGTTTTGCCCTTGTTTCAGATTAAAGCAACAGCCTCTCATAATGTCTGTGCATGTCCCTTATTTTAGAATTGTGACCTAGACTTACTTATAAACTATTTGTAAGGTTATGACCAGTCTATCCTAATAAGTAAACTAGAGCTGTAACCATGTAAAAACGTGCTGACACCTTTTTTTTTTGTTTGTGCAATGCTCCGTAGATTTACTGCACAGAAGGAACAAAAATAAATAAAACACAGCTGTATGATTAATTGTCCTACTATCTTTCACTGAACACAGTTCTCAGGGTAGTCTAGAAAAGTACAGAGTTGCATTTTGCTACAAAAGTGCTGATGTGGTTGTAAGCAGACTTTTGCCTGGCGAGTCATGATAACTGATTCTTTTAAGGATGGGGGAGGGGGGCACATGGATTTAGTGCTGAGCCAAGGCTAGCTGTGCCATGTGTACATTTCACATGGCTCCAGATACAAGAGACAGGGGTGGTTATTGTTGGGAGGAACCCATTACACTTAATATATCATGTCTAATTCACAACATCAATTTTTTTTAGACCTGGGGGAGATTCCTAGTGAGAGGTTGAGTTGATATGACTTTAAAATGGTTAGATTCAGTGTCATGATTTGCCCCTCGGGGCAGGAACAAAGACCCAGGGGCTGAACTGCTAATGGCGAGATTTATTCAAAGTAAACACAAAGTCCAAAAGTGCACAAAAAATAAACTTACAGCAAGGGGAGATGAGAAGACAGGAAACGCATCAGAACAGGGTGAGGGTAGTGGTGGCGATGAGAAGAAGCTAGGTAAGGCTCTGACAAGGAGTGACGGCAAAGCCAGACTATAAATAGGGCAGGTGAGCAATCAATACAAAAAGGCAGCAGGTGTGGCACACATGAGCAGGCAGGTTGACCTAATTACTAAACATGAAAAACCTGAGCAACACAAACCAGATGTTAACAAGGTGGGAGTGTCTGGAGAACAAGGTGGGGATGCTCATGTCAAACGAAGACAAAATATAAACACAATACTAAAATAAGACCTGGCTGAACAAAGGCGTCTAAAGAAACTAACAGAATAACACTGAGAACTAAAATTATACAAACAGGCAACACAACAACACATAATCCATCCAGAAACAATGCACAGCAAAATAATCACACAAAACTGAGAAAATACAAGAAATAACCAGGAATAAAGTGAGAGTCTGAGCCTGGTGCCTCATGACACAGCCCCCCTTAAGGGGTGGAATCCAGACACCCTAGGGTAACATCAAAAGGAAAAGAGCGGCCCCCCACCCCACCCAATAGGAGCACAACACTAAACCAACCCAGGAGGGCGGTGGGGGTGCCAGGCTGGGGGGAATGAAAACAAAAAAGGCCCACACTCAAGCAAAACCAGGCACCTAGGCCCCCTGGACCAAAGAGGTAGACAGTTCAGGTGGCCGGCCAAAGTCCCAGACCTGGCAGACGGCAAGGTGGTAAGAGTCGAGTGACCTGCCGGAGAATATGAGCCACCCAACTCAACTGCACAGTCTGTCAGGCGGTCGGCCAGGGTTCTTCAGCCATCTAAACAGATGGGGTGGCCCAGGAGGCGACTGCCCCACGGGGAAGCCCAATGAAGGAGGGGACAGAGGAGCTGGGGGAACCATGACGATGTCAGGCGGAGGAGAGGGAACCACAACAACATCTGGTGAAGGAGAGGGAACCAAGACGGCGTCTGGTGGAGGAGAGGGAACCACGAGAGCATGTGGCGGAGGAGAGGGAACCACGACGGTATCTGGCAGAGGAGGGGGAACCGTGACGCCCTCGGACTGGCCTGTAGCACCCTCGGTGGTTCCGGACTGGGACATTGCAGCACCCATGGTGGCTCTGGGCTGGAGAGGAGCTGCACCTGCGGTGGACACAGGCTGGAGCAGAGCTGCACCCTTGGTGGACCCGGATTGGGCCAAAGCTGGATCCACAGTGGCCCCTGGGCTGGAGCATAACGCCCATGGTGGGCCCACACAGGAGCACAGCATCCAAGTTGGTTTTAGGCTGGCGCACAGCACCCACGATGGTCCCTGACTGGGACACAGCACCCACGGAGACCTGAACTGAGGAAGAGCTGCACCCACGGAGGGTCCCAGGCTGGGTCGGAGGCACCCGTGACGACCCTCAAACGGAGGGGGAGATGTAGCACCCATGGAGGTCCTGGGCTGGGACGGAGCACCCGCGACAACCTCAGCCAACGGGGAAGCAGCACCCACGGAGGTCCCGGGCTGGGACGGAGCACCCACGACGACCTCAGCCAACGGGGAAGCAACACCCTCGGAGGTCCTGGACTGGGACGGAGCACCTGTGACGACCTCAAGCGGAGGGGGAGCAGCACCCATGGAGGTCTCGGGCTGGGATGAAACACCCACGACGACCTCAGCAGGGGGAGCTGGACCCATGGTGATCTCAGGCAGTGAGGCCGGACCCACGGAGACCTCTAGCGAAGCTGGATGATCCTCGATGACCCTGGGCGAAAGCTCAGGCAAGAGATGCAGAGAAACAGGGTCAGGGTCACCGGCAGCAGTGGAGCCCAGCAAGGTGAGCTGGGCCAGGTGCAGCTGGTGGCTGCACCTGGCTCTCCCCACCAAGAGCCAGGCAAGCTCTCTCCAAAATAGAGACAACAAAGACAACGGAGAGCACTTGCCTGATCTCAAGCTTCACCGCCGTCCAGGACTCCGTCGATCCAGGCGATGGTTTCTCGGGCCCAGTCCTCTGGAGGTCCAGCTCCGGCTCTGCTACGGCAGCCCCTGCAGCAGGCATGATGATCAATGCGGCCTGGGACCCCCCCAGCAGTGGGGCCCACGCAGGTGGCTTGCCCTGCATGGTGACAGGAGGTCGGTCTCCCTGCTGGCGTTACATCTTGCCTCAGCTGAAGCCGGGGACGCTCCTTCATCGGCACAGGTGTCAGCTTGGTCTCAGCGCTTTCCCTTCGTCCATAGTGTGGCTGCAGGGCTTGAACCAGGTCCTCCAGGGCCGCAGGCTTCTCCAACATCTGGCGGCCCAATCCTGGGGCTGGCGGACACTCAGGGTAAAGGAGGAGACACGGAGAGAGCAGGTAAAAGGTGTGTAGCTGCAGCAGGCGGTGAGGACTCAGAGGACTGCACAGTCTGATCCTCACCACTGGGAATCAGGCAAGATAATTCATGCGTCAAAGATGGAGAATGAAAAAACACTTGTCTGTGTTCCGGGGGCATGATGTTTTCTGCTGCAGCTGGTCTACAGTCATCCCTCTCCATGGCTACAGTGGTCGTGGGCCCCTCAGAGGATTGTGGAGGAGCCGCCCCTGCAGACACGGAGACGGGCAGAGCGGTGGAGAAACGGCCAAATCCTCAACAGTGGGAAAGAACGCCAAGTAGAAGGGGGAGGCAGCAGCTGCGGGAATAGATGAAGATGCCGAGACAGCCGGAGGGGAAAATAGCAAAGAAGGCACTGCTGCAGCGGTCTTCTCCCTCGGTGAAGGAGGGGCTGCTGACAGGGAGGTGAAGTTGTTCTTCCGGTGACCCAGAGCTGGATGACGGCATCTCAGAGCTGGCGACGCGGGAGCTGGAGCCGGAGCTAGCAAACAGGGAGAGGAGAAGGACGTCTGCCGTGGAGAGTGCCTCCGCGTTGGCTTTGGTCCCACTGGAGGTGGCACCATCGTCAGCCTGGGGAACAACCGCTGAAGCGAGGAGACCGTGGACAGTAGTTCCGCGAATTGGGGATACTTCCACAAGCTGGGATGCACCTCCACAATCACCACCGCTCCATTTATTCATTCCCAGGTCTTCTTAGGTCCGCGGGCGGCAAGAGCTTCTTCCACAAAACTTTGGATAAATTCAGCAGCCCGCTCCTCCTAAGGGCCAGCGAGCTTGGGACATGGTGATGCTCCGGAGAAAACAGGTGAGTGAAAAAATGAAAGGCACAAACTAGCAGCAGCTGGTTCTTAACTGGTCAGAGCCTACTGTCATGATTTGCCGCTCAGGGCAGGAACAAAGACCCAGACGCTGAACTGCTAGTTGTGAGATTTATTCAAAGAAAACACAAAGTCCAAAAGTGCACAACAAATAAATTTACAGCAAGGCGAGATGAGAAGACAGGAAACACACCAGAACAGGGTGAGGGTTCTGGTGGCGATGAGGAGAAGCTAGGTGAGGCTCTGACAAGGAGTGATGGCAGAGCCAGACTATAAATAGGGCAGGTGAGTAATCAATACAAAAAGGCAGCAGGTGTAGCACACATGAGCAGGCAGGTTGACCTAATTACTAAACATGAAAAACCTGAGCAACACAAACCAGATGATAACAAGGTGGGAGTGTCTGGAGAACAAGGTGGGGATGCTCATGTCAAACGAAGACAAAATATAAACACAATACTAAAGTAAGACCTGGCTGAACAAAGGCGTCTAAAGAAACTAACAGAATAACACTGAGAACTAAAATTACATAAACAGGCAACACAACAACGCATAATCCATCCAGAAACAATACACAGCAAAGTAATCACACAAAACTGAGAAAATACAAGAAATAACCAGGAATAAAGTGAAAGCCTGAGCCCGGTGGACATGAACAGCCTCATGACATTCAGATACTGAATGAATATTTCAGTGCATTAAGTGTGATGGCATTTGTATTCCGTTTGAAACTTTAATTACTCTCATTGTCTCTGCCAACAGCTGACAAATCTGAACCTGGCCAACAGGATGCTGGGCAGAGAGAGTTTCACTCTGAACCCCAAGGCTGCTACAAGCCACGGCCCCATGAGAGCTGTTCACTCTGGATCAGCTCTAAGCAGCACTGGGTGAGTTCAAGAAAATGCAATATGATTAATGTGCATTTTAAAGCAACACTGTGGAAGAATTGCTCTCGGGGCTCCTCTACAGTTGTGTAGCCTAACTGTCTATTACTGTTGTTGTAAATACTTGTGACATTGTGCGCTCTCATTCTTTTCTTCATTTCCTCCGTCAAACTCCTCTTTGGTTTCTTTGCTGGCTCTGCCATGACATCCATTCTGAAAATACCATCCTATAGAGGGCATGCATTGGAACAGAATTCTTGGCAGTTACAGGGAAGTTAACATCGTAACACAGCACTGAGTGGCAAACGTGTGGAAACTTTAGTTTGTTTGCAGCAAAATGTAAAAATTCCCACAAAATATTTAGTCACAGTAGTACACAAAGTGCCTTTTTTATTGTAGATGTTAATATCACACTATTTACTTGACTGTAATGATGTGTAAGAGCACACGTAAGTGAATAACAAGTTCTAAGCCTTTAATTACTTATTTATCTATTTTCTTTTTCAGTTAATACAAGATGGAATGATAAGATTAGCTTTCTGCAATGCAAGCAGGCATTCTGTGTACTCCTACGACCGAATACTGTGTGTGTTTTTGGGGTTTACCTGCATACACCCTAATGCTGCCACTCAGTTGTTTTGTAACTATGGGTTTGGGGTCAAAGGTCAAACATTCTGCCTGCCAAGTGCTAACTGTCTGGTTAGGTCAGCACAGCAGAAGAGTGACTCATGAGATCTTTCTGGGAGTTGAATAAGACAAAGATCAGGATGGGAAATTGCAATATACAATGATATTGCAGTACTCAGCGTATCTCAAGATTGTGATAGTATTGAATCGTGACCCAAGTTACATGATAGTATCGTATTGTACGGCCTCTGGTGATTCCCACCCCTACTATTGGTTTTATAATTTCCCTCATTTGTTCCATTTACTTGCTGTCCCTTGATGCAGTATTACCTCTGAGAGACATAATGATACTAATATTATAAACAGAATATTCATGTTAAATTATAGATTATTTATAGTGCTGGGCAATATAGCTCAAAAATGTATTGTGATATAATTTCTCTATATTGCGATACATGATAGATATTGCAATATGTATTTTGTGTACTGAATGTCCTTTAAAATTTTGTTTTACTTGCATTTTTATTATATATATATATATATATATATATATACAGTATATATGTTTTCCATGAAAAATCACACTTTTATTTACCACCATGAGTTGTAAAATGAATAGAAAATATAGCCAAGACATTGACAAGGTTAGAAATAATGATTTGTATTTGAAATAATAATTTTTTCCTTCAAACTTTGCTTTCGTCAAAGAATCCTCCATTTGCAGCAATTACAGCATTGCAGACCTAACATGATTGCACAAGGGTTTTCTAATCATCCATTAGCCTTCTGATGCAATGAGCAAACACATTGTACCATTAGAACACTGGAGTGATAGTTGCTGGAAATGGGCCTCTATACACTTATGTAGATATCGCACCAAAAACCAGACATTTGCTGCTAGAATAGTCATTTACCACATTAGCAATGTATAGAGTGTATTTCTGATTAGTTTAAAGATATCTTCATTGAAAAAAAGTGCTTTTCTTTCAAAAATAAGGAAATTTCTAAGTGACCCCAAACTTTTGAACGGTAGTGTATATATATATCCACATATTGTCCACGTATATAAACGTGGACAAAATTGTTGGTACCCCTCTGTTACCCCTCTGTTAATGAAAGAAAAAACCCACAATGGTCACAGAAATAACTCGAATCTGACAAAAGTGGTAATAAATAAAAATTCTATGAAAATTAACCAGTGAAAATCAGACAATGCTTTTGAATTGTGGTTCAACAGAATTATTTTAAAAAACGAACTCATGAAACAGGCCTGGACAAAAATGATGGTACCCTTAACTTAATATTTTGTTGCACAACCTTTTGAGGCAATCACTGCAATCAAACGATTTCTGTAACTGTCAATGAGACTTCTGCACCTCTCAGCAGGTATTTTGGCCCACTCCTCCTGAGCAAACTGCTCCAGTTGTCTCAGGTTTGAAGGGTGCCTTCTCCAGACAGCATGTTTCAGCTCCTTCCACAGATGTTCAATAGGATTTAGATCAGAGCTCATAGAAGGCCACTTTAGAATAGTCCAATGATTGGCTCTTAGCCATTCTTGGGTGTTTTTAGCTGTGTGTTTTGGGTCATTATCCTGTTGCAAGACCCATGACCTGCGACTGAGACCAAGCTGTCTGACACTGGGCAGCAAATTTCTCTCTAGAATACTTTGATAGTCTTGAGATTTCATTGTACCCTTCACAAATTGAAGACACCCTGTGTCAGATGCAGCAAAGCAGCCCCAGAACATAACAGAACCTCCTCCATGTTTCACAGTAGGGACAGTGTTCTTTTCTTGGTATGCTTCATTTTTGCGTCTGTTAACATAGAGCTGATGTGTCTTGCCAAAAAGTTCCAGTTTTGTCTTGTCTGTCCATAGGACATTCTCCCAGAAGCTTTGTGGCTTGTCAACATGCAGTTTGGCAAATTCCAGTCTGGCTTTTTTATCATCTGTTTTCAACAGTGGTGTCCTCCTTGGTCGTCTTCCATGAAGTCCACTTTGGCTCAAACAATGACGGATGGTGCCATCTGACACTGATGTACCTTGACCTTGGAATTCACCATGAATGTGTTTAGAGGTTGTTCTGGGCTCTTTTGTTACCATTCGTATTATCTGTCTCTTCCATTTTTCATCAAGTTTCCTCCTGCGGCCATGTCCAGGGAGGTTGGCTACAGTCCCGTGGATCTTAAATTTCTGAATAATATGTGCAACTGTAGTCACAGGAACATCAAGCTGCTTGAAGATGGTCTTGTAGCCTTTACCTTTAACATTCTTGTCTATAATTTTCTTTCTAATCTCCTGAGACAACTCTCTCCTTTGCTTCCTCTGGTCCATGTTTAGCGTGGTACACACCATGTCACCAAACAGCACAGTGGCTACTTGTCACCCTTTAAATAGGCCGACTGACTGATTACAAGTTTGTAGACACCTTTGATGTTAATTAGAGGACACATCTTGGTTGAACATGTCCCTATGGTCACATTATTTTCAATCTTTTCTAGGGGTACCGTCATTTTTGTCCAGGCCTGTTTCCTGAGTTTGTTTTTTAAAGTAATTCTGTTGAACCACAATTCAAAAGCATTGTCTGATTTTCATTGGTTAATTTTCATAGAATTTTTATTTATTACCACTTTTGCCAGATTCAAGTTATTTCCGTGACCATTGTGGGTTTTTCTTTCATTAACAGAGGGGTACCAACAATTTTGTACACACACACACACACACACACACACAGTATATATATATATATATATACAGTATATATATATATATATATATATATTCATTTCACTCATGAAAAAAGCTGAATAATTAAATAAAATGAAAACTTATATCAGAGAAAATTCTTCACGACAATATTTAACTGAGTGAAGTGTCTTTTTTTTCCTTTGCTTAACAGAACTCACATGATTAAGTTATCAAGTTTATTGACATGGGTAGAAATGTTTCAGTTTACCACACAATACTTGGCAGTCTAATAAATGACAGAAGTATAATTTGTTGCTTATTTTTGTTTTTTTTTAAATGTATATACATTTCATCAGTTGTTTATATGGCGATCCACTCGCTCTTATTTTGAAGGGTTGCAAGACTAGATAGGAGCTCTTATTTTGAAAGTTCATCCGCTAAGTGAACTTGATTTTACATCTGCAGAGTTCAGACTGAAAATGCCCCCCCCCCCCATTCCCTGTACTTAAGGTTGGCCTACTTTTATTCTGTTATCTTCCTTTTTATCCCTGCTCTCTGCAGTGTAGTGCATGAACTGTTCAGGGGGGTGGGGCAGCCGCGCTGAGCACTCGGCACTGCTTAGGAGCGGCAGCTGGGGAGAGCATGAAGTCACTGCTCATGTTAACATGACAAATACTCGAATATGTGCAATACAATCATTTTATGTATCGCGGGTAGCCAAATGTACCAATACAATGAATATATTCGGTATATTGCCCAGCCCTAGTTCTTCATAACTGCTTTAAGTTGTCTTATCATTCTTGGAATCAATGTTTATAAAACTGTCAAAAACATTGTTTTTTCTGATTGGTCAAATGCTGGCTTGGTGAATTTGTGAATAATTGATGGAAAGTTCCGTAACAATACTATGTAAGTACTTTGTACTATATATAGAAAAGTGTAGTACTTGCATTGTGGTAATTTGTTTTGTCTCTCCAAAGATCGTTTTTATGGCCTTGTCCAACAATTTTTTTTAGTTTGAAAAACTTGGGTTTGATTTAAAAAAAAAAACACCATATTGTGGAGTTTTAGCAGCAGTAGAACTGGCCACTGAGTGAAGCATGCTGGTACCTTATAGTATTGTGTTGGAGGGGTGCTGGAGGGTCAACACCCACAAAGTCCGTCTACTCACATTCCTCCTTGCTCACTGTTCTGAGAAGAGGATGGAGGGAAAAACAGAAAAATGTTCACACGGTTGTGAGCTACGGTACCAGGCCTAGGTTCTAAACTTAAGATAAGATAAGATAAGATAAGCCTTTATTAGTCCCACAACGGGGAAATTCCAGGATTGCAACAGCACAGGGATAGCAACACTCAGAGCAACAATCAGAAGGCAAGAAAAAAAAAACAAAAAACAAGCAAGCAAGAGCAGCTTATATTTAAATTAATTGATGGCTAAACATCAATGTCCCCTCTTCTATTTTTCTGTTGATGTGTTAGTTGTAATGTCCCAGACAGCTTGGATCTGATCTTGAACTCTGTTTTTCCAGTCCAGTTCTTCCATATATATTGAGCTGTCAAGGAATTCCAGGAATGTCTGGTCTTTTTTTCTTTTTTAAATATCATTATTCCCACAAAAGTGTTTGTATAATTTTGCAGGTGGCCTCATCTAACTTTTAGGTGTGACAAAAAGGAGACAGAAACTGCATTTTGAGTGGTCCACTGATTTGTTTTGGCTAATTAATAAAAAATAATAAATAAATAAAAAATAACGTTCATACAGGGTTGTCATTCAGCTTTTGTTACTAGTTTTTGAAATATAAAGGTCTCTTGTGTTTCAGATCATCCACCCCTTCCTTTGGCATGCTATCAATGAAATGTCTTTCATAATATATTAGGATAGATTTTCTTGATTTTATCTCGACTTTCCTCCTTAAAACAGTGAATTTCCTGCTTCCCCTCCCCCCACACTTGGGTTGATGGTTTGTGCCAAACATGCTGAAACTGTTAAGCACACTGGCTCTTTAAGCAACCACAGGGGTGAAGTATGATGGGTTTCAAAGTGTAGAGCGGCTCTTTGAAGTGCTGCTGCCAGGATCTACCAGGTATGCTGAATTAGCACTTTTTAGAGCTCCTGCCTAAATCTGACATGCTGACTGTTAGATGGCTTTGAACGGTGCAATCTTCATTCAGTTAGCTTAGGGATCTCTTCTGGTCTTAGACCCTCTGATATGACGACTTCTGCTCTTGAACTTGTGAATTGATGTAAGCTGTTTTAAGCAATCATATGGCAGTTAAGCTTTCAAACTATGCTTATCCTCAAAGTCAGTGAACAGAACTGTGTTTACTTCTAGGTGCTTTGTCCTGGAGTACTTTTTTTTTTTAGCTCATTGCCACATTCTGTCTGTCCTTGCCTCCATCTGCAGTTCATGAGAATCACTATTCCTTCTATGTAATAGCAGTAATGCTTGCTGAACTTGCACAGTGATCCTCAGGTGGGCCTACATCAAGGTTGTGCTCAAGGTTGAGGTCAAGGTCAAAGGTCATGAGATATGATCTCTTATGTAATTTCATGGAAATTGCTACTTTTTCCCAGGGCAATTGCCCAGATGCTCACCAAATTGTTGATGCTCACTGAATTATTGATTTGCATAAAACTGGAAAGCGTTACAACGTAATCTCCAAGACTTTAGGTATTCAGCAGTCCACAGTTGGACAAATTGTCTACAAATGGAGACAGTTTATTTAGTAATGTGACTACTCTCCCTAGAAGTGGGCACCCAGCCAAGTTGACTCCAAAGACATAACACAGAATGAGCAGTGGGGTAAAAAAGAACCTTCGAGTAACAGAATTATTGAGCTGGTTAACATCTCTGTTCATGAGTCTACCATATGCAAATTACTGAACAGGCATGGTGCCCGTGGCAGGACACCACGGAAGAAGCCATTGCTTTCCAAAAGACATTACTGCATGCATGACGTTTGTAAAAGAGCACCACGACTCTCCACAACACTACCAGGAAAATGTTTTGTGGACTGATGAAACGGAGGTTTAATTGTTTGAGAAGAACACACAGCACTATGTGTGGTTAAAAAGTAAAATATGGTGGGGGGAGCATCAAAATTTGGAGCTGCTTTGCTGCATCAGAGCCTAGACTGCTTGCTGTCATCAAGGGAAATAAGTTCTCAAGTTTACCAAGTTATCCTATAGAATAATATCAGGGTGGCTGTCCTCCAGCTGAAGCTCAGTTGAAGCTGGGTGATGCAACAGGACAATGACTCTAAACATCAAAGTAAATCTGCTACAGAATCGCTTAAAAAAAAAAGAAAATCCACCTTTTGGAGTGGCCCAGTCAGAGTCCACACCTTGGCACTTTATTTGGCAGAAATGTGTGGATTCATCTTTGATCAAAAAAAAGTTCTGTTTGGTTAAAGCTAGGTTTAAACTTTATTCCCAATGGGAAGTCATGTTTGTTTGGCAAGCAAAGTTCTTTTTGAAATAAGTTCTTGTCTTCAACCAAAAATATTGCTCACAATCGAAAATTGCATGTGGCACAAAAAAAAAAAAAAAAAAATCAGATCTTTTACTTTAAGGCCATATCGCCCAGCCCTAGGTATACATAATGTTGAGTTACAGTGGTGTGCATAGATTAGCACTCAAGTGTTTGATGTTGATGCTTAGCTCATTCTGGCGAAGTCTTAAGGAGCTAAAGCGACAGCGGGGTGTCCGTTGTCTGTTGTCCATCTGTCCATCCATCCACATTTCATGGGAATTGCTACTCCTCCTAGGTAGTTGCCCCATTCTTCTGACGAAGGCTGCAGTGAACAGTCAAAACATGTAAAGAAGGTAAAAAAACATCTCCTTTCTATTTTTGTCTTTAATAAGAACAAAAAGTTAAATAGTTGCCCCGATCGTCACCAAACTGACTGGGTTTGCATCTTCAAGGTCAGGGTCAAAGATTTCACAGAAATTGTTACTCCTCAAAGGCAATGTTCGGCAAACTGATGGACAATAATCCTCAGGTGGGTCTTCATCCAGGTTGCGCTCAAGGTCTGGCTGGAATGAGCTAGTCCGTCATTGACTGTCTGGTTTGACAGAAGTTGTGAAAGTCAACACTATTTTCTTCAGTCTGTACATCAAAAATGTGTGCAAAGGTATTATTTCTCCAGTTTTATGTTCACGCGGTGTCTGTGAATTGAGAAACGCCACAGCCACATTTATCCATGGTATTTTTAGTTCTGTTCAATACTTGTGTCAGGCTGCTGTTTTGCTTGGTCGAATTCTCCAGCTTCATACCATTCCAAAGGATTTTATGACAGTCCATTTGCTGAACCAACAATATGACTAATCAGAAATACCCTGGTGAAAATCTTAAATTTCTTTGAAGGGGAACTCATTCCGACAAAATTGGTCTGATGTCTTTCTTGCTTTGAGTTTAAAAGATTCATACTAATTGGAGCCAGATGTGGCCGTAAGAAGGTGAACCCTTAAGGTAGAAACAAGTAGAACTCCAGTGAAAAGATTTGGTCTCCCAGCTGAAACATACACCATAAAAGCAACATTAAGACCCACAGTGGATCTACTCAGTCCAGTTTTAGCAAAGAACGACAGATACAGATGGTTTAAATAAGTGAATAGGAAACACCTGCATATTACCATCCAGGTAAAAGCTTTAGTATCAACCATGTCAACAGGAAGTCATCCCAAAATGGTGAGAGCTGAAATCAGGTAAGTTGATGTATTTACACAATGATTCTGCATGACCATCCAATTACATTTGGAATGTAATCTGATCTTAATGGGCCTTGTAAAAGCTCATTTAAATTTGTCCCAATAGAACACAACCAATTAGTGATTTAATTGATTAGTTGTTGCTGGAGCTTTTTTAATTGGGAAATAGACTCACCAGCAACAGAAAATGTTTTACAAAGATTGGAAACTGAATGGGTTTGAGTTACTGAGTTTTTGTGTTGTCCCCCCCCCCCCCCAAAAAAAAAAAATCAGGCTAATTTGAAGCTTATTTTTATTGAGGCTTATTTTCATTGCCCAAAAGAGGTAACCATTCAACAAATGATTCTCTTTGCTGAAGTTGTTACATTTTGATATAGTAGCCATAATCTATTTTGTGTTTGAAAAATATAAATGGCTATAGGGCAATTCACCAGGCAGTTCGTAAGAAGAAATATTTTGTAGCACAATTTTAAGTCTTGCAACCACAAGAATGCGACGACCACCACAAGAATGCGACGACCACCACCACAGGTCCCCTTTAAGCTGTGTTCGAAATGTCCACTCCCTCTCTCCCCCCTTACTTGCTATATAGTAAATTTAGATATAGTGGACTATATAGTAAACTCAATATAACAATAAAATTATCAGCTTTTGGACACCGCTGGGTTTGTTTTTGTGGCGCGGTTAATGATGTCATCATGGTGAGACAATAAAATGTAGCAGATTAACGGTGGTAAAAATGAATATCTGCATGTAATTTGTAGTAAATATGTATTAAATCAAATCATTTTTGCTGAATTAATAAATATCTATCTATAAATGCAAGGAATCTGTGCGTGCGTGTGTGTGTGTGTGTGTGTGTGTGTTCCTCGCATATCTTTCAAACCATTCGTCAGACTGACCTCAGTGCTTTGCTGAGGTTACGAGGGGGTGCATCCCCGAGTATGGAGCTGGTCAGTCAAAATATGTAATTTTTATCAATAAAAGTGTAGCCACCACTCTGTCTCCTCATGCCCTGGCTTCTGAAACAGTGGATGGGATTTTGGATTGACTCCATACTGATTGGATAATACACGGCATCATGACCAGTGATCAGAAAAAGATAATACTGAAGATTTAATGCTTAAACATTTATACTATAATGTTGCCATGATTGCGTAGGTCTAAAGCATAATTTGGCATATGTGGAGAACATGAGGTGCGCGAATATACAGGAAGGAGTGTCAGCTGGGACCCAGAGACTGACAAAAAAACACCAGTGTTGGAGAAGAAGCAGCCGGACCGGCAGACCACAGTCCTTCACGGGGAGGCAAGCCCAGCCTACCCAGTCAGCAGTAGATGGGAGTCCCAACTGCTGCTTCACCCGTGTGCTTGCACGGCTATCTAAAAATTAATAATAATACTGCCATGATTGTGGAGTAGAATGGCCAGATCAATTACATATCACATGCAGCCACATATGCACGCTCTGACTAAACGACAAGTGACCAAACAGGACATAAAAATGCCCAAATAACAAAATAAATCATTTCTGTTTAAATATTTACTGACAAATGGGCAACATGGATGCAACTGTTACAGCCAAACGGTTTTTTATTCTCCTGTGTATAATAATGTTGGGTGTTTTGTACTTATAATATTGCTAAAATATAAAAGGATTGACTACAATGGGTCTCAAATATTTGTAAATGTGTCCTCTTATAGTACTGCATGAGTTTATTGACGATAAACTATAAACTACACATATAAACTAAAACAATTATAATGGTGACTGAACAACTCCATTCCCCAACAATTAAACAGTTGCTAATATTATTGCTAGTATTGGATGTTCCATTCAGTTTAAATAATTAGGTATTCTGTTATTAATTTCACATAATGGTGTGAAAAAGCATTTGCCCCCTTCCTGATTTCTCATTTTTTTGTATGTTTGCCACACTTACATGTTTCAGATCAAACAAATTTAAATATTAGACAAAGATAATACAATTAAACAGAAAATGCAGTTTTTAAATGAAGGTGTTTATTATTAATGATTAAAAAAAATGTGACCCGTGCTAGCAGAATGAGTCACTTTGAGGAAATTATCAAAACTGAGGTAACCTTTTTTCCATATTCTGTATTGAAAGACCTTCAAAATTATATTTAATTTGTAGGAAGTGCACAAAAACCGACACCGGAAAAAGACTGTGGTTTATCACATCTTTGGAAAGCTGAGTTCAATTTCTCTAGCCACATCCAGGCTTTATTACTGCCACACCTGTTCTCAATCAAGAAATTACTTAAATAGAACCTGCCTGACAAAGTGAAGTAGACCGGAAGATCCTCAGAAGCTAGACATCATGCTGCGATTCAGAGAAATTCAGGAACAAATGAGAAACAAAGTAATTGAGATCTATCAGTCTTGAAAAGGTTATAAAGCCATTTCTAAAGCTTTGGGACTCCAGAAAACCACAGTGAGAGCCATTATCCACAAATGGCGAAAACATGGAGCAGTGGTGAACCTTCCCAGGCGTGGCCAGCTGACCAAAACTACCCCAAGACTGCAGTGACGACTCATCTAAGAGGTCGCAAAAGACCCCACAACAACATCCAAAGAACTGCAGGCCTCTCTTGCCTCAGTCTCAGTTAAAGTCAGTGTTCATGACTCCACCATAAGAAAGAGACTGGGTAAAAATGGCCTGCATGGCAGAGTTCCAAGACGAAAACCACTGCTGAGCAAAAACAACATAAAGGCTCGTCTCAGTTTTGCCAGAAAACATCTTGATGACCCCCAAGACCTTTGGGAAAATACTCTGTGGACTGACGAGACAAAAATTGAACTTTTTGGAAGGTGTGTGTCCCATTACATTGGGCATAAAAGTAACACAGCATTTCAGAATAGGAACATCATACCAACAGTAAAATATGGTAGTGGTAGTGTGATGATCTGGGGCGGTTTTACTGCTTCGGGACCTGGAAGACTTGCTGTGGTAAATGGAACCATGAATTCTGCTGTCGCCCAAAAAATCCTGGAGGAGAATGTCCAGCTATCTCTTTGTGACCTCAAGCTGAAGCGCACTTGGATTCTGCAGCAGAACAATGATCCAAAACACACCAGCAAGTCCACCTCTGAATGGCGTAAGAAAAACAAAATAAAGACTTTGGAGTGGCCTAGTCAATGTCCTGACCTGAATCCGATTGAGATGCTGTGGCATGTCCTTAAAAATGCGGTTCATGCTCAAGAACCCTCCACTGTGGCTGAATTGCAACAATTCTGCAAAGATGAGTAGGCCAAAATTCCTCCACAGCACTGTAAAAGACTCATTGCCAGTTATCGCAAACGCTTGACTGCAGTTGTTGTTGCTAAGGGTGGCCCAACCAGTTATTAGGTTTAGGGACAATCACTTTTTCACACAGGGCCATGCAGGTTTGGATTTTTTTCCCTTAATAATAAACACCTTCATTTAAAAGCTGCATTTTGTGTTTACTTGTGTTATCTTTGCCTAATATTTAAATTTGTTTGATGATCTGAAACATTTAAGTGTGACAAACATACAAAAAATGAGAGATCAGGAAGGGGGCAAACACTTTTACACACCACTGCATATAGCTTATTTCGGATAAATTTGTGACTCTTCCCCTTAAATTTGTGAGTCCTTTTAAAAAAAATAACAATAATTTCAATCCTTTTTTTTTTAAATTTGCCAAATTTTTTCTTCAAAATTTGAAGGTTTTTCCCCTTTTTGTCAAAGCCACATGGAACCAGCCACTAGTTATGAGCAAAAGAGCTACATGTAATTCCAGAGTTGCAGACCCCTGAGTCATACATAAGGCATCATCACATATGCACACACTCACACACACACACATACTGTATACCCATGTAGACACATTGTTTTTTAGTAGCATATGAACCGGAGGGGCATAACCTTCTCATCAGTGTACACTCTTTGTTTCTCAAATAGTTCTTTTAAAATGAATCCAGGACTGTTATTCAGATTTGTCCATCAAATACCAAAATGCTAGTATTCTTTAGTGATTTAAGGGCAGTTCTCCTTGTGGATGTATAGCTGTAATAATTCACAGTAAACAAACACTGATTAATGGCTGGAAATACCCGGACACTCTTGAGACGGCTGATGTTTACACTGGGCAGCCAGGGCTTTGAGATAATCTGCCATGATGTCATCACAAATGGTACATTTTCCCACATTCACACCAAGTTAGATTGATGCCGCACATGTGCTTAACTTTGCACTGCTGTGTTTTTCTACACCAAGTTATATCAGCATATTAAATGATGTTGAGCACTGCAGGGAGCAAGCTTACACCCACGAGTAGAGCGGTCTGGCACAGAGAGAAGTCCCATATCGCTGTGATGAGAAACTCAGATGTAAAACTGTTAGCCTCTCTCCATTCTTCTGTTTTATTGGTTTTTGGGTTTGGACAGCACTGCTTCCTCCTGGTTGTAACGTTCATGGTCATCTGTAGTAGTTTTATGTGTGCTGTTGAGTTGACAAGCCATGTCTCAAAAAGTCCCCTCCATGGGGTTATGGAGTGATGTTGCGCTCAAGGAAAGCATCTGCTCTTCACAGCCTGTTTTCAGCCATACGCTAATAAAATGGTAGCACTGAAGGTCCCTGCGGTCTTGTGTGCAAACTACAGCCAAGTCAAAGGAAATCATTGCTGTAAACAAAGAATTTTTTTTTTTTTTTTTTTAAAAAGGAAAGTTCTTGTTTTGTCTTCTGGCATTTTAGGAGCTTTGGCCATGCAGGGTTCACAGAAAAAGCCTTTGTTTCCTGAAGCAAAAAAATATTGAATTAGCCAGTGGTCACTGCAGTTGTTTTTGCAGTATTTGTGCTATTATGGGAGCTGAGAATTGCATGGGTGGAATGCATGTTCGCATGAGTTTATGATCCCTTGTGTCCTGGTGTGGCCACACAGGGCAGCAACATGTTTTCACTTGAGCAACACCAGATTATTATCCCACAGTATGCATTGTTGTTCAAGATTAATTGAAATCTAATTTTAGAGCTTATCGTAGTTTGCTCCTAAAAATATAGTAGCTATTGTAATTTCAACTTGGCAGCATTTTCTTTTAACTCTAGACTGATGGACACATGTTATTGCTAATAAGAGGAATTTCCACAAACTTTTTTGTGCATCCTCAGAGATCCCATTTCTTCAGCTGTACATATACAGTATCTTGTTCTTTTAATATATTTTCCCTTGCTACTCCCAGTTGTACTCTTTATAGCATTATTTTTGGCTGAACTGGTACACATTCAGCAATACATCAGGCTCTGCATAGACTCAGTTTAACCACGTTTGTTTGAACGGCAAGCCGGTCATGGGCATTTTGAAAGAAACTAAAAAGGGGGAAAAGAAATGCAGAAACAGGCTTAGTTCTAAAGTTGGATAATCTGGTTACAAACTCGTGGAGCACGTCAAAAGGTTTGCTTTCCAGGTTGTGGCATTGTGATGAGAATGGAACGTGAAGCTTGGGGGGCGGGGGGGGGGGTGCTGAGGCAAAAAAGTTTCAGTTCAGCCTTTGTTTGGCTCAAGCTTTCACTTTGACTCTGATTTGATAACTTTGCTTTGACGCTATTGTTGGCCCAGTAGGCTCCAGTTAGGTTCAGTCTTCATGTTTTAATTTTCTGCTGGTGGTGTTACATCTCAAAATTTGAGAGGGAATCGGGAAGTTAATAATTCAGTTCAGTTCATTTTTATTTATATAGCACATATTCACAACAACATTTGTCTCATAGCACATTCAGATGTAGGGTAGACCCCACAACTGACAACGATGGAGAGGAAAAACTCCCTTTTAGCAGCAAGAAACCTCCAGCTGAACCAGGATCAGGGAGGGGCAATCTTCTGCTGAGAATGGTTGGGGGGTCAGGGAATAGAGAACAAGTAGAAGAAAAGAACAGATACAGACGTGGACAAAATTGTTGGTACCCCTCTGTTAATGAAAGAAAAACCCACAATGGTCACTGAAATAACTTGAATCTGACAAAAGTAGTAATAAATAAAAATTCTATGAAAATTAACCAATGAAAATCAGACAATGCTTTTTAATTGTGGTTCAGCAGAATTATTTTAAAAAACAAACTCTTGAAACAGGCCTGGACAAAAGTGATGGTACCCTTAACTTAATATTTTGTTGCACAACCTTTTGAGGCAGTCACTGCAATCAAACGATTTCTGTAACTGTCAGTGAGACTTCTGCACCTCTCAGCAGGTATTTTGGCCCACTCCTCATGAGCAAACTGCTCCAGTTGTCTCAGGTTTGAAGGGTGCCTTCTCCAGACAGCATGTTTCAGCTCCTTCCACAGATGTTCAATAGGATTTAGATCAGGGCTTATAGAAGGCCACTTTAGAATAGTCCAATGTTTGGCTCTTAGCCATTCTTGGGTGTTTTTAGCTGTGTGTTTTGGGTCATTATCCTGTTGCAAGACCCATGACCTGTGACTGAGACCAAGCTGTCTGACCCTGGGCAACACATTTCTCTCTAGAATACCTTGATAGTCTTGAGATTTCATTGTACCCTTCACAGATTGAAGACACCCTGTGCCAGATGCAGCAAAGCAGCCCCAGAGCATAACAGAACCTCCTCCATGTTTCACAGTAGGGACAGTGTTCTTTTCTTGGTATGCTTCATTTTTGCGTCTGTGAACATAGAGCTGATGTGTCTTGCCAAAAAGTTCCAGTTTTGTCTCATCTGTCCATAGGACATTCTCCCAGAAGCTTTGTGGCTTGTCAGAATCAGAAAAAGATTTATTGCCAAGTACATTAACAGATCACTGATAACATACGAGAGAATTTGACTTGACACAGTAAATGAACCTGCATTTCCGTGCCGCGGCGCATCTGAAACGCGCCTGTCAGCAGGAGGGAACAGGTAGCATAAGAAATAATACAATAGGAAGGAGCAAAAAAATCATTGATTCAGAATACTGGTTGCATGATCAATCAATATTATGATTACAAGGGAAAAAAAAGCCCACAATGCACATCAGCGGACCAAGATTACACAGGACACAAAGAGAGCAGTGTGTGGATCTTTATTTATCAGTTCGTGGATCAATATGAGTGCACTGTTGAAGCAAGTGTTGTATCAGAAGAACAACAAGGACACTTTGGCAGGAGATGTTTTGTCTGGCTACTCGCAATCGTCCTTGCGATTATCTGAGCAGCTGCTGTCCAAGGCCTTGTGCTCAATGTTTTGAAAAAAAAACAGACTGCAGACAGCCAGGAGGAATTTTTATAGGGAAATTGAGCCAAATAGAACTGATCACAGAGAAGGAGCTTTATTTTCTTCTGTAGATTCAGTACTTAATCCTTCATTGCGGGGCGTTGAGTCCGTCGTGGATAGACCTAAGCGTGACCATGATGTAATCCACCTTCCGAGACAGTTCTCCATTTGTCGCTATCAGGGTCTTCTCCAATTTTTCAATTTGATGGATGCACCTCGCCTGGCCAGCATTTTGATAGGTTGTATCCATCTTCAGCAATTTGCGGTACACCAGGACAATCCCAGTTCCAATCAGAACGATCCCGATCACCATTATTACGAAGACATACAAATCTTCAATATCTTCGATAGAGAGATTAGTTAGGCACAAGATCCTCCAATTACTTGTGTCCCGTAAATAGCCCGCTGGAGCCGTCCCTGCGGGGCAGACAGCTTCCCCCGGAGCACTTTTCCTTGTTGAAAAAATAGTGTCAATTGTGTTCAAAGCCCAGCTTATTAATTCCATAATTTCTTTCGACGGTCAGCAGTTAGACGCAGACAGACAACAGCAAGCTGGGATCCAGTAGTTGGGGGGGAAGGAAAAAAAGTCAGAGCAAGAGAGAAGGAAAAAGGCGTCTGCTCTCTTTGGAGGCGGAAGTGAGAAGACATGCAGTTTGGCAAATTCCAATCTGGCTTTTTTATGATTTGCTTTCAACAGTGGTGTCCTCCTTGGTCATCTCCCATGAAGTCCACTTTGGCTCAAACGATGACGGATGGTGCTATCTGACACTGATGTACCTTGACCTTGGAATTCACCATGAATGTGTTTAGAGGTTGTTCTGGGCTCTTTTGTTACCATTCGTATTATCCGTCTCCTCCTGCGGCCATGTCCAGGGAGGTTGGCTACAGTCCCGTGGATCTTAAATTTCTGAATAATATGTGCAACTGTAGTCACAGGAACATCAAGCTGCTTGGAGATGGTCTTATAGCCTTTACCTTTAACATTCTTGTCTATAATTTTCTTTCTAATCTCCCGAGACAACTCTCTCCTTTGCTTCCTCTGGTCCATGTTTAGTGTGGTACACACCATGTCACCAAACAGCACAGTGACTACTTGTCACCGTTTAAATAGGCCGACTGACTGATTACAAGTTTGTAGACACCTGTGATGTTAATTAGAGGACACATCTTGGTTGAACATGTCCCTATGGTCACATTATTTTCAATCTTTTCTAGGGGTACCATCATTTTTGTCCAGGCCTGTTTCATGAGTTTGTTTTTTTAAAATAATTCTGTTGAACCACAATTCAAAAGCATTGTCTGATTTTCATTGGTTAATTTTCATAGAATTTTTATTTATTACCACTTTTGTCAGATTCAAGTTATTTCTGTGACCATTGTGGGTTTTTCTTTCATTAACAGTGGGGTACCAACAATTTTGTCCACGTCTGTATGTAGAGAGCAAACAGGTATTAATGAACAGCAAAAATATTACACTGAGAATAAAGAAAAGAGTGAAACCCAGTGCATCATGGAAGGTCCCCTTGCTGTCTAAGCCTATAGCAGCATAACTAAGGAAAGGCTCAGGGTCACCTGAGCCAACTCTAACTATAAGATTTGTCACAATTAAAGTTTTAACCCTATTCTTAAAAATAGAGATTGAGTCTGTCTCCCAAATCCACATTGGCAGTTGGTTCCAAGAGGAGTTTGATAACTGAAAGCTCTGCTTCCCATTATACAGTATCTCACAAAAGTGAGTACACCCCTCACATTTTTGTAAATATTTTACCATATCTTTTCATGGGACAACACTGAAGATATGACACTTTGCTACAATGTAAAGTAGTCAGTGTACAGCTTGTATAACTGTAAATTTGCTGTCCCTTCAAAATAACTCAACACACAGTCATTAATGTCTAAATCGCTGGCAACAAAGTGAGTACACCCCTGTCCAAATTGTAAATGGTAAATGGCGTTCACCTATATAGCGCTTTTTTTTTTTCTCATCTAGGAAATCAAATTGTGCCCAATTAACCATTTTCCCTCCCCAGTGTTATGTGACTCATTAGTGTTACAAGGTCTCAGATGTGATTGGGGAGCAGCTGTGTTAAAATTGATGTTATCACTCTCACACTCTCTCATACTGGTCACTGGAAGTTCAACATGGCACCTCATGGCAAAGAACTCTCTGAGGATCTGAAAAAAAAGAATTGTTGCTCCACATAAAGATGGCCTAGGCTATAAGAAAATTGCCAGCACCCTGAAACTGAGCTGCAGCATGGTGGCCAAGACCATACAGTGGTTTAGCAGGACAGGTTCTACTCAGAACAGGCCTTGGTCAACCAAGGAAGATGAGTGCATGCTGCCCAAGCCTGCAGTGCGGAGATGTCTCACTGCGCTCCAGACGAGCTTCACCTGCCAACTCCACAGCCTGTCGTAGTCTTCAGCCCAATCCTGCCACCACCATCGTCGGGGAATTCCTCCAGCTGCTCACGTAAGCTCATTCTTTCAACTCACCTTGTCTTCCAGTCCCCTGTGCACAGGCGGAATCCCGTGGTGGCGGAATCTCCTCTCTTCCTCCTTGGCGGTGGATTCCCTCTCCTCTTCCACCACGCTACCACTCCCTAGACATTCTCCAGCAGGAGCTGCTCTCACCACAGAAGGCGCTGTCTTCCTGGCCGTAGCCATCGTGCTGAACCTGGGACTCTCGCCATCTACTCTCACAGTAAGCCTCAGTGTAACTGTCTACCTCCAGCAGTGGCTATCATTAATCACCCCTCTCTGTGTGTTCCCAGGGTTGCCAGGCCATACGGTGTCCCGCTCTGTTCCCTGCAGTTCCTGCCTACATTTACACACACCAACACTCATTACCTGTTGAATAAACCTAATTGCATGACCCCGGACCTTATGGTAGTGGGACAGTCTAGGTTGACTCCGGTGGAGAAACAGCGCCACCGTGAGTTAGGGTTGTGCCTCTATTGCGGGAGCGAGGAGCATGAGGTAGCATCTTGCCAACTTCGGCCGAAAGGGGGAGTCCGTGCGTCGCAGTAGGGGGACTCACGGACTCACCCCAGCCTAATCCCCTATCTAGACTCCTTCTTCCCATTCGTTTTCTACATGAACATAAAGAAATTCCCACACAGGCATTAATCGACTCAGGGGCTGAGCAAAATTTTATTTCTAAGGACCTGGCAACCCGGTTGGGGATTCACTGTTCCCCTCTTAAGTCTCAGCTAAGGCTGATTGCACTGTCTAAGACCCCCATGGCTGTAGTGTCCCAGCAAACTGCCCCAGTCGTTGTCATTGTCTCAGGAAATCATCGGGAGGAGTTACAGTTCTTCGTACTGCCGACTTCCTCTTCATCAGTCATCCTTGGCTACCCCTGGCTGCGCCTCCATAATCCCTCCATTGACTGGCGCACAGGTAATATTATGTCTTGGAGTTCGTTTTGTCTTAGTGCCTGTCTCCAATCAGCCGTTTGTTCGCCATCCATGCCCTTGGGGGCTCCCACTGCCTCGCCCCCGACCTATCTAAAGTTCCCCCTGAATATCATCTTTAGGTTGACCCAGGCCCTATCCCTTCCCCCCCCCACCAGCCGTATGATTGTGCCATTAACCTCCGCCCTGGAGCTCCGCTTCCATCTAGCCAGCTGTACAGCCTCTCTCTCCCAGAGCGGGCAGGGATGGAGGCGTATATCAAGGAATCACTGAGTTCTGGCATAATCCGTCCGTCTTCTTCAGCAGTGGGGGTGGGATTTTTTTTTGTTGGCAAAAAAGACGGCTCATTGAGACCGTGCATTGATTTCAGGGAGTTGAACAACATCACCATCAAAGACAAATACAGTCTTCCTTTATTCAACACTGCCTTTGACTCTCTCCAGGGGGCAGCTTGGTTCACCAAGCTGGAGCTCTGCAACGCCTACCATCTGGTGCGGATCTGCGAAGGAGATGAGTGGAAGACAGGGTTTCGGACCCCTAGTGGTCATTTTGAGTATCTGGTGATGCCCTTTGGTCTAACCAATGCACCTGCTGTATTCCACCGGCTTATTAATGATGTGCTGAGAGAATTCCTGGGTGTTTTTGTATTTGTCTACCTGGATGACATTTTAATCTTCTCTCGATCTCTAGAAGAACACCAGGTGCATGAGAGGCGAGTGCTGCAGCGGCTGCTGGAGAACCAACTATACATCAAGGCCAAAAAATGTGAGTTTCATGCCGCCAAGACATCCTTTTTGGGCTTTATCATCTCACATAAGGAAGTTGTCCCGGATCCTGGCAAAATTAAGGCGGTGGTAGAGTGGCCGACCCCTTCCTCCAGGAAGCAGCTCCAGCAGTTCCTAGAGTTTGCAAACTTCTACCGCTGCTTCATCAGGAACTATAGCAGTCTGGCTCTTCCTCTGATGCGCCTTACGTCGACCAAGATACCCTTCCAGTGGACTGAGGAGGCGGCTACGGCGTTTACGGACCTCAAGGGGCAGTTCTCCAAGTCCCCCATCCTGGTGTAGGTGGATCCTTCTCTTCAGTGTCTAGTGGAGGTGGACGCCTCGGATTCTGGAGTGGGTGCCGTTCTGTCCCAGCGCTTCCCGGCGGATGGTAAGGTTCAGCCATGCACCTTCTTCTCCCACGATTGTCCCCAGTGGAGCACAATTACAGTATCAGTGACAGGGAGCTCCTGGCTGTTAAATTGGCACTAGAGGAATGGCGCCATTGGCTGGAGGGGTCCTCACAGCCGTTCGTGGTCTGGAAGGACCACAGGAACTTGGAGTACCTTCGGACGGCCAAGCGCCTGAATGCTTGCCTGGCCCGCTGGTCCTTGTTCTTTGGATGGTTTGACTTTACCATCATGTACCGCCCCGGGTCCAAAAACACCAAGCGGGACACCCTCTCCAGGCAATTCGCCACTGATGTCCTGGATCCTGAGGATCACCCCGTCCTGCCTGCATCTTGTGTCGTGGGCGCCCTCTCATGGGGGAATCAAGAAAAAGGTCCTGAGGGAACAAGAGTCTGAGAGGGACCCGGGCGGGGAGCCAGTGGGTAAGCTGTTTGTTCCATCAGCCGTCCGGGGTGACGTTATCCACTGGGCCCATTCCTCTAAGTTTGCCTGCCACCCAGGAAGACGACGCACGGAGGAGCTCCTGCAACGGTCCTTCTGGTGGCCCTCTCTCCAAAAGGACATCGGGGAATACGTCCGTGCCTGTCCCCAGTGTGCCACCGGCAAGTCCCCATCATCTTCTCCAGCTGGGCTGCTTCATCCTCTCCCGTTCCCCGGCAGGCCCTGGTCCCATGTGGTGTTGGGCTTTGTCACCGGCCTCCCTCCGTCCAACACCCACACCGTCATACTCACCATTGTAGACAGATTCTCCAAGGCGGCCCATTTCGTTCCCCTTCATGGGCTGCCTACGGCCAGGGAAACGGCGGACCTGTTTGGTTCAACGTGTGGTTAGACTGCACGGGATCTCCCTGGACATCGTCTCCGATTGGGGGCCCCAGTTTATCTCCCAGTTGTGGAGGTCATTCTGTAACGCCCTTGGGGCCACAGTGAGCCTGTTGTCGGGTTATCATCCTCAATCTAATGGCCAGTGTGAACGGACCAACCAGGAGTTGGAAGCGGCACTGCGGCGTGTGGCCTCTACCAACTCAGCTTCCTGGAGCTCGTATCTGTCATGGATTGAGTATGCCCACAACTCAACGGTTTCTTCTGCCATAGGTATGTCTCCCTTTCAGGTCTCACTCGGGTATTCTCCTCCCTTACTCCCTAAAGAAGAGGGCGACATCGCTGTGCCATCGGTTCGGGCACACCTGAAATGCTGTCGCCGACTGTGGAGGGCAACCCGGGCTGCGCTGCATCACACGGCTGAACGCAATTCCCTGGTGGCCAGCCACCACAGGACCCCAGCCCCTTCGTACCAGGTGGGTCAGCAGGTTTGGTTGTCCACTAAAAACATCAATCTGAAGGCTGAGTGCAGGAAGATGGCGCAACGTTTTATTGGGCCCTTTGCTATCTCCCGCATTATTAACCCAGTGTCTGTGCGGCTGGATCCCCCCCCCCCCGCATATGTCCCACCTTCCACATCTCACAATGAAACCTGTGTCTTCCAGCCCTCTGTGTCCCCCTCCCAGGTCTCCACCTCCTCCGAGGATGATCGACGGTAGCCCGGCGTGGAGAGTGGCCGCCATCCTGGACGTCCGTCGCCGGGGCCGCGGCCTGCAATATCTGGTGGACTGGGAGGGCTACGGTCCGGAGTTCAGGTCCTGGGTGCGTCCCGCCTGCGTGCTGGATAAAGACCTCATCAGGGAGTTCCATTGGGTGTACCCAAGTAGGCTACAACGACTGCCAAGAGGCGTTCGTTTGGGGGGGAGTAATGTCACGGTCTTCTCTGCTCATTATTCCCAGCTGCACGCACGCCTGTTCTCCATCACGTCTGGCCTATTTCTACCGCGCTGCCCAAGCCTGCAGTGCGGAGACGTCTCACTGCGCTCCAGACGAGCTTCACCTGCCAACTCCACAGCCTGTCGTAGTCTTCAGCCCAATCCTGCCACCACCATCGTCGGGGAATTCCTCCAGCTGCTCACGTAAGCTCATTCTTTCAACTCACCTTGTCTTCCAGTCCCTTGTGCACAGGCGGAATCCCGTGGTGGCGGAATCTCCTCTCTTCCTCCTTGGCGGTGGATTCCCTCTCCTCTTCCACCACGCTACCACTCCCTAGACATTCTCCAGCAGGAGCTGCTCTCACCGCACAAGGCGCTGTCTTCCTGGCCGTAGCCGTCGTGCTGAACCTGGGACTCTCGCCATCTACTCTCACAGTAAGCCTCAGTGTAACTGTCTACCTCCAGCAGTGGCTATCATTAATCATTAATCACCCCTCTCTGTGTGTTCCCAGGGTTGCTATGCCGTATGGTGTCCCGCTGTGTTTCCTGCAGTTCCTGCCTACATTTACACACACCAACACTCATTACCTGTTGAATAAACCTAATTGCATGTATTTGGAGTCAGTGTTTTGTCACTGGGTCACTAAACCATGTCACAAACAGTTTGCTGAAGACAAGCAGACTAAGGACATGGATTACTGGAACCATCTCCCGTGGTCTGATGAGACCAAGATAAACTTATTTGATTCAGATGGTGTCAAGCGCGTGTGGCAGTAACCAGATGAGGAATACAAAGACAAGTGTGCCTTGTCTACAGTCAAGCATGGTGATGGGAGTGTCATGGTTTGGGGCTGCATGAGTGCTGCCAGCACTGGGGAGCTATAGTTCATTCAGGGAGCCATGAATGCCAACATGCACTGTGACATACTGAAGCAGAGCATGATCCCTTCCCTTCAGAAACTGGGTCGTGGGGCAGTATTCCAACATGATAATGACCCCAAACACACCTCCAAGATGACCACTGCCTTGCTAAAGAAACTGAGGGTAAAGGTGATGGACTGGCCAAGCATGTCTCCAGACCTAAACCCTATTGAACATCGGTGGGGGATCCTCAAACGGAAGGTGGAGGAGCGCAAAGTCTCTAACACCATGATGTCATCATGGAGGAGTGGAAGAGGATTTCAGTGGCAACCTGTGAAGCTCTAGTGAACTCCATGCCCAACAGAGGTAGGACAGTGCTGGAAAATAATGGTGGCCACACAATTTATTGACACTTTGGGCACAATTTGGACATTTTCACTAGGGGTGTACTCACTTTTGTTGCCAGTGGTTTAGACATTAATGGCTGTGTATTGAGTTATTTTGAGGGGACAGCAAATTTACACTGTTATACAAGCTGTACACTGACTACTTTACATTGTATCAAAGTGTCATATCTTCAGTGTTGTCCCATGAGAAGATATAATAAAATATTTACAAAAATGTGAGGGGTGTTCTCACTTTTGTGAGATACTGTACTTATAGGGACTCCAGATATTACAAGTAGTCCTGCATTTTAGGAATGCAATGCTCTGTTAGGATTATAAAGTACTATCAGATCTTTTTTGTAACTTTGATTTTTATTCATTGTGCATATTACATTCAGATCACAGTCTCTATATTTAAAAAAAGGAGCTAGAGGAAGAAAAAAAAAAGAAAAGGGGGGGGGGGCAAATGTTGGAGCATCAAGTTTTTAGTTTCCATCTCTTAATTCTTCTGGTTTTTCCAGTGTCTTTGGTTATTCTTTCAGTTTCTAGTCTCGTTGTTGCACTTTGTAGTGTGTCCATTTCCACCATTTTTTTTCATATTGTCCTTCTTGCATTCTTTGTCGATATGTTAGTTTTTCCATTAAACGTATATCCTCAACAATGTCAGTCCATTGCTCTTGGTCAGGAAGAACTTCTGATCGCCATTTTCTTGTGATTGTTTTTTTACATGCAATCAGCAAGATTTTAACTAGGTATCTGTCCTCAGCCTGTATTACATTGTCTCTTTTAAGATCACATAAATACATCAAGTTACAGTTCATTGGTATATTACATCCTAATATCCTCTGTATTGTCACATGTATAGATTTCCAGAATGATGAGATTTTGCAGCATTTCCAAAACGTATGTGAGTGGTCCGCATTTTGAGCCCCACAGCCCCTCCAGTATATAAGATAAGATAAGCCTTTATTAGTCCCACAATGGGGAAATTCCAGGATTGCAACAGCACAGGGATAGCAACACTCAGAGCAACAATCAGAAGGCAAGAAAAAAAAGCAAGAGCAGCTAATATACATATGTACATATTACTATAAATATATATATATATATACACAGACACACAGTGCAGAGCATTGTAGCTGGATGGAATAAATATATGAGTATATAAACACACAGTGCGGAGCATTGTAGCTAGATGGAATAAATATGTAGATATATAAACACCCACAGTACGAAGCATTGCAGCTAGGTGGAATAAATATGTAAATATATAAACACACACAGTGCTGTTACGTGTGGCCCTCATGAGCCACACAAAGAGAGCCGAGGGCGAGCCAGTGAGTTGCGATGTTTTATTAATAATCGGGAACAGAGGATGAGGAACACGGCCTCGTGGGCCAAAAGGCACGAATACTCATACAGTGCACACTCACAAGTAATGCAGCATGACGAGTAGAGGACTGGCGCCGGGCGTAGGGGTTCCAGCCTTCAGTGTGCTAAGTCGCAGCCCCGAGTGATCGGAACTGCTCCTTCTTATACTCATCAGCAGCGTCTTAGCTGATGAGGGTTAATTGGGCTCCAGCCGTCCCGTAACTGACAGCTGGGAGCCCACTGAGACGCTGCCACAGAAAGGACAGGGCTGAGAGAACACGGTCTGAGCGCCGGATGGCATGGCGTCTCATCCACGTGACACACCCTCACGGTCGGACTACGAACGACCCATACCATCCAAGACCCCCCCCTCCCCCCACCTAGGGTGGGCGGATGGGGCGCAGGTCAGGAGGGAGAGAATCAGAGGGGAAGAAGAAAAAAAACCCAACAATAACCCAATACAGAGTACCAATGGAAACCCAAACACAATACTCCGTAAAATAAGAGAAAAAAACCCAGAGAAAGGAAAAAAGGACAGACAATAAACCAATATCGAGTAAATGGGAAAACCCAAACAATATACTCCACAAAATACAACATGGGAAAAAAAACCCAGAGAAAAGAAAGAAAACAGACAATGAACTAATATCAAGTACAAGGGGAAAAAAACCCCCAAACAATATACTCCACAAAATACAACAGGGAAAAAAAAACCCAGAGAAGGGAAAGAAAACAGGCAATAAACCAATATAGAGAACAAGGGGAAACCTAAACACAATACTCCAAAAAAAATACAGCAAGGGAAAAAAAACCCAGAGAAAGGGGGAAAAAAGGCAATCGATAACAAACCAATACAGAGTAAAAGGGGAAAACCCAAACACAATACTCCATAAGGTACCACATGAGAGAAGAACCCATACAGGCAGAGAATAATTGTGGAGAAAATAGCCCAACACACAGGGAAGAAACAAAAAAACCCCACAATACCCCCATAAACCATGTACATGTCAACCAACGAAAATCAACCCCGGGGCCCCCAGAATAAAAGGAGAACTCCCAAGGGTGAAAATTAACCATACGGCCATCCCTCACACAGGAGGGGAAACCCAAAAAAAAAAAAAAAAAAAAAAAAATCACGCTAAATGCGAAACAAAAAATAACAACTTAGCTGTACCCACCCAAATACAAGCACAGCACAAGACATTCAGTTCGGGAAGTCTCCCCGCACCCAGCGTCCATACCGCTAACAGGGGTGAAGGGAAAAGCTCCGGCGGCCTACCCGAACTCCAGGCCAGAAAACACAGTTCCTCGGGAGGCCGAACCAGATCGCCGAACAGAAAGTCTAGCGGGTCAGGCGGCCGCAAAAGCGAGCCAAACGGGCATGGCAGGCCCTCCGGCGGCCGACCCGCGTCGCTCAACCACCAGGCCCGTAGGGGGAAGGGAGAGGTCCAAACGGGCCCTAGTGGAAGAGGCGTGGGAGAGAGCTGATGACGAGGTGGTCCAACGTCAGATGGCAGGAGATCAGCAGCTCCCTCACCGGACCTGGACACCGCTGGTGCAGAACCCACGTCGGACCCCGATTGGGTCTCGAACAAACCCATGTTGGACCCCGATTGGGCCTCGGGCGAACCCACGTCGGACCCCGATTGGGTCTCGGGCGAACCCACGTCGGACCCCGATTGGGCCGGCACCGCACCAGAACCGACCTCCGACGTCGAACCTGGACCCTCCGGCACCACGAGTGATGGCAGCTCCTCGCCGGCGATCCTGGGAGAAGGCTCAGGAGAGAAAAGAGAACAGGGATCAGGATCACCGGCAGCGCCAGAACCCGGCGAGATAAGCTCGGACGCAGCGGACGGCTGCACCCGGCTGCACCCGGCTCATCTCCCCTAGAGACAGGCTAAAGTGCTCTAAGATAAGGAGAAGAAAGATAAAGTAGAGCACTTGCCTGATCTCGGGTTCTGACGCCGTCCAGGACTGCGAAGATCCGGGATCCAGCATCAGGAGGTCGTCGTCAGGCTCCCACTCAGCTGCGTTGGGCTCCGCAGCCGGCATGATGGACAGCGCAGCTTGTGATTCCTCCGGCACCAGTGCCCACGCCGACAGCCCACACGGCGTGGTGGCAGGAGAACCTCATCCCGCTGGACCGGACTGCTCCTCCGTGGAGACCCAGGGACGCTTGGTTGTCGGCGCAGACTCCACGTAGCAATCCGTCTTCCTCCTCCGTCCACAGCGTAGCTGCGGAACCGGAACCAGGCTGTCCAGAACCGCAGGCCCCCTCCTCACCCCACGACGTTGGCCTGGCGCCGGGGACCGCTCAGCGGAGGGAGACACAGAGGGTGTAGGATTAATGACCAAGGCTACAGCAGGTGGTGGGAGTTCGGGGAGCTGCGAACCCCGAACTCCACCTCCAGGAGTTTGACAGAGCAAATCACTAAGTAGATGTGAACAAACTGGGACTTGCCTGTCTCTTGGAGGCTGGATGGGGCCTGCTGCAGTGGACGTTGCTCCTCCCTTTCCCCGCTGGGCGATAACGGAGGACCCCCTGAGAAGACGTCGGGGAGCCACTCGTGTTAATTCCAGGAGAGGGCTCGCCAGGTCGGGATTCCGGGCGCACACAGCAGTCGGGGAGCGTGTCGAGGAGGAGGGGGTGACAGCCGAGATGAGCCGGCCCTGAAGTGCTGGCGCGACAGCGGAGGGGAGTGGCTCAAGAGACGAGGCTGCGGAATCTCCTCTCAGACGAGGCGTAGGAGTGACAGCTGCGTGGGAGGAAGAGACCTTACAGCAGCCCGGAACTGGATCCGGACGGGGTTCATGCTGAGACAGAGCGGCAATGTGACGACGGCTATTCCCAGGGGGCGAGGCGAAGGAGAGACCCGGGAATCGCCGCTCCTGAGCGGAGACCGAGGCGAGGAGGGTGTCGAACTCGGGGTAGTCTCTCAGCCCTGGACTCCTCTCCACCAATCTTACCGCCGCCGTCACATGCTTCATGATGGTAGACGGGTGCACAGCGGAGCTAGCAGCAGCCACTCGGTCCCGGACCTTAACAGCTGTCAGCTGCAGAACTTCCGGGGGAATCCTGAGTGACGTCGTGCAGAACGGGGAAAGCCCTCTGGATGGCGCGAACTCCCGGACTGGAGTAGAGGCAGGAGCGGGATCCTGAAGCGAAGGGCAACGTCTCCTCCTCCTCGGCTTCCTGCCGGGATTTCCTTCCAACCCACGGAGCTCCTCTCGCTGTGCAGCAATGGCGTCCCTCCTGGCACAGACCTCAGGATGGTTGGAATAGCGAGGGAGGCTGTCCAGGAGATTCTCAGCATAGTCCAGATGCCAGCATCTTTCGTTGGAGGTGTCGTACAGGGTGGCGGTGAAGAGCGTCCCGTCGACATCCTCCAAGATGGCCGTCAGCTCGTTGCCCTGGCGCCGAACATGACTCCTGGGAGACGGCATGCTTAAAGAGCTGACACCCGGACCGGAAGGTACAAGTCCAATAGCAAACTCACGGCCGCCGGCAACTCGTTCGGCTGCGACTTACTGTTACGTGTGGCCCTCGCGAGCCACACAAAGAGAGCCGAGGGCGAGCCAGTGAGTTGCGATGTTTTATTAATAATCGGAAACAGGGGATGAGGAACACGGCCTCGTGGGCCAAAAGGCACGAATACTCATACAGTGTACACTCACAAGTAATGCAGCATGACGAGTAGAGGACTGGCGCCGGGCGTAGGGGTTCCAGCCTTCAGTGTGCTAAGTCGCAGCCCCGAGTGATCGGAACTGCTCCTTCTTATACTCATCAGCAGCGCCTCAGCTGATGAGGGTTAATTGGGCTCCAGCCGTCCCGTAACTGACAGCTGGGAGCCCACTGAGACGCTGCCACAGAAAGGACAGGGCTGAGAGAACACGGTCTGAGCGCCGGATGGCACGGCGTCTCATCCACGTGACAAGTGCGGAGCATTGTAGATAGATGGAATAATATGTAGATATATAAACACACAGTGCGGAGCATTGTAGCTAGATGGAATAAATATATAGATATATAAATATAAACACACCCAGTGCGGAGCATTGTAGCTAGATGGAATAAATATGTAAATATATAAACACACACAGTGCAGAGCATTGTTGCTAGATGGGATGAAACAGCACAACCGTCTACTTAGTTATCCTACATGGTATGATTACATGGTATTATAGAAGTTGCAGAAAAACAGACAGGATATATGTAAGTCTGTCTGGAAAAAAACTTTATTTACATTTTTGTACTTCCTGCTTTTATCTCCGTCCAAAATGGAAAAACTCCGCCTTCACATTAAAACTCCACCTTCACATTAAAAGATCCAATTTTGTGTGTGAGACCAACAACTAATATCACCACACAGTCCCCCCCAGAACACACAAATAACAACATAAATAAACATGCTGACAAAAAACAAGCAAACAGCATGAACAAAAATCCAAAAGAAAAATAACTCAAGAGAACCTCTTAGGCAACCTAATTACTCTGCCCCAACGACTGCACTGCACAGTCCTAGGGGGCACAACTGTAACTGGAGCAGAAACAACCTCAGGCGCAGGGTTGGGAGGGCGCCCCCGCCGAGCCGGGCGGGCTAACTCAACCTCATCGTCACAAAGAACATGAGCAGGCTTCAAACGATCCACCGAAATCCGATCCTGACCAGTCCCCAACTCAACCAAAAAATCCTTATGGCCTGTTTCTAACACCCGAAAAGGGCCATCATAAGGTGCCTGCAGGGGAGAACGATGGGCATCGTGCCGGACAAAAACATATTTAGCCGACCTAAGGCTGTCAGGGACGTAAGACTGAGGAAGGCAGTGGTGCGCAGCCACAGGAACAAAAGCCCTAGCTTCCTCTCGACACTTAGGCCTCTTAACCATACTGGGACCTAACCCTGGACTGGTAGGAAGAAACTCCCCTGGAACCCTCAAGATCTGGCCAAGGACCAACTCAGCAGAAGAGGAATGCAGGTCTTCTTTGGGGGCTGAACGCAAACCCAACAAAACCCACGGTAATCTGTCCACCCATCCACTATCCACTAATGACGCGCGAAGGGCCGTTTTCATAGTCCGATGAAACCGCTCGCATAGCCCATTAGCTTGTGGATGGTATGCTGTGGTCCGATGGAGTTTAACCCCCAAACTACCAGCTACTTCATTCCAAAGTGCAGAGGTAAATTGCGGGCCCCTGTCAGAGGTAACGTCCAAGGGGACACCAAAACGGGACACCCAAGAGGAGATAAATGCCCGGGCAACATCAGATGCTGTAGTTGATGTCAGGGGAACCACCTCCGGCCACCGCGTAGTCCGGTCCACCATAGTGAAGAGGTGAGTAAAACCACGAGACGGAGGAAGAGGTCCAACTAGGTCCACCTGAACATGATCAAAACGTCACTCCGGAATCCAAAAAGGCTCCAATGGAGCCTTTATGTGGCGCTGCACCTTAGCATGCTGGCACGCCACACAGGTTGTCGTCCAAGTCTTCACATCCTTTCTAAGACCCGGCCATACAAACTTGGCGCTCACCAACTTGACCGAAGCCTTAACCCCAGGATGCGACAAAGAATGAACAGCGTCAAAAACACGACGACGCCAAGCCACAGACACCAGAGGTCGTGGTTTTCCCAGTGTAGTATCACACAGAAGAGTGGCGCCACTGTCTTGAAAGCAGACATCCTCCAACTGCAAACTGGACTCCGTGGAACGAAGCACCTGCACCTCCGGGTCCAACAACTGATCGGCAGCCATCTCAGCATAGTCCATGCCCAAATGAACAGCAGCAACTGGTGCACGAGAAAGACAGTCCGCCACCAAGTTGGTCTTACCAGCCACATGTTGAATGTCTGTAGTGAACTCGGAAATAGCCGAAAGCTGCCGTTGTTGCCGAGCTGACCAAGGTTCAGTGGACTTGGCCATGGCAAACGTGAGAGGTTTATGGTCCACAAAAGCGGTGAATTTACGGCCCTCCAAAAGAAACCTGAAATGCCTTGTCGCCAAGAAAAGGGCCAACAGCTCCCTGTCAAAGGTGCTGTACTTCCTTTCTGACTCGCGTAACTGTCTACTAAAAAAGGCCAGAGGTTCCCAGGAATTGCCCACCCACTGCTCACAAACTGCTCCGACAGCATAATCAGATGCGTCGGTGGTAAGAGCAATGGCGGCCGTGGGATCTGGATGAGCCAACAAGGCAGCATCAGCCAGTGCAGCTTTAGCCCCGTCAAAAGCACATAACCTCTCATGAGTCCATTCAATGTCCTGATTACCCCTCTTACCCTTCAAGGCCTCATATAGCGGACGCATAATATGGGCAGCATGAGGTATAAAACGGTTGTAAAAATTGACCATGCCCAAAAACTCCTGCAGGGGCTTGACAGAGGAGGGGCGTGGAAAAGCTAAAACTGCTTCGACTTTAGCCGGGAAGGGCACGGCACCCTGCTGGGATACCTTGTGCCCCAAGAACTCAAGTTCTGAGAGCCCAAACTGACACTTCACGGGGTTCACTATCAGTCCATGGTCACAGAGGCGTCTGAAGAGCTGGCGAAGGTGCAACACATGTTCCTTCACCGAAGCGCTCACCACCAGTATATCGTCCAGGTATACAAACAAAAAAGGCATGTCCCGCAACACAGAGTCCATAAGCCTTTGAAACGTCTGTGCAGCACCCTTAAGGCCGAACGGCATCCTCAAGAACTCGAACAGTCCAAATGGAGTGATCACTGCTGTCTTGGGGACGTCCTGGGGATGGACAGGCACCTGATGATAACCACGCACTAAATCCACTTTAGAAAAAATGACTGTCCCTGCCAGACGTGAAGAAAAATCCTGGATATGGGGGACTGGGTACCTGTCGTTGGTAGTAGCGTTGTTAAGGCGCCTAAAATCTCCACAAGGGCGCCAACCCCCATCTGACTTAGGGACCATGTGGAGGGGAGAAGCCCACGAACTGTCGGAACGGCGCACAATACCCAGCCGCTCCATATTGGCAAACTCATCTCTAGCGATGGCTAACTTAGCAGCATCCAGACGGCGTGCGCGAGCAAAAACAGGTGGACCCACAGTAGTAATATAATGCTCAACCCCATGTTTAACTACTGCCGCAGAAAACGTAGGAACAGTGAGGGCAGGAAACTCAGAGAGAAGGCGCTGGTATCTGTCTCCTGAGGCGAGCATGTTAGCAAGCAGTGGACCAGCCCCACCCAGTGTACATGGATAAGAATCAAAAGACACAGCATCAATCAAACATCTGTTAGCTACGTCAACCAACAGTCTGTAAGCACACAAAAAATCTGCGCCAAGAATAGGAACTGCTACAGATGCTACCACAAAGTCCCAACTAAATTCAGGGCCGTTAAAACACACAGTAATGAGCCTGGTGCCAAAGGTGCGAATAGGAGTACCATTAGCAGCGTCCAGTGGAGGTCCATGTTCATATTCCATGACGTCAGCCGAAGAGGGGGGAACGATGCTCCGCTGCGCTCCCGAATCCACCAAAAAGCGACGTCCAGCCGCGCAGTCCTCAATAAAAAGCAGCTCATTGCTGGTGCCGGTGCACGCAGCTGCTAGCGAGCACCAGCCTTCTCGTTTCCCTGTGGCTGGAAAGAGCACGGTGGAATACAGCGCCGAGCCTTCGGTCCAAAACGGCGGTGATAAAAACACAGGCCGCTCTCTTTCTTACAGCGATCCGATACTGCAGCCACATCCACCGAGACTTCTCCATCAGACTGCCCAGGCAGCAATGCATGCACCGACAAATGATGAGAAGCCAGCCAAAGCCTGTCCGCTTCTCCAGCCAAACCCCGATAATCCTTAGTACAAATGAGGGGCGAGCTGGCCAGGACAGTGCACACTGGAGGCGGAAGCTGACGCAGAAACAGGTGGGTGAACAGAAATGAGCTGTCTCCTGAACCAAGAAGTGCCAACATATTCTCCATCAGCTCAGAAGGTCTGCTGTCCCCCAAACCAGTCATAGACAGAAGACGATCAGCTCGCTCTATATCAGAGAGCTAGTACAGCTGCAGTAGAGCCCTCTTCAGAGTGACGTACCTGTCAGCGAGAGGCGGGTCCCGGAGCAGTCCCATCAAACGACGAGTAGTAGCAGAATCCAAAGCTGCGACGACATGGAAATACTTCGTGTCATCTGTGGTTATTCCGCGCAGATGGAACTGAGCCTCGACATGCTGAAACCAGGGCTCCGGGTCGTGCTGCCAAAAGTCCGGTAATTTAATGGTGGCCGCAAAAACAGCTGGTACGGGAGCCGCGGCGGATACCAACGCCGTGGCGGCGATATCAGAAGAGGTTGCCTGAACAGACATTCTTCAAACGTCGGGGTCACCAATATAAAAGTTGCAGAAAAACAGACAGGATACACGTAAGTCTGTCTGGAAAAAAACTTTATTTATATTTTTGTACTTCCTGCTTTTATCTCCGTCCAAAACGGAAAAACTCCGCCTTCACATTAAAACTCCACCTTCACATTAAAAGATCCAATTTTGTGTGTGAGACCAACAACTAATATCACCACAGTATGATTATGTGCCCATACATATTCTCACCCTCCATAGCGACCGGTATTTTCCTAGTTGTATGCCGGAGGGGACCATTGTGTAAGTCTATTGCATCTTTTGCATTCAAAACTATTAGGTTGTTACGTCTTTTTGCTATCTCTGCAAGCAGCCCTGCTTAGGTTGTACAGTCTGACAGCCGTTGGTAGGAAGGACCTGCGAAACCTCTCGATTGTGCACCTGGAATGATGTAGTCTGCTGCTAAATGAGCTCCTCAGTGCATTCAGTATGTCCTGCATAGGGTGGAACTCGGACTTCAGCAGAGATGACAATTTAGCCACCGTCCTTCTCTCTCCTATCTCCTCCACCGGGTCAAGGCGCTGACCCAGTATATAGATTGGGTATTTGTATATTTTCTTTGGATCTGTGGTGTAATGAAATAGCGAATCAGGTTTTTCCATCCAAATTCCCTCCATGTCCTTGAACTTGTTGATGTGTGTTGTGTTTTCCATATTTCTTGCCAGTTTTCTTCTGTTATGTTTAAATTTAGCTCTTTCTCCCATTTCTCCTTTATATAGTTACTTGAATGTTTGTTTGCCGTAAGTTTCTGATATAGCTTTGAAATAATTCTTATTTTATTTCCTGCATATGAGCTTAAAATGAATTGTATAATCTTGCTCACATCTGTGTGGAGGTTATGCCTAATCTTCCTCATATAATAATCTCTCATCTGCAGATATCTGAAGAATTCAGATTTTTCTAGTTTAAATTTTCTTCTCATGTTTACAAAACTCCCGAAATCTTTTTTCCCATATTGCCCCATGCTGTGATTCCCTTGTTCACCAGATTTTTGTATCCCCTATCTTGTTTTGCCAGTTCAAACTGACTGTCAAATGCTACCCATTTCAATAGTTTTATGTCCTCCTTTATATTATACCTTTGTACTATTTTATACCACAGTTCCAAAGTAAATTTAGTGATTGGGTCTATTTGTTTGATTTGCTTATATGCATCCTTATCTCCTATTATGCTTTGTACTGGGAGTCCCTCAATTTCCTTTTCCATTTCTTTCCATTTTGCCTCATATCCTCCGTCGCACCAACATATGATATATCTTATTTGTGCTGAGTAGTAATATTCCTTTAGACTCGGTAGACCCATGCCTCCTTTCTCTTTTGGTAATTGGGGAGTTTTATATTTCACTCTTGGCTTTTTACCTCCCCAAACAAATCTCGATATCATCCTGTCCCACTTTGAGAACTGGGCACCAGGAATCTCTGTTGGTAGAGCTTGGAAGAGGTAAAGCAGTCTAGTTGTATGCTGATTTTGACTGTCTTAATTTTTGAATTCAGATCCATATTTAAGATTGACCATCTATCAATATCTTTTTTTATTTCTTGTTCTAACCTATCATAGTTTGCTTTATAGATTTTGCTTAAATCTTTAGGTATGTTCACTCCAAGGTATTTTATTTCTTTTTGTTTCCAGTTTAGTTTGATCTTATCAGTTATCTGGTTTAAAGGGTTATAGTGGAATGTCAGTATTTGTATTTTTGTTATGTTTATCTTGTATCCTGATAATTTTCCAAAATTTTCTATCAAGTCCATCATTTCCATTATTGATTCATCTGGTTGTTCAAGGTAAACTATAATATCGTCTGCAAATAGCCCAATCTTGTGTTCCGCTCCCTTTATTGTTACCCCTTTTAATTTCTTATTTTGTCGCATTGCTTGAGCCAGTGGCTCTATGAACAGAGCAAACAAGGTGGGCGATAGGCAGCATCCCTGCCTAGTTGATCTTTGTATAATTTCTTTGTCTGTTAAGCTACCGTTTATCTTGATCCTTGCCACAGGTTTTTGATACAGTGTCTTTATGCATTGTACTGATTTTTCGTTAAATCCAAAGCGTTCCAGCACATTATATAGGAACATCCAATTAACCCTATCAAATGCTTTTTCTGTGTCTAAACTCATTATTACTGCGCTTTTCTTTTCTTTATGTATTTGATTAATTATGTGTATTGTTCTCCTGATATTATCATGTGTTTGGCATCCCTCTGTGAAACCAGTTTGATCATCCTCTATCAATTCCGTCAAGAATGTCTTTATTCGTTTACAGATAATTGTTGTATATATTTTATAATCCACATTTAATAGAGATTGGCCTATAGTTTCTGCATTGTTCCCTATCTTTCCCTGGCTTTAAAATAACTGAAATAATGGCTTCGTTCCATGATGGAGGTATTTTGTTGTTGTTTAATGTCCAATTAAATGACTTTAGGAGCTGTGGCGTGAGTTCTTCTATATACAGTTTATAAAACTCAGACGGGTATCCATCACTACCTGGTGATTTACCATTTTTTAGTGACTTAATCACATCTTTAATCTCTTGTGTTGTTATTTCTGCTGTTAGCTTTTCATTTTGTTGGTTTCCTATTGATGGCAAGTCCAATGTGCATAGAAATTTTTTAATATCCTTAACATTTGTCTCTTCAGGTTGTGAGTATAGTTCTTGATAGAATTTATGAAATATTTCTTCGATGTTTTCTGGGGTAACTGTGGTGATGGTGTAGAGGATGTGCTCAAGGATGAGGCTGAGTTTATTTCTCAGGTTCAGCTTTATTAACAGAACACATACTCTAACAATCTCCAAGCAAGAAAAGAGACAGATCAATATCACATCGCTCTTTTATACTCCGGAACAACGAAACTCGAGTCACATGGTGTCTTAGCAAACATACAGTCAGACTGTAACCCTTTTGATCTTCCACCATTGTCTCTTAGCCTTCGATGGTCCGGAAATCCCTCCAGGGCTTCTCTCTGAGACAAAGGCCAAATCTCACACCTTCTCGATATCTCCTGCAGACTCAGTCCTTTTGTCCCTCGAGACGTGAAGCACACAATAAACATACAGCAATACATTTGTGGAAAATATGTACCCAACATATGTGCCACATGACACCCCCCCCCCCCCAAACGTCTAATATGGGACAAACATAATCAGAGATGCATGACATAAAAACATTACTAACAAATATCAATCCACCAGTTGCCTAGGTCTAAACCTCCTGCCATATCTGCTGTAAGCCGGCCTTACTGCTTCTGCAGTGACTTCCTGCACCTGTGGATTAGAACTGTTAGCCAATCTCTGTGGGGGTTCTGGAGAATGCCTTCTCGGAGGTCTGCCACGACGGGGGGCCCTCGCCAACTGCACTTGTTCATTCGCCAAAACAAAAGCAGGTTTGAGTCTGTTTATACAAATCAACTCCTTCCTGTCTCCCAAATCTAGCAAAAAATGCTTTTCTCCTGTTTTCAGCACTCTGAAAGGTCCATCATAAGGTGGCCGCAAATTTGGGCGATGAGCATCATGTCTAACAAAAACAAACTCCGCATTTTTTAAAGCCAGAAATAAACTCAGCCTCATCCTTGAGCACATCCTCTACACCGGTGACCCTAAGACGAATTATGGCCGGTGGCGATTCCCCTGCACCGGACTCATCAGGAGCCAGCCAGGCTAATGCAGCTACCACAGCCCAGCTACCTGATTTCTGGCAGCATAGCCCGCACTCCTGGTTTATCACGTCGGGGTCACCAGTGTAGAGGATGTGCTCAAGGATGAGGCTGAGTTTATTTCTCAGGTTCAGCTTTATTAACAGAACACATACTCTAACAATCTCCAAGCAAGAAAAGAGACAGATCAATATCACATCGCTCTTTTATACTCCGGAACAACGAAACTGGAGTCACATGGTGTCTTAGCAAACATACAGTCACACTGTAACCCTTTTGATCTTCCACCATTGTCTCTTAGCCTTCGATGGTCCGGAAATCCCTCCAGGGCTTCTCTCCGAGACAAAGGCCAAATCTCACACCTTCTCGATATCTCCTGCAAACTCAGTCCTTTTGTCCCTCGAGACGTGAAGCACACAATAAACATACAGCAATACATTTGTGGAAAATATGTACCCAACATTTGTGCCACAATGGGGTCTTTAATCTTATATACATTATTCACTGTTTGTTGTTTTCTTAACCGTTTTGCCAGCAGTTTGGTGGCCTTTGGCCCCGTTTCATAATATTTTTGTTTTAAATATCTATTTTTCCTTTCAATTTCATCTATTTGTATTTCTTTTATCTTTATTTTTTCTTCCTTAATTGATATATTTTTGGGTCATTTGTGTTTTGATGTTTACGTTCTAATTCCCTCAGTCTCTCACATCTTTGTTCATATGATTCCAGTTTAGACTTTCTTGCTTTTCCTGATTCAACAATTAATTTACCTCTTAACACGGATTTAGTGCATCCCATAGTATTGTTGGGTCCACTTCTCCATTATCATTCTCCTCGATATACTCATTTATGTTTACCTTTATTCTTTCTTTCTTTCATTTTCTCATCATTTAATAGTCCTACATTAAGTTTCCATGTTGTTTGTCGTTTTCTATTGTTTAAATACAGTATATTTCCATGTATATAGGATTATGATCTGATATTTCTGCCCCTCCAATCCAACAATTTCTCACCCCGTGTCTGTCACCTTCATTCATAAGGAAGTAATCTATTCTAGAGTGTACTTTATGGACTGCTGAATAATGTGTATAGTCTTTTTCGAGTGGGTGCAGGTCCCTCCATATGTCTACCATACCCATTTCTGCCAGTGAGGGTCTTATGAACTTTGTTACATGTTTTTTTGTCTTCTTAACACTTGTTGTGTCAACTTCATGATCCATGACAGCATTTAAGTCTCCTCCACAAATTAGGACTCCTTCACTGTGTGTTGCTATGAGATCAAACAGTTGTTGAAAAAAACCCTTGTCACTTTCTGGTGGGGCATAGATGTTCACTAATGTGATCTGCATACCATCTATTTTTCCCTTTATTATTACATATCTGCCTTCTTTATCCTGGATTTCTTGTTCACATTCAAATTGTATTTTATTTGAAATTAGTATCATAACCCCCCTTTTAGCTCCTCCCTTAAATGAACTGTAGTAGGAGTTCTTATAGCCAAATCTCTTTAGTTTCTCATGTTCTGTCTTGTTCAAATGTGTTCAAATGTGTCGTCTGCTCTCTCCTTCAGAGAGAGCAGACGCTTTTCTCCTCCTCTCCTCTCCCTCCTACTCCCTTACTGATCCCAGCTTGCTGTGTCCTGTCTGTGTCGCTCTTCTTCTGGCTGAATCTTAATCCAAACGGAAAATTATGGATTTGGTAAGTGGGCTTTAAATGCGATTGACACCACTTTAAAAGAAGATCGGGCCAGGGGGAGCCCAAATGGGGAGACTCATGGACAATTGGGAACTCATGTGTCTGTGTGATTTGACTGGAGATGCGGAAGACATCTATCTGTTTGGCTTATGATCACAGGATTTCTACTTTGGCTGTGGAGTTTCCTGATGTATCAGAAATTAAAGAAGTTGGGAGAGCTGATCAAAATGTGGACCCGGCAAAGCTCCTTCAACAATTCAACCAGTTGGGGAGTGCACTGATAGCGGCAAATGGTGAACTGAATGGTGGCTGATTCAGTAGGTGGAATACATCTTGGAGTCACTGGTGCTCTCCAGGGAATGATTTTAAAGCCTGTATATGGAAATTATGAAGCACAGAATCGCATGAGAGATGAAAATTATATGCTCTGAGTGAACTGTGCCTATTAGACCTTGATTTGGCGCCCTGAAGATTACATTCCTCCTGGAGGAGGATGATAAGGCAGAAGAGAGTTTTTGCTTCTTGCTTCTCCCTAACATAAACATCTGGTGTGCAGTAATCTGATCTCTCAAGGACAGCGTTATGTGGCAGACCAGCATGGAGTTTACCATCGGACATGCACTGAGAGAATGAACTCTCGAGGACATGCTATCTATGTTTGGAGGACACTAAAGACATAACATCTAAACGTTGCTCAGGGAGGACTTTTGCTGTTCACCAGTAACTGACTGATACACACACCGCACACAACATTACATGACTGATACACATACACTGACACACACACACTTACACTGTCTCTCTCAACTTTTGCTCCTTTGTTATTGTGTGATCTGTATTGTCTGCTAATTGTGCATTAGAGGGTTTTTTTCTATGTAATCACAATTTTGCTCATACGAGCTTTATTTTGATTAACTATGTTTTTTCTCTCTGCCCATTGTGTCATTCCCCCCCCCATTCCCCTCTTTACCCTCCATTGTATGACAGGCGCCTTGCATGGCTGCCGCGTCATTGGGAAGCGCTTATCGAGCGCGCCCAATGTCAAGTCACATTCCTCGTATGTTTACATGTAAACATGCTTGGCAATAAAGCTATTCTGATTCTGATTTTGATTCTGTCTCTTGCATAAATATAATTTCGGCTTTTTCCTTCTTGACTTTTCTTATTATTCTTTCCCTTTTAACAGGTGAGCTCAGACCATTCACGTTTAATGTCATTATCTTAAGATTTTTAACCATATTCATGTTTTTCCATTTTTTTTAACTTGTGCTCCTAACCCCTTTAACAACAAAACTAACACATATTTGTACAAAAACACATTAACAAATCTCGACCTCCGTACTTTGGGCCTTTCTTCTGCCCACTGGTCCCTGTTGGTGGGTGGAGGGAATGTCCTCACCGAGTGAGGGGCCCTCCCTAGACCTCTAGTTACTATCCAAGTAATAGTCATTAGTCTAGAAATGTCCAACAAAAATCACTTTAACCTCTCCTAGCCGTTTGTTTCTCTTTTACCTTGTCTTCTTAGCCTTCATTTCTTCTGTGTCCTTCTTAATCTTTGTTATAATCTAGGCTTTCCGTTGAAAGCCTTGCAGTTTTTCTTGGGCCCGGTGCGCCATGTCCGTCTCCCGCCCTCTGCCGCTCACTCGCCTCCATTCCGGCTGTCTCAATGCGTTCCGTGCCACCGCTGCTCCAGCCGCTTCCTCCGGTACGCTCACCACAAAGCCTCGCTCCGTCATGTCCCGCGCTGCCTCTCTGGCCGTGTTGTAGGTTTTCACGCCGTCCTCCCAATGAATTCTCATCTTCGTTAGCGGCGTTTGGAATCTAATTTTTTTTTCTTTCAGCATTTTTTTAATGTTGGCATATTTCTTTCGCTGCTGCACAATTTCTGTTGGGTAGTCATGGTCAAAGAATATCTGTTTGTCGCCGACTCGTATCTTTTTTTTCCACGCTTGTGTCAGGATTCTTTCCTTTACGTCGTATTTTAAAAAGTTTACCACAACTGACCTGGGTGTAGAGTTTGAATTCGGGTTCTGTGCCAAGGCTCTGTGCGCTCGTTGGATCTGCAGGTCTGTTTCATTGGGCAGCTCAAGCTCTTTTTTAAGAATTGATCTATGAATTTCGTCATCGAGTTGCCTTCAGTGCCTTGCGGAATCCCGAAGATGCGTATATTGCTCCGCCTGGACCTGCTCTCCAGGTCGGTTATTTTTTCCTGCATCCTCTGTGTCTGTGCCGTCAGGGTCTGCAGCCGCTCGCTTGCCTCGGTCTTCCAGTCTTCCAAATCTGCTATTCGAGCCTGTGCTTCTGCCATACATGCCCATTGAGTGCGCAGTTCCTCCATGGTTTCTGCTAGCTTGCGTTCCATTTCTTTTCGGAGACCCATAATTTCCTCCTTCATCTCTTTTTTCAGTTCTTCCTTAAGAGCCGTTAAATCCTGTTGGAGTTGTCGCTTGAAGTCTTTTATGTCCTTACTTATATCGGCGAAGCCAGTGTTCATAACATCGAGGTTGGCGTCCTCCATTTTCTCTGTTGTAGTCACCTCGTTTTTTTGGGCCTCGTGTTCAGCGATTTCTCCAGCGTTGTTGAAGAGGGATTCTTTAGTTTTACCCTGCTTTTGTCCGTGTGCCCGGGTTCTTCGTGTTTTCATCCCTTGGTTTATTGATCCATTTATGTCGAGTTGGCCATTTACCAAAGATTTTTAATCCGACTAGGGAGAGCTCTCTGTTTAAGCGTGATGCCTCTCCGCCATCTTCCCGGAAGTCCACTATCAGATCTTTTAAATAAAAAGGGGCCTGACCATTTAGAGCTTTGTAAGTGAGGAAAAGGATTTTAAATTTAATTCCAGATTCTATGGGAAGCCAATGAAGGCAGGCCAAAACAGGAGAGGTATGATCATATGGCAAAACAGTGGTATGTGCGATCCACTGCGGAATCAGGACAAAACCACTGAGAGATGGGCCACAGTGATGCGAGGCACACCGCCGAACCAGATGATAACAGGAATGGCTATTAGGGTGACTAAGATCTGAAGAAAATAATGATATAGCCCACACTTACAGCCAGCGTTTTAATACCAGTGTTAGCTCATGGGCTAATAGGCAAGGGGCTAATAGGCTACCTTTAGCTGGCCGTGTGAGCCACAAGCTGGTACAGGCGATCGGTCACAGAATCACAACGAAGACTCCAGCATCCTTCAGTCAAAATGTCCCAGGACCAGATGCTGCTGGCTCTCACACCCAGCAACCCCACTGTCTGTGGATCTGCTCTGCTCTCGCCGGCAGCGTAGTTGCTCCAATTTTCAGCTGGCTATGAGAGCAAAGTGGAGTCCCACAGAGCCACACTACATGAGCTCTGTTTTGATCAACAATGCTTTTTTCTCTCTCCTATTGTGTTTTTCCTTATCCTTCACCCCCCCTTATATGACAGGCGCCTCGTCATGGCTGCCACGTCATTGGGATGCGCCTTTCGTGCGCGCCCAATGTCAAGTCAAATTCCTCGTATGTTTACTTGTTTACTTGTAAATGTGCTTGGCAATAAATCTGATTCTGATTCTGATTCTTCCCTTTGAGATCCCTTGGTTCGGTAGCTCGCCTTGGATTGCGGCGATCGTCCAGTGCGCGGTGCTAGCAATTTGTTGTGGAATCACTGCACAATTATTGGGAGATAGATCGGACTGACGCGAGATACACCATCAACTGTGGATCAGTGAACCAGTGTGCTGCTTAACCAAGCTGGGAGGCTAGAAGCTAGTTAGTGTAAGAGGGAGGGTGGAGTTGAAATGGTGAAGGCTCATCAGCAACTCTACCCTCTGCGGCAGCTAAAAAAGGCAGGTCTTCCCACTCAGCTCCTCACCACTTTTTACAGAGGCACCCTGGAATCTGTCCTTTCATATGGCCTGACTACCTGGTTTGGGAATTGCACAGCTTTAGAGAAGCACCAGCTGAAGAGAGTTTTAAAAACAGCCAGTAAGATCATCGGTGTCCCCCTCCTCTCCTTGGAGGAGATTTACGATAAACGCTGTGCTAACAGGGCTGTTAACATCATTAACCACTTGCACTCCGGGCAATTTTCCTAAAAATGCCAAAAAAAACCGTGCCCAAAGTAAATCGAAAGCTGTTATTCAACCCTTTGCAGTATCTTCATGGAGTTGGTCTCATTTAAAAGAAAACACTTTGAATTTTTTGGCAAAAAAAACATAATCTCTCTACGTGCTCCGGCCACTGAGTTAAAAACATAATCTCTCTACGTGCTCCGGCCACTGAGTTACAGTCATCTAAACATACTGAACTTGAAGAAAAAAAATTTGGACACAGTGTTTTTTTGGATACAAATGCTTGTAAATAACACACAGCTGTCCGATCCGGCTGGAAAATGCAACAGAAATGTAGAACCAAGTGTTATCCAGCTGAGATCCAAATTTGGTAACAATACCACAAAAAATGAATATTTTACACAGCTTTGTTCTCAGGTAGTTCCCAGGCGTTATGGAACTGTGCCAAATTGTGCCATTGTGGCACAGTTTGGAAAAACGTCTGTAACTTTTGAATAATTCAATGTAGAATCTTCATTTTAGGCTCTAATGAAAGGTCACACTCAGGGCTGTGTCTGTGTGTGTGTGTGTGTGGGCGGGGGGTCGTTCCCCCCCCGCTACCGAGGACCAAATTCGGCCCTCGCTACATGACGGAATACACTCTTTTTTCTTTTTTTTTTTTTCCTTGCATGTTTTCCCAGCGGCTCCCCCCCCCCCCTCGCTACTGTGTGTGTGTGTGGGGGGGGGGACCGTGAACGGACCGTGAACGCCCCCCCTCCTCGCTACAGAAGAGGGCCATCGCTACATGATGGAATAGACTGATATGCTTCCTCCCGCGGACCGGGGAGCGTTCGGACCGTGCCCCCCCCGCTCCTCTTTTGCAGCGGGGGGGGAAGGGCGTTCACGGTCCGAACATGGCAAATGAACCGTTTATCGCGGCGCACGCACTTCGTGCGCAGTACAGTTGTAATTTACCGATCGGTCAAAAGTCATTTTTGGATTACAGTTTTCAGGGATAAATAATAATTTAGCTTATAACACCTTACCTCTTCAAAGCAGCAGAGTCGTGGCGAACATCTCTTCCCACGCGTCAGACGAACGCGACGCTGCTCCGCTCGTGGATCCCGATCAACATAATTCCATTACATATTGCCGTTTTGGCGAATGATTTACGACTTTTGTCGTCGGCCTCCGTCTATTCTGCTGGAATGAGTGCAGGTCCCACTTGTGGGTGTTTTCCATGCTGCTGGGTGAGCCTGGGTCTGTAGTAGATTTGTACAGAGTCCTTCTGCAGCAGTAAATATCGCTTCACCCAGCCAGAATTTCTGTGCTTCAATTGGCTCCTGCGTTCACAGCAGGCGGGTCCTCCTTCCTAGATTTTCATTCATTGGCTCCTCAAGGTTTCAGAAACCCAATTCAAGGCTCTTATTAGTCAAATGAGAGGTCAATCAGATGAACTAATCTGTTCGCGGCTGTGTTTGCAGATTTTTTTTTCAGTGGCGCTTGGAGGGCACACCACCTACACCATCACCATCAATATCCTTATCATGCGTCATGCGCACGAGGGCGCAGGAGCGCGCTCTCGCGCGCCCTCGTGCGTCATAGGACGCAGAGACTTGCCCGCCCGCGGAACAACGGAGCGCAAGTGGTTAAAGACTGCTACCATCCTTCCCACAGTTTGTTTTCTCTTCTGCCCTCAGGGAAGAGATACAGGTGTCTTCAGCCCAGGACAGCCAGAATGTTGAACAGTTTTTTTCCACATGCAGTCCGAATTATAAATGGACTGTGCCCTCTTCCCCTGCCAATTGCTTTTCCTACTCCTCACTTCTGCTAAACTTGTACATGTATTCTGTTAGGTTGGTCTGACCATAGTGTTTAACTGACATGTTATTACCTCCACCAAGGAGGTAATGTTTTTACCGGGGTTTGTCTGTTTGTCTGTCTGCCTGTTACCAACATACAGTAACTCAAAAAGTTGTGAACGGATTTTGACGAAATTTTCAGGAAAGGTTTGTAATGGCACAGGGAACAGATGATTAGATTTTGGTGATGATCTGAGAGTGCATACCTCCACCAAGGGCTTTGTTTGTATTTGTGCAGCAGGATTACACAAAAACTACTGGATAGATTTGGATGAAATTTTCACCAGAGGTGGTTCTTGGGCTAGAGAGGAACCCATTATATTTTGGTGATGATCTGAGAATGCATACCTCAGCCAAGGCTCTTATCTTCTCACAGTGTGTTAGCAACAATACTCCAAAACTGATGGACAGATGCAATTTTCACCACAAATGGTTATAGGCCTACACACAAACCCATTACATTTTGGAGGTGATCCATGAGAAACAGAAGGAGCCTTGGTGGAGGTATGTGCTCTATGAGTGCTTTTCTAGTTGTATTTTGTAATACGATCTACCTTTATGATCTTCATCCCATCTTTTTTTGTATTTTATTTTTTATGCTGTTGTTTTTAAACTTATTCTCTATGTATATTGTGGTACTGTGTTATGCTGGGGAATCATAATTTCGTTTTTTATGTGCATGCATATACTAAATGACAATAAAGAAATCTTGAAATCTTGAAGGATGGTTCTTAAAGTGACAGGCTTTAAATCAGTGTTTAAAGAAAAACAGGAAAAATAAAAAACAAATTTGCTTCAATAATTTAAAAAATTACAGAAAATGTGAACAAAATATGTCACAAACATTTCATTACGACATGTGTTATTAAAATGTGGAAAAAGTGCATTCAATGGCCCCTTTAAAGCATACTTGTCAAACACAAGAATTTATTATTTACATTATAGAAGTGCAGAAGTCTCCTCTGTCTTCCTTTTCTTCCTCTCTCCCCTCACCCCGCCAACCAGTGTGGCAGATGACTGCCCCTCCCTGAACCTGGTTCTGCCGGAGGTTTCTTCCTATAAAGGAGTTTTTCCTTCCCACTGTCACCAAGTGCTTACTCAGAGGGGACCATTTGATCTTTGAGGTTTTTCTCTGAATTACTTAAGATTTGTACTTGTGCATCTAGCGCCTTGAGATGACTTTTGTTGTGATTAGACACTATACAAATAAAGTTGAATTGTATTGAAAAAAGTCTCGCCTCTGGGACAGCTGTGCGGTCTGTGCATTGGCTCAGCTCAGTCACATGCACGCATAACTCTGCCACCCGTCATTATTGTGCAAAAGCACACGGGAAAATAAAAGCATTTCCCCACATTTTCTCTGGTGTGTTCACACTGTTCAGCAGAATTCACTGGTGATCTGAAGAATTTTTTATAACCTCGATGAAGCTCATTCGACCCATTTCTGTGGTCTTCAGCGTGGTTGCAGTTTAACGACCAGAGTTAACAAAAATCTGTGTGGGATTGCCATTACCAAATACTACATAACACATATCTTAGTCAGACAAATGATTTTTTAGAACATGAATTTGACATAGTACTCACACGGAAGATGACACCCTACAATGCAAAGATATTAATATAGCCTGTTTATAAAAATAACTAATAAAACAACTCCTTGAAAAACCCTGAGCTCAATCACAACCATAAATAATATCTCAGAAGCTGAAAGGCTAATTCAGTTTTCTCCATTCCATTAAATAGTCTAACTACATTTTTTTTATTTCTGCTTAAATCTGTTTTATTTGCCACAGTGACATAAACGTCTAAAGGATGTTTATAGTTAGTAAAAGCAGCCTCGTTAGTCGTTAAAACTCTCATCTAAATATAACACAAGGCAAACATATTGTCTGAAAGGTTGCACTGCTCAATAATCTGATCAAATCATTCTCTCACACAGCCAGGTTTCTCTGTTGCACTATGCTTATACAGGGACTTGAAAATTTGTGTAGGATATACGATCTCAGACCTGTTGTGAGATTTTAGCGTATCCTACGATCACGTCCAAATTGATAAATACCGATCTCTGCTTTGAAATGATCGTGCAGCCACTTTTTTGTCTTATGCACATTTGATAAAGGAGGGCCATTGTTTCTCAACAAACAATTGCAATGAACTTAGGAATTTAATCATCTACTGTCCATAATATCAAAAGACTCAGAATATCTGGAGAAATTTCTGCATGCAAGTGGCAAGGCCGAAAACCAACATTGAATACTCGTGACCTTTGATCTCTCAGACAGCACTAGGTCAAAAACCGACATCATTCTTTATTCTTTAAAGGATGTTGCTACTTGGCCTCAGGAACACTTCAGAAAACCATTGTCAGTTAACACGATTTGTCACTACATCTGCAAGTGCAAATTAAAATTCTACCATGCAAAGTGAAAGCCATATATCAGCAACACCCAGAAACACTGCCGGTTGCTCTGGGCCAAAGCTCATCTCATCTTCAATCTGGAGGTGGAACACTTTTTATTATACAGCCCTACGTGAACTAAATAATAACTTTGAACTTCCCCCTCTCACATTACATCATATAATCTTCCATAACACAGGGTTACAAAAATAATTTTTTTTGTAAGTTGTCTGTGTTTTTTCAACTGATTTAAGACAGTTTTGCACTGCTGAATCCAAAAATGACATCCGTTTCTCTCGATCAGGTGCTAAGTAAAAACCTGTATTTACTTAGTACTTACTTAGTACTGTGCATGTACTTACCTTTATATAAAGGTAAGTACATGTAAATTGAATGTTATGTCATCATTGTTCAAAATTCAGAGAATTTCAAGACATAAAAAAGAATTTTGCATCATTCATTCATTCATCTTCTTCCGCTTAATCCTTTTCGGGCCGCGGCGGGGCTGGAGCCTATCCCAGCATCTTTGAGCGAGAGGCAGGATACACCCTGGACAGATCGCCAGTCCATCACAGGGCCAACACAGAGAGACAGACAACCATTCACTCTCACAGTCATACCTAAGGACAATTTAGAATCCCCAGTTTTGATGCCAATTAACCTAACTTGCATGTTTTTGGCATGTGGGAGGAAACTGGAGAAATCCCGGAGTAAACCCACGCAGACACGGGGAGAACATGCAAACTCCACACAGATCACTGTTGGTCGGGGGCTGGGATCGAACCCAGGATCCCCCGGCCAAGAGTGAGTTGCTCTGCTGCCGCAGTGCTAACCACTCCACCACCGCGCCGCCCTATTATATAAAGTAAAAATACCCGTACATGTAAACAAAAACTTATAAAACAACATGTGGTCATAATTCAAAAAGTTGACCTGATTGAGTAAAACCAATGTGATTTTTGGATTCAGCACATCAAAATTGTCCTAAATCAGCTAAAAAACACTTAGACAATAAATTTGGTGTTGACCAGTGTAATTAATTAATTATGAAAGAACTGGCATATTGTAGAATGTGCCATATCAAGTCCTTATTGATGTAGCCTTTTCAAATCAATATCATCATGTCTAGTACAAGTCTTGGATGGCTTACACCCTGCTCTCTGACAATGGATTTGGGGTCAAAAGGTCAATGCTAACATTTCCTTTGCACTATTATTACAGAACGAGTAAAGCTACGGTCACCAAACTTCATACACATGGTGACCCTAAGACCCTGACCTCTGACTATAGGTTTGTGGTCAATAGGTTAAAGGTCACAGTTAGTTTTCCCAATGCCCTATTGCTATAGAACGAGTTAAGCTTAGGTCACCAAAGTTTGTACACAGGTTCACCCTGTGACCCCTGACCTCTGACTATAGTTTTGGGATCGCAAGGTCAAATGCCAAGGTCAAATTGCCATTTAAACTATTATCTCAACAATAATGACACATAGGGTCGCCAAACTTTGTACACATATTCACCTTGAGACCCTGACCCCTTCAATATGGGTTTGGAGTCAAAAGGTCAAAGGCCATGGTTAGCTTCCCCTATGCCCCGTTGCTATAGAACGAGTAAAGCAAGGGTCACCAAACTTTGTACACAGGTTCACCCTGTCATCTGCCTATGGTTTTGGGATTGCAAGGTCAAAGGTCAAGGTGAAAATGCCATATAAACTACATCTCAACAACAAACAAAGAGGCTGAGGACTACCACTGGCAGCCGCCTGTATTTTTTAAATTTACATTTTACACAACATCCCAACTTCACCGCCTTTAATAGCAAGAAATTACAGGTCATCTAAGCTCTGATTTCCTTAAGACATGGCTCTGGTTTAGTTAATTGATTACTGTCACATGGCTTCATTGATAAATATAATGGTGAGTCATCTGCATAACAATGGAAACCTATGCAGTACTTTCTAATAATATTACCTAATGGAAGCATATATAAAGAAAAGATATTAGCTCACATTAACACAGCTATGTGGAACTCCATGACTGAGCTTTGAATTTGAAGAAAACTTACTGACATGAACAAACTGGAACCTATCAGACAAATATGATTTTTAACCACTCCAAATAAGTTCCTATTAGTTCAACAAAGTGTTCTAATCTGTCAAAACATCCATCCATCCATCTTCTTCCACTTAATCCTTTTCGGGTCACGGGGGGGCTGGAGCCTATCCCAGCATCTTTGGGCGAGAGGCAGGATACACCCTGGACAGATCGCCAGTCCATCGCAGGGCCAGCACAGAGAGACAGACAACCATTCACTCTCACAGTCATACCTAAGGACAATTTAGAATCCCCAGTTTGATGCCAATTAACCTAACTTGCATGTTTTTAGCATGTGGGAGGAAACCGGAGAAATCCCAGCGTAAACCCACGCAGACACGGGGAGAACATGCAAACTCCACACAGATCACTGTTGGTCGGGGAATGGGATCGAACCCAGGATCCACCGGCCAAGGGTGAGTTGCTGTGCTGCCGCAGTGCTAACCACTCCACCACCGTACTGCCCCTGTCAAAACATTGTGATTCATATTATCAAAAGCTGCACTCAGGTCTAAAAGGACAAGTACAGAAACAGGTCTGTTATCAAATGCTATAAGAAGATCATTAGTGACCTTCACTAAAGCTGTTTCAGTGCTGTGATGAATTATGAACCCTGATTGAAACTCTTCAAATAAACTGTTTCCCTGCAAGTGGTCAAATAAATGCGTAGCAACAACTCTTTCCAAGATTTTTGAAATGAAAGACCGATTAGAGATTGGTCTATAGTTAGCTAAAACTCCTGGATCAAGTGTTGGCATTTTAACTAACTGTTTAATCTAATTTAATTTAATTGGGGCGGCAGTGGCTCAGGAGGTAGAGCAGGTCGTCTAATAACCCGATGGTTGGCGGTTCGAATCCCGCTCTCCCCAGATATCCTGCCGTTATGTCCCTGGGCAAGACACTTCACCCGCATTGCCTCCAGCACCCATAACACTGGGTATGAATGTGTATAAATATTTAAATGTTCGGTGGTGCCCGGAGAGGCCGTTGGCGCGGATTGGCAGCCACGTTTCCGTCAGCCTGCCCCAGGGCAGCTGTGGCTACAGTAGTAGCTTGCCACTACCATTGTCTGTCTGGAGTGAATGAATAATGTATCTACTTGTAAAGCGTCTTTGAGTGTCTATGATAAAGCGCTATATAAATCTGATGCATTATTATTATTATTATTATTAATTGCAATGATTTTAAAAGCCTGCGGAATGTGGCCTAATGTTAATGGTGAATTAACTGTTTGAAGAACAGAGTTACTAATAAATGGAAAGACTTCTTTAAATAACCTGGTAGGAATGGGGTCTAATAGACAAGTTGAAGGCTTGGATGAGGAAATTATTTTATCTAACTCTAAAAAGTCAATTAGAGTAACTGGTCCAAATAAATGTTGGTTGAAGGCGTAGCATTTTTTTTACTGTATTTAAATTAATGACGAGAAGGAGCTGACTTATTTTATGATGGTAAAGCCAACTTTATTGTCTTTCAATCCATACAGCCAATCATGTACAGTAGAACGAAATTACGTTTCTCTTATCTACAATGTTAATCACATCTAGAATCAGAGGGGTCGCTGCCATGCAAGGCGCCGCCACAAATTTCCCTCCTCAGTTCCATTATTGCTGAGCACCAAACTAGACGGCAGGAAGTTCCACTTTTATGTGGTCTTTGGCATGACCCGGCCGGGATTTGAAGCCCGGCCTCCCGGGTGTGGGGCGGATGCTCTACCAACTAGGCCACCACTCCGGTATCTCTGATAGATGAAATTTTATTATTGAATGAGTTCATAAAGTCCTGACTAGTAAGCTCCGAAGGAATGCTACATTTGACAGAGTCCTGACTCTTTGCCAGCCTGGCTACAGTGGTGAAAAGAAACCTGGGATTATTCTTGCTCTCTTCTATTAATGCAGGATAGTAAGTTCTAGCTTTCCTAAAAGTTTTTTTTATAAATTAAAAGTTGATTTCTCCAAGCTAAATAAAATTAATCACGTTTAGTGGAACACCATTTTCTTTCTAGTTGACAAATCTTGTTTTAAGCTCCGAGTTTCTGTGTTGAACCAAGGAGTCAGAAATCTCTGATTAGACTTTTTCAAAGGAGCTACCGTGTCAAGAGTCTGATGCAGAGAGACTGTAACACTATCTGCCATGCTTTTAACTCTTCATAATTTGTCTCCATTGTATTGACACATGGTGTTGAGTAATATGAGGAAACCATCTGCTTAAGTAACTGTCACATCTTTCTTGGGGTTGGATTAAAAAATTACTAATGAAGAATAGATGGTAGCAACAACAATAGCAGTTTAACTCACTCCTGAGCAACTTAAACCTGGACAGTGTTTCTTTTTTATGACAGTCATTGCAGCCTTCATTTTTAGATTACAAATCAACAGTTTAACCCCTTGAACTCTGTGAATTCCGCGGGCGGTCACGTCTCTGCATCTTAGTGCGTCTCAGTGCGCACTGAAAAAAAAAGCTGTATTTCCGGTCTTCCAGTACAGACACAGCCTTGTCACAACCTGAGAAAAAAGCTGTGTAATATATTCATTTTTTGTGGTATTTTTACAAAATTTTGACCTGAGCTTGAAAACACTTGGTTCTACATTTCTGTTGTGTTTTCCAGCCAGTATCTGACAGCTGTATGTTATTTGCAAGCATTTGTATCTAAAAAAACACCCAGGCGAACTTTCTTGTTACTCAGTGGCAGGAGCACTTAGAGAGATTATGACTGTTTTGCCAAAAAATTCAGAGTGTTTTCTTTTAAATGAGACTAACCCCATGAAGATGCTGCAAAGGGTTGAAGAACAGCTTTTGATTTACTTTGGGCATGTTATTTTTAGGCGTTTTTGGGGAAGTTGAACAGAGTCCAACAGGTTAATAAAGTCAGACAATAGCTCATTTGGCTAAAATTTCAAACTTTGTTATATATGGACAAGGAAGCCAGAAGACTTAAAATGGTTCAGATATTGTGTGTTTTTTAATGTTATTGGTTCTTGATTATATTATTGAGAGTGGACATCTTCACAATGATCACCTCCAGTTGCTTTAGGTCACAAGAAAGGCAGGATGGCCTTTAAGAATAAGAAAACAGAAATTTTTGTTTTAGATAGTGAATGAGCTGAGTGCACTGAAGATTAATAAGTACAAGGCTGCGTGTCCACCGAGTGTGTAAAAATGCTCTGGACCTATTTTTTTCTGCACTTTACAGGCGCTCTGCTCTGTATCCTAGCAACCACTTATCTGTCACTCACAGCTCGCTGTCGGCATTTGACACATTTTGCACTGAAACGCTTTACTAACGACACTACCCCACATAAAACTGGTAAGAAAACATACATCCCTCCAAGCTTTTGATGTTAAATATTGATCATGGTGTACTTTATCCTGATTCTGATCACCTGGTTAGAGAGGTGTGCCACTCATGTGGGATGCGGAAACCCCAAAAGTTGCATTCTTTTTTTCAACTTTAAGCACTGTGGGTAAAAAAAAATGCTCACTGCTGAGCGCATTAAACGCTGTACTGCATAGAAAATAAACAGAAAATAGACACTCTCTATGGATGTGCAGCCTTATTTTGAACTTTGAACAATACAAAGCCACCCTTCCATCCATCCATCTTCTACCCCTTATCCGGGGATCCAGGTTGCAGGGGCATCAGTCCGGGCAGTGTAGCTCAGACTTCTGTCCGGTACACATAGCACCATGATCCCTCCTGCAGGTGGTGAGCCCACTGGATGGTGGACCCATGTGCCTCCTTTTGAGTATACTGGGTCCTTGATGTAACGTTTTTCATGGGGATCCACTGGACCGCTCTTAGTCTGGCCCTTCACTCAGGACCAGTTTGCCTTGGGAGACCCTACCAGGGACAAGTTGCTCCCAACAACATTGCTCCGAGGATCATTTGGGCACTCAAATCTTCTACTACTTAATCCTTTTCAGGTCGCGGGGGGAGGGGGGGGTGCTGAAGCCTATCCCAGCATCTTTGGGCGAGAAGCAGGGTACACCCTGGACAGATCGCCAGCCCATCGCAGGGCCAACACAGAGAGACAGACAACCATTCACTTTCACATTCATACCTAAGGACAATTTAGAGTCCCCAGTTGGTGCCAGTTAACCTAACCTGCATGTTTTTGGTCTGTGGGAGGAAAGCGGAGTACCTGGAGAAAACCCGCGCAGACACGGGGAGAACATGCAAACTCCGCACAGAAGGGTCACCGATGGTCAAGGGGTGGGATCGATCACGTGACCTTCTTGCTATGCTGCCACAGTGCTAACCACTGCCCACCAAGATGCCTATCTTTATTTATATAGCACCAATTCACAACAGCAGTCATCTCATAGCACTTTTAATTGTAGGGTAACGATTGTACAATTAATACTAACAGATAATTGATCATTTCTATATATTGTATCGTTTTGTTATCTATGAACATTATGGCAATTGCTGTTGAAATGTTGCAACTGATTTTATGCCGTTTTGTATACCCACACCACTCTTCAGGATACTCTAATAGCAGCTCTAAGTAGCTCTCTCCTCTTTTTATTCTCTTTTAAAATATACAGTATATGTAGACATATAATGCAAGCATAAGCATCAGTGGCATACTGCATTACTCCATGTTGGCTGACCTTGTGACGTTAAAACCATAGCCATAGTTAAGTAGGGGTGGAGTGAAAAAAATCCCTACAGTATTATATTGCAATACTTGGTGTCAGCGATATTGTATCAATTCTAAAACACCACTGTTGCACTATTGCCATTTTATTTATTAGAAGGGTTTAAAAACCAATTGACTTTTTATTCCACTAGATGATGCTAAATGTTTGCTGCCTGGTGAGGTCAGCACAGCTGAGATCTAGCCAGGATTTGGACAAGACAAAGATCAGGATGAGAAATCCCACTATATTGCAATACTCAACATATCACAAGATTGTGATAATATCGTATTGTAGCCCAAGTATCTGGATAATATTAGATCATGGGGCCTCTGCCGATTCCAACCCCAGCAGCTAAGGGTCCCAAGGTTAACCTGTGTACCAAATGTGGTGACTACTGCTTCATTTGTTTTGGAATGTGCATATGATTTTGTGACCTTTACCCTTGATCTTTTGATTCGCCAACCAAAGGCACAGTTGAGAAATCCGTCTGTGTGCTAAGTCTAGTGACTCTAACTTAATTTGTTCTAAAGATAGAGAGAAGCTTTCTGCTGCACATTCACCAATCACAATGCTCCGCACTGTGTGTCTATATATATATATATATTTATAGTAATATGTACATATGTATACTAGCTGTTCTTGTTTTTTTCTTGCCTTCTGATTGTTGCTCTGAGTGTTGCTATCCCTGTGCTGTTGCAATCCTGGAATTTCCCCATTGTGGGACTAATAAAGGCTTATCTTATCTTATCTTATCTTAAAACGAAGTTGTGGCTTGGACACTTAACTTTTTGACCTTCAGAATAGGTCAGGTCAAGGGCACTTCAAGTTCGTCCTCTGTACCAAGTATGTTGATGTTGGTGCTAACAATGATCATAAATGTGAAATTCTATTTTTAAAATATTAATCTCAATCCTTGACTTTTTGACCTCAAATATAAGTAGGGTCCAGAGCACTTTCTTTTGTTAACCTTTCCTGAACCTTATTGGATTATCCCACTATTAAAGCATTTAATAGTCGCAATCTTGCTTAAATGGCATAAAATAAAACATAACTTTTAAACATAAAAGCAAATTTTTGTAACTGCTGATTTTTATATGATGGGAGATTAAATTTTTAGTTAGTACTTGCATATAGTCAGCAGCAGTAACTGTAAATTGGTGCTGTTTGTGTTTCTATTGGCTTAAGTCATATTAATTTTACTCCATTTTCTTTGTCGTTAATATCTAAGCTACAGATCACCAAAGGATGATGAGGCTCTATGGGATGGGCACTTGCAGAATGCTTATAGTTTGGTGACCGGGGTCAACCCCCAGCAGTGCTACCAACCAACACAAGGAAGTTACCAGCTTCAATTTGCTGTTCAACAACTACAGCAACAAAGACTTAAAGCTCACCAGTCCCCTGACCAGAGCCACTGCAGACATGAGGTAAGATGTCTTTATTTTTTTTTGGGGGGGGGGGGGGTGAACAATGGCTCCTTGATCACGGTGACCATTTTAATTAGATCATTCCAGCGAAACTGAAAAGAGCTAATGCAGTGAAGTGACGTCTGCTCACATTTCACAGGAATTGCTACTCCTCCTTGGCCATTGCTCAGGTGGTCACCAAACTCACTCACAATGATCCTCAGGTGGATCTGGATCCAAGTTGTGGTCAAGGTCAAGGTGAAAGGTCAGGAGATCTGGGCACTTAGGTGGTTTCATGAAAATTTCGGCTCCTCCGAGGGCAGGGGTGTCCAACCCTTTTACACTTGAGATCTACTTTTAGTTTTTTCAACGTCACAAGATCTACCGGTCAAAAAAATTGCAAGAAAAAGTTACAAATTTAAGATGCAAAAAGTAGTAAATTTGCAAGAACAATGTTGTAAATCTACAAATAAATGTAGTTAATTATTGAGACAAAGTTACAAATTTATGAGAAAAGCTGAAAAAATGCATTTTTGCTTAGTGGTGCTTCAAATAAATTTTGTTCAGTTGTGTAGCATGATATGGAGAAGATTGTGATGATTTTGGGGGACATTTCTGTCTTTTTTTTAGGTTTGGGGAGATGTACCCCCCACCCCCCCACTCCCTTTTAATTGTGCAAATGACATATACTGAAAGGGATCCATGCCAGCTGTCCGTGCCATCGGAGAAACTGAAAAAAAAACACCTTTTTATGGAGCCTGTGTTCTCAAATCAAAGGAAAATGCTCTTGGCTGTATGACTGAAAATAACCTTCATACATAGCCTGACTGCTCATTCAGCTGCAACACAGCATGGAGGTTTGGGTTGGTCGGAGAAGCGGCACTGTTTGCACTGTTTGCTTGTAGCCAGTGCAGTGGACCTGTGTATGGGGGTGTGATGGGACGTTTTCTTGTTTTGCCCAGACAGAGGTCAGGCGGCTGCGTGCGACGGGTGCGCTTGCACACGAGCTACCATGTCATTCGATGCATATGTGAATATGCATATATATATATATATATATATATATATATACACTACCGTTCAAAAGTTTGGGGTCACCCAGACAATTATTTTGTGTTCTCCATGAAAAGTCACACTTATTTACCACCATGAGTTGTAAAATGAATAGAAAATATAGTCAAGACATTGACAAGGTTAGAAATAATGATTTGTATTTGAAATAATAATTTTTTCCAGATACTCAACCTGCTCAAAGGAAGGTCAGTTTTATAGCTTCTCTAACCAGCTAAATTGTTTTCAGCTGTGCTAACATGATTGCACAAGGGTTTTCTAATCATCCATTAGCTTTCTGACGCAATGAGCAAACACATTGTACCATTAGAACACTGGAGTGATAGTTGCTGGAAATGGGCCTCTATACACCTATGTAGATACTGCACCAAAAACCAGACATTTGCAGCTAGAATAGTCATTTACCACATTAGCAATGTATATTAGATATTAGAGTGTATTTCTGATTAGCTTAAAGTTATCTTCATTGAAAAAACAGTGCTTTTCTTTCAAAAATAAGAAAATTTCTAAGTGACCCCAAACTTTTGAACGGTAGTGTATATATATATATATATATATACTACTCTGCTACTCTGTGTGTGTATGTATATATATATATATATATGAACACTGATATGTTCGGTCACTTTGGCAGCGCTGCAAAGTTGAGTGGCACAGCGAGGCCCACATAATGTGGCAATGTTTGGGTCCGGACTGATTTGCAATCGACCTATAAGCATCTCAAGATCAACCAGTAGATTGCGATCAACTGGTTGGGCACCCCTGTCCTAGTTGTCACCAGACTCACTTGCAATGATCCTCAGGTGGGTTTGCATCCAAGTTCTGCTCAAGGTCAAAGGTCAAGAGAACTGGGCACTTACGTGAGTTCAGAAAAATCATTACTCCTCCAAATTCAGTTGCCCTAATTCTCAACAAATTCATGCACAATGGTTTTCAAGTGGCTCTGCATCTATCCTGTGCTCAAGGTCAAGATCAACAGTCAGGAGATCTGAGCACTCTCAGAATGATTTCATCAGGCTGGAATGAGCTACTCTGTCAATGAAGGTCTGGTTCCAGTCCTAGTGAAAAGTCACTTTTTCTTTTATCCTTCAATGATGATTGCTTTATTCAGCTGTGGCATTTGCCTTCTGCTTCTTGTTGTGGTGATGCTATGTATTTTAATCCCCCATAATCATTTTTTTGTAACCTCCTCAGATATTTTGTGTCATAAAAGTGGTTCTCCTGTTATGATTTGTTACAATATATTGATATTGTGCTGCTGCTGAAAACTGTTCATTCATAACTCTTACACATTGGCATTTACAGTTATTCACCATTCAACCTTAATAGAAGCTCAGTCCAGGAGAGCTAAAAACAGGAAGACTCCTGCCTTCAAGTTTGCATTGTTTCAGTGACTCAGTAGTTATTTTGAAAGAAATGCTATCTACATAAGAAAAATGACTACCTTAATACACCGTCCTGATGACTTGATATACTGTATTTGTACAATTCATATTTTATTTTTAGTTTCCTTAATGTTCTTATTTCTTGTATTCTGGGTATGATTTTCTCAGCAGCAGTAATGTAGCGACAAAGGGCCTTTTAATCATGGCTGAGTAGCCGTGACAGATGTGATTTGGCTGTTTTTACGTGGAGATTAGAGAGGGAGAAAGGTCTTGGGTCATTTTAAATGTTTAGAGAAAAAGAACCAGCCCTCTGTCTTTCTGTGCTGCCACTTTGAAAGAGGATCTCAACAAGAGGAGTGTGTGTTTTCATTTTCCAGAGGATTTTCTTAAGTCAATCTATGAATAGAGAAAAATTGAGACCAATTAGCAGTATAGGAGGACAGCTAACTGGGTAGGATTACTGGATACATACACTTTTTTTCCAGTCTGTCCAGAGTGGTGCTGTTGGCCTCACGTTATTGTTTTTCATCTAGGCTGAGAATTAATGCAATTGAGGCAATATTTCTCTTGGCTTTTTCTGCTGACCTTACATAAGGCACTTTATGGTAGTGATCCCTCGCATTGCTTACGTCCAGTCATTCTGTGTGTGTGTGTCTCTCTCATCTCTCTCTCTCTCTCTCTCTCTCTCTCTCTCTCTCTCTCTCTCTCTCTCTCTCTCTCTCTCTCTCTCTCTCGCTCTCTCTCCCTCTCTCTTTGTTATTCTTTTAACACAGTTGAAAACATTTCTTGTATTTTTTTGAATCATAATCCGGGCTTATGGTGGCAGGAATGAATCTTGCTATCTGTAATGCTTTCTGGCATTACGGACAACATGCTATGCACTGTTAAGACATCCCTTATAAACTGAAGTCATAGGAGGGTGGTGGATACGCTTGTCTTGCCACCAAGTCACACATTGGCCTCACAAATCTTGGCCATCACTCATATTCCACCCAAAGGGCCCTTCTGCCTGGCTGTTCTGACAGTGCGTGTTGCCAAAGCTTAAATGGATATTAAGAGTCAATGTTTGTTTGATAGACATGCACTTTGATTTGTCCAGGAATTAGTCAGTGATTTTACTTTTTACCACTCAGCCTCTAAAAGGCCGAAAGGGTATTGCTGTCGCCCCGCTGGGCGGATGGGTAGCATCTACACCCACCTTGTGAATGTGATATTGAGAGAAAGAAACGATGTAGACTTTTCAAATTGATGCAATAGTTGTATCTAAGAAAAATCTTGGACGATTTCAAATTTCGGTGACCTCTGACCTTTAGGTCAATGTCAGCGGCCAAGGTCAAAATGCCAAATAAACTATATCTCAAGAATAAGTAAAGCTAGGGTCACCACACTTTGAGCACAGGTACACCCTGCAACCCAGAACTGTGACTATGGTTTTGGGATTGCAAGGCCAAAGGTCAAGGTCAAAATGCCACATAAACTATATCTCAAGAGCAAAGAAAGCAAGGGTACTCACTAAAACTATAGGTTTGGCGGTCAAGATTATTTGTTTTGTATACTTTATTCCAGAGGGAAATTCAAGGGCATCCACAGTGCGGCGTCAGTCCCTTCACCAATCACGCCTAGGGCCACTTTCAGAGTCTCCAATTAACCTAACTTACATGTTTTTGGAATGTGGGAGGAAACTGGAGCACCGGGAGTAAACCCACGCCAGCATGGGGAGAACATGCAAACTCCGAACAGATAGGCCTTGCTGGCTGATGGATTTGAACCCATGGCCTTCTTTCTATGAGGCAGTAGTGCTAACCACTACACCACCATGCTGCTGGGTAACATTCCCTATACATTATTACTGTAGAACAAGTAAAGCTAGGTTCAACAATCTGTGAACACAGGTTCACCTTGGGATCCTGACCTCACAGTCTGGGGTCAGGGGTTAAAAGACAAAGGTCAAGGTTTTTGATTTTCATTTCAAAACATTGTAACTAATATAACTCACAAAGAAAATGATAAACATGTTTCACATTGATACCATAGTTCTTTCTTTGAAAAAGCCATCAGTATTTTCTCCATAGTGATGTTTGAGAGACATTTAGTCCTTTTCATAGAAATATTCTTAATATCTCTGGGTGCTCATATTTTTTGCTTGTGGGAGTAATGAGATAATTGTATATGAATTTAAAACACAAAAATTGTTTATTTGATCAAATGTGAATGCACATGCTGTGTATACTTATTCACACTATGGTCACATTGATTACTGTAACACCATTCTATCTGGCATTCCCAATAATCTTCTCCATGGCTCGAGATTATTCAAAACTCTGCTGCTGGGATCATCAGTCACGCTAACTCTTCAGATAATATCACCTGACACTCACTCTTTTGTTTCACATTCATCAGTGGTTTCAATATAAAGTTTTGCTTTTAACTTTCAAAGGTATCCATAATCTGCTCCTAAGTACTGTATCTCTGAGACCTTCTTCATTGCTATAGTCCACCCTGTTTGCTTCCTTTGCAGCTCTCTTGACTGTTCCCACCTTCAAGCTCACGCTTCTGAGGCACTACCCCCAGACTATGAAACTCATTTCCTGCACATACATCAACTAGATTTTATCACTTAGTTCAGATTCCAATTATTTAAATTAGCATAGCCTTCTTATTTCACCTCCATCTTATATTTAGTTATTGTTTGTGTTCATGAACTTGTTTTGTTTAAATACTAACTTGTCTTTAAATTCTTTTGATTTTATTGCTTACTGTTCTTGTTTGATGTATGGTGCCCTTGGCTGTTAAGAAAGGTGCCAGTGCATAAAAAGTATTATATATTTATTGATACTTTCTGAAAATTAATTTTTACTATTAGGTTAGAAAATTGGGACAGTTTGTTCTTTGTCCAAAAAATCTGCAGATTTATTTGAGTTTTAAAATGAAGCAAAACATGCTGAGTTATAAACTGGTGTGTCAACATTAGGGATTAAAAAAAAGCATTTCTGTCAACGGTTTTTGTTGCAGCTTTTTTCCTTGCAACTTTTTTTCTTTCTCCAAATTTACATCTTGTTTCTTGTAAATTTGAGTTGAATTAAACCCTGGGTTACACTATAGAAATTCCTTGTCTGATTTATTAGGAAGCACCATTAAAAAATATACATATACAGTGAATATAAAAAGTCTATACACCCCTGTTCAAATGTCAGGTTTTTGTGATGTAAAAAAAATGAGACCAAGATAAATCATTTCAAAACTTTTTCCACCATTAATGTGACCTATACCCTGTACAACCCAATTGAAAAACAAACTGAAATCCTCTAAGGGGAAAAATAAAAACAAAACTTACAATAACCTGGTTGCATAAATATGCACACCCTATTATAACTGGCGATGTGGCTGTGTTCAGAATCAACCAGTCATATTCAAACTTATGTTAAATGTGAGTCAGCACACACGTGCTACCATTTAAAGTGCCTCTGATTAACCCCAAATAAAGTTCAGCTGTTCTAGTAGGCTTTTCCTGACATTTTTGTAGTCACATCTTACAGCACAAGTCATGGTCTGCAGAAGCTTCCAAAACATCAGAGGGATCTCATTGTTCAAAGGTATCAGTCAGGAGAAGGGTATAAAAGAATTTCCAAGGCATTAAATATACCATGGAACACAGTAAAGACAGTCATCATCAAGTGGAGAAAATATGGCACAACAGTGACATTACCAATAACTGGACGTCCCTCCAAAATTGATGAAAAGATGAGAACTGCCTTGAGAGAGAGCAGTCGCATTTTTCTTCCCTCCTCTCCTGCCTTCCTGATCTATTCCCAGCTTTTGCAATGTTGCGTTTTTGCCTGTGTTTAGTCGCTCTTCTTCTGCTGAATCTTAATCTAAACGGAAATTATGGATTTGGAAGCGGCTTAAATGTGCTATTGTCACTATTTTTCAACAAGAATTGGGCCAAGGGGGAGCCCAAGAATTGGAACCTGCGAGGAGACTCATGGACATTGGAATTCATGCGTCTGTGGAAACATTATTGGTTATGATCTCAGGACTTCTATTTTTGGCTGTGGAGTTCCCTGATGCATCAGAAATTGAAGGAAGGTGAGAGAGCTGATCAAAGCGGACCCGGCAAGCTCCTTCATCAAATTCGACCAGTTGGGGAGGGCACGAGTAGCGGCAAACGGTGAACTGAATGACAGTGATTCAGTGAAGGAATACATCTGGAGCCCTGTGCTCTCCATGGAAAAACAGTTTAAGCCTGCACATATAATGGAAGCACAGAATTACACGGGTGAGGACAAATTCTATTCTCTGAGTGCACTGTGCTGATTTGATTTGACCTTGTTTGCCCCGTGTATACATTCCTCCTGATTGAGATAAGCGGAGGGACCGGCTCTTATGTCTACCCAAACAATCGACAATCAGTTGTTGTCGTATCAGCGGATTGGACCCTCAAGGACAATGCCCATGTGCCTTCTGCAAGCAAGAGAGATAGACTCTGGACTCTGGACTTGTTTATAAGTCACATGATTATAACATCTATCCACTGCCAGGAGGCGCCCTCTGTTGCTCACTAACAACTGTTACATTTACACTACACAATGCATACAACATTACATGCATACAATACACTGCCTCTCAACTTTTGTGTGTGATCTCCTGCTAAATGTCTGCTAAATGTGCATTGAGGGTTTTTTTGCCTGCAATTAAAATTTCGCTCACTTGCAAGCGTCATTCTGATAAAACATGTTTTTTTCTCTCGCCTACTGTGTCATATCCATTCTCTTTTTCTTTTTTTCCTTTCTTCTTTATGACTGGCGCCTAGCGGCTGCCCCGGCCTTGGATGCGCTCTGCAGAGCGTGCCCAAATGCCAAGTCACGTTTCGTTACCTTGTATTCATACATGTGTAATGACAATAAAGTTGAATCTCAATCTCAATCTCAACTGGTCAGGGAGGCTGCCAAGAGGCTGACAGCAACACTGAAGGAGCTGCAGGAATTTCTGGAAAGTACTGGCTGTTTAGTACATGTGACAACAATCTCCCGTCTAAGGTGGCAAGGACGGAAGCCTTATCTTATGAAGAAAAATGTCCAAGCTCGGCTACATTTTGCAAAAACACATTTGAAATCTCCCAAATGCGTGTGGGAAAATGTGTTATGGTCCGATGAAGCCAAGGTTGAACTTTTTGGCCATAATTCCAAAAGGTATACAGTATATGGCACAAGCACAACACTGCTCATCACCAAAAGAACACCATACGTACAGTGAAGCATGGTGGTGATAGCATCATGCTTTGGGGCTGTTTTTCTTCAGCTGGAACTGGGGCCTTAGTCAAGGTGGAGAAAATTTTGAACAGTTCCAAATACCAGTCAATGTTGGCACAAAACCTTCAGGCTTCTACTAGAAAACTGAGGATGAAGAGGAACTTCACTTTTCTGCACAACAATGACCCAAAGCACACATCCGAATCAACAAAAAAATGGCTTCACCAGAAGAAGATTAAGGTTGTGGAATGGCCAGCCAGAGTCCAGACCTGAATCCGATTGAATGTCTGTGGGGTGATCTGAAGAGGGCTGTGCACAGGAGATGCCCTCGCAATCTGACAGATTTGGAGCATTTTTGCAAAGAAGAGTGTGCAAATATTGCCACATCAAGATGTGCCATGCTGATAGACTTCTACCCAAAAAGACTGAGTGCTATAATAAAAGCCAAAGGTGCTGCAACAAAGTATTAGTTTAAGGGTGTGTATATTTATGCAAACAGGTTATTGTAAGTTTTTTATTTTTTATTTTTCCCCTTAAAAGAATTCAGTTTGTTTTTCAATTGGGTTGTATAGGTTATAGGTCACATTAATGGTGGAAAAAGTTTTGAACTGATTTATCTTGGTCTCATTTTTTTACATCACAAAAACCTGGCATTTGAACAGGGGTGTGTAGACTTTCTACGTCCACTGTATATTAAAAAGCATTTAATCACATTTGCCGTTACGTGCAAAAATCCTTGTATATGTGTGTTTGTGTGTGAGAGAAAGAGACAGGGGTCTGTTCCGGCAGTCCAGCCCACGTTCCAGTTACTGGGTGCAGACTGCACGGCTCCTCCACAGGCTTGGCCCCCCGCCACTTGGCAGCCAAAGAAAGGTGCCCTGCCTGCTTCCCCGCTCAAACTGAATTGGGACCATGGGGCTTGCAACCTGAAAACCCAGCTTCCCATTTATCAATGCAGAAATTACATCAGACATTCCCTGTCACCCTTCCGACCCTTTGAAGGGCCACACTGTGAAGCTGGAAAACCATTAGCTTACTTGATAGCCGAATAAGACTGCAGAGAAAATAGCATGGACATGAGATGTGGAAGGAATGTATGCAAGCATTCCCAGCATTGTCAGGACCAAATGAAATGTGGCCTTAAAATATTATGTCAGAAAGACAACAGTAATTCCCTCCTTCACAAGGCTTTGAAGACATCTTGCATAAACAAATAATGTGAAGAATTTGCTTTTCATCGCAGCCAACTGCAAAATAATCTTGAGTGTGTTTTGATACTGCATGGCATTTCATTAATATCTGCACTGATTCATGTCAGGGACTTCGATATTTCACCTTAATGACCTGAGGGCATTTTTTCTTCCATGACTCACCCTTTCTATGTGATTGCACTTCCTTAGTCCTTTTTTGGAAGTGAGTTTGATTTTAGTCTCTCCTAAATAGTACATTATACATAAATGACGTTCCATGCTCATAACTCTCTGAAATGATCTAGCAAATTCCCTTGTGGTGCTCTCATGCTACAAACATATAATTTAACACTTCTAACCTATTACACTACTATTTCATTGTCTTAGAGTAAAACCATGCCAGTTAAAGCAATATGCTTTTAAATCCTGTTCCAAATCATTACTTTTTGTTGCTTGTCTTTTGTCCGATGTCCAGCGTTTAATCAAGAAGTATGAACAGGTCAGCAGAATAGAATAAAGTAAATGAAGCTTCAGACTGAAATTATCAACTCGTTTTATGCTTTGCTTATGCCGCTCTGGAAAAAAATAAGAGACGACTGCAAAATCTTTCCTAAGTTAGCATCCCTGCATACATGGCAGCCATTCAGTTTGAGTGTCTGTTGAATTCCAACACAAGGACACCTCAATTTACTTAAGGAGGTACTGATGAAGTGTTCATCTAAGCATGGTAAGATGTACGAAAGCTGTGAATAAAAATCAATTATTCCTCAAACCAGATTTCTCAGTTCTTCCTAAGTTAAAAGTTAAGCAACTATTGTACTGCTGAAGAATGAACTTGAACTTGTTTTCTTTGCATTATTTCATCTAAAATCACATTTAAAAAGCACATCTAAAAGCAACTTGTTTTTTGTTGTTTTGGCCAATGCTCATTTTCTGTAAATAAATACTCTAAATTACGATATTTTGACCTTGAATTTTGGTGAGTTGTTTTCATTGGGTTAAAGAATTTTAAAAAATGTTCATTTTGCTCAAACACATGCATATAATTAATAATAAAACCAAGTGATAATTTTGCTGTGGTCTCTTAATTTTTTCTGGAGCTGTATTCTGTAAAAATGTGAGCATAGATAGATGCAGCAGCCGTTTTTTCTCATTCTGGTGAAGGCAAAATGAGCTATTGCCATGACGCCGTATCCATCTGTTCATCCATACAAATTTCACAAGAATCAATACTCCTCCAAAGCAATTGTCCAGATGCTCACCAAACACACACAATGATCCTCGGGTGGGTCTGTATCCAGGTTGTACTCAAAAGTCAAAGGTCACAAGCTATGCATACATGCCATTTCAACTTTGATCATGCTAGTCTCTGGGAGAGACCCAACTTACAGCCCAAAGCTTTGAATATTCAGAATATTAACAAGCAAATATTTGTAGCAGCAGCTGTTATTTGGAAACGCCTTAACCCTAAAGCATATAATCTCAGTCAATGACTATTTTTTCAAAGGTGATAACTCCAGTGACAAGTTTTCCCTTTCTTTCATAGACTTTTAACAGAAAGAATGCAGTTGTTATGGCACAGGCTTCACTTTCCAGAAACAGATGCTACAGTGTATATTTTATAAACAGACCATAGTCAGATCAGATATGTTTTAGAAGTTTTCCTTCTTCTTCTTCTGGCTGCTCCCTTTAGAGATCGTCACAGTGGATCATCTGCCTCCATCTCACCCTTTCCCTTGCATCTTCCTCTCCATATCTTCCTTCACTGCATCCATGAATCTTCTCTGCAGTCTTCCTCTTTTCCTCCAGCCTGGCAGCTCCATCTTCAACATCCTTTGACCAATATATCTACTATCCCTCCTCTGCACATATCTAAACCATCTCAGCCTTGCCTCTCTTCCTTAGTCTTCAAACCACAAAACCTGAGCTGTCCTTCTGATATACTCATTTCTAATCCTGTCCCCCAAGGTCACTCCCAATGAGAATCTTAGCAACTTAGCAACTCTGCCACCTCCAGTTCTGTCTCCTAACTTTTGGTCAGTGCCACTATCTCCTAACCATACGTCACAGCAGGTCTCACTACTCTCTTGTCAATCTTCCTTTTCACTCTAGCTGCTATCCTTCTGTCACAAATCACTCCGACACTCTTCTCCATCCACTCCACTCTGCCTGCACTTTCTTGTTCACCTCTCTTGTGCATTTTCCATTGCTTTGGATGATTGACCCCAGTTATTTAAACTCTTCTACCTTCCCTACCTCTACTCCTTGCATCTTCACTGTTACACCTGCCCATCTCTCATTCACATACATGTATTCTGTCTTGCTTCTACTGACTTTCATTCCTCTTCTCTCCAGAGCATACTTCCACATCTCCAGGTTCTCTTCCACTTGCTCCCTATTCTCAGTATGTCGTTTGCAAACATCATGGTATACGGAGACTCCTGCCTGACCTCATCTGTCAGTCTGTCCATCACCATGGCAAACAAGAAGGGACTCAGAGCTGATCCCTGATGTAATCCTACCCCCACCTTGAATCCATCTGTCACTACAACAGCACACATCACCACCGTCTCGCTGTCCTCATACATGTCCTGCACCACCATCACATGCTTCTCTTTGCGAGCCCTTGTTATCCCAGGAGCTATATTGTGAGAGACAATTCACCCCTGATAGGGTCCCCCAAGGCAAACAGGTCCTGGGTGAAGGGCCAGAGAAAGAGCGATCCAATGGACTCTCATGATGGATGTACTGTATAATCAAGGATTCAGTGTACTCCGTCCCATGAGGTGTTACTGGGGTCCCACCCTGGAGCCAGACCTGGGAGAGGGGCTCAGCGGCAAGTGCCTGTTGGCCAGGTTTCTGCCCATGGGACCTGGCTGGGTTCGGCCAAAACAAGCCACATAGGTCTGCCAGTGGGCTCACAGCCTGCAGGAGGGATCATGGGGGTCCGGTGCTATGTGGATTGGGTGTCAGTCGAAAGCAGAGCCCTTAATGGTACGACCCCCGGCTTACTAAACTGGCTTTTGGAACGTGGAGCCTAACCTCTCTGGTGTGGGAGAAACTTGAGCTTGTGCACGAGGTTGAGAGATACTGGCTAGCTATAGTCGGGCTCACCTCGACGCACATCTCGGGTTCTGGAACCAGTTCCTGGAGAGACTGGACACTGGGCTTTTCTAGAGTTACCTCGGGTGAGTGGAGGCAAGCAGGGGTGGGTATGCTTGTATTCCCCTGTCTGGCCTCCTCTATGTTGGGGTTGTCCTTGGTGGACAAAAGGGTTGTTTCCCTGAGCCTTCAGGTTAAGAAGTGAGTGCTGACTGTCATTTGTGCCTGTGCGCCAAATGACGTTTCAGAGTTCCCACCCTTTTAGGAGTCTCTATGTGGTGTGCTGAACAGTGCTTCTCTTGGAAACGCTGTTGTTCTACTGGAGGACTTCAACACAAATGTGGGCAATAACAGTGAAACCTGGAGGGGTGTGATTAGGAGGAACAGCCTCCCCGATCTGAACCCAAGTGGTTTTCAGTTATTGGACTTCTGTGCTAATCATAGTTTGTCCATAATGAACAGCATCTTCAAGCATAAGGATGTCCATATGTGCACCTGGCACCAGGACACCCTTGGTCACAGGTCGATGATCAATTTTGCTATTGTGTCATCAGACATCCAACCATATATCTTGGATACTCAGATGAAAAGCGGTGCAGAGCTGTCAAACGATCACCACCTGGTGGTGAGTTGCATCTGATGAGCAGGGGAGGATCCCATTCAGACCCGGCAGACTCAACCGTATAGTGAGGATGTGCTGGGAACATCTGGCTTAGGCCCCTGTCCGAGAGGTGTTCAACTCCCACCTCCGGAAAAACTTCAACCACATTCCGAGGGAGTCTGGAGACATGGAATATGAATGAGCCATGTTCTCCACCTCCATTGCTCCGTAAGGTTGTTGGTGCTTCTCGTGGTGGCAACCCCAAATGGTGAACGCCAGAGGTGTAGAGGGCCATCAAGATGTAGAAGGAGTCCTATCAAGCTTGGTTGGCTTGTGGGACTCATGAAGCAGCTGAGTTGTACCGGCAGATCAAGCACAGTGCAGCTCAAGCAGTTGCTGAGGCTGAAACTCGGGTGTTGGAGGAGTTCAGTGAGGCCATGGAGCAAGACTTTCAGTTGGCCTTGAAGAAATTCTGGAGCGGTGTGATTGGTAGGATTTTTATCACAATGCTGAGCTCACTAACTGGTGTGAAAGTAGTGCTCTTTTTATTAATGAGAGTAAGACAAGGAGTTGGTTATTGGGAGGAACCATAAGGTCTGTCATGAGCTGTAATAATGGAAAATCTGCCTGTGGAAATAGTGAGTTTAAATACCTAGGAACATTCTTTGACAGCGCTTTAGTTTGTACAGTGAACACTGATTATATCTAAAAAAAAAACAAAAAAAAAACAATGCAGCATTTGTATGCTTTGTATGCCACCAGACAAGGTGTATAAAAGTGTGGTAGAAAGTGTGTTAACTTTTAATATGAGTATGTGGTATGAATACCTGGGAGTTAAATACAGAAACCGACTCTCTAGAATTATAAATAGAGCCAACAAAATCAAAAGAAAAGAACAGAGAGACCTTGCATTTACACTACTCACAAAAAGTTGGGGACATTCGGCTTTCGGGTGAAATTTCAGGATGCACCTAAAATGCACTACAACCTGTGCAGGTGAACTTAATTTGACCTTCTCTAACCTTTTGAATGCACATGTCCAACTGTTCAGTGTTTCAGTACTTTTTGCGCAACTTGCTGTTCTCTAACAAGGTGCTTAATGGTAAAATTTACAACAGGTGTTTGTTCCATGAATCGCCTAATACATTTTCTGGTTCAATTAGAATTGGTATTTAAACAGTCCTCTTCATCATGCTGTTCACATTTTGACATCATGAGACCAAGACGACACCTAACAATTGATCAACAGTACCTCGCCACTGCGAAGCTTCAAACAGGATGCTCTCAGAGGGAAGTGGCCACTGAACTTAGAGTGTCACAAAGTGTCATCAGCAGGTTGCAACAGAGATACAGAGAGACTGGAAGAGGCATGGAGAGGCATAGAAGTGGATGTCCTTTGGCCACATCTCACACTGATGACCGCTTCATTGTGAACAGTGCCCTGTGGAACCGGATGATGAATGCCACTCAACTCCAGGCATTTTTTTTTTCCACAATATTTTTTATTGAACCTTTTTTTTTTTTTTACAAACATAACACAAACAATCAAACACTAACACTAAAGTAATTTTAAAAAAAATGTACTAAAAACACCAACAACCACTAACAAAGACAGGTCTTCAGCAGTGCTCCTCTGTTTAGTCTAGGCAATCCATTACATAAGTATACATATTATACATTCACCAGTTTGGAATTTACAAGGTCCACACACATCATTCACCTTCTTCTTCTAAAGTTATGTTTAAATTCTTTACATAATCAATGAAAGGTCTCCATATATCCTCAAACACAATTTCCTTTGATTTCAGTATGTATGTTATTCTTTCTAGTGGAAGGTTTGTTAACATCTGTCTTAACCACTGAGTCACATCTGGTCTATGAGTCTTTTTCCACAATAGTGCAATACATTTTTTGGCGTTAAGCAAACTGAGGTCTATGAATGCTCTTTCACTTTTATTAAAGTTATGCTTTTCTGGATGCGACCCAACAAAAACAATTTAGGATTCAATATGATTTGTTTTGAAATTATTTTTTCAATTGTTACCCTCACCTCTTCCCAAAACATTCTAATTTTTCTACATTCCCATAAACAATGAAATAAGGTTCCTTTACTTTCCATGCATTTTGTGCACGTATCTGGTATGTTTTTGAGATTGAGATTCAACTTTATTGTCATTACACATGTATGAATACAAGGTAACGAAACGTGACTTGGCATTTGGGCACACTCTGCAGAGCGCATCCAAGGCCGGGGCAGCCGCTAGGCACCAGTCATAAAGAAGAAAGGAAAACAAAGAAAAAGAAAATGGATATGACACAGTAGGCGAGAGAAAAAAAACATGTTTTATCAGAATGACGCTCGGCAAGTGAGAGAAATTTTGATTGCAGGCAAAAAAAAACCTCAATGCACATTTAGCAGACATTTAGCAGGAGATCACACACAAAAGTTGAGAGGCAGTGTATTGTATGCATGTAATGTTGTATGCATTGTGTAGTGTAAATGTAACAGTTGTTAGTGAGCAGCAGAGGGCGCCTCCTGGCAGTGGATAGATGTTATAATCATGTGACTTATAAACAAGTCCAGAGTCCAGAGTCTATCTCTCTTGCTCTCTCTCTTGCTTGCAGAAGGCACATGGGCATTGTCCTTGAGGGTCCAATCCGCTGACGACAACAACTGATTGTTGATTGTTTGGGTAGACATAAGAGCCGGTCCTTCCGCTTATCTCAATCAGAAGGAATGTAAACACGGGGCAAACAAGGTCAAATCAAATCAAATCAGCACAGTGCACTCAGAGAATAGAATTTGTCCTCACCCGTGTAATTCTGTGCTTCCATTATATGTGCAGGCTTAAACTGTTTTTCCATGGAGAGCACAGGGCTTCAGATGTATTCCTTCACTGAATCACTGTCATTCAGTTCACCGTTTGCCGCTACTCGTGCCCTCCCCAACTGGTCGAATTTGATGAAGGAGCTTGCCGGGTCCGCTTTGATCAGCTCTCTCACCTTCCTTCAATTTCTGATGCATCAGGGAACTCCACAGCCAAAAATAGAAGTCCTGAGATCATAACCAATAATGTTTCCACAGACGCATGAATTCCAATGTCCATGAGTCTCCTCGTAGGTTCCAATTCTTGGGCTCCCCCTTGGCCCAATTCTTGTTGAAAAATAGTGACAATAGCACATTTAAGCCGCTTCCAAATCCATAATTTCCGTTTAGATTAAGATTCAGCAGAAGAAGAGCGACTAAACACAGACAAAAACGCAACATTGCAAAAGCTGGGAATAGATCAGGAAGGCAGGAGAGGAGGGAAGAAAAATGCGACTGCTCTCTCTCAAGGCAAGAAGGAAAGTTTTTTGTTATATCTATTTAACTCCACCGGTGTAAAATACATCCGCATTAACCATTTAAAATGTATCAATTTAAGACGTACATTTATTGATTTGGTTTGAGCTTCTGTACAAGCCAATTCCCATTGTTCCTCTGAAATTTCAGTTTGCAGGTCTTCTTTCCAATAATTCAGTCTTTTCTGTGAGTTTTCACTTGAGGATAGTGTCAATGAGTAATAAAACTCTGAAATAATACCCTTTCTCTTACTATCTTTCGTCAAAATTTTTTCCAAGGATGAATAAGTAGATCGGGTGAGAGCATTATTTTGATTTGATCGAATAAAGTTCCTAAGCTGAAGATATTTAAAAAAATGTGTTCTATTAAGATTAAATTTGATCCGCAGTTCTTCAAAAGACATTATGTTATCTGAACATGACAAATATAAGTCTTGAATCTTTTGAATCCCTTTTAAATTCCATACTTTAAATACAGCATCCGCTCTCCCTGGTTTAAAATATTGATTACCCCATATTGGGCTAAATTGTGACAATAAGTGTGGTTCTTTTAAATATTTTTTGGTTTCACACCATATTTTGATCATATATTAATCCATTTGTAAAAAATGGATTTTTAACTTGTTTCTGTAATTTTTTTGCCGAGTCTGAGTATATGAATATGGGAAGAGGTAAAGGTAAATTGTATGATTCCATTTCAGTCCAGTGAGGGAGATCATTTGATGAAAAATAATATGTCATAGATCTCAGTTGTGCTGACCAGTAATACAACATAAAGTTTGGACATTTCAGACCTCCACGATCAAATGGTAAATATAGTAAGGACAGACGTAATCTAGCCTTCCTATTGTTCCATATAAATTCCACTAACTTTTTTTTAATTCTTGAGAATAGATCTGAAGGTGGTGGTAAAGGAATGTGTTGAAATAAATAAAGTATTTTGGGTAAGATATTACTTTTAAGTATATTGATTCTCCCAATCATCGACATTGGTAGTGACATCCATCTCTGAAGTAACTCATTAATGTCTGTCATTAAGGCTTCATAGTTGGCACTGGCGACTAATTCTAGCTTAGGCACAATTTGAATTCCTAAATATTTAAACTGATTTACAACATTGAATTGATTTACCTCAAGAGCTGGGTGATTTCTCTGGGTCTCATTTAGCATTAATATTGAAGATTTAGTTTTATTTATTTTATTTCCTGATATTTCCCCAAAATTCTTTATTAAATTCAACAAGGTCGGAATTGATTTTTTAAGATTCGACATAAACAAAATTATGTCATCAGCATACAGGGAGATTTTATGTTCTGTTGGTCCTACTTTAATTCCATATATTTGTGGATGTAAACGTACTGCCATCGCTAAAGGTTCAATTGCCATATTAAACAGTAAAGGTGAAAGTGGGCAGCCTTGTCGACATCCTCTATTGATATTTATTGATTTTGAAATATTGCTGTTTGTTAGGATTTCTGCTGTAGCATTATTGTATATTATCTGAACCCATTTTATGAAATTATTTCCAATTCCAAACCTTTGTAAAACTTCAAAAAGAAAGGGCCATTCGACCCTATCAAAGGCCTTTTCGGCGTCCAATGATAGGAGAGCTGTATCCGGCGCTTCTTTATTAGAATAGATAATATTAAATAGTCTTCTTACATTATGGAAGCCTTGTCTTTCCTTTATAAAGCCATTCTGATCTCGGTTAATAATATTTGGTAATATTTCTTGTAGTCGTCTTGCTAAAATTTTACAGATTATCTTAAGGTCAGCATTTAATAGGCTTATTGGTCTCATATTTTCACATTTATTAGAGGGTTTACCTGGTTTTGGCAACAGTATAATTAAGGCATTATTCATGTATGGTGGTAAATTACTATTTTGAAATGCTTCTAAAACCATTTCCAAAAATGGTTTTATTAATTTATTCTTAAATTTTTTATAGAGGTCAACTGGAAGACCATCTGGTCCTGCACTTTTTCCTGATTTCATATTATCAATGGCTAGCCCAACTTCTTCTTGACTAATTTTAGACTCCAGTATCTCCCTGTTTTCATTTGGAATACACGGTATAGGTAATCCGTCCAAAAACCCATTTAGTTTTGTTAAGTCAGTTTCATTTTTTGTATCATATAATTTTTCATAATAATCTCTAAAGGCACTATTAATTTCTAAAGGATCTACAACTGCCTGTCCGTTACTTATAATACTGGTAATTGGTGTTTTAAATTCTAATTGTTTAATCTGCCATGCCAATAATTTTCCTGATTTTTCACCTTGTTCATAAAAAGATTGCTTCAATCTTAGAAGACTCAAGGCAGCTCTATTCGCTGATTTTTTGTCATATTCAGCTCTCAGAATCAGCAATTCATTCTCTAACTTTGGGTCACTTCCTGCATACACTTTTTCTTGAAGAATTTTTATTTTATGTTCCAATTGGACTCTCTCCTCTCGAGTCTTCTTAGATTTTGAACCTGTATAACTAATAATATGCCCCCTAATAAAAGCTTTGAAAGCCTCCCACTTTATACATGCTGATGTTTGTGTAGTATTGATATCAAAGAACTCATCTATCTGTTTTTCTATGTACTTAACAAATTCCTCATCCTGAAGCCATTTATGCTGAAATTGCCACCTACCTGGTTCCTTTGTCAATTTCTTATCTACGTATATTAGACAGCAGGGTGCATGATCAGAGATCACAATATTATCATAGAAGCAGTTTTGAATCTTGGACCTTAATTCTGTGGAGATCAAAAAATAGTCAATAAGTGAGAATGTCTTGTAGGTATTAGAATAACAAGAGTAGGCTTTAACTTGTGGTTTCATTTCTCTCCATATATCTAGCAATCTCAATTCTTTCATAAAATGATTAATGATCATCCTGCATCCATTGTGCGTACAGTCCAGTCCTGTTGATCTATCTATACTGGGATTCAATGTACAATTAAAATCCCCTGCTATTATATGTTGCCCTGTAAGTGATGATAAAATAAGAAATAAATTAGCAAAGAAATTTTGATCATCTATATTGGGACCGTATAAGTTCACCAGATTTATATTTTCTAATAACAAAGATCCTTGAATCATTAGATATCTTCCAAATTTGTCTCCAATTACATTTTTCACTTGAAATGGGATTGATTTATGTATGAGAGTCATAACTCCCCTGGCTCGGGATGAAAATGATGAGGTGAATACACTTCCTTGCCATCTTCTCCTAATTCTTTTTACATCCTCCTCTATTAGATGAGTTTCTTGTAAAAACACAATTTTTGAACCTATGTCTTTTATTTTATTCATAACCTGTTTAAGTTTTTTTTAAATTTTGTAGACCTCTGCAATTCCATGAAGTTAAGTTAAGATTAATGCTTTGGTCTATGATCAATAAGGAGTTTGAGATTACCTTGCAATGTAAACATGCTCATACAGAGAAGCAAAAACATGAGTGGTTGAACATTCATCCTACAAACTACACACAAACAAATTCCCCCTTCCCACATTCGTGGTAATCACCCCCAAAATCAAAAAAAAATTCTGTCTCCCGCTATAGCCATTGACTGCTCCACACCCGCGAGGATCAGTCAAAGCCACTCTTCTTTATCCTCTCACTCACCCTAACTCGACTGCTTTTAATGACGTAACATTAATTCTCTTCTGTAGTTTTCCAACTTAACTCCAAAATTTTATAGCAACTTTGTACATCATAGGTTTTTTTTTTTTAAAATATATAATACAATCTATATTTTGTAAACTTGCTATATGCTTCAGATCAGTCAGACGCCTGTGCAAATGCTTAAATATTCTACCTTATATTTTGTTCATGCTTCATGCTTAGCTCCCACCAGTCTCTCCTTGGATCTGCTTGATGAGCTCCTGCGCCTCCTGAGGGGTCTTGAAGGTGTGGGTTCTGCCCTTATATGTGGCCAGCAGTCTTGCAGGATGAATCACTCCATGACGAATCCCGAGGTTGCGCAGCTCTTTACGGGCGGGGTCAAACTGTTTCCTTAATTGTTGGATTCCTGTGGCCAAATCTGGGTAGAACCGCACCTGTTGATCCTGGTATTTAATTTCTCCTTTGGCTCGCGCCACGTTGGAGATCGTCATCCTGTCTCTGTAGCTGAGGAACTTCATAATCAGCGTCCTCGGTGGTGCCTTATTATCTCTCGGTGGGCCGATTCGGTGGGCGCTCTCTAAGACGACCGATGACTGCAGCTCCGCGTTGTTCAGCGCTTCTGAAATCCACTTTTCCAAAAAGGAACATGAGTCCCGACCCTCTGGGAGGCCCACCAGCCTCAGGTTGTTCCGTCTCGACCGGGATTCTAAGTTCAGGACATTATCTTCCAGACGTTTATTTTTTAATTCCAATGTGCGCACCTTTAATTGTAGGCTAGTGACGTCATCCTCAGCGCTGGAAATTCGGAGCTCCACCTGCGATACTCGTTCCATACAGTCGCTTATTTCCTTTCTCATTCCTTAATCCCATTCCTTAATCTCAATCCTTATAATCCCATCAAATTTAGTGGAAAAGTCTGCTCTCATTGAGCTAATGGCAGCGAGCACCGCACCTGTGCCCTCGCCAGCAGTCACCGCTCCGCCGCTAGCTTGCTCCGCCATATCTGGAGATTTTTCTGCTTCGTCATGAACGTAAAAGTCCGTTAACTTGGACTGTTTCGGCGGTTCAGTTTTTCCTCCACCTGATTTCCCAGCCTTAGGCTTTACCGGCATATCCTCGCCCAAACGCTGGGATAGGTTTTGTTCCAATTGAGAGAGTTATTTGCCGACTTTTTATTTTTAGGAGCAGAGTAGAGTGAAACACGTCTTCCTACATGGCCGCCATAACCGGAAGTCCAACTCCAGGCATATTTAAGGGAGGTGAGAGGCACCCAAGTGTCACATCAGACCATTCGAAACCGTTTATGTTAGCGTGATCTGCGTGCTAGATGACCTGCAAAGGTACCTGGCCACACCACCTGGCACAGGTGTCATTGTCTTGCATGGGCCAGAGAGTATTTACACTGGAGAGGGGACCAGTGGGCCTCAGTACTATTTGATGATGAAAGTTGAATCACGTTGAGCAGAAGTGATGGCCACCAACGATGTTGGAGACATCAAGGAGAGCGCTATGCATCAGCCACTGTTGTCACCAGACAAGCCTTTGGTAGTGGTGGTGTTACAGTCTGGGCAGATGTGTCTAGTCCAGGGGTCGGCAACCCGCGGCTCTTTCATCCCTCTGCTGCGGCTCCCTGGGGCTTTGGAAAATAAATAATGAGTATTTAATTAAAATGTATTTTGTTTTAGTTCATTAGTTTTTAAAATGTAATTCTAAATTTGAAGATTATGGTGATCTTGTAAAATCTAAAAAAAAACGTGTTAAAGTTTAATCACCGTCAGCGAAAAATCAACACGAAGTCGGAAGTCGTCTCCCGCGATAACCCGGATGTGTTGTGTTCAAGCTACTGCTGTATTGTAAACAGTCCTGCGATTGGATAGTTGCAAACGATTGGACCAATCAAATGGCTCGTTGTATGCTTTTTCAAAGATTCATGGCGGCGTGTTCTCAGGGATGTGATTTTCTGTTAATTCGCCGAATTCCGCTTTATTTTATCTTCCAGGAAGATAAAGTACGTTCAGTACGTTAGCGGCTTGTGGTCCACGAACGCAGTGAAGCTGCGCCCTTTCAGGCAGGACTGGAAGTGGCGTATGGCCACCGGTAATCGATATGGCCAGGTGGAGAGTCATTAACTGTACAACGGCTGTATGAGCTGGGCTGGCGCGAGGGATTAAACGGTAATAAAAGTTAACCATCCCCTTTTATGATTCCAAACAGTTTGAAATTGACAGTGCACAGTGGACATTGACTCATAACTTTTGAATATTTCTAAGACTTGGCTACATCAGTGATTGTGCAAAAATGAACTGCTCAAGACTCAATGGAGATTGAAACTGGTGATCTGAAATGAATGCTGAAATTATAAAAAGTAATGGTATGTTGGAATTTTATTTCTATTATGGAACAGATAAAATTAACTGATTTTGATTTGATCAAGTGTTAAAGCATGTGATGGATAATGCTTGTTGGAATATTTTAGGAATGCTATCTTCTTGGAACATAAGTCAATATTATACATTAATAAGTGGCATTCAGCTGTTTGTTTTATGTCATTTAAGCACAGTTCTGGTACTTAAAAATCATAAAAACCCAGGAGCTTCGGGGGGCTTTGCCCCCCTTGCCCCTCATCCCACCCCAGACCCCGCTGGGGGACTATGTCCCCCAGACCCCCTGCTGAATTTTCAGATAATTTCCTCAACCCCAAATCACATCGCTGGTTCGTGTTGGAATTCTGAGCTTTCGGTATTGTTTTCAGCGAAATTATGAGATTTTTATCGAAGGATCAGGAGTCATCAGTGCTAGAAATAGCACTCTCCTTTCAACCCAATGTCAACCTTCAACCCAATGTCTTTTTTTTTTCGGAGTTCAAAATGTTTTTGTTGCATGCAGAAATGTAATTTTGTTTTCTCTGCAGGAGTTCCCTGATTTCATAAATGCAACACATTATAGTTTGTTTATACATAGCATAAAGGGAAAAAAAGTTATATGCAGTGTTATTTCATTTTAAGTGTCAAAAGGGCCTGGACAGATCACCAGTCCATCGCAGGGCCAACACAGAGAGACAGACAACCATTCACTCTCACAGTCACACCTAAGGACAAGTTAGAATCCCCAGTTGATGTCAATTAACCTAACATGCATGTTTTTGGCATGTGGGAGGAAACTGGAGAAATCCCGGAGTAAACCCACGCAGACACGGGGAGAACATGCAAACTCCACACAGATCACTGTTGGTTGGGGGCTGGGATCGAACCCAGGATCCCCCGGCCAAGGGTGAGTTGCTGTGCTGCCGCAGTGCTAACCACTTCTCCACCGCGCCGCCCACAACCAATCCACTAGTTGTCAAATTGAGAGTCTGGAGAACAAGTGAAGGATACAGATTTATATTATATTAATACATTTGAACAAGGAGCATTATGAGGAAACAGGATGAAAAGTAGCTTCTTCTAAATAAAACTTTCATCTCTAATTTATGAAAATATCAGGAACTAAAGCTGTGTGATCACTGTTGAAAGTAGGAGATGGGTGATATTTTTCATATTTAAACAATTTATGAATGTGCTGATAATTAAAACTATGCAAAAATTATGTTCAGATATTCAGAAATTTATTTTTCAGCACAAAACAATTTATAATATATATCTAACATTTATTTCATGAATGAAGCTATATAAATGAAGCTATAAGCAGTTTTTTTCCCACTGCTGTAGTAGGAATTCATTAATGCCACATAATATTCAGAGCTATGTACAGTATATAAAAAACTTTATAAGCAGCAGAATCTTTATTTTAAAGGTCAAATTGCCGTTGCGGCTCTCAGCCACGTCTGTTTTAGTCGGAGACGGGCAAAACGGCTCTTCGGCTGGCAAAGGTTGCAGACCCCTGGTCCAGTCAATACAGAACTGCCCCACACCTTGTGAATGGTACAGTGACAAGCCAATACTACCTGAATAACATCATTAATCCAGTCATTGTGCCCCTGCATGAACAACACAGGCCTAATTTCACCTTCATGGATGACAGTGCTCCAGTTCATCAAGGTTGCATCATTAGGGAACGGCTGCTAGAGGCTGGGGTACCTCAGATGGAGTGGCCTGCATTTTCTCCAGACCTGAATCCCATAGAAAACCCATGGGATCAGCTGAGTTGCTGTGTAGAGGCTCATAACCCTGCACCTCACCACCTCAATGACCTGAGGGCCACCCTTCAAGACCAGTGGAATGCCATGCTTCAGCAGACAATAAGTCAACTTGTGAACAGCATGAGACATTGTTGTCAAGCTGTAATTGGTGCTCAAAGGCACATGACAACTTATTGAGACACTGACATTTTTTGTTGTGGTATACCCACCACTGTTGTTGGCTTTTGTTTCAATAAATTGTTTAAGATGAGGAAATCACCATTGCATGCTTCTACTTAAATGCTCTACTTTCATGATATAATATCACTGTAGAGTGAACTACTTTTTTACATTTTCCATAAATTTCCCCCAAAAGCCAAATATCCCTAACTGTTTGTGAGTAGTGTATATATAAAACTCAAGTGAAACACAAAGCCAGCCAAATTGCATCACATCCTACTCACCCTCTCTGTACAGAATTTAATTTGCTCTCTGGAAGGGCAGCTTGGTGGCGGAGAGGATAGCAGTGTGGCAGCACAGCAAGAAGGTCATGGTTCAATCCCACCTCTGACCATGTGGGGAGTTTGCATGTTCTTCCCGTGTCTGCGTGGGTTTTCTCTGGGTACTCCGGTTTCCTCCCAGAGACCAAAGACATGCACATTAGATTAATTGGCATCAACTGAGGATTCTAAATTGTCCTTCGGTATGAATGGGAAAGTGAAAGGTTGTCTGTGTCTCTGTGTTGGCCCCGCGATGGGATAGGCTCCAGTCCCCCCCCCCCCCCCCCGTGACCTGAAAAGAATTAAGCAGTAGAAAATGAATGCTCTCTGGAAAGCTTTATAGAGCTGCTGCAGTAAAAACGAACACCTATAAGAAGTCTTTCATACCAAATGCAATAACTCTGTTGAACGTATAATTTTTACTTCAGTCTGGACCATGCCGGTTATTGTTGTTTGTCATTTGTGTTGTGTTTAGTGTGATCTGTTTTGCACTGCAATTTATTTTTTGTCTGTGTGAAGCCAGTGTCATGATGTGGAGCACGGTTGGGGAACCGTGCTCACACCTTTTGTTAGTTTGATTATTTTTCATTTCATCTGGTTGTTCATTCCCCACTTCAGTTTAGTATTGTATCTGATTAGTTTTGGATGTTTTATGTTATTGAGTTTGCCTTTTGTTTTTGTTGGTTTATGAGAATGCTTGTTTCTTAGTTTAATTGTTATAATCTTGTTTATTATTATTATGTGTCTGTGACCATCCGGGTTTTGCTTTCTAAATATTATCTGCCTTTTAGACATGAGCCAACCTTCACCTTTGCTTTTAGTTCTCTTTTGTAATGTTATATTTCAGGATTTGCATATCTTGTTTTTGTATTTACCTTATCCGCGCCTTATGGGTTATTTCTCCCTGTTTGTATTATTTGGTCTGTTTCTCATTTTGTATCGTTTCATATGCTAGCTAGTTTCTTCTTTTCTTTCTCCTGTGCCTCTATTTTGACAGTGCTCCGTGTTTGCTTCCTCTTTTAGTTCAAGTTTGTGGGCTGTCACAGCTGTTATATTTAAGTCTTTATCCTCACTCCTGTTACCCACACCTGTGATCATTTGTTAATCTCCCTTTGTCCTATTTAAGGGCCGCTGCACCGCAGTTCGGGGCAGCGTCCTTCACAGTGTCCCAGACGTGAATCTTACATCTAAGTATTCCTAGTTATCTGGCATTTTCACACACCTTTGCTTCCGTGCAATTCTGCCTTTGTCTACCCAGCCTGTAAGTTATCCTGCTGTTATTTTTGTGTTTTTTATTATTAAACCTTGCAAACTCACAGCTTCAGCATTTGGAATCAGAATCAGAATCAGAATCAGGTTTATTGCCATTGTTCATGTAGTACACAAACTAGGAATTTGTCTCGGTACAATGCTGCAACATTAAACATGATAAGATAAGAGAAATAAACTATACATGTAATAAAGTGTAGGATAAGATTAAGTGATACTGGTCAACAGTTAAAATATATATTAGCCAGCAGCAGATACTGTGGAGAACTATATAGTGCAGTCGGTAATGCAGGAAGAAAACAGTGATGATTGACATGAGTCTGGTTGAGCTGCTGTACATGGTGCACGAGAGTCACTTGGTGTTCAGCAGTCTAATGGCAGAGGGGAAGAAGCTGTTCATGTGACGGGAGGTTTTTAGTCTGGATGGACCGAAGTCTTCTACCAGAGGGGAGGGGGGCAAACAGTACGTGACCAGGGTGTGAGGGATCGGCTATGATCCGGCCAGCACGCCTCCGGGTCCTGGAGATGTACAGATCCTGGAGAGATGGGAGCTTGCAGCCGATCACCTTCTCAGCAGTGCGCACGACGCGCTGCAGCCTTAGTCTGTCCCTGGCAGTGGCTCCTGCGTACCACACGGTTATGGAGGTGGTGAGGATGGACTCGATGATGGCTGTGTAGAACTGCACTAACATCTTGGTGGGTAGCTTGAGCTTCCTCAGCTGCCGCAGGAAGAACATCCTCTGCTGGGCTTTTTTGATGAGTGAGCTGATGGTCAGCTCCCATTTGAGGTCCCTGGTGATGGTAGTGCCTAGGAAGCGGAAGGAATCAGCAGTGGTGATGGGAGAGCCTGAGAGGGTGAGGGGGGGCAGAGGAGTAGTGACTTTCCTGAAGTCTACAATCATCTCCACTGTCTTCAGAGCGTTCAGCTGCAGGTTGTTATTGCTGCACCAGGACGCCAGCTGGGCCACCTATCTCCTGTAGGCGGACTCGTCGCCGTTGGAGATGAGCCCGATGAGGGTGGTGTCGTCCGCAAACTTGATCAACTTGACAGACTGGTGGCTGGAGGTGCAGGAGTTGGTGTAAAGGGAGAAGAGTAGGGGGGAAAGTACACAGCCCTGGGGTGATCCGGTGCTGATGCTAGTATAGTCTGAGACAGTCTTTCCCAGCCGCACATGCTGCCTCCGGTCCGTCAGGAAGTCGATGATCCACCTGCAGAGGGAGTCAGGCACGTTGAGCAGGGACAGCTTGTCCCAGAGCAGAGCGGGGCGGATGGTGTTGAATGCGGAGCTGAAGTCCACAAACAGGATCCTGGCGTAGGTTCCCGGGGAGTCCAGGTGCTGCAGGATGGAGTGGAGGGCCAGGTTGACTGCATCGTCTACAGACCTGTTGGCTCGGTAGGCAAACTGCAGCGGGTCCAGGAGAGGGGTGGTGATGGACTTGAGGTGGGACAGGACCAGGCGCTCAAAGGACTTCATGACTACAGAGGTGAGCGCTACAGGTCTGTAGTCATTAAGTCCAGTGATCCGTGGCTTCTTGGGGACAGGGATGATGGTGGAGGATTTGAGGCAGGATGGCACGTGGCATAACTTAAGGGAGGTGTTAAAAATGTCTGTGAATACAGGAGCCAGCTGTTTCGCACAGAGTCTCAGGGTGGAGGGAGACACGCCGTCTGGGCCGGGGGCCTTGCGCGGGTTCAGTCTGGAGAACTGTTTGAGCACATCCTGCTCACTGATGATAAGGGGAGGGGGGGGGAGGGGGGGGTGCCTTAAATGAAGTAGGGAATGTGGAGGCTGTGGAGCTGGAGGGAGGGGGGGAGTTGGTCACAGATGACGAGGTGTCAAAACGGGCATAGTGTTGGGACAGTCTCTGACAAAGGGCTTTGTCATCCTGACCTTTAGGAGCCTTAGGTCGATAGTTGGTGATTTGCCTCAGTCCTCTCCACACGGAAGCCGAATCATTAGCAGTGAACTGCTGCTGGAGTCTCTCTGAGTACACAGATTTAGCCCTCTTCAGCTCTCTGTTAAACCGGTATTTAACCTCCCTGTAGCAGTCCCTGTCTCCACTTTTCAGCGCTGCTTCCTTCTCCTTCCTGATCTGTCTGAGCTTAGCTGTGAACAGATCAGGAAGGAGAAGGAAGCAGCGCTGAAAAGGGTCTTCCTTCCTTGGGTCTTCCTTCCGCCCCTGCCAGACAAATTTCCACATTTGTGGACAATAAAAATAAGTGAAATGAAAGGAAATGAACTGTCCGGCAACTCAAAAGGGGGAAGCAGCTCCCTGTCCACACCGTGTGTGGTGCGGCTGGAAAGCTGCTGACCATGACTGGGGACACTGTTGGGCTGTGGAAGGAATACTTCAAGGATCTCCTCAATCCCATTGATGTGCCTTCCACAGTGAAAGCAGTGCCTGAGGACGAAGGGGGTGACTCACCCATCACAAGGGCTGAAGTTACCGAAGTTGTTGCCCAGGGGTGGATAAAATTTGCCCAGAGTACGTCAAGGTTCTGGATGTTGCAGGGCTGTCCTGGTTGACACGCCTCTGCAACATTGCGTGGAAGTTGGGGACAGTACCTTTAGCATGGCGAACTGGGGTGGTGGTTCCCCTCTTCAAAAAGAAGGACTGGAGGGTGTATTCCAATTTTAGAGGGATCACACTCCTTAGCTTCCCCGGGAAGGTCATGTCAGAGGAGAGTCAGGCTGTTGGTCGACCCTCGGATTCAGGAGGAATGTGGTTTTTGTCCTGGCTGTGGCACATCAGACCAAGTCTTCACCCTCTCAAGGATCCTCAAGGGTTCACTGGAGTTTTCCCAACTACTCTACATGTATTTTGTGGACTTGGAGAAAGCATTTGACTGTGTCCCTCATGGTTTCTTGTGAGGGGTGCTTAGGGAGTATGGGGTATTGGGCTTATTGCTACGACCTGTCAGGTCTCTGTTCAGCTGTTGCAAGTTTTGATCGTATTGCCAACAATAAGTCATACTTGTTCCCAGTGAGAGTTGGACTCTGCCAGGGCTGCCCTTTGTCACCGATCCTGTTCATAATTTTTATGGACAGGATTTCTAGGTGCAGCCAAGGAATGGAGGGTATCGTATTTGGTGGCCACAGGATCTTGTCTCTGCTGTTCGAGATGATGGGGTCCTGTTGGCTTCATCGAGCAATGATCTACAGGTATTGCTGGGACAGTTTGTGGTTTTGTGTGATGCGGCTGGGATGAGAATCAGTACCTTCAAGTCCGCATCCATGGTCCTCAGCCGGAAAAGGGGGAATTGTCCTCAAGGGGTGAAGTTCAAGTATCTCAGGATCTTATTCACAAGTGAAAGGAGAATGAAGCAGGAGCTTGATAGATGAATTGGGACAGCATCTGCAGTGATGCAGACATTGTACCAGTCTTCCATGGTGAAGAAGGACTGAACTCTAAAGCAAAGTTCTCGATTTACCACTCAATCTACCTTCCTACCCTGACCTATGGTCATGAACTTTGCATAATGACCAAAAGTGACATGGTTGTAGACCCAAAGAGCAGACATGACTCGAGAATGGCACAATTAACTGTTTATTGAATGCAGTGGGGGGGGGGGTGAGTGCGTGTATGCATATCTGTATATGTGTGTAGTGTGAAGGTGGATCAGCTGGGGGCGAGCAGAGCATCATACAACCTGGCAACCCTATGGAGAGACAGAGAGGGAGTTAGATACTGTCTAGGCAGGGTTTGCCCCAAATAGTTCTGTGCTTACTGTTTAGGTGGTGAGGAAGAGCACAGGTTAGCTCGGTAGCTTCAGCCAGGAGGATAGTGCCAGCAAACCCGCAGGAGATGATGGTGAAGGAAGCCAGTGAGCCCGCCGCCGGGTGGGAGGAATCCGCCACCAGGGATCTCCGCCTGTGCACAGGGGATCACGGAAAGGTGAGTGGAGTAGATAGTGGCTTACTTGGAAGCGGGGAATGATGAGTCCAGTAGGAGAAGGCCGGACAGGAACTTGACGAGGCTTGGAAGCTCGGCGTGGAGAAACTTGACGAGGCTAGGAAGCTCAACATGGAGTGGGTGAATGCAGGTCTCTTGCAAAGGAGACAGATGACTCCGTGCCGATCACAGGGCCTGATGGAATAAATAGCCAGACCAGGATGACGAGCAGGTGTGCACACAGGTGTGGTTAATTGGCAGCCATGACAGTACTTCCCCCCCCATGACTCGCCTCTCGGCAGTCATTCCAACCTTCTTGGGTGCGTCTGGTGAAAGTCCCTGATGAGCTGCTTGTCCAGCATGAAGGAGGGACGCACCCAGGATCTCCACTCTGGCCCATAACCCTCCCAGTCCACCAGATACTGTAGGCCACGGCCACGGCGACGGACATCCAGGATGGCGGTGACTGGCCACGCCGGTTCGCCGTCGATCGCCCTCGGTGGTGGTGGAGTCCTGGGAGGAGGACACAACGGGCTGGAGCAGACGGGCTTGACCTGGGAGACATGGAAAGTTGGACAGATGGGGAGGGAGGGGGGGAGAGTTAAGTGCACAGAGACAGGATTAATGATCCGGCTGATGGGAAAAGGCCCAATGAATCACTGCGACGTCTTCCTCCTTTCAGCCTTCAAATTAATGTGTTTTGTAGACAGCCATACCTGTTGGCCCACCCGATAGGCAGGAGCTGGAACTCTGTGACGGTTGGCCACTACAGTGTTGCGCTCCGCCGTACGTTGCAATGCCGCCCTGGTAGCCCTCCAGATCCGACGGCAGCGCTTCAGGTGCGCATGAATGGAGGGAATGGCGATGTCCCCCTCCTCCTCAGGGAACAGTGGGGGATTGTAGCCCAGCAAGGCTTCAAAGGGAGACATGCCGATTGCTGTAGAGATAGTGGTGTTATGAGCATATTCTATCCAAGGAAGGTGAGAGCTCCATGATGATGGGTTAGCGGTGGCAACCCACCGCAGTGTGGCCTCCAGTTCCTGGTTGGCTTGTTCATACTGCCCATTGGTCTGTGGATGGTAGCCTGACGATAGACTTGCCGTAGCCCCCAGAGCGTTACAAAAGGACTTCCAGACCTGGGAGGCAAACTGGGAACCCCGGTCAGAGACAACGTCCAGGGGAATCCCATGCAGCCTAACCACATGCTGGACAAGAAGGTCCACCATCTCCTTAGCTGTGAGCAGCCCCTGCAGGGGAATGAAATGGGCAGCCTTGGAGAATCTATCGACCAGGGTGAGAATAGCCGTGTGCTGATTGGACGTTGGGAGGCCGGTAACAAAATCTAAAGCCACATGGGACCACGGTCAGCTGGGGATAGGAAGGGGGTGGAGCAGCCCAGCTGGTGGGGAGGAAGATGTTTTACCAATGGCACACTGGGGACAGGCCCGGATGTACTCCCCCACGTCCTTCTGGAGGGATGGCCACCAAAACGTCCTCTGAAGAAGGGCCACAGTACGCGCCCTCCCTGGGTGACATGCGAACTTGGATGAGTGACCCCACTGAATAACTTCCCCCCCGAACGGCCGATGGGACAAACAGTTTACCCACTGGCCCCCCGCCCGGGTCGACCTCGTCAGCCTGTGCTTCCAGGACCCTGTTCTTGATACCCCAAGAGAGGGTGCCCATGACACATGATGAGGGGAGGATCAGGTGCTCTGTCATCTCTGCCATTTCCAGGGAAAACTGACGGGACAGGGCGTTTGGCTTCGTATTCTTAGACCTGGAGCGGTAGGTAATAGTGAAGTTGAATCTTCCAAAGAACAGGGACCAGCAAGACTGCCGTACATTCAGACGCTTGGCCGTCTGAAGGTACTCCAGATTTTTGTGGTCAGTCCAAACGATGAATGGCTGGGAAGCACCCTCCAGCCAATGACGCCACTCCTCCAAGGCGAGCTTGACAGCCAATAGCTCCCTGTTGCCGATATCGTAGTTGCGCTCAGCCGGGGATAGGCGACGAGAGAAGAATGCACAGGGGAGTATCTTGCCATCCTCCGGGGAGCACTGAGGCAGGACCGCTCCCACCCCCGAATCCGATGCATCTGCCTCCACCAAACACTGGAGAGCGGGGTCCACTTGTGTCAGAATAGGCGAGGATGAGAACTTGGCCTTCAGATAAGCAAACGCCACAGCCGCCTCCTCTGTCCACCAGAAGGGCACCTTGGTAGAGGTCAGACTGGTCAGGGGAAGAGTAATAAGACTGTAATTTTGAATAAAGCGGCGGTAGAAATTAGCAAAGCCCAGGAATTGCAGGAGCTGCTTCTTGGACGATGGAGTGGGCCATTCCACCACCGCCTTTACCTTCACCGGATCAGGGATGATCTCGTTATGGGCGATCACAAACCCAAGTAAAGACGTTCGGGAGACATGGAACTTACATTTTTCAGCCTTCACGTAGAGTTTATTCTCCAACAGCCGCTGCAGTACCCGCCTTCACGTCCACACGATGTTCATCCAGCAACTGGGAAAAAATCTGAATATCATCCAAGTAAACAAATACAAATGTGCCCCAAAAATCTCTCAACACGTCATTAATCAACCACTGGAAGACAGCAGGGGCATTGGTCAGCCCGAATGGCATGACTAGATACTCAAAATGCCCACTAGGGGTCCGGAAAGCCGTCTTCCATTCATCACCCTCCCGGATTCGCACCAGATGGTAGGCGTTGCGCAGATCCAACTTAATAAACCAAGAGACCCCCTGGAGGGAATCAAAAGCGGAGTTAATCAGTGGGAGAGTGTATTTGTCCTTGATGGTAAATTTATTTAACTCCCGAAAGTCTATACATGGCCTTAGTGAGCCATCTTTCTTGCCAACGAAAAAGAACCCCGCCCCCACCGCTGACGATGACGGCCGGATTATGCCTGAGCTCAAGGACTCCTTGATGTACTGATCCATAGCGTAATCCATAGCTGCAAGCTCCAGGACAGACAGATTGTAGAGTCTACTAGAGGGCAGTGGAGCTCCAGCTCGGAGATTGATAGCACAATCATACGGGCGGTGAGGTGGAAGGGAAAGGGCCTGGGTCTTACTGAAGGCAGCCCCTAAGTCGTGATATTCAGATGGAACCTTTGACAAATCGGGAGGAGGAGAGACAGGGACACCCAGAGGCACGGATGGCGAGCACGCAGCGGACTGTAAACAGGCACTCAGGCAGAAGGAACTCCAGGATAGAACACTCCCAGAACGCCAGTCAATTGAAGGGTTGTGGAGACGAAGCCAGGGATAGCCGAGAATCACCGGGGTGGAGGACACCGGCAAAACATACAGTCTTAGCTCCTGTCGATGATTACCCGATATGATTACTGACACGGGAGTGGTCCAGTGGGAGACCGTGGCCAAAGGGGCTTTAGACAGAGCGACAAGTTTTAAGGGGGTCTCTAGTGACTGGACGGGAAGCCCCAACCGGGTTGCCAGCTCCCCAGAAATAAAGCTCTGCTCGGCCCTCGAATCAATGAGTGCATGTGTGCTTGTCTCCCTATGACCATAACTGAAACGGCTAGGAATCAGAAAACGGGAGAGGGGATTTTTGCGAGGCGAATCCGTGAGTCCCCCTACTGCAACGCACAGACTCCCCCTTTTGGTCGTTTGGGACATGACTCAATCTCATGTTCCTCGCTCCCGCAATAAAGGCACAACCCCGACTCCTGACTCCTGGCGGCGCTGTTTCTCTGCCGATGATAGCTTGAACCCACCCATCACCATAGGTTCCAGATCCTCCGGGGAATCAGCAGAGGGTAGGGCCAGCAGGGGGGGCTGTAGGGAGCGGCGGGACTGGCTACCCGAGCGACCGGAAGTTTTCCGCTCGTCCGCCCGCTCCCTCAGTCTATTGTCAAGGCTAATAGCTAGTGAGATGGGTTCATTTAGGCTAGTGGGCTTATCTAAGCGAGCTAACTCATCCTGCAGGCTAGGGCACAGGCTCCTAACAAAAATGCTGCACAATAAGGCATCTTCCCACCCCACCTCCGTGGCTACCACCCGGAAGTCAACGGCGTAATCGGCAACGGCTCTAGCCCATTGCTTAAGATTCAACAGCCAGGAGGTAAGCACACTATCTCGGTCAGAGTGGTCAAACACCTCCTTAAACTCGCTGACAAACTGTGCATAGGTTAGGTATGCATAATTAGCCCTAGCGATAAAGCTAAAGCCCGCCCCTCTAACAAATTAATCACATAACCCATACGGCTATGGTCAGTAGGGAAATCCCCCGGCACCCGCTGAAACACAATGTCACACTGCATGAGGAATCCCCTAGCTTCCCCTAATTTGCCAGAAAAACGGGTGGGAGCTGGGACGGGCGAAAGACGTAATGGGGCACCTGGTGTAGCCTGACTAGCGGTGGAGCTAGCGGGAGCGGAGGAGCTAACGGGAACCGAAGGGAACGCCTGTGGGCTAACCAGGCGATCCAACCTATCCGTTACCCGAGCTAGCTGTGTCAGGGTAATCTGCTGTTGGTAAGCTTACTGGTCAACTTGAGCCTCTAAGTTGTTAACCTTGCGTGTTAAGGCGCTGTCTGCTGGGTCATGTTGGCGGAGTCGTACTGACATGGTTGTAGACCCAAAGAGCAGACACGACTCGAGAATGACACAATTAACTGTTTATTGAATGCAGTGGGGGGGGGGAGTACGTGTATGCGTATCTGTATATGTGTGTAGTGTGAAGGTGGATCAGCTGGGGGTGAGCAGAGCACCATACAACCTGGCAACCCTATGGAGAGACAGAGAATGAGTTAGATGCTGTCTAGGCAGGGTTTGCCCCAAATAGTTCTGCGCTTACTGTTTAGGTGGTGAGGAAGAGCACAGTAACCTGTAGCTTTGGCCAGTAAGATAGTGCCAGCAAACCTGCAGGAGATGATGGTGAAGGAAGCCAGTGAGCCCGCCGCCGGGTGGGAAGAATCCGCCACCAGGGATCTCCGCCTGTGCACAGGGGATCACAGAAAGGTGAGTGGACTAGATAGTGGCTTACTTGGAAGCGGGGAATGATGAGTCCAGTAGGAGAAGGCCGGACAGGAACTTGACGAGGCTTGGAAGCTCGGCGTGGAGAAACTTGACGAGGCTAGGAAGTGTGACGTGGAGTGGGCGAATGCAGGTCTCTTCCTTTCTTCTTCCGGCTATCAGAGAGAGCAGACACATTTCTTCTCCTCTCCCTTCTCCTCCTCCCCTTACTGATCCCAGCTTGCTGTGTCCTGTCTGTGTCTCGCTCTTCTTCTGCTGCATCTCGACCCAAACGGAAATTATGGAAATTATGGAATTGAGCTGGGCTTTAATGCTATTGACACCACTTTTTAAAAGGAAATCGGGCCAGGGGGAGCCCAAGTGGAGAGACTCATGGAACAATTGGAACTCATGTGTCTGCGTGATTCGACTGAAGATGTGGAAGACATCTACCTGTTTTGGCTTCATGATCACAGGATTTCTGCTGATTGGCCTTGGAGTTTTCCTGGTGTATCGAAAATTAAAGAAATTGGAAGAGCTAATCAAAATGCGGACCCGGCGAAGCTCCTTCAATAATTCGACCAGCTGGGGGGAGCACTGATAGCGGCAATGGTGAACTGAATTGGAAAGGTGGGAAACATCTCGTATCGCTGGTGTTCTCCAGAGAATGATTTTAAAGCCTGTGAATGTTAATTTTAATTGTGATGCACAGAATCGCATGAGAGAGGAAATTTCTATGCTCTAAGTGAACTGTGCCTATCAGGCCTTGATTCGGCGCCCTTGAGATTTCATTCCTCCTGGAGGAAGATAAGGCAGAAGGGAGTTTTGGCTTGGCTTCTCCCTAACCCAAACACACTGGTGTGCAGTAATCTGAACTCTCAAGGACAGCGTCAGGTGACTAGCATGGATTTTACCATCGGACATGCACTGAGAGATGAACTCTTGTGGACATGCTATCTATGTTTTAGGACACTAAAGACATAACATCTAAACGTTGCTCAGGAGAGGATTTTTGCTGTTCACCAGTAACTGACACACACACTGCATACAACATTACATGACTGATACACATACACTACTGTTCAAAAGTTTGGGGTCACTTAGAAATTTCCTTATTTTTGAAAGAAAAGCACTTTTTTTCAATGAAGATAACTTTAAACTAATCAGAAATACACTCTATACATTGCTAATGCGGTAAATTACTATTCTAGCTGCAAATGTCTGGTTTTTGGTGCAATATCGACATAGGTGTATAGAGGCCCATTTCCAGCAACTATCACTCCAGTGTTCTCATGGTACAGTGTGTTTGCTCATTGTGTCAGAAGGCTAATGGATGATTAGAAAACCCTTGTGCAATCATGATAGGTCTGCAATGCTGTAATTGCTGCAAATGGAGGATTCTTTGACGAAAGCAAAGTTTGAAGGAAAAAATTATTATTTCAAATACAAATCATTATTTCTAACCTTGTCAATGTCTTGACTATATTTTCTATTCATTTTACAACTCATGGTGGTAAATAAGTGTGACTTTTCATGGAAAACACAAAATAAATGTCTGGGTGACCCCAAACTTTTGAACGGTAGTGTACACTGACACACATACACACACACTGTCTCTCTCAACTTGCTTTGTTAACGTGTGTATTGTAACTTGTCTGCTAAGTGTGCATTGAGGGTTTTTTTTTCTATGTGATCATAATTTTGCTCATTCGAGCGCTATTCTGATAACTATGGTTTTTTTCTCTCTGCCCAATGTGTCATCCCCTCCCCCTCCCCCTTCCCCTCTTTACCCCCCACTGTATGATGAGGCGCCTTGCATGGCTGCCGTGTCATTAGGAAGCGCTTAAGATAAGATAAGGTAAGCCTTTATTAGTCCCACAATGGGGAAATTCCAGGATTGCAACAGCACAGGGATAGCAACACTCAGAGCAACAATCAGAAGGCAAGAAAAAACAAGAACATCTAGTAAACATATGTACATATTACTATAAATATATATATAGACACACAGTGCGGAGCATTATGGTTGGTGAATGTGCAGCAGAAAGTCTAAGTTCTCTCTCCGCGGATGCGGCGGGCCAGCTGGAAGTCTTTGGGCATGATGGTGACCCTCTTGGCGAAGAAGAGACCCACCAGGTAGGCCTCTCTGGTCTCCTGCAGAGCCACGACGGCGAAGCTCAGGAAGCGCAGGTGGGTCTTGAAGTCCTGAGCGATCTCCCTCACCAGGCGCTGGATGGGCAGCTTACGGATGAGCAGCTCCGTGGATTTCTGGTAGTGACGGATCTCTCTCAGAGCCACGGGCCTGTAACGGCGAGGCCTCTTCACGCCGCCTGTGGCCGGAGCGCCTCTCCGAGCAGCCCTGGTGGCTAGCTGCCTCCTGAGGGGCTTCTTCCTCCAGTAGATTTTACGGGCGGTCTGCTTGGTTCTTGCCATCGCTCTTTATTATTCTGTCTTATATTTCTTGCACGCAGCCTAAACTCCAGCCTGGCACCCGCGTCGTTTTCGCTACAGCTCCCGGTATGTCGAGTTTCCCATTAGCACCGGGCGGCGGCCAAGTGCTAGCTAGCACCAGCTCCTCCCCGCTGCAACGTCTCCCGCTGCAAACAGTGGCTCCGTCCGCCGACCCGGGAGACCCCCGGGGCGATCCGTGCGTCCGTGATATATATACAGAGTAAAAGGTGTAGAAAGAAGAAGGAAGATTAAAAAAAAGGCTGTCGCAACGGGCAGCCGACTCGTGTGGCGCCGCCGGTCCGGCGGAACCGGAGGAACATTAGGCGCGCTTACCAAGCGCGCCTAATGTTCGAATGTTCGAATGTTCGAATGTAACGAATTCAGTTATCCGGAAGAGGCTCAGAGTAGAGCCGTTGCCCCTCCACATCAAAAGGAGCCAGTTGAGGTGGTTTAAACACCCCACTTGAGATGTTTAGGCCATGTCCCACTGGGAGGAGACCACAGGGCAGACCTAGGACATGCTGGAGAGACTGCACAACGTATGTGTGCTGTTGTGGGCAGCAGAGGCTCAGGAGGTAGAGCGGGTCGTCTAATAAACGGAGGGTTGGCGGTTTGAATCCCTCTCTCCCCAGACATCCTGCCGTTGTGTCCCTGGGCAAGACACTTCACCCACCTTGCCGCCAGTGTCCATGACACTGGGGATGAATGTGTATAAATGTTTGGTAGTGGTCGGAGAGGCCGTTGGCGCGGAGTGGCAGCCACGTTTCCGTCAGTCTGCCCCAGGGCAGCTGCGGCTACAGTAGTCGCTTACTACTACCAATGTCTGTCTGGAGTGAATGAATAATGTATCCATTGTAAAGTGTCTTTGAGTGTCTATGAAAAAGAGCTGTATAAATCTGATCCATTATTGTTATGTCACCTTTAATAAAATGTTACGTTACACTCAGTATGTGCATTTTTTAAAAGTGTCATATTGCATAAATCACAGTTATTGGTTCAGTGTATTGTTTTGGCTGGTGATTGTTGTATTTTCTACTGGAAGAAATATTGTGTGTTAATGTCAATATTATTTTGATTGTTTTAATAGTTTGGCATTGTTCATAAGATATCATTCATGTCTTTTGGGTTTCTTAGGCTCAGTATCCAGACCAACTGAGTGCGCCCCATGCTCAGGCTCCTGCAAAGTCATCCAGCTGCCCTCCATCCAGCTTTCATGTTCAGCCCAGTCACAGTCATAGTCACATCCAGACCTGCGTTAGCCCACTTCTGGCTCCAAAGCCACCCAGCAGTGCCCGAGAGGGACAGGGCAGGAAAACGGCCACAAAACGCCTCATCAAGTAAGGCCCAGGATCAGTGTTTTTACTGATAATATTTTTTAAATGTTATATGACTTTACATATATTAAATGAAGTCACCATGCAGTCCAAAACACATTAAGTGCACTGAGGTGTCATTCATTGGGCTGCGCTTGTGAAATGAGATGGGGGTTCATGGGATCGGTGAGTTCAACAGGACACGGCTAATGCTAATGAGAGTTAGAATATGCACGTAGTGGAGTGCTCCCAGTCTTTTAGCCGCAGGGTGTATCTGGCGGTTCCGTAAACAACCTCATCACAGGACTGATTTCTGCCTGAACCGTAAACAGAACGTGGTTCAGTGGAAGGGTCTGGACCCCGAGCGCCATTTAAATCCTGTTTGGTTTGGAGATAAGCTGAAGACTACAGAAGGAAAAATAAAAGGAAAGAGTGTAACTGGGCTGAACTGCCAGCTACATATTTTTTTCTTATTTTATGACTTTATTATTGCAACATCTGGCCAAATCACACAACAACAGCAAACCTTTGTGAACAGAGATGACTGTTTTTTTAAAGGATGTTATTTCTGTAGCAAAACAGCTCCTCACAGTTGTTTAATGTGTAAAAGCAAAGGACAAAACTGGACCGGAACACTGGCCACGTTTAAAGTATTTGACTTAATCCATTACTGTTTAGCCCGTTGCTCTGTTTCCCCTAAATCATACCAACTTAACCGGACTGCAAAGAGCAAAGCTTTCACTCTGCTGGCCTACATTCAGTCATCTGAACAAACTTTACCTGGCAAGTAAAGGGTTAAGAGGGCATAGGTGTGACATAGGGGTCGCACTGAATAGGGCAGCCGGGTAGGTGCTGTGTTTGCTCCTCTGTGTGCATGTGCATGTGCATGTGTGTGTCTTCCTGGCGGTTGCTGTGTTTACCTTCTGCATGTGGAATTCCAGAGCCCCCTCGTACTCTCCGCTGTCCTGCATTTTTGTGGTCGACCAGTGTGACAGCGGAGAGTGTGGGAAAAACGGAAGCTTCGGGACCAAAAAAATGCGCTGATGGAAACAATGAAAAGGAAGAATAAAAAGAGTGGGGGATGAAGAATGACAAAGAAAAGTAAACTCTGTCCAGGAGAAAGGGGCTGATTGTTTGCAGAAAACGGTGGGATAATATGTTGCTTCCCTTTATTTCCAGTGCTCCTTTTTAGGGGCAACTCAATACCTTTGTTATTCAGGCACATCTGAAATGCATCCCAGTGTAGGGCTAAGCCCCTCCAACTTATAATAGAATCACTGTGGTGGGTGTGTTCAAACAGTTCAAGGTTGCCCAGCTCTCCAAACACCTTCTTTGCGCCAGCTGCTGTTTGATACAAATATATTAGCACTGGCTTCAGCTGGTTTCACCCCCAAGTAACACACTGCAGATAATCACAGACTGTTTGTACTTCATCAGGAAGACATTTGCTTTTTTGATAATTTCTGTGTAGTCAAATATTTTGATCCAGTCTGGTTTGTCTTATGTCCAACAACTGAGCCAAGGGACTAGTCTGCCTTCACTTTAAGGCAAAGCTGAATAGACTTTGGCAAACTCTCTGAGTGACATTTGCTTTGATTTTAAGCTCAGCTAGCACGCGGCACACTTGCTGGAAGCAAATGTGCAGCATGTTGGTATCATACTGAACAGGGCAGGGCTCCTTTTGCTCTATCAACATACCACAGCTGCCAACTCGAGGGGCTGCAAGAACTCAAAGTGGTATGACTTCAGTGAAGGCTTTGAAAGGGGCAATTTGTAACACAAATAAATGAGCCTGTTTGGTATTTTGTTTGCAGGGTTTGGTTAGTCGCAGCTGTAACTACGGAAACGCAGGCTGTCGTGTGGCATTACTAATAGGGTGACAATTACAGCAGCGCCATTAATGTCAGCCTCGCCGCTGCTTTCACTCCCTATTCATCAGCCACAACAGTAGTTATTTTCACGGGATACTGTACACACACAGAAGCTGCCAAACATGTGTTTATGGTTAAATTCTATCAACTTTTTGTCACTCTGAGTAAAGCACACAAGCTACCTGAGAGCACAAAAAGAGATGTTTGCACAGACACTTCAGCTGTGGGTGAACAGTGTGCCATTTTCAACTTTGGGCTTATGGATCATTTACACATGCTAAAAGTTCAGAAGCAGTTGTCACCTGCAACATTTCTAAGTTCTGTCTAACTCTCGAAGTGACAAGAGACTGTTGACAAAAAAGTGACGTGAAGGACCCAGAGGTCAAGTCTTTTTCCCTTCCCTCTCAGTGTGAAAGGAGTTGCTTCCTGTCAAGGTATGCCCCTGCTTAAAGTGGGCCAGTTCTATTTGTGGTTGTGTAATGGTATGAAAGAACAACTGTGCAGCCCCTTACAAGGAGGCAGTGTGTACCCTCATTACCTTATTAATGCTCTTTTGGCAAGCTGCTGTCCTGGGGCAAGAGGTTAATGCCAGCTAAGCCTTATTCATTGTTCTCCCTTAAAAATACTTAACAGATTTAATGTATAAGGTTGCAGACGTGTCTGTTCCTGCGTTCTGCTTCAGTAGCTCTTATAATGGTTTTCTCTGTGAAAACACTGTATTTGCTGTCTGATTATGTGAAAGGGGTTATGTAATTCCCTTGTCTATGATCTTCAGGCCTGCATATGAAGCTCTGTATGAAACAGACTACTGTATTCACCATTCAGTCTAAACTTCTGTGCTTCTATTCTTTCTGTAAACTTTTCTCATAGAGTCAATAATCATCCCAGTAACCGTGACAGTGCGACAGTCACATCACCCAAGACAAGTAGGAAGAATTTCTCCCCTTTGTGTCACAATACCTCATGTGAGACTCTCTGTAAACATTTAGCCTCATCGGCCTCTACTGGCTGCACACACAAAGACGAACTGTTTGAATGTGACTTCACTTTTCTCCTGTCAGAAGATGACTCATTGATCAGCCTAAAATGATAATTTAGATTTTTATTATGCAACCCATGGGTTTGATGCAGGTGTCTTTATCAGTGGACAGTTGAATTGTCCATCTATTAGAATAGTGTTTTTCAATCACTATTGAGCCAAGGAACCCTTTTTATGTTGAAAAAAATCTCACAGCACCCCACCAATCCAAAATGGCCTCATGCAAGAACCGTTGGTATGAACAGACTTGTTCATAAACGTGCTGTACAGTCATTTTATGTGAACTTTTGGGATTCACCAATCTGTTAGTATCTTGAAATTTAGTACATTTGCATAAAATTCACCAGTTATCCAGACCAGTTGTTATTGTGGCGGAGTCTTCAACCCCTTCGGTCTTCAACCGGCAGGGGGTTATGGTATGGGGCAATCCAAACATCCATCCATCTGTCCCACTTTTGTGAAATCAACTCCTCCTACAGTTTTGTTCCGATTGTGTTGAAACTTGGTGCCAGGGTTTGATATACACTGATGATGCGCTAATTGCAATTTGGCTCCAATTGGATGATTTTTGCAGGAGTTATACACATTGTGTTCAAGGTCAGAGATCAGTTTTTCCTTAAATCTTGTAAATGTGATAACTACTTAAAGAAATTATGCAGGATTTTCAAAGGTCACAGTTAACATTCTGTTTGCATTTTTACTATATATTGGGTAAAGCAAGGGTCACCAAAATTTGTACACAGGTTCATCCTGTGACCCTGAAGTGTTACGATGCATGTGACATATTTCTCAACAACAAAGAATGCCAGGGTCACCAAACTCGGTACACAGGTTAACCCTGAGACCATGACCTCTGACTATAGGTTTGGTGTCAAAAGGTCAAAGGTCAAGGTTAGCATTCCCTATGCCCTCTTACTATAGAGGCTCTTTAGGGTCACCAAACTTGCAACACAGGTTCACCTTGAGATCCTGACCTACAACTATGAGTTGTATACAACAATTTTTGTTATATATTTATGGATGATTAGCTTATCATAATTTGGTTCTGCCCCAATAATTTATTGGAAAAGTTGAAAACTGCTCTCCTTCAGTGACATAAATGGAGGTGGGGGATACTGCACTCAACTCAGAGTGCTCTTGTTCCCAAACTCTTGCAAACACAATAACTACTAGAAATGATGTAGACTTTTTAAATCGATACCATAGTTGTCTCTAAGACAAATCTTGGATGGCTTACACCCTGACCTGACTAAGGGTTTGGGGTCGAAAGGTCAAAGGCCTAGGTTGGCATTCCCTATGCTCTACTACTATACAACAAGTAAAGCAAGGGTCACCAAACTTTGTACACAGGTTCACCCTGTGACTCTGAAGTGTGACTATGGTGTTGGAATTGCAAGATCAAAGTCAATGTCAAAATACCAAATGAACTATATCTCAACAACAAACAAAGCTAGGGTCACTAAACTTGATACACAGGTTCACCTTGGGATCCTGACCACTGAATATGGTCTGGGTGTAGAAAGGTCAAAGGTCAATGTTAACATTCCCTTTGCACTATTACTATAGAATCACTAAATCTTCGGTCACTAATGTGGAGAGCGTGAAATGAAGAGGCTGAATTTATTTCTCAATTCAGATTTATTAACCTCTTGCACTCCGTTGTTCCGCGGGCGGGCAAGTCTCTGCGTCCTAGGGCGCACGAGAGCGCACTCGTGCGCGTTCGGATGCATGACGCATGATAGAGATACTGATGGTGGTGATGTAGGTGGTGTGGCCTCCAAGCGCCACTGAAAAAAAAGCTGCAGACACAGCCGTGAACAGATTAGTTCATCTGATTGACCTCTCATTGGACTAATAAGAGCCTTGAATTGGGTTTCTGAAACCTTGAAGAACCAATGAATGAAAACCTAGGAAGGAGGACCCGCCTACTGTGAATGCAGGAGCCAATTGAAGCACAGAAGTTCAGGCTGGGTGAAGAGAGATTTACTGTTGCAGCTGATGAAAAAAAAGGATGCTGGACGAACCTGCTACAGACCCAGCAGCATGGAGAACACCCACAAGTGGGACCTGCACTCATTCCAGCAGAATAGACGTTTAGGATTCTCTTCCGTCATCATAGACCGACGGAGGCCGACGACAAAGGTCGTAAATCATTCACCAACACCGCAATATTGGAATTATGTTTTGACCGGGATCTACGAGCGGACCAGCGTCACGTTCGTCTGACAGTGGGGAAGAGAAGTTCGCCAGGACTCTGCTGCTGTGAAGAGGTAAGGTGTTATAAGCTAAATTATTATTTCTCCCTGAAAATTGTAATCCAAAAATGACTTTTGACCGATCGGTAAATTACAACTGTACGGCGCACGAAATACGAAGTGCATGCGCCGCGATAAACGGTTCATTTGCCGTGTTCGGACCGTGAACGCCCCCCCCCCCCCCGCTGCAGAAGCGGAGCGGGGGGGGGCGTTCACGGTCCGAACGCCCCCGGTCCGCGAGGGGAAGCCGCTGTCGCCACATAGCCATATGAGTCTATTCCGTCATGTAGCGATGGCCGTCCTCTGTAGCGAGGGGGGGACAACCCCCCCTCCCCACACACACACACACACACACACACAGTAGCGAGGGGGGGAAGCCGCTGTGACAGCGTTGCTGTGGAAACATGCAACGAGTGTAATCCGTCATGTAGCGAGGGCCGAACGCCGTCCTTTGTAGCGGGGGGGGACAACCCCCCCCCCCCACACACACACACACGCACACACACAGCCCTGAATGTGACCTTTCATTAGAGCCCAAAATGAAGATTCTACATTGAATTATTCAAAAGTTACAGACGTTTTTCCAAACTGTGCCATTTGGCACAATTTGGCACAGTTCCAAAACGCCTGGGAACTACCTGAGAACAAAGCTGTGTAAAACATTCATTTTTTGTGGTATTGTTACAAAATTTGGACCTCAGCTGGATAACACTTGGTTCTACATTTCTGTTGCATTTTCCAGCCGGATCGGACAGCTGTGTGTTATTTGCAAGCATTTGTATCCAAAAAAATACCGTGGCCAAATTTATTTTCTTCAAGTTCAGTAGGTTTAGATGACTGTAACTCAGTGGCCGGAGCACGTAGAGAGATTATGGTTTTTTTGCCAAAAAATTCAAAGTGTTTTCTTTTAAATGAGACCAACCCCATGAAGATGCTGCAAAGGGTTGAAGAACAGCTTTCGATTTACTTTGGGCACGTTATTTTTTGGCGTTTTTAGGAAAATTGCCCAGAGTGCAAGGGGTTAAACATCTCACATCTCCAACCATCTCTCAAACAGGAAAAGAGAACGAACTACTCCAATTCCCCACTTTTATACCTGGGACATCAAAGTACAGCATCACATTGTCAATAAACCCCCCATCGACAATACCTCTCCCCCAGGCCTCTTCTTCCTCCACCTGACCCCAGGAGGTCAGGAAGTCCTTTCAGAGTCCTTGCTAAAGGTACCTCCACCTCCTACTGTTATCTCCAGGAGGTCCAGACTTATTGTTCCTTCTAAGACGTGAGGTTACAATATACATATGCAGTCTTAAGCATCTCAGTCACTGTGCTATACATATGCAGTCAAAGCATCCCAAATATGTGTGCCACATAACCCCCCCCCCCCCCCAAACGTCGAAGATGAAACAATACAACATAGTCCACACAACATGATAAAATCACGACATCAGTCCATATGTTGTCTGGGTTTCAACCGCCTTCCAAACTTGCTGTAGGCGGGCTTCGCCACTCCTGTGGCACCATCCTGCAGTGAATCTGCTATCTGAGGACGAGAACTGTTAGTTGATCCCTGCGGGGGGTCTGGGGCATGCTCCCTGGGGGGCCTGCCGCGTCGAGGAGCCCTCACCACTCGCACAGTCTCGTCGGCCATCACAAAAGCAGGCTTTAGTCTGTCTATACTAATTGTTTCCCTCTTGTCCCCCAAATCTAGCACAAAATGCTTATCACCTGTTTCCAGCACTCTATATGGGCCATCGTAGGGTGAACGCAAGGCTGGGCGTTGAGCCTCGTGCCTGACAAAAACAAACTCGGCATTTTTTAAAGATTTGGGCACAAAAACGCGCGGGAAGGTGTGGTGAACGGGGCCCGGAAGCATGTCTGCTCCCGTGTCGATCAGTGACCACTGAGCAGGGGGACGCCCTGGCGCCGGATTATCTGGCAGAAACTCTCCTGGCAGCCGGAGAGGTTGTGCAAATACCAACTCCGCTGGGGAGGCTTTTAAGTCCTCTTTAGGTGCAGAACGCAACCCTAATAAAACCCATGATAGTCTGTTTACCCAATTTGCATCCGTAAGCGACGCTCTGAGGGCCGCCTTCAATGATCTATGAAACCGCTCGCATAAACCATTAGCCTGGGGGTGGTAAGCAGTAGTGCGGTGAATTGTCACACCTAAGCTGTGGGCCATCGCTGACCAAAGCTCAGACACAAATTGAGGTCCCCTGTCGGACGTAATATCCGACGGAACCCCGAAACGCGCTATCCAAGCCGTTAAAAACGCGCGGGCCACCTCTGCAGCTGTGGTTGATGCTAGTGGGACCACTTCCGGCCAACGCGTGGTTCGATCCACCATTGTCAAAAGGTGTGTGAACCCCTGCGACGACGGTAGGGGGCCTACGAGGTCGACATGCACATGATCAAACCTCTTGGCCGGGATGTGAAATGGCTCTAAGGGGGCTTTTGTGTGCTTGTGTATTTTGGCCCGCTGGCAAGCCATACAGGCTCGTGCCCACTCTTTAACGTGCTTGCGCAGGCCCGGCCAAACAAACTTTTCTGCTACCATTTTCACAGACGCGTGCACCCCTGGGTGCACCAGGGAGTGAATCGAGTCAAAAACGCGGCGGCGCCATGCGGCCGGCACTACTGGACGCGGTCGTCCAGTAGAGACATCGCAGATTAGGGGGGGCATATCATTTTGCAGCCTTCTGTTCTCCAGCCTTAACCCTGTTGGTCCAGACTGGAGCGCGCATACGTCCGCATCGCTACCCTGATCCGCTGCCATGGCTGCATAGTCTATTCCCACGTGAACTGGGGCCGCGTGCGCTTCCACGCTGTTATTTTGCTCAGCGGCTGCGGTAGTATAATCTACCTCTGCGCGGACTGGTGCGGTTATCGCTCGAGAGAGGCAGTCTGCCACTACATTGAGTTTACCCGCTACGTGTTGAATATCAGTAGTAAACTCCGAAATTGCGGCCAGCTGCCTCTGCTGCCAGCCCGACCATGGTTCTGAAATTTTGGCCATCGCAAAAGTGAGCGGTTTGTGATCGACAAACGCGGTGAAACGCCGACCTTCTAGCCAGAATTGGAAGTGGCGAATGGCTAAGTGGAGCGCTAACAGCTCCCTGTCAAACGCGCTGTATTTTCGCTCGGCCTCGCGCAAGGACCTGCTGAAGAAGGCCAGCGGCTGCCAAACCCCGACCACATGCTGCTCCACTACCGCCCCTATGGCCACGTCTGACGCATCAGTGGTGAGCGCTATGCGGACCGTTGGGACTGGATGAGCCAACAACGCAGCGTCTGCAAGGGCTTTTTTTACCTCCGCGAATGCGCGCTCCCGCTCCGGGGACCACTCGATTGCATTGGAGGGTTTTTGCTTTTTAAGCGCGGCATATAATGGTTGCATGAGCTGCGCTGCGCGGGGGAGGAAACGGTTCTAAAAATTCACCATTCCCAAAAACTCCTGTAGTGCTTTGACCGTTTGTGGCTGGGGAAAATCTGCCACTGCGCGCACTTTGTCCGGTAGCGGAACTGCTCCCTCTGGGGAGACGCGGTGTCCCAAAAAGTTGATCTGCGCCACCCTGAACTGGCACTTAGCTGGGTTGATTATTAACCCGTGCTCTCCCAACCTCTGGAAAACTTCCGTGAGGTGTTTTTCGTGTTCTACCTCGGACGCGCTGGCTACCAAAATGTCGTCCAGGTAGATGAACACAAAAAGGAGATCGCGCAACACCGCATCCATCATGTGCTGGAAGGTTTGCGCGGCGCCTTTAAGCCCAAACGGCATGCATAAAAACTCAAAAAGTCCAAACGGAGTTATCACCGCTGTTTTGGGGATGTCCTCAGCGCGCACTGGGACTTGATGATAACCGCGGACCAAGTCTATTTTAGAAAAAATGCGCGCCCCCGCCAGATGCACCGAAAAATCCTGAATATGCGGGATTGGGTAGCAGTCATGCGCTGTGGCGTTGTTTAACCTGCGGAAATCACCGCAAGGTCTCCACGAGCCGTCAGCTCTAGGGACCATATGCAGTGGGGAGGCCCATGGGCTCTTTGAACGCTGGATGATGCCCAACCTTTCCAGGTTGGCGAACTCCTCGCGCGCTTTGGACAGTTTAGCTGCATCCAAGTGCCGAGCTTTCGCAAAGACGGGGGGGCCAGTAGTAGTAATAAAGTGCTCCACCCCGTGTTTCGCAACTGTTGCCGAAAAAGTGGGAACTGTGAGTGCTGGAAACTGAGTGAGGAGTGTGTGAAACTTACCGCCTGCTGTGGCGACGTTGGTCTGTGCTGGTGGCGGGGACACTCGAGCTGCACAAGGAATGGAGTAAAAGGAGAGTGCATTAACTAGGCGCCTATTGGAAGGATCAACTAACAACCCATGTGAGCACAGAAAATCAGCACCTAACATGTTGAAACTCACCGCCGCTTTAATAAAAGTCCATTCATATGTGCGGCCGTGCAAGGACAGAAGCAGAGTCCTTTCACCGAAGGTCTTAATGCTCGAGCCGTTCGCCGCTGTTGCTCTGTCACCACGGGGGCCTGCCAGACGGTCAGCGTAGGTAGGGGTGATGAAACTCACTTGGGCGCCCGTGTCCACGAGGAAGTGCCTCCCAGAGCGCGCGTCCGTCAGGTAGAGCATCTTGTTCCATTCGCCGAGTGTCGCCGCTGCTAGCGACTCCCGGTCCTGGCGTTTCCCAAGCTCTTGAACTGGCACGGCGGTACACACCTGCGCGCCCTCTCTGTGAAACGATGATGGTAAAAGCAGAAGTCATCTCCTCCGCTGTGTCGGGACTTCGCTGCCGCCATTGTTGGTGGGATTGCCTCCGTCGCCTCTGGCCCCCCGCTGCTCCCGGTCGCCGCGCCGAGATCTGCTGCTGCTGCGGTGGCCGAGTGCTCCTCGCTGGAGTTGAGGATCCGCTGCGCCTCCTGGGCCAGCGCGCGGAAGTCCCGCTGGGTCACAAAACGAGAGCCTGCCAGGGTCGCCCTCGTCTGCGATGGTAGGGTTCGCAGGAAGATCTGCGTGAAGAGGAAATCGTCGTTGTCTGAGTCTCTCAGCTGCAGCATGTCTTCCATCAGGTCAACAGGCGTGCGTCCTCCCAAGTCGTGCAGAGCCAGAAGCTTCCTAGCTCTCTCCTCGGCTGAGGGCGTGAAACGCTGGATGAGGGCAGCTTTCAACCCGCTGTATTTGTCGTGAGTGGGCGGGTGCTGCACCAGGCTCCGCACCTGTCGGGCTGTGCGGTTGTCGAGTTTGGTGATGACATGGTAGAATTTTGTGTCATCTGCCGTTATTCCCCCGAGTTCGAACTGGGCTTCGGCCAGGAGGAACCACGAGTCTGGGTTGTCCTGCCAGAACTCTGGAAGCTTGACTGAGACCGTGCTTACTCCAGCGGTCCCTGGCGAGTCTGGCTCGGGGGAACTGTCTCTAGTCATTATACGTCTTCAGGTCACCAATGTGGAGAGCGTGAAATGAAGAGGCTGAATTTATTTCTCAATTCAGATTTATTAAACATCTCACATCTCCAACCATCTCTCAAACAGGAAAAGAGAACGAACTACAGTGATCCCTCACTTATCGCAGTTAATGGGTTCCAGAACCGACCGTGAAAAGTGAAAAACCGCGAAGTAGCGTCACCCCTAATGACGTCACCCATAAATAACACGTACGTTCATTCTCTCACTCTCTCTCTCATATGATACGTGTGTGTGTGTGTGTGTGTGTGTAAGTGTACATACATACGTAGCTGTAAATAAAGTGTACATAAATATGTTTTTAGAACTCTTTTATTTTTATAACAAGATACGTAACTCAAGATGAAGATGATTTACTGCACAGGTTAATGAGAGCTTTACTGCTCCTCAGGTGACGCCTCATCGTCAGGTGCTAGAGGCGCAGCATCGTCGAGGGCAGCTGCAGGAGGCGGCGTAGTGCCTCGATGGGAAGACTATTTCGCACAAAAAGGCACAAGAGAACAGCGAAAAGTTCCACGCGGCGAGACTAGCGATAAAGAACAATGAATGCGGTCTTCCTTCGCTGGGTATGTCGGCAGGGAGAGAAGCTGGGTAAAACGTCTCGGCCAATCAGCTTGCGAGGTAAAACGTCGCGGCCAATCAGCTTGCGAGATTCCCGAGCAGTGAAGAGGTGGGTGGAGAGGAGTGGAGCGATGGTCAGAGAGGTGGATTTTGAGTTGAGCGGCTCTCCGTGTTGATACCTGATGTTCTAATGTAGTCTCCCTGCCTTCTGCTAGCGCCCGCCCATTTTTTCTCAATTTTGAATTTTTGATGAATATTTCTGAAAAATCCGCAATGCACTGAGGGCGCGAAAGGTGAAGCGCGAAGTAGCGAGGGATCACTGTACTCCAATTCCCCACTTTTATACCTGGGACATCAAAGTACAGCATCACATTGTCAATAAACCCCCCATCGACAATACCTCTCCCCCAGGCCTCTTCTTCCTCCACCTGACCCCAGGTCAGAAGTCCTTTCAGAGTCCTTGCTAAAGGTACCTCCACCTCCTACTGTTATCTCCAGGAGGTCTAGACTTATTGTTCCTTCTAAGACGTGAGGTTACAATACACATATGCAGTCTTAAGCATCTCAGTCACTGTGCTATACATATGCAGTCAAAGCATCCCAAATATGTGTGCCACAACTAAACTTGATTCACCCTGACACCATGACCTCTGACTATGGGTTTGGGGTCAAAAGGTTAAGGTCAAGGTTAATATTTCCTATGCCCTCTTACAATAAAATGAGTAAAGCTTGTTGTTCACCAAACTTGCCACACAAGTTCACCTTGGGATCCTAACCTACAACTATGGGTCGTATAAAATTATTTTTGTTGTATATTCATGGATGATAGACTTATCATAATTTGGTTCTGCCACAATAATTACATGGAAACAACTGAAAACTGCTGTCCTTCAGTAACATACTGGGATCTTCAAATATTTTTTTTTTTTTGGGGGGGGGGGAATTGTACTCATCTCAGAGTGCTCATGTTAGAGTTACAGTGGGGAAAATAAGTATTGAACACATTAACATTTTTCTCATTAACCATATTTCTGATGGAGCCATTGACCTGAGATTTTCACCATATCAGTAACAACCCAAGTAATCCACACATACAAAGAAATCTGTCATGGCTCCCTCAGGGCCGTCATCAACTACAGCTGCACGCACACCTGCTGCCAATCTCCAGCGGGCTTTATAACCGGGCCTGCCTGAGACTCGGCACAGAGCCATCTGTCATTCTCCATTGACACGCCTCGCTTCATCATCAGAGTTTCTGATCTCCTCATCGCTTCACGTAAGCCTAATTATAAACTCACCTTTGTCAGTCGTCTTCCCCTGTGCACAGGTGGATCTCCCCGGCGGCGGAACCCTCTCCTCCCGGCGGCGGTCTAGCTTTCATCGCCACTACAGGGCTACTAGCCCACTTCCCTGCATAGAGTCAGACGCTGTCTCCCTGGCTGCATCCCTCAAGGCCAACCTGAACATCTCCACGACCATCTGCAAAGTAAGCAACCATTACTATCACTCTTTGCTCCGTGGACAGAATTAACACCTCTGCTGTGTCATTATAGGGTTGCCAGACTGAACAGCGTTCTGCTCTCCCCCGGGCACGATTCCTGCACTGCACTTCTTCTTCACACGCACAACATACACACTGTACATACACGCACTCACACACTCATTGTTAGCAATAAAAATGATAAATTGTATTCACTCGAGTCTGTGCTTTGTTCCCTGGGTCTATAATTATGTCAGTACGGCTCCGTCACAGCGACCCAGCGAACAGCGTGCTAGCACGCCAAGTTAACAACCTAGAGGCTCGGGTGGAGCAATTAGCTTACCAACAACAAGTAATCCTTAACCAGCTAACACAAATTAACAGCCGGTTGGATCGTCTGGATGGACAGCGGACGTTTCCTCTGGCCTCCGGGAGTCCGTCGGCTCCCGCTAGCTCTCCTCCTAGCCAGGCTAGTCAGGTCCCTTTGGCCCGGCTCACACCGGTCCCCACACCCGCTCGCTTCGGCGGCAAGCTCGGGGAGGCCCATGGGTTCATCCTTCAGTGTCAGACGGTCTTCCAGCGGGTTCCGGGGGATTTTCCCACAGACCATAGTTGGATAGGCTACGTGGCTAACCCGTTAGAGGGTAGAGTGCTAGCTTGGGCATATGCCGTTATGGCTAAACCTAGCTATGCTAGCTTAACTTACCAGCAGTTCATTGCCGATTTTCACGAGGTATTTGACTATTCCGACCGTGATAGCGTGCTAACCAGCCGGTTGTTAAATGTCTGACAGGGGGGCAGGTCCATGGCGGACTACGCTGTCGATTTCCGGGTGGTGGCCGCGGAGGTCGGGTGGGAGGATGCCTCGCTCTGTAGTATATTCATTCGGAGCATAAGCCCTAGCCTACGGGATGAGCTAGCCCATTTGGATAAGCCAGAGAGACTCACTGAGCTAATCTCCCTAGCTATCAATTTGGATAACAGGCTGAGGGAGCGGGCAGCCGAGCAAAGAGCTTCCGGTTGCTCAGGCGTCCAGTTTTTCCGCTCCTCCCAGTCATCTCAATTGGCCCTGCCTCCGCCTGAACCTCTGGATGGGCAGGAAGCTATGGTAGTCGGGTGCTCCAAGATTCCCTTAGCTGAGAAGCAGCGCTGTAGGGAGTTAGGATTTTGCATGTACTGCGGTAGCAATGAGCATGAGGTAGAGAGTTGCCCCGTTCAGCCAGAAGAGGGGGTCCATACGTTGCAGTAGGGGGACTCACGGACTCGTCTCGGCCTAATCCCCTCACCAGATGCCTCGTGCCTATTAGGTTCATTTACAAACTAACAGAATATGCCACACATGCACCGATTGACTCGGGGGCTGAGCAGAGCTTCATATCGGGGGACCTGGCAACCCGATTAGGGCTTCCCTGCCATTCACTCCAGTCACCCCTTAAGCTCATTGCCCTGTCTAAACCCCCCCTGGCAACAGTCTCCCAACAGACCGCCCCGGTGTCGGTGATTGTCTCAGGAAACCATCGGGAGGACCTATGCTTGTTGGTGCTGCCCTCTTCAACATCTCCGGTTATCTTGGGCTACCCCTGGCTCCAGCTCCACAATCCATCGTTTGATTGGCGGACTGGGAGTGTGATGTCATGGAGCTCATTCTGCCTCAGCGCGTGTCTGCAGTCCGCAGCACGCGCCCCGTCAGTGTCTCTAGCCCCTCACGCCCCTCCTCCTCCTGATTTGTCCAAGGTGCCGTCTGAATACCACAACCTGGGGGCAGTATTTAGTAAGTCGCAGGCGCTGTCTCTTTCCCCCCACCGCCCTTATGACTGTGCCATCAATCTCCAGGCTGGCACCCCGCTGCTGTCGAGCTGTCTCTACAGCCTATCTGTTCCGGAGCGGGAGGCGATGGATACCTATATCAAGGAGTCGCTCAGCTCGGGCATTATTCGACCGTCTTCTTCGTTGGTGGGGGCAGGATCCTTCTTCGTGGGCAAGAAGGATGGCTCCCTGCGGCCATGTATCAACTTCAGGGGTCTCAACGATATCACGGTAAAGGAGAAATACTCCCTTCCCCTCATGGACACGGCATTCGACTCCCTCCAGGGGGCCTCTTGGTTCACCAAGCTCGACCTTCGCAACGCTTACCACCTCGTGCGGATCAAGGAGGGAGACAAGTGGAAGACAGGATTCCGGACCCCAAGCGGCCACTTCAAGTACCTCGTGATGCCGTTTGGGTTGACCAATGCGCCGGCCATCTTCCAGCGCCTCATAAATGACGTTCTCCGGGATTTCCTTGGCTCCTTCACCTACCTGGATGACATCCTCATCTTCTCGCAGTCACTGGATGAGCATCGGGTACACGTGAGACGGGTCCTCCAACGGCTCCAACTGTTTGTTAAAGCCGAGAAATGTGAGTTCCATGCCAACACAACTTTGTTTCTCGGTTTCATCATATCCCATAACCAGGTTCTTCCCAACCCTGAGAAGGTCAAGGCGGTGGTGGAGTGCCCCCCCCCCCGTCAAGGAAGCAACTCCAGCAGTTCCTGGGGTTCGCCAATTTTTATCACCGCTTTGTGCCAAAGTACAGTATGATTGCTCTTCCCTTGACTCGTCTCACGTCCCCCAAGGTAGCTTTCTGGTGGACAGAGGAGGCTGCAGCGGCATTCAACACCCTCAAGGGGGAGTTCTCGTCCTCCCGTGTCCTCACGCAGGTGGATCCTTCCCTCCAGTGCCTGGTTGAGGTGGACGCTTCTGATTCCGGGGTGGGGGCAGTTCTCTCCCAGCGCTCTCCTGTGGACGGGGTGGTCCGCCCCTGCGCTTTCTTCTCACGCCGTCTGTGCCCGGCTGAGAGGAACTACAACATCGGCAACAGGGAGCTCGCCCTGGAGGAATGGCGTCACTGGTTGGAGGGGACCACCCCAACCTTTCATAGTGTGGACCGATCATAAAAACTTAGAATACCTGAGGACCGCCAAGCGGCTGAACTCCCGGCAGGCCCGTTGATCGCTATTTTTTGGGCGTTTTAACTTCACGATCACCTATCGCCCTGAGGTTAAGAACGCCAAACCAGACGCCCTCTCCAGGAAGTTTGCTGCGGATGTGGCTGAGGGCCATGAACACACCATCCTTCCAGCATCTTGTGTCGTCGGCGCCCTCTCGTGGGGTATCAGGAAGAAGGTCTTGAAGGCGCAGGAGGCTGAGCCCGATCCTGGAGGTGGACCCGCGGAGCGGCTGTTTGTCCCCACGTCAACTCGGGGCGAGGTGATTCACTGGGCCCAATCTTCTAAGTTTTCGTACCATCCAGGGGTGTCCCGCACAGTGAGGTCCTTCAGAGGTCGTTCTGGTGGCCGGGGCTTTGGAAGGATGTCACCACTTACGTCCGTGCCTGCGCTCAGTGCGCCACCGGGAAAACGTCTTCCTCTCCGCCGGCCGGTCTCCTTCACCCGCTGCCGGCTCCCAGCCGTCCCTGGTCCCATATGGCATTGGACTTTGTGACTGGTCTTCCACCGTCCAGCCACTTCACCACAGTCCTCACCATTGTGGACCGGTTCTCTAAGGCCGCCCACTTCATTCCTTTCCGGGGGCTCCCTACGGCACGGGAGACAACGGATCTGCTGGTACAACACGTCATAGGCCTCCACGGGATCCCCACCGACGTCGTTTCTGATCGTGGACCCCAATTCGTGTCCCAGGTTTGGAGGGCGTTCTGCAACGCACTGGAGTCAACGGTGAGCCTGTCATCCGGGTACCATCCGCAGAGCAATGGGCAGTGCGAGTGGGCCAATCAGGAGCTGGAGGTCGCTCTGCATTGTGTCATCGCCTCCAGTCCATCGCCTTGGAGCAGCCACCTTCCCTGGATCGAGTATGCCCATAACTCGACGGTTTCCTCAGCGATCGGCATGTCCACCTTCAGGGCCTCTTTGGGTTACGACCCCCTGCTGTTTCCCGAAGAGGAGAAGGAAGTGGCGGTGCCTTCTGTCCTCGCCCACGTGAGGCGCTACTGCCGGATCTGGACTGCCACCCGCAGAGCTCTCCTTCGCACTGCCAAACGCAACATCAGGACGGCTAACCGCTGCAGGAGACCGGCTCCCCAGTACCAGGTGGGTCAACAGGTATGGCTGTCTACACAGAATATTAATTTGAAGGCTGAAAAACGGAAGTTGGCCCAGCGTTTCATTGGCCCCTTCCGTATCACACATATTGTTAACCCTGTGGCTGTACGCCTAGCTCTCCCCCCCCCTCCCTCCACATCTGTCCGACATTTCATTTCTCCCAGGTGAAGCCCGTCTGCTCCAGCCCTCTCTGTCCCCCTCCCAAGACTCCACCTCCGCCAGTATTGATTGACGGCGACCCGGCTTGGAGAGTCAACGCCATCCTGGACGTCTGCCGTTGGGGTCGCGGCCTGCAGTACCTGGTGGACTGGGAGGGGTATGGCCCCGAGTTGAGGTCCTGGGTACGTCCGTCATTTGTGCTTGATAAGCAGCTCATCAGGGACTTCCACCAGATGCACCCGGGTAGGCTGGGTCAGGTGCCAGGAGGCACCTCTCGGGGGGGGGAGTTACTGTCATGGCTCCCTCAGAGCCGTCATCAACTACAGCTGCACGCACACCTGCTGCCAATCTCCAGCAGGCTTTATAACCGGGCCTGCCTGAGACTCGGCACGGAGCCGTCTGTCATTCTCCATTGATACGCCTCGCGTCAACAGCCAAGTCCCTGGCTTCATCATCAGAGTTCCTGATCTCCTCATCGCTTCACGTAAGCCTAATTATAAACTCACCTTTGTCAGTCGTCTTCCCCTGTGCGCAGGTGGATCTCCCCGGCAGCGGAACCCTCTCCTCCCGGCGGCGGTCTAGCCTTCATCGCCACTACAGGGCTACTAGCCCACTTCCCTGCATGGAGTCAGACGCTGTCTCCCTGGCTGCAGCCCTCAAGGCCAACCTGAACATTTCCACGACCATCTGCAAAGTAAGCAACCATTACTATCACGCTCTTTGCTCCGTGGACAGAATTAACACCTCTGCTCTGTCATTATAGGGTTGCCAGGCTGAACGGCGTTCTGCTCTCCCCTGGGCACAATTCCTGCACTGCACTTCTTCTTCACACGCACAACATACACACTGTACATACACGCACTCACACACTCATTGTTAACAATAAAAAGGATAAATTGTATTCACTCGAGTCTGTGCTTTTTTTTTTTTTTTTTTTTTTGTTACTTGTTTGTACCGTAGGTAGACTTGGTTTGCAGTCTGGTGACAAGCCACCGGCTGCTGGTTGCTGCGTGCGCGAGCGCCCCTAAACCTACATGTTTTTGGTATGCGGGAGGGGAAACGGAGAAATCCCGGAGTAAACCCACGCAACACGGGGAGAACATGCAAACTCCACACAGCTCACTGTTGGTCGGGGGCTGGGATCGAACCCACGACCTCATGATCCCCGCGATCCCCCGGCCGAGGGTAAAACTGTGCTGCCACAGTGCTAAACCACTGCGCCACCGTGCAGCCCAGTTCCCTGGGTCTATAATTATGTCAAAATCAAGGCAACTGTGTTCACAAAACAAGTTATATTTAACAAAGTGGAATGACACAGGGAATAAGTATTAAACACATGAAGAAAAAGAGGTGCAAAAAGGCATAGAAAGCCAAGAAACCAGCTGAAATTCATCAGAATTTAGGAAGCCACCCCATCCCCCATCAGTGCAAATTAATTTCAGATGGTTAAGTCCTGACTGATAGCATTGAAAAAAGTCTGTGAATATCAGATTGTCACACTACAAAGAACTCATGATGGGTAGAAGCAAAGAGCTCTCTATTGACCTTCGCAACCTTATTGTTGCAAAATATAATGATGGCATTGGTTACAGGCGCATTTCTAAACTGCTGAATGTTCCAGTGAGCACTGCTGGAGCCATCATTCTGACGTAGAAAGAACATCATTTTACCATAAACCGGTTATGACCAGGAGCTCCTCACAAGATTTCTGACAGGGGAGTCAAAAGAATTATCAGAAGAGTTATGCAAGAGCCAAAGACCACTTGTGGAGAGCTCCACAAGTAGTAATGCACTCAACCAACATGGGGTCTATGCCCGCTCACCTCACAAGTCTCCATTGCTGAAGAAAAAACATTTTGAAGCTTGTTTGATATTTGCTGCACAACATTTGGGCAAGCCAGTAAAATACTGAGAGAATATAGTCTGGTCAGATGAGACCAAAATTGAACTTTCTGGATGCCACAGCACACAGCATGTTTGGAGGAGATATGGCACTGCACATCCCATCATGCTGTGGGGGGTGTTTTTCAGCACATGGTACAGGCAGACTTCATATAATTGAAGGAAAGATGAATGGACAAATGTACAGAGACATTCTTGATAAGAACCTGTTGCCATCTGCCAGATGCTGAGATGAACCGAGAGTGGACATTTCAGCAAGACAATGATCCCAAACACACAGCCAAGGAAACTCTCAACTGGCTCCAGAGAAGGAAAATAAAGCTGTTAAAATGGCCCAGTCAGTCATCTGACTTGAATCCAACTGAAAGTCTATGGAACGAACTGAAGATCAGAGTTCAAAGAAAACACCCATGGAACCTTCAAGATTTGACAGTTTGTGTGGAAGAATGGGCTAAAATCACTCCTGAGCAATGCCTGCACCTAGTTTCTCCATACAGGAGGTGTCTGGAAGCTGTTATTACCAATAAAGGCTTTTCTACTAAATATTAAATGAATTTCACCAAGCATGTTCAACACTTATTCCCTGTGTCATTCCACTTTATTAAATATAACTTGTTTTGTGAACACAGTTGCCATGATTTCTTTATACAGTGGTGTGAGAAAGTGTTTGTATCCTTCCTGATTCCTCAGTTTTTTGTATGTTTGTCACACTTAAATGTTTCAGATCATCAAACAAATTGAAATATTAGACAAAGATAACACATGTAAACACAAAATGAAGTTTTTAAATGAAGGTGTTTATTATTAAGGGGAAAAAAATCCAAACCTGCATGGCCCTGTGTGAAAAAGTGATTGCCCCCTAAACCTAATAACTGGTTGGACCACCCTTAGTAGTAACAACTGCAAACTGTCACAGCCCGAGTGCCGGTTCCGTCCGCACTCGGATCTTGTACCTTTTCCTGGCTTTGACAGCAGGGTTTCCTTCTAACTCCCCGGGCTCTTATTGTGACAGCGCCCGGTGGAGCTCCCTGCTGTCAGAGCCAACAGCTGTGCTGCATTCGGGGTCATTAGTGACCAGGGTTATAAGCAGGCGCTGAATGCTCCCCGATGCAGCAGTCTTTGTCTACGTTCCTGTATGTTCCTGTTAACCTTTGCTGTTAACATTCCTGTTAATCTACCCGTTGAGCTACCTGTTAGGATACGCTCTGTTCCGGTTATACTTTCCCGTTAAGGTACGTCCTGTGTTTGTCTTACCCGCACCATTGTGTGTATCATTCCTTGTTATCGCACTCCTTAATAAACATCACTGCAACTCACTGGTGACTGCTGGCGTCTTATGGTGGCTCGTGAGGGCCACCGTGACAGTAGACTGCTGCCAGTACGTCCGGAGAGGGGCGTCACGCCGAGACGCCATTCACCGTGAGTATAGCAGTATTGGACTGTTGTTCCTACCTGTCTGAGTACCGTTGCTGAAGGATGCCGTCGCGGAGGTCCTGCACTCAGAGTTTGAGCGATGTCCTCGCAGATGCCCTCGAGTGCGTGGACGAAATTCTCAACACCGCTTCCCTCCTCGACTTCAGCAGCGACGTGCTCCGGTACTTGGACCAAGCTGAGGAGGTCCTCGACTATCTCCCCCGCTTCGCCTGTCATCCTGAGGTGAGCACGAGGAGGTTAGACATTGCCGCACAGCGAGAAGTACTCCTTGGGTTGGAGGGAAATCCCGGTAGGAAGCCGAAGAGGAGGAGACGTCACCCTTCGCTTCGGAATCCCGCTCCTGCCTCCGCTCCGGCCTGGGAGTTCGCGCCATCCAGGGGTCTTTCCCCATCCAGCACGACATCACTCGGGATTCCCCCGGAGGAGCTGCAGCTGACTGCAATCAAGGCCCGGGACCGAGTGGCTGCCGCTTGCTCCGCTGTGCACCCGTCCATAGTCATGAAGCATGTGGCGGTGGCAGTCAGGTTGGTGGAAAGGAATCCTGAGCTGCTTGACTTTCCCGAGTTCGACGCCCTCCTCGCCTCTGTCTCCGCACAGGAGCGGCGGTTCCCGGGCCTCACCTTCGCCTCGCCTTCCACCAGAGATTGTCGTGGCCTCCATAACCCTCCTCAGCTTGAACCCCGTCCGGATCCAGCTCCGGGTCGCCGCAAGGGCTCTACCCCTCGCACAGCTGCCTCTTCTGCGCCTCATCAGAGGGGATTTCCCGCAGCCTCATCTCCCCCTGGGCTGTCTCCCGCTCTCTCGTCAGCGTCCCATGCCCAGCTCATTTCGGCTGTTGCCCCCTCCTCCTCGATGCATTCCCCAGCCGCTGTGTGTACTCCGGTTCCAGCCCTGGCGAGCCCCGTCCCGGAACCATCTCCAGCGGGTCCACCTCTTCCATCCAGGGGGCCCTCTGGCGCCATCCAGCGGGGAGGAGGAGGAACAACGTCCCCTACAGCAGGAACCATCTCTGCCCTGGGAGAAAGGCAAGTGCAGGGGTTCGCAGCCCCCCCGAGCTTCCTCCACCTGCTGTAGAAAAGATTACTAAACCTGCTACCTCTGTGTTTCCCCCTGTCGAGCGGTCCGCGACGCCAGGCCGACATCGTCGGTTGAAGAGGGGGCCTGCGGCGCCGGAAAGCCTGGATCCGGCCCTGCAGCCACGTCGTGGACGGAGGAGAAGAGCGGACTGTGGCCCGGAGCCTGAGCCGACGAAGAAGCGTCCCCGGGTCTCCTCGCCGGAGCGGTCCGAGCCAGTGGGTCGAGGGTCCCCTGCCCCCACGCCATATGGGTCATCGGCGTGGACAGCAGTGTGGGAGGAACCTCAGGCTGCAAATGACATCCTGCCAGCTGCGGAGCCCAACGCAGCTGAGTTCGAGCCTGCTGACGAGAGTCGCCACCCTGAACCTGGATCGTCGGAGTCCTGGGTGGCAACAGAACCCGAGTGCAGGCAAGTGCTCCCTCTTCTGTCTCTGTCCCCTGTGTTGGAGCATTTTTGCCTGCCTCTCAGGGAGGCGAGTGAGGAGCAGCCGCCTGCTGCGTCCGAGCTCGTCTCGCTGGGTTGTGTTGCTACCGGTGATTCTAATCCCGGTTTTCTCGTTTCTGAGCCTTGTTGCAGTGTCGCCGGCGTGGAACGAGTCGGAGTCACTGGGTTGGAGGTCCCAGGTTCGGGGGTGGAGATCATCAGCGGAGCTGCACCGACCCAATCGGGGTCCATCGCAGAGGCTGCTGTGGCCCAGTCGGGGTCCGACGAGGGTGCATCAGAGGCCCAATCGGGGTCCGCCGCGGGTGCAGTTCTGGCCCAATCGGGGTCCACCGCGGGTGCGGATCTGGCCCAATCGGGGTCCAACGTGGGTGCACCGGAGGCTCGATCGGGGTCCACCATGGGTGCGGTTCTGGCCCAATCGGGGCCCGACGTGGGTGCAGCTGGGACCCAATCGGGGTCCAGCGGAGGTGCAGCGCCAGCGTGGTCCGCAAACGGGGGAGGAGCTGCGGACCTGTCACCGTCGAACAGATCACAGGCTCATCCTGGTCATCTGTCTCCTCTGAGTCACCGCCCCTGTGCATCATCGCCGGGGGTCGTGGGGGCTCCTGCTTGCTCGCCCCGGCTCTCCCGAGTTTTGTTCTCGTTAGGGAGGCCACCACAGGCTGTGTTTCCCCCAGGACCGGTGGCTGAGGGACACAGGTCGGCCGCCGGAGGAACTGTTTCGCCAGTTCGGCACCTCGGGTCGGCCACCCGACATTTTATGTGTGTCTTCGGGCAACCTGGTTCGACCACTGGAGGAGCAGACGTGCTGGGCGTTGGACTCTGGTGAGCCGCCTGGTCATGCTCCGGATCCTGAGACCACCCGCCGGCTGTTGGACGCGGGGAGACCACCTGAACTGTTCTGCGACGCTTGGTCTCCGCCGGTCAGCATAAGCTGTCGGGGGGGGGGGGGGGGTTTTCTGGGTTAATCCGTCACAATGATTGTTCTGTCTTTTTTTTTCTTGTCCTTGCTGTTCGGTGTATTTTGTGTTTTGGGCTATGTCTTGCAGTTGTCCTAACATGTTATGTGGCCTTGTTTTTCCCTGTATTTTGTTCTTCTTTTTTTTTTTTGAATATTTGGTATTGTGCCATAGTCTTGTGCTTTCTTGTCCTTACCCGGTAGTTCTGGGGTTTTTTTCTATCCATGTGGTTTTTTTTTTCTGAGCAGTTATTCTTGCCATTGTCCAGTATGCCGTTTTGCTCTTTCTGACTCTCTCCCTCCTACCGGCACCCCATCCGCCCACCCTAGGGGGGTGGGGTGGGGGCTTGGGTGTTACTTGGGCTGCTCAGGTGCTCGGCCTTGAGGGGGAGGCTCTGTCACAGCCCGAGTGCCGGTTCCGTCCACACTCGGATCTTATACCTTTTCCTGGCTTTGACAGCAGGGGTTTCCTTCTAGCTCCCCGGGCTCTTATTGTGACAGCGCCCGGTGGAGCTCCCTGCTGTCAGAGCCAACAGCTGTGCTGCATTCGGGGTCATTAGTGACCAGGGTTATAAGCAGGCGCTGAATGCTCCCCGATGCAGCAGTCTTTGTCTACGTTCCTGTATGTTCCTGTTAACCTTTGCTGTTAACATTCCTGTTAATCTACCCGTTGAGCTACTGTTAGGATACGCTCTGTTCCGGTTATACTTTCCCGTTAAGGTACGTCCTGTGTTTGTCTTACCCGCACATTCATTCCCTTGTTATCGCACTTCCTTAACAAACATCACTGCAACTCACTGGTGACTGCTGCATCTTATGGTGGCTCGTGAGGGCCACCGTGACACAAACAAGCATTTGTGATACACTGGCAATGAGTCTTTTACAGTAGTGTGGAGGAATTTTGGCCCACTCATCTTTGCTGAATTGTTGTAATTCAGCCACACTGGCGGGTTTTCAACGCACGAACCGCCTTTTTAAGGTCATACCACAGCATCTCAGTCGATTCAGGTCAGGACTTTGACTAGGCTACTCCAAAGTCGTCTTCTTTTTTTTTTTTTCTTAAGCCATTCAGAAGTGGACTTGCTGATGTGTTTTGGATCATTGTCCTGCTGCAGAACACAAGTGCGCTTCAGCTTGAGGTCACGAACAGATGGCCGGACATTCTCCTTCAGGATTTTTGGTAGACAGCAGAATTCATGGTTCCATTTACCACAGCAAGTCTTCCAGGTCCTGAAGCAGCAAAACAGCACCAGACCATCACAACTACCACCACCATATTTTACTGTTGGTATGATGTTCCTTTTCTGAAATGCTGTTACTTTTACACCGGATGTAATGGGGGACACACACCTTCCAAAAAGTTCAACTTTTGTCACATCAGTCCACAGAGTATTTTTCCCAAAGGGTCTTGGGAATCATCAAGTTGTTTTCTGGCAAAACTGAGACGAGCCTTTATGTTCGTTTTGCCTCAGCAGTGGTTTTTGTTTTGGAACTCTGCATGCAGGCCATTTTTTGCCCAGTCTCTACTTATGGTGGAGTCATGAACACTGACCTTAACTGAGGCAAGTGAGGCCTGCAGTTCTTTGGATGTTGTTGGGGGTCTTTTGTGGACCTCTTAGATGAGTCGTCGCTGCGCTCTTGGGGTAATTTTGGTCGGCCGGCCATCCTGGGAAGGTTCACCACTGGTCCATGTTTTCGCCATTTGTGGATAATGGCCCTCACTGTGGTTTGCTGGAGTCCCAAAGCTTTAGAAATTGGCTTTATAGCCTTTTCCAGACTGATAGATCTCATTTACTTTGTTCCTGAATTTCTTTGGATCGCAGCACGATGTCTAGCTTTTAAGGATCTTTTGGTCTACTTCATTTCGTCAGGCAGGTCCTATTTAAGTGATTTCATGATTGAGAACAGGTGTGGCAGTAATCAGGTGTGGGTGTGGCTAGAGAAATTGAACCTAGCTCAACTCAAAGATGTGATAAACCACAGTTAATTTATGTTTTAATGGGGGGGATCCACTTTTTCAAACAGGGCCATGTAGGTTTGGATTTTTTTTCCTCTTAATAATAAACACCTTCATTTAAAAAACTGCATTTTGCATTTACTTGTGTTATCTTTGTTCTAATATTTAAATTTGTTAATGATATGAAACATTTAAGTGTGACAAACATACAAAAAAATGAGAAATCTGGAAGGGGACAAACACTTTTTCCACACCACTGTATGTATGGCTTACTTGGGTTGTTACTGATATCTGGGTGAAAACCTCAAGTCAGTGGCTCCATCAGAAATATGTTAATAAGAAAAATGTTTTGATGTGTTCAATACTTATTTTCCTCACTGTGTGCGTTAACAATTTGCTGCTATTCTAACCTTAGTTTTCACTAAATGGCTCAAAATTTTATTTGTCTGAATAAAGAATGAGAATGTAAATCATATAAATGTGATAATTACAGTACACTAGTTGAGAAGATTTGATTGTAATTATAATTAAAATAAAGAAAAAAAATTAAACGCAGTATCATTCACTCCATATCCATGTCATATCAGATGCAAAATATAAGATTCTAAATGTCGTTACCGGACTGCAGTGTTGCTGTGTTGCATGACAGCACACCACTTCCTTATACCAGAGAACAGTACACCCTGTCCCAGTCCATTAACTTGGTAAGCAGAACAGATATCTCCTTGCCAAACAGATTTACTTTGCCAAAAGGAACCCTGCTCATATTTGATGTGTGCGGTACAGTATATAAATAGTATTTATAGACTCTTCTTGCTAGGTAATGACTTTAATACTTTATTTAAATTGCTCTACTTATGATAGACCTGACAGGGGGTAATGGGGAAGGGAATTGAAAAGATGGGAAGTGGTCGGAAGTGGTGGGAGGTGAGGGGGTCGGGAGGGGGAGAGAAAGAAAGACCAAATAGAGAAAACACAAAAAACATTTCTGCTTCTGAGGAGATCTCATCACGAGCCTGATATCTGCACTTGTAAGAGAACAGAGAGTGTGAGTGCGTATGTGGTTTGCCAGAAACCACAAAAAAAGAGAGGGTAGCAGGCCACAGCAACGTCCCCCTGGAACTGTGAGCAAGCAAGACAGTGCCCCCAACTCCTGGGCAACCCACAGCCAGAGGAGACCAGGCCACCGGGCACGCCACCCCCTGAGGTCCATGGACCCATGGTTGAAAAACACTGTGTACAGCAGGGGAACATTTGTGTATCTTGCTAGATGGCTCCATAGACTGTAAATAAAGAAGAACAACATGAGAGCACTGCAAAAGTGAAGCCCACACACCTGCAGTAAGACAATAAGCTCTTTATTTCCCTATTATTTATGTGACAGTTTGCTGAACTTAAAAGTAAAAATACTCCACTAATAAATTTTTCCAAAAATACCTGTGGTTCCTCATAGGTAGTTCTTATAATGCTGATTAAAGTGTTTGGGTTTATCAGTTATGTGATGCTAGAACAACAGGGGTGTGGTCATGACTGAGGGCTATGTTTGAGAGAATTTCCTATGAGCTTTTGCATAGACTGCTAGGGGGAATCTTTACTATATGGCTCTGCTTCATAGTCTTTACTGCACTGACTCTAGCTGCAAACAACGTCAAAATACATCATCCATATATAGAACAGTGGATTGGCACCAGAATGAACAAGCTGTTTATTATCTTTTATGATTTTTTTAAAAATCTCTGTGCAGACTTCACAGCAGTATTACGAGTGTTCACTGGATTGTTTCAATAACTGCTGCCAGTGTAGAGGCTTACTCTCCTTTGTGATGCACATTTGGGATTTTTCTAATTACCTCCACCAAGGAGATAATGCTTTCTTGTGGGTTTGTTTGTTTGTGTGTCTTTCTGTTAGCAACACTATGCAATACCTACTGGACAGATTTTGATGAAATTTTCACCACAGATGGCCCTTGGGCTACGGATGAAACACAATTCGTACACGCATTTTGGCTCACATTGTGTGAGCCAAAATGCATGTGAAAGTAATGTTGCTTGGTAATAAGGAAGACACCAATCACAGTTGATGCCCAGGTAGTTACAGTGGGGTAAAAAAGTATTTAGTCAGCCACCAATTGTGCAAGTTCTCCCACTTAAAAGATGAGAGAGGTCTCCAATTTTCATCATACGTATACCCTCAACTATGAGAGACAAAATAAGAAAAAAAAAATCCAGGAAAATCACATGAAGGATTTTTAATGAATTAATTGGTAAATTCCTCGGTAAAATAAGTATTTGGTCAATAACAAAAGTTCATCTCAATACTTGTTATATATCCCTTTGTTGGCAATGACAGAGGTCAAACGTTTTCTGTAAGTTTTCACAAGGTTTTCACACACTGTTGCTGGTATTTTGGCCCATTCCTCCATGCAGATCTCCTCTAGAGCAGTGATGTTTTGGGGCTGTCGCTGGGCAACACAGACTTTCAACTCCCTCCAAAAGATTTTCTATGAGGTTGAGATCTGGAGACTGGCTAGGCCACTCCAGGACCTTGAAATGCTTCTTCGAAGCCACTCCTTCGTTGCCCGGGCGGTGTGTTTGGGATCATTGTCATGCTGAAAGACCCAGCCACGTTTCATCTTCAATGCCCTTGCTGGTGGAAAGGAGGTTTTCACTCAAAATCTCACAATACATGGCCCCATTCATTCTTTTCCTTTACACGGATCAGTCGTCCTGGTCCCTTTGCAGAAAAACAGCCCCAAAGCATGATGTTTCCATCCCCATGCTTCACAGTAGGTATGGTGCTCTTTCTCCTCCAAACACGACAAGTTAAGTTTTTACCAAAAAGTTCTATTTTGGTTTCATCTGACCATATGACATTCTCCCAATCCTCTTCTGGATCATCCAAATGCTCTCTAGCAAACTTCAGACGGGCTTGGACATGTACTGACTTAAGCAGGGGGACACATCTGGCACTGCAGGATTTGAGTCCCTGGCGGCATAGTGTGTTTCTGATGTATCCTTTGTTACTTTGGTCCCAGCTCTCTGCAGGTCATTCACTAGGTCCCCCCATGTGGTTCTGGGATTTTTGCTCACCGTTCTCATGATCATTTTGACCCCACGGGGTGAGATCTTGCGTGGAGCCCCAGATCGAGGGAGATTGTCAGTGGTCTTGTATGTCTTCCATTTTCTAATAATTGCTCCCACAGTTGATTTCTTCACACCAAGCTGCTTACCTATTGGAGATTCAGTCTTCCCAGCCTGGTGCAGGTCTACAATTTTGTTTCTGGTGTCCTTTGACAGCTCTTTGGTCTTGACCATAGTGGAGTTTGGAGTCTGACTGTTTGAGATTGTGGACAGGTGTCTTTTATACTGATAACGAGTTCAAGCAGATGCCATTAATACAGGTAACGAGTGGAGGACAGAGGAGCCTCTTAAAGAAGAAGTTACAGGTCTGTGAGACCCAGAAATCTTGCTTGTTTGTAGGTGACCAAATACTGAGGAATTTACCATTTAATTCATTAAAAATCCTTCAATGTGATTTTCTGGATTTTTTTTTCTCTCATTTTGTCTCTCATAGTTGAGGTATACCTATGATGAAAATTGGAGACCTCTCTCATCTTTTAAGTGGGAGAACTTGCACAATTGGTGGCTGACTAAATACTTAACTTACTAAAGAAAGAACAAATAGGGAAGAATGGGCTAAAAAAATCAACTGAATGCTTTAATGGTTTTTGTAAATAATAATGTATGTAACTTTGCCTTATTTTTTAGGATGACAATTTAACATCTGTCTGGGAACTGCAGATAAAGCCATTTTTGCTAATTCTGGTACATTTTACAGTTATGTGAATTAATGTCCCTGTCAAATAAACCAGTAAATGAAATAAAATAAATAAATGTAGTGCACATGGATGCAACATACAGACATGAATGGGTTTGAAACTTCAGGAAAAGAGGATGATGCTTCTGCAAACTTTCATAAACTTTAATTAACAATGGCACAGAAGTCACTCTGTGCCATTGTTTCGATGGCACAGAGTGCCATTGATTTGCCATTGATTGATTTGCCATTGATTTGTTGATGCGATCTGGCGTGGTTTCCCGTCCGTTGCCGGCCCCCACCACGAAGTGAGCCCACTCTCGACAGCTTCTGCAGCGGGCTGACAGGTGGCTGTTGGGGAGCTTGTTGGGCTGAAAGGGCGCATGGCCAAGGCAGATGTGGGCGCATCTCCTGTCTCTGTGGGGAGTTACAGTGAAAAGTAAAACGCTGCAAACTCCTTGTTCATTGATTTATTTCCCTAAAAATAAACACATTAATGCCTAATAAGTCTGTGATGAAAATGACACCCCCCCTTCCCGCGCCCACTGAGCATCACACTGGAACACACTGGCACACATGCTCCATGTTCATTCATTCATTCTCCTAAAAGAAATCCTACATTTATGCTTAATCTATAGACTTAGACGGTAAGTATGCAATTAAAATGAGAGTGTGGATAAAATTTTAAAAAAGTAGTGTGTGATCATCATATAATTAAAATGACGGGCAATCATGTGATGACTGTTACAACTCCTATTAAAATAAGATCAGCGTATGCTCCTCATGAGCTCCAGAGCTGCGCGATTTCAAGAAGACGCCACTGTATCATTAAACTAGAAAACCACTCAGAGAGCACATGCCTCTGCCAAAGCTCCTTCTGTCTGTCATGGATCACCTCCAAAATGTAATGGGTTTGTGTGTAGGCCTAGAGCCACTTCTGGTGAAAATTGCATCAAAGTCTGTCCATTAGTTTTGGAGTATTGTTGCTAATGCACAGTGAGAAGGTAAGAGCCTTGGCTGAGGTATGCATTCTTAGATCATCAACAAAATGTAATGGGTTCGTCTGTAGCCCAAGAACAACCTCTGGTGAAAATTTCATCCAAATCCGTTCAGTAGTTTTGGAGTATTGTTGCTAAAACTGTGTGAGAAGATAAGAGTCTTGGCGGAGGTATGCATTCTCGTATCCTCGCTAAAATGTAATGGGTTCCTCTCTAGCCCAAGAAGCACCTCTGGTAAAAATTTTATCCATATCCATCCAGTAGTTTTTGTGTAATCCTGCTGCACAAATACAAATAAAGCCCTTAGTGGAGGTATGCACTCTCAGATCATTACCAAAATCTAATCATCTGTTTCCCGTGCCATTACACACCTTTCCTGAAAATTTCATCAAAATCCGTTCATAACTTTTTGAGTTATGTTGGTAACCAACCAACCAACCAGCGCTACCGAAAACATTACCTCCTCACTTGGCGTTGGTAACAATGCACTTCTGACGATAAACCTCACTTTTCCTGATCAAAAGCAGATTCTCATGGAATACACTATAGGAGTAATGTGCATTAGATTGCACGCTGCCACACCTCTTTGAAATGACTCTCTTCCTCCCAGTGCAGTGCAGGCGCACTGTCTACTCAGTGCACCCATAGCACTATCAAATTACCAGTAGACTCTACTGGTAATTTGATGGTGTGATGCATAGCTTAAAAACAGACAATACTCTGACAGAAACTAACAAAAACACTGGCGTACGGCAGAAAGTCTGTCGGAAAAGTCCACGGATGACCATCAAAATAGGGCCCTAAGAATTAAAAAGAAACATGACAAGAAAAAGCTAAGGAAAAGAAAAAAGATAATTAGTGGTAAAAGTAGTAAACACAGGATCTCCTTTTCTCACCTTCATGCAGTCAGTATTGTTGTTGTTTTTCTTCTCTTTTATATAACCATGAATAAACTGGTGCATCAATATATTTCCATTACCTATTGGGCTGGGGTAAAACTGCAGATGATGGCTATGTGCAGGCGTCAAACGCTTGGTCGAACAGTAGACGCAAATGACGCATATACTCTATACAGCCAAGTGTGCCCCAGCCTTGTCCAAAGCGTAGGTGCACCATAGACATGCAAAACATAAAGCCAGCTTAAAGTCATCCGATGCTTACATCAACCATGCTTCAAGCACACACATCTGATGTAGTGCCCACTGATTGCCGCTGCTCACTCAAGAGTACAAAAAGAATGAGTCTTTCAGTGTAAGGGGAGGAAAACTCATTTTCCAACACACCAGTGCACAGCAATCTCAGCTCAGTCTGATACTGTAAAGTGAATAAAAGCATCTATCTCACTCAGTGTACCAGTACTTCTACTGCTAATGAAAATAACATTGTATAAACATTTAAAAACAGAAACTTATTATCATAATGGCTGACTGAGGGTGGTGCTGGTGGGGTTGGCCCTCCGCTTGCCATGCTTGATGTAAACTGGACCTCAGTGAAAACTAATTGGGGAACCCTGGTTTAGATCAGGCTGAATTAAATGAAAACTACAAATACTTTATTTAACCTTCTTTAAGTATTCTTTCATCCCGCTATCAGAACAGCAGGAATCATTTATTTGCATAATTACCTAATAATAATGTAACAGTTGTGGCAGTCAAAGTAACCTGTGTCATGTCATTACACTTTACACATAACACGTCACATCCCAGGCACACCCTAAATCTGGTGATCTGTTTAAGCGTCCATCATCTCCCCCTGGAGCTGTTGCAGCTCTGCTCCGCATTCCTGCCTGTTGTTTAATCCCCTCCACTGCCCCAGCATCCACCTGCAGATTATTTTCCCAATTTGCTCATGCACATCACTAACCATAACCCTTATAATTAAAGAAAATGTAAACAAAATATGTCACAAACATTTCACAAAGACATGTGTGAGCTGTTAAAATGTAGAAAAGGGTGCAATCAATGACCCCTTTAAATGTGTCCAATTACATATGGACAAATAACTGAGCTAATAATGACCTTGTGATTATTATTAATAGTTATCAGTAACTCTTAACAAATTTCTGTCTGGGACCTGCTGACAGGGTGACCTGTCGCCTGATTGCTGGGGTCTTTCTGCAACTGTGGGGGTCCTCCCTACAGTTGATAGTGCTATGAGATGACTGTTGTTGTGAAATGGCGCTATATAAATAAAGTTGAATTGAATTGAATTGACCATCTTTGATCAACTGTCCCTTAGTAATCTTATATAAACATAAAATGGGTTTCATTTCCATTTCAACTACATGTCTTTAAAGAATTGTGAACGTTCCTGTTGGCCTTCCTACTTTAAGCAGTCTTTCTCAGCATTTAGGAGTCAAATGATGTAAACACCTGCCAAAATACTCAAAACTGCCCATGTACCTGACTGTTACATTACATCTAGGTGTCTCCAAGACCACATGTTGCTGTAATCACACACACAAACAGACTCATGAGGTTAAAACAATACCAGATACACCACTGTGATTAGGAACAATCACACTCAGTCAAATACAGTTATATTGATATATTTATTTGAGTAATCATGTTGAACATCAGGATGACCCCAGTGGAGTACATCCCAGCTTGGCTGAATACAGTGGAGATGAGCATTGTCTTTGAAACACAGCTTTTCTCTGCCTAATCCCTTTGGGGAATGATCATTTTCAGTCTTCATGCTTTTTCATCCTGTGTCTGATTAACAGGCAGACATCCTCGGAGAGTTCAGCCAGTGGGACGGTGTCCAACGACAAGCAGGTGGTCTACGAGGCCATCTGCGGCAAAACAGGTGGGTTTAATGTTGCACTTCTGCATAAGACTCGTACTGTGCTGTACTCCTCAGGCAGGAGGGGAAGTTATGCTGTTTCTATGCCAGTGTTAATGATTACGGCCAGACATAGTGGACATTCCCCATGGAGGACTGATAAACACCACTGGATATTTTTACCCAGCTCCTGCTTGCTCAATGCGTGTTGTACATTGTAAAAAAATGTAGGCAATGTCCTTGCAATAAATTATGTCAAAATCTTAATTACAACCTTTTCAGATTGGATTGATTTTTATCCAGGACTAGGTGATGTGACCTTAAATCAGCATCATGATTGATTGAACAATTTACTTTTTATTTCAGTTTTGTTTGTTTGCTTTGCTTTGTGGTATGACCAATAAAGAACATGATTTATCAATAGATTATTGAAATTAATTTTGAATTATTTATAAAAGATATTACTTCAGTTTCACTTTCTATTTTCTGTTCGTCAGAGAGAAAGGAATTTAAATTTATTTTTTGAAAATCTTTTCACTTTTACTGTGAAATCTCAACATTTATTTTGAAAGCATCTACTTTCTGCTGCAGTTGGGGAGCAACACTGAGTTTCATTTTCAAACTGTGGCATAAAGTTCCTGATTTTTAATTTCATAATATGAAGCTGAAGCAGCTAAGCCAACACTAAAGCAGCTCTGCTCCACCCCCACTGATCTCCTACAAGGTTTGTTTTAGCACGATGAATCCGAGGGAAAGAGGAGAGGTAAACTAATCACAGCTGCTGCTGCTACAGGTTTCCTTTGCATGGACCTGAGAGACTCATTTAAATATCAGCTGATTGTTTTTGTTTTGTATGCTTTATTAGTCCCGGAGAGAAGCTCAGGGGCATCCGTTCAGCTGGATGAAGCAGCCATAGTGTAGCGCCAATCCCTTCGCCATTCACACACATTTAACCTAACTTGCATATTTTTGAAACGTCTGAGGAAAATAGAGTAAACCCATGTAAGTATGGGGAGAGCATGCAAATTCCACACAGAGAGGTCCTGCTGGTTGGTGGATGTGAATCCAAAACCTTCTTACTTTTAGGCAACAGTGCTAACCACTACACCACCATCTTGCCCATCTAGAGCACCATACACACTGCAACAACACACTATTATCATCACTCTATATATAATTCAAGAAAATCTGTGTCTGTCTGTCTGTGTCACAATCATAGGACTCGCAAAGATCATAGGACTCGCTGTGACATCATCAAAAGATCAAAGGCAGGCATCATAGGACTCGCTATGACATCAAAAGATCAAAGGCAGGCATCATAGGACTTGCTATGACATCATCAAAGATCATAGGACTCACTATGACATCATCAAAGATCAAAGGCAGGCATCACTGAATGAGTGGGTGACGTGCTTGTTTACACATGCTTTCTACGGGCATGCAGAAGTACTTGCTTATGCTTGGTTTCTATGGGTATGCTTGACATCATCAAAGATCATAGGACTCGCTGTGACATCATCAAAGATCATAAGACTCACTATGGCATCATCAAAGATCAAAGGCAGGCATCACTGAACGAGTGGTGACGTGCTTGCTTACACCTGCTTTCTACAGGCATGCAGAAATACTTGCTTATACTTGATTTCTACGGGCATGCACGGGTATACACTAGTCTATTAATTCAAGAAATCTCTGTGCGTCTGTGTGTCACGATCACAAGACTTTGTGTTGCCATGGTAACCATGTCAAAGGTAGGCATCACTGAACGAGTGGTGATGTCAGAGATCAAAGGCAGACATCACTGAACGAGTGGTGACGTCAAAGATCAAAGGCAGGTTTCATAGGACTTACCGGGCATCACTCTGACATTGTCAAAGATCAAAGGCAGGCATCACTGAAAGAGTGGTGATGTCAAAGATCAAAGGCAGGCATCACTCACAATCATAGGACTCACTATGACATCATCAAAGATCATAGGACTCGCTATGACATCATCAAAGATCAAAGGCAGGCATCACAGATAAGGCAGGCATCACTGAACGAGTGGTATGACATCAAAGATCATAGGACTCGCTAGGACATCATCAAAGATCAAAGGCAGGCATCACTGAACGAGTGGTATGACATCAAAGATCATAGGACTCACTATGACATCATCAGAGATCAATGGCAGACATCACTGAACGAGTGGTGACGTGTTTGCTTACACCTGCTTTCTACGGGCATGCAGAAATACTTGCTTATACTTGGTTTCTACGGGCATGAACAGGTATGCACTAGTCTATATTAATTCAAGAAATCTCTGTCTTTCTGTTTGTGTGTGTGTCACGATCATAGGACTTTGTGTTGCCATGGTAACCATGTCAAAGATCAAAAGGCAGGCATCACTGAAGAGTGGTGACGTCAAAGATCAAAGGCAGGTTTCATAGGACTCACTATGACATCATCAAAGATCAAAGGCAGGCGTCACTGAATGACAAGTTTCACCATGGTTACTGGTGCCATGGTAACCATGTCAAAGATCAAAGGCAGGTTTCAACATAGTTACTGTTGCCATGGTAACCATGTCAAAGATACAGCAGAAATACTTGCTTATACTTGGTTTCTACAGGCATGCACGGGTACTATGTCAAAGATCAAAGGCAGGCATGCAGAAATGCTTGCTTACACTTGCTTCCTACGGGCATGCAGAAATACTTGCTTATACTTGGTTTCTACGGGCATGCACGGGTATGTATGAGTGACCATAAAAGGAGTTGTTCACATGTAACCATGTCAAAGATCAAAGGCAGGCATCACCATGGTTACTGTTGCTTTGGTAACAGAAACTTTCTATGGGCATGCAGAAATGCTTGCTTACACCTGCTTTCTACGGGCATGCATAAATACTTGCTTATACTTGGTTTCTGTGGTGGTTATCAAGATGGCACCCACAGTGGTCGCCATGGTGCTTCGTTGCGCTTTTCTTTGTTTGTTTTTGTTCATCAATTGTGTGTCTGCCTGCTCTTACATCCGTGAAGAGCTACTAAATATCAGGACTTTCACTCCCACGGACCTACTCCCAGTTTTTTTGGCTCCTGCCGCCGATCCGGTTCACCTTTTAGCCCAAAAAGTGAGACGGCGAAAGAGAGGAAGACGAGCGGGCGCTCTCGTGCGTCTTCGCAGGAGAGGCACGCGCACGGCTCTGCCTGGGATATTTCTGTCCAGCGTCAATTCTCTCTATAACAAGGTAGAGGAACTGAGACTGAGGATGCGATTTAAGGACCTCTCCACCTTGTGTGCTCTCTGCTTTACTGAGACCTGGCTTAAGGAACAGACACCGGACAGCGCGCTCCTCCTCGATGGATTTCAGCTGTTTCGTGCAGACCGAGATAAGGAGCTCTCCGGCAAGACCACAGGAGGAGGAGTCTGCTTCTACATTAACAGCAGCTGGTGCTCCGATGTAACTGTGATCTCCCAACTGTGTTCTCCCACTCTGGAATATTTATTCATCAACTGCAAGCCATTTTATTCCCCGCGTGAGTTCGCTTCATTCATCCTGGCCGCTGTTTACATCCCGCCCGACGCGGACGTGCGCGAGGCTCAGCGCACGCTCGTGGATCACATTCAGCAAGCGGAGCGAACTTTTCCGGACTCTCTGGTTATTGTGGTTGGCGACTTTAACCAGAGCAACCTGAGCCACGAACTCCCCCGCTACAAACAGTTTATTAAATGCCCCACCAGAGGAGAGAACACGCTAGATCACTGTTACACTACAGTTAAGGATGCGTATCGCGCTGTTCCCCACGCTGCGCTCGGATTATCTGATCACGTGATGGTCCACCTGATTCCCACATACAGACAGAGGCTGAAGCTCACAAAACCTGTTGTGAGCACTACGAGAAAATTGACCAGTGAAGCTGGGGAGAGGCTGCACACGTGCTTGGAAATAACTGACTGGGGCATGTTTAAAGGAGCCACACATGATCTAGATGAGTACACGGACACTGTGAACTCATATATCCACTTTTGTGAGGAGAGCATTCTTCCATCGCGCACCAGGGTGAGTTACTCCAACGACAAGCCCTGGTTCACAGCCAAGCTCAGACAGATCAGGAAGGAGAAGGAAGCAGCGTTGAAAAGTGGAGACAGGGACTGCTACAAGGAGGTCAAATACCGGTTTAGCAGAGAGCTGAGGAGAGCTAAATCTGTGTATTCTGAGAGACTCCAGCAACAGTTCACTGCTAACGACTCTGCTTCTGTGTGGAGAGGACTGAGGCAAATCACCAACTATCGGCCTCAAGCTTCTAAGGGTCAGGATGACAAAGCCCTTTGTCAAAGACTGTCCCAACACTATGCCCGTTTTGACACCTCGTCAGCTGTGTCCAACTCCCCCCTCCCCCCAGCGCCACTGCCTCCATGGTCCCCACTTCATCAAAGGCGGCCCCCCCTCCTCCCCCCCTGCCCTTGTCATCAGTGAGCAGGACGTGCACAGACAGTTCTCCAGACTGAACCCGTGCAAGGCCCCCGGTCCGGATGGCGTGTCTCCCTCCACCCTGAGACACTGTGCTGAAGAGCTGACTCCTGTCTTCACAGACATTTTTAACACCTCCCTGAAGTCATGCCATGTGCCGTCCTTCCTCAAAACCTCTACCATCGTCCCTGTCCCCAAGAAGCCACGGATCACTGGACTTAACGACTACAGACCTGTAGCGCTCACCTCTGTAGTCATGAAGTCCTTTGAGCGCCTGGTCCTGCCCCACCTCAAGACCATCACCACTCCCCTCCTGGACCCGCTGCAGTTTGCCTACAGAGCCAACAGATCTGTGGACGACGCAGTCAACCTGGCCCTCCACTCCATCCTGCAGCACCTGGACTCCCCAGGAACCTACGCCAGGATCCTGTTTGTGGACTTCAGCTCTGCATTCAATACCATCCGCCCCGCTCTGCTCCAGGACAAGCTGTCCCTGCTCAACATGCCTGACTCCCTCTGCAGGTGGATCACCGACTTCCTGACGGACTGGAGGCAGCATGTGCGGCTGGGAAAGACTGTCTCAGACTCTGTTAGCATCAGCACCGGATCACCCCAGGGCTGTGTACTTCCCCCCTGCTCTTCTCCCTGTACACCAACTCCTGCACCTCCAGCCACCAGTCTGTCAAGCTGATCAAGTTTGCGGACGACACCATCTTCATCGGGCTCATCTCCAATGGCGACAAGTCCGCCTACAGGAGAGAGGTGGCCCAGCTGGCGTCCTGGTGCAGCCACAACAACCTGCAGCTGAACGCTCTGAAGACAGTGGAGATGATCGTGGACTTCAGAAAAGTCACAGCCCCTCTGCCCCCCCTTACCCTCACAGACTCTCCCATCACCACTACGGATTCCTTCCGCTTCCTGGGCACCACCATCACCCGGGACCTCAAGTGGGAGCCGACCATCAGCTCCCTCATCAAAAAGGCCCAGCAGAGGATGTTCTTCCTGCGGCAGCTGAGGAAGCTCAAGCTACCCACCAAGATGTTGGTGCAGTTCTACACAGCCACCATCGAGTCCATCCTCACCACCTCCATCACCGTGTGGTACGCAGGAGCCACTGCCAGGGACAGACTAAGACTGCAGCGCGTTGTGCGCGCTGCTGAGAAGGTGATCGGCTGCAAGCTCCCATCCCTCCAGGACCTGTACATCTCCAGGACCCGGAGGCGTGCAGGTCGGATCATAGCCGACCCTTCACACCCTGGACACGCACTGTTTGCCCCCCTCCCCTCTGGTAGAAGGTCCATTCAGACTAAAACCTCCCGCTACATGAACAGCTTCTTCCCCTCTGCCGTCAGACTGCTGAACACTAAGTGGCTTATTAGACTCTCGTGCACTACGTACAGCAGCTCAACCGGACTCATGATAATTATCACTGTTTTCTTTTGCACTACCGTCTGCACTATGTGGAACTCCACAATATCTGCTGCTTGTTAATATATTTAATAATTGCATAGATTAGTATTTCCATGTTTAATCTTGCAGCATTGCACCGAGACAAATTCCTAGTTTGTGTACTACATGAACAATGGCAATAAATCTCATTCTGATTCTGATTCTGATTCTGATTTCTACGGGTATGCACTAGTTTAATAATGAAAGAAAGGATTTATTTAGCATCCACATACAAATGGGACAGTGCATGAACGCATACAGAGTGGAAAGTATGAATACCAATGAAAAAAAAGAGCAAATAGTCGGCATGAGCAAGATTATTGGCTCAAAGGTCTAAAGGTTGGTTTCGATTAATTTTCAGTTTATCATAGAGCGCTGTTATTGTCCAATGGGAATTGGTGTCTTGACCTTCTTCAAATATGAAGATCCATCCCATATTTAGCAAAATAGTGATTTGTCACCCTGTAAAATATAACCATGGGTCATACAGTTGAAACCAGATATCTACATACACTGTATAAAAAGAAAAATAATCTTTTTTTTTCTCACTGTCTAACATGAAATCAGACTAAACTTTTCCTGTTTTAGGTCATTTAGGATTACCAAAATTATTTGAGAATTTTAAGAGAATTATTAGAGAACTTCTTTTAAGTCAGAAGTTTACATACACTAAGATTGCTATGCCTTTAAACAATTTGGGAAAGCCCAGATGATGATGTCATGACTTTGGAAGTTTGAGTTAAATGGAGGCACACATGTAGATGTATTTTAAGGCAAACCTCAAACACACTGCTTCCTTGTGTGACATTATGGGAAAATCAAAAGGAATCAGCCAAGATATCAGGAAGAGAACTGTGGAGCTCCACAAGTCTGGTTCATCCTTTGGTACAATTTCCAGATGCCTAAAGGTGCCACGTTCATCTGTTCAAACAATTATATGCAAGTATAAACACCACGGGATTGTCCAGGCATCATATTGCTCAGGAAGGAGATAGGTTCTGTGTCCCATAGATAAATGCGTTTTGGTGTGTATCAACCCCAGAACAAAAGCAAAAGACCTTGTGAAGATGCTGGCCGAAGCTGGTAAAAGAATATCATTATCCACAGTGAAATGAGTCCTGTACCAACATGGGCTGAAAGGCCACTCAGGAAAGAAGAAGCCATTACTCCAAAATAGAGCTGGGTGATAAAACGATAACGATAATTATCACAAAATAAATTTTCCTCGATAGAGACATAAAACATGATCGATAGAACTCATTTGTTCCGTGTTTTGACAGACAACATGAAAAGCCAATGAAAATGAGAATACACTGCACCAATCATGTGACTGGAAGTCATGTTCGATTGACATACACAACAGCGTACGTACACGCAGCACGCAGCTGGGGCTTAGCACACCTGCTAATGTTTAGGCTAGTGCAGCCGTGTAGAAATTGGAGTGGGTTAAAAAGAAAGTGACAACAGAAAACATTAATGAAACGTCCAGCATTGCCAAAGAAGACACCGAAACGGATGCTGCCCAATGCTCAATAGACAAGGAGATTGCTGAAAAGAAGGATCCGAGGAATTCAGTAGTGGGGAGATATTTTGGCAATTTAAAGTCTGACAAGAAGCAGGTTAGCGTGCACTGCAAACTGTCAAGCACGTTCCCACAAAATCAGGTAACACTACAAATCCTTTTTACCATTTGAAGCAGTGCCATCCTGTTGAAAGTAAATGACCCTCGTTACCAATTCCCTGGCTGTAAATATTTCTCCCAGACAACACTTCCCCAGCTGTACACGGAATATAGAGAAACGGTTGAAAGGGAGCTGCAAAGTGTGGCACACTTCACTACTACGTCAGATTTGTAGTCAAGTTGCACATCTGAACCGTATATGAGCCTCACTGCCCACTTCATTGATCAAGATTGAAATTTGAAAAGCAAATGTCTTCAAACTTTCCTGAAGACCATACAGGTGAAGTCATTGCATTAGGACTGACCGAAGCACTTGCATCCTGGAGACTGAGTGAAGACAAACAAGTCTGTATGACAGACAGTGGGACAAATACAAGGGGGGGGGGGGGCTGAAAAGTTCATAGTGGTTATTTTTCAGTATAGTCTCCTCTTCAGTCCACACACTTCTTCCATCGGTGTTGCAGCACTTGGATCCCTGCGGTTGAAAAATAAACCACATTTGGTCAAATTTGACCACTATGAACTTTTCAGCCCCCCTCGTATAGTGAAGGCCACATCACTAAACGAGTGAACATGGCTGCAGTGCTTTGGGCATATACTTCACTCAGCTATGGGTAAGTTGAGCAGAATATTATAAAATATTTATATTTTATAATGTTTTATAATTATTTGAAATACAGTTGTATAATGTTCTACACTACATTTGTCGGGTTCAACTTCTGACAGAAAATAAATATTTAAAATTAATCTTGTTATAGCTTCACATCTCACTTAAGAGTAAAAAGGAACCTTTAAGCTCGACAGAAATAGTGATTTTTTTTTTATATCGCAATATGTATCTCGCCCAAAGATGCTGGGATAGGCTCCAGTCCCCCCGCGACCCGAAAAGGATTAAGTGGAAGAAGATGGATGGATGGATGGATGTATCGATATCGATCAATATGAAAAAAATTATCATGACTAGAATTTTTTTCGTATCTCCCAGCCCTATTCCAAAAGCAACATAAAAAACCAGATTATAGTTTGCAAATGCACACAGGGGCAAAGATCTTAATTTTTGGAGACATGTCCTGTGGTCTGATGAAACTAAAATTGAGCCGTTTGGCCATAATGATCATTGTTACATTTGGATGAAAAAGGGGTACGTTTGCAAGCCTGAGAACACCATCCCAACTGTTAAGTACAGGGGTGGCAGCATCATGTTGTGGAGGTATTTTGCTGCAGGAGGGACTGGTGCACTTCACAAAAAGATGGCATCATGAGGAAATGTTGAAGCAACTTCTCAAGACATCAGCCAGGAAGTTAAAGCTTGGGTGCAAATGGGTCTTCCAAATAGGCAATGACCCTAAGCATACCATCAAATTAGTTACAAAGTGGTTTAAGGACATAAAAGTCAATATTTTGAAGTGGCCATCACAAAGCCCTGATTGTAATCCCACAGAAAATTTGCAGGCAGAGCTGAAAAGATGTGTGTGAGCAAGGCGGCCTACAAACCTGACTCAATTACATCAGTTCTGTCAGGAGGAATGAGCCAAAATTCCAGCAAACTATTGTGAAAAGCTTGTGGAAGGACACCCAAAATGTTTGACCTAAGTCATACAGTTTAAAGGCAATGCTACCAAATACTAAGGAAATGTATGCAAACTTCTGAGTTCTCTAAAAAAATAGAAATAATTTTGATAATCCTAACTGACCTAAAACAGGAAAAGTTTAGTCTGATTTAAAGTCAAAAAGTGAGGAAAGAAAAGGTTATGTGCCTTTTTACACAAAGTATGTAAACATCTGGTTTCAACTGTATGTACTGTATACTGTTAAAATATTAAAATGCTTACTTCACAAACTATACACTTTATCTCCTTTAGCTCATTATGAATCAATCAGGTTGCACTTCCTCGATTTTATAACATCACAAACTGTCAAGCCCTGCCTTCAAGTAAGCTGACAAGACTGACTCCTGGCTTGTGATTGACATACTCAAAAAGCCTTTACCCAGTCAGATTAATGGCTTGTTAATGTATAGACAGCTTTTTTGTAAAACAACACAAAAATGTTTTTGGGCTTTAAAGCTACAGGTATATATCCCTCTGGATGTCAGAACTTAAATTGAAAACAAAACCCACACACACAATATACTAGGACCATAAGGATGCCAGAGCTCAATAGGCATCAACATTTTTCCTGTCATGTTCTACGTGGTCCAAGACAAAAGTCCAAATTGGAAAGGAAAAAGTCTGCAAATTTAGAATCAGTGATTAGAATTAAACAGTTGAACCATTTTCATCTTTTGGACAGTTCCTATGCTGTCTCCAAATTCTGCACCAAAAGAAATCTCACCTCCCACGGGAGAATCACAAATGGAGCTCAGACTTCATGGGTCCCATGCCCTCACGTGTGCCCCTGTCATCCTGCCCTATTTCCACAGCTCTTTCCATCCCGAGCAAAGTGTTGAGCTTATTGCAGTAACTGTGATACTGAGCAGCGTGCACTTAGTCACACATCTGTTTGTCTGATCATGGGCTTTTTCCAGAACTGTAACTCTATATTAGCATTAGCAAATCATACCGTTCCTCACATCATCACTGGAACGCTCAGCAGCTATAGATTATTTCTTTTCATTCTCCTTCCACCCTGACACCATGAAAGCTGGCTTAGGTTAACAAACATCTTATAAAGTCATCAATTATTGTAACTGGATCCTTTGGGAGCACCTTCTAATTTCACAACTGCATTTTTTCCATTGTTCAGATTGTGCGGGGTTGGGAAATACTTCATTCTTGGGCTTTAAAAAAAAATATCAAAAACTATAACTACAGATATCCCGGCCTCCAAACCAGATAGCAGGACAGGTTTAGCCATGCATTGAGAATGGGATCGGAGTTGAACAGAGCCTCAGTGTGCCTTTTTTAGAGAGGGGGTGGGTGTTATTAAAAGGGGTGCAGCCCTTTGTGCAGCTTAGAAGTGCATCAGGTCTTTCTGCTGCCCAGTGTACCTCTGCAGAAAGATGACTGTGCACCCTGATTGACTCTGACAGGCAGTTAGAGCGAATCCAAATGGAGAGCATTCTCTCTGATCAGCTGTCAGCCATAATTAATCACTCTCCTTTTATCTCTCTCTCTTGTGCACTCCCATGCTCGATTTCTCTCAGTGCTCATACAGCCCTCCTTCTATCCTCTGAAAAGGTTTTTTTTTTTTCTGCTCGACCGCCCCTCCTTCCTCTCCCAGCTTCTCCTATGTTGATTTTTAACCACGGCGTGGGGGCAGGATTCTGACGAGGACCTACCAAAGCTTACAAAACTAGATTCATATCGGCCACATGTGTTTTTCAATGCTTCCCTTGAAGTTTCCTTGAAGTTCCCAGGGCTCCACAGTTGGTGACTGTGAGGAGATTTATTGCTTGAGTTTGAGAAGGAAATGAACGCTGCACTTTGGGCCATTTTAATGGGGGTCTGATTATGTCAGAACTGAGAGCTTAAGCCTCTCTCTATCAAAAAAAACTGTGTCAAGCTTGCCAGAAAGAAGATGGTTGTTACTCAAAATTTATTTTTAAAGTGTATTTTGTTAGGGGATATAAACTTATTTTATGCAATTCTCTGAACCATTACACCCTAAACGTATTTAAGTTGTTGACAGAGTAAAATTAAGTATTGAAATACTGAATCTTTTATACTTTTTTTATTTTGTTTTTTGTGTCTTATGTGTCAGAATGCAATGCTTAATCTAGTCATCTCAAGCATGCGGCTCAGACTAACCTCACCTATCTACTGTTAAAGCGATCTGTTTGCAAGAGGAAGGCAATCAGAAGAAATTTGGCTTAAGCCTGCTTCAGACTACAGAAATTCAGCCAGATAAGGACATTTAGTGTTTATTGCATGTTTATTGTTTGCATCCGACCATCATACAGTGTCGGACATGACCTTGGGCATGATGAACACACCCTTGTAGTGTCATAATCCACCAACAGTCATGGGTGCTGTGATACCTCATGACCACAACTTGGTAAGATTAACGTGCCAGAATTTTTAAATTTATTATCTCCTAGCTTCGGTCAATCAATCAGTAGCAAGACAGTCTGAGGTTTGGCTTTAAAGTCCCTTTATCATCTATCTGTCCATCCATCCCTCTATCATCTACTGCTTATCTGGAGGTCTGGGTTATGAAGTCAGCAGTCCAAGCACGACGTTCCATCGATTGCCTGCCATCCATGGATGAACTTGACGCCAAGCCAACCATCGACAAACTCAGCAAGGCCATTGATAGCTTGGCCGCTGGCAAGGCTCCCGGCAACGACGGCATACCCCCCGACCTGATCAAGCACTGCAAGACCGCCCTACTGCTGCCATTGCATGACGTTCTCTGCCAGTGCTGGAAGGTGTCGTACCACAGGATATGAGGGACGCCAAGATCATCACCCTCTACAAAAACAAAGGGGAGAGAAGCGACTGCAACAACTACAGGGGCATCTTCCTCCTCAGCATTGTTGGCAAAGTCTACGCACGAGTTGTCCTCATTCGTCTACAGAAGCTTGCCGAACGTGTCTACCCCGAGTCTCAGTGTGGCTTCCACGCTGGGCGATCGACGATGGACATGATATGCTCCATCCGTCAACTTCAGGAGAAGTGCAGAGAACAGAACATGCCCCTGTACGTCGCCTTCATCGACCTCACTAAAGCGTTCGATCTGGTCAGCAGAGAGGGCCTTTTCAAGATCCTGCCAAAGATAGGATGCCCACCAGAGTTGCAAAGCCTCATCGAATTGTTTCGCACCAACATGCAGGGGATGGTGCAGTACGACGGCAACGTTTCAGAGCCATTCAATATACACAGCGGAGTGAAATAGGGCTGTGTACTTGCGCCAACCCTCTTTGGGATCTTCTTTGCTATGCTCCTGAGGCATGCCTTCAGCACAGCAACAGAGGGAATCTATCTGCATACAAGATCTGACAGCAGGCTTTTCAACCTCGCCTGCCTGAAAGCCAGAACCTAAGTACGTGAGGCCCTAATCAGAGATATGCTGTTCGCAGACAACGCTGCAGTCGTGACCCACACACAGCAGGAGCTTCAGACCCTGATGGACCCTTTCTCCCAGGCATGCATGGACTTCGGGCTTACCATCAGCCTGAAGAAGACTAATGTCTTGGCGCAAGGCACAGAAGCACCACCAACCATCACCATCGACGACTACGAGCTGGAGGTCGTGAATCAGTTCACGTACCTGGGGTCCACAATTAGCAGCAACCTCTCCCTTGATACAGAGATCGACAAGAAGATTGTAAAATCAACCTCCACACTCGCTCGTCTCACCACACGAGTGTGGGAGAATTCCAAACTCTCTGTCAAGACGAAGATGGCAGTGTACAACACCTGCGTCATCAGCACCCTGCTCTATGGGAGTGAGACGTGGACAACATACGCCCGGCAGGAAAAGAGACTGAATTCCTTCCACTTGCGCTGCATTCGCCGCATCCTGGACATATCCTGGCAGGACAAAGTGCCCAATATAGAAGTCCTGTCCCGCGCCGGCCTTCCCTTCATGTTCACTCTACTCAGGCAGCGCAGGCTCCGTTGGCTAGGCCATGTTCACCATATGGAGGATGGCAGAATCCCCAAAGACGTCCTCTACGAAGAACTGGCGATTGGCAGGAGAGACGCTGGCTGTCCACAGCTGCGCTTCAGAGACATCTGCAAGAGAGATATGAAGGCCCTGGAGATCAACACAGAGCTCTGGGAGGACCTCGCAACGGACTGTTCCAAATGGAGAGGCACCCTGACCAGACAGCTCAAGGCGGGTGAAGAGAAACTGACTGCTGCAGCAGATAAAAAAAAGGACCCGCAGGAAGAACTGCCACAGACCCAGTAGCACGGAGACCATCGACAAGTGTGACCTGTGTGACAGGGACTGCCATTCGCGCATCGGCCTGTTCAGCCACAGGCGGTGCTGTTCCAGCAGAGTAGACATTTAGGATTCTCTTCCATGGTCATCATAGACCGACGGAGGCCAACGAGTCCAAGCAGAGAAGCCCAGATTTCACTCTTCCCAGCCACCAACTCTAGCTCTTCAGAGAGGACTAAAGAGCTGTTCAGAGTCCCTCCAAGGGGAAAACATTTGCATTCTGTAGATGGCATTTGTGTACACAGCAGTATTCAGAGTGGTTTTTGAGCCACTGCAGCTGTCACTCAGAAGCCGCATTTCATGCATGCACAGTGACAATATTCTGCAGTTCACATGCCTGTACTGCGGCGGCAGCCAAGAGCCACCAAACTGATCTGAACAGCTGCAATCCAAACACAAAAGAAGAGCACGGTGGAAGACGTTTAAAATGGCGGAAGCGATGGAGGGACGTGAATACAATAACAATCAAGGCGAACAGGAGCTTTTGCTGTTTAGTGGCAATGGAAGAAAACAGACAGGCAAAAGACGGTCATTTGTTCACCCAGTATTGGTGGATTGCTCTGTATTTCCCTCTGGTGGGAGTTTCCGGGCACATGCACAGTTAACTGCAGCCATTTGCGTACTTATACATGCGTACACTTTATCAGGGCTACATGCACTTGGTCAGCGCTCACCCTCCGCATAGGGTTTGCGCACGAATGCGTGCACTGCACTCATTCGCGTACCAATGCATTTTTGCCGCTATGAATTGGGCTTAAGGCATTCCCAGGCCAAATGGGAGACATAGTCTCTCCATCATGTCCAGCCTGTCTTGGGGTCTCCTCCTAGTGGGATACGCCCAGAGCATCTCATGTGCTAGGTGTCCAGGAGGCATCCTGATCAGATGCTCAAACCACCTCAACTGGCTCATTTCAGTGTGGAAGAGCAGTGACTCTGCCTTTCCCAGATAACGGAGCTCCTCACCCTGTCGCTAAGGATGAGTCCAGCCACCCTTTTCAGTCATTACCCAAAGTTCATGACCATAGGTGAGGGTAGAAACGTAGATTGACCGATAAACCAACAGCTTTGCTTTGAAGCTCAGCATCACACGACAGACCGGTACAATGTCCGCATCACTGCAGATGCTGCACCAATACATCTGTCATTCTCCCACGCCATTCTCTTGTCACTCATGAATAAGACCCCGAGATACTCGAACTTCTCCACTTGGGACAGGAGCTCGACCCTGACCCGGAGAGGACAGTTCACTCTTTTCCGGCTGAGGATCATGGACTCGGACTTGGAGGCTGCTTCCCTTTGTTAAAATGAAATATTGACTAAGCACCGTTCTTATTAGACATCCTGCAGAATAGTTTGTTCTAAGATGACATTTACAATGTTGTTCACCCAGAGTCCTGTTTCGCATAATTTTTCATCAACCATCTCTTCACTCCAAAAGCATTGTTGTGAAACACCACCTGAGAAGGAATGTTTAAAGTTTGAATCTGAAATTTGTCTCCTGAAATCCAGATTTTTGGCCTGCTTCATGATTGGGTCAGGTAGGACCTAAAATGGCTCATATATAAATAATTTGCATTGATACAGTAACTTTATCTGAATAGCTGCTTCTTGAAACCAGAGGTGAAGGGAAAGAAACATGTATTTCACGAGAACCAACGTTACTGCATGCTCATACTTTTGTGAGTTGTTATCCAACCTGTGGGGGTTTGTGTTTGGGTACTTCTCCTGCAGTTTAGTTCCAAATGTTTTGAAACGGTACCACAGTTTAATAACCGGAGTGGTGGCTTAGAGGTAGCGCATCCACCCCACAAACGGGAAGTCGTGGATTCAAGGCCGGGTCATACCAAAGACCATATAAAAATGGTACTTTCCGCCTTCTAGCTTGGTGCTCAGCATAATAGAACGGGGGAAAGGAAAGTTAACGCACAGAGCTACCAGAGGACTGACCTCTCACTGTAGCTTTCACTACTTGCAGTAGCTGTGTGGCCTAGGGTCAGATAAACAGAGATAGGCTCTGCCCCTATACACCACATGGTGTTCCACATGCTGTGGAATGAAATTAACTTACTAACCACAGTTTAATGTACACTGATGATGCACATATTGCAATTTACCTCCAATCGGATGATTTTTGCAGGAGTTATACAGTCATGTAAAAAAATAAGGACACCTCATTAAATATTCAGTTCTTTATTAAGAAATGTTCACATATCTAGGTCTAACCTTGTTTTTGTTTTTTATTAGCATTTTTTAACATTTATTTTAGCCATTTTAAGTGGGAATGAATGTGGGGCTGTCCTAAAAAGATGGGGGGTGGCCTAATTTATTCCTCATTATTTGTTTAGAATTACATTTTACAGAAAATTTGAAAAAAGTCTTTAATTCATTTTTAATTATTTAGTTGTATTACATGAATCTCCCAGTATTTTTAACATTGATATTAAATATCCATATGTTCAAGTATGTTAAAAAACACACACATTCTTATACAGGGTGTCCTAATTTTTTCACGTGGCTGTAGGTCTTGACCTATGATATCCTATTTCACCTCAATTACAGCGTGGAAAATAAGTGTTGAACACATCAACATTTTTCTCATTAAACATTTCTGATGGTGTCATTGACCTGGGATTTTACACTGGAGTGGTGGATTAGAGGTAGAGCATCCGCCCCACAACCAGGAGGTCAGAGTTCAAGTCCCGGCCAGGTCATGCCAAAGACCATATAAAAATGGAACTTCCTGCCATCCAGCTTGGCGCTCAGCAAAAATAGAATGGAGGAGTGAAATGTGGGCGGCAGTGGCTCAGGAGGTAGAGCGGGTTGTCCAATATCTGGAGGGTTGGCGGTTCGAATCCCGCTCTCCCCAGAATTCTGCCATTGTGTCCCTAGGCAAGACACTTTACCCACTTTGTCTCCAGTATCTATGACACTGGGCATGAATGTGTATAAATGTTCGGTAGTGGTTGGAGAGGCCATTGGCGCGGATTGGCAGCCACGCTTCCATCAGTCTGCCCCAGGCCACTATCAATGTCTGTGGAGTGAATGAATAATGTATCCATTGTAAAGCATCTTTGAGTGTGTATGAAAAGCACTATATAAATCTGATGCATTATTATTATATTTTCTCCAGATAACAGTAACAACCCAAGTAATCCATACATACAAAGAAGTCAAGGCAAATGTGTTCACAAAACAAGTTATATTTAATAAAGTGGAATGACACAGGGAATAAGTATTGAACACATGAAGACAAAGGTGCGCGAAAAGACATAGAAAGCCAAGAAACCAGCTGAAATCCATCCGAATTTAGGAAGCCATCCCATCCCCCATCAGTGCGAATCAATTTCAACTGGTTGGATGTGAGAGTGAATGGTTGTCTGCCTCTGTGTTGGCCCTGCGGTGGACTGGCGATCTGTCCAGGGTGTACCCTGCCTCTCGCCCAAAGATGCTGGGATAGGCTCCAGCGCCCCTGCGACCCGAAAAGAATTAAGCGAAAGAAGATGGATGGATGGATGGTTAAGTCCTGACTGATAGCCTTTAAAAAGGTCTGTGAATATCAGATTGTCACACCACAAAGAACTCATGATGGGTAGAAGCGAAGAGCTCTCTCTGGACCTTGGCAACCTTATTGCTGAAAAACATAATGATGGCATTGGTTCCGGGCACATTTCTAAACTGCTTAATGTTCCAGTGAGCACTGTTGAAGCCATCATTCAGAAGTGGAAAGAACATAATTTTACCATAAACCGGCCATGACCAGGAGCTCCTCGCAAGATTTCTGACAGAGGAGTCAAAAGAATTATCAGAAGAGTTATCCAAGAGCAAAAAAGCACTCATGGAGAGCTCCAGAAAGACCTGGAGTTAGCAGGTACTGATGTTTCAAAGAAAACAATAAGTAATGCACTCAACCGACATGGGCTCTATGCCCGCTCACCTTGCAAGACTGCATTGCTGAAGAAAAAGCATGTTGATGCTCATTTAAAGTTTGCTGCACAACATTTGGGCAAGCCAGTAAAATACTGGGAGAATATACAGTGGTGTGAAAAAGTGTTAGTATTAGTATAAAAGTGCAGTATTTTCCTCCCAGCTGATGTGTGTGTCCCCGATGGCTCTCCGAGCTCTTATTGTGACGGCGTCTCGGAGGGGCTTCCGGCTGTCAGAGTGGAGCTCTCTGACAGCTGAGCTGCATCTCATTAGTAATTACCATCAGCTGTCCCATCCTGAGCCCTATTTAAGGGATCAGCTAAGGGCTGAGCGTCGCTGCAGTCTCATCGGACAACCTCTCATCTGACATCGTCGAGCGTTCCTCGCCGAGCTTCCCTGGTCAGACGTTAACAACCCTTCATCTATTATTGTAAGTGTATTCCATTGTGATCTGTTTCCTCCTTGTCATAGCCTGTGTTAGTTATAGCGTGTTTTAGCCCCCCGTGGCTCATTATTTTGTCATTTACCCTTCCCTTTAATAAACTGTGCAAACTCACCGGCTGATATATAGCGTCTTGTTGATGGCTCGTGAGGGCCGTCCATGACATCCTGACTTCTCATTGTTTTGTATGTTTGTCACACTTAAATGTTTCAGATCATCAAACAAATTTAAATATTAGACAAAGATAACACAAGAAAACACAAAATGCAGTTTTTAAATGAAGGTGTGTATTATTAAGGGAAAAAAATCCAAATCCATATAGCCCTGTGTGAAAAGTGATTGCCCCGTAGTTGGGCCACCCTTAGCAGCAACAGCTGCACTCAAGCATTTCAGATAACTGGCAATAAATCTTTTACAGCACTGTAGAGGAATTTTGGCCACATTCAGTCACACTGGAGGGTTTTCAAGCATGAACCGCCTTTTTAAAGTCATGCCACAACATCTCAATCGGATTCAGGTTTGGACTTTGACTAGGCCACTCCAAAGTCTTCGTTTTGTTTTTCTTAAGCCATTCAGAGGTGGACTTGCTGAACAGGTGTGGCAGTAATCAGGCCTGGGTGTAGCTAGAGAAATTGAACTCAGCTTTCCAAAGTTTGCTAGGCTAAAGGCTAACCCCTCCAGACCAGCAGTACCGTCGCTCCTTCTCTCTAATGTCCACTCCCTTGACAACAAGCTGGATGAGCTGCGTCTGCTGAGAGAAACCCGGAGAGAGTGGAGGGACTGCTGTGTGCTTGCGTTCACGGAGACATGGCTCCATGACAACATCCCTGACGAGACCATTCAACTGGAAGGTACAACAGCGTTCCGGGTGGACAGAGAAACTGCGAGCTCCGGTAAGAGCCATGGGGGGGGGGGGGGGGGCTATGCATCTATGTTAACAAGAACTGGTGCGTTAACGCCACGTTAGTATCTAAACACTGCTCTCCGTTGGCGGAGTTCTTTATTGTAAATTGTCGGCCATATTATCTGCCGAGGGAATTCAGCAAAGTGTTTGTAGCTGCTGTTTACATAGCGCCGAGCGCTAAAGCTAATGCTAAAGAGGTACTCGGAGAGCTGCACGATGCTATTAGTGAAATTCAAACTTCACACCCAGACAGTTTTGTGGTGGTTGCGGGGTATTTTAACCACACCAGTTTAAAGACTGTGCTCCCCAAGTTAAAACAATGTGTAGACTTTAAGACCAGAAGAGAGACTATGTTGGACTTGGTGTACACAAACACAGATGCTTATAAGGCAACACCTCGCCCCCACCTCGGCCTTTCTGACCACATATCCGTGATGCTGGTGCCTGCCTACAAACCTTTACTGAAGCGCAACAGGCCAGTAGTGAAACAAATCAGGATTTGGCCAGAGAGTGCAACCTCTGCACTGAAAGACTGTTTTCTGCACACAGACTGGGAGGTCTTCAAAATAGCAGCCTCCCAGGAAGACAAGACAGATGTGGAGGAGTATGCTGGAACGGTCACCAGCTACAGTGCACTGAGGATGTCACTATAGTGAAGACCATCACTGTACGGGGAAACCATAAGCCCTGGATGACTGCAGAGGTGCGCTCGCTGCTCACAGCCAGAGATGCAGCCTTCAGAGCAAAGGACAGGATCGCCCTCCGCTCAGCCAGGACTGCGCTTTCAAAGGGAATTAAGATGGCGAAGCACGCCTATGCGGAGAAAATCCAGGGACACCTCTGTGACACTAGGAACACCAAGCAGATGTGGCAGGGAGTTTGGACACTGACGGACTATAAGTCTAGGCAGGGGGTCGATGATGATGATGCTTCGCTTCCAAACAGGCTCAACGACTTCTTTGCACGTTTTGAAGCATCAAACCCGACAATCAGAGGGAGGGCTGGCCCATCTCCACCATCGGTTGGGCCAGCTATCACCATCAACACAGCGGACACACGGAGGACCCTAACCAGGGTCAACCCACGTAAAGCTGCAGGTCCGGACAACATCCCGGGACATGTGCTCCGAGACTGCGCGAGGAGTTGGCGGATGTCCTGACTGACATTTATAACAACTCCCTGAGTCAGGCCATCGTTCCCAAATGCTTTAAGACCTCTACCATAGTACCGGTGGCAAAGAAACCAGTTGTGTCCTGTCTGAATGACTATTGTCCTGTTGCACTGACACCAATTGTGATGAAGTGTTTTGAACGGCTTGTCAAACCACACATCACAGCCTGCCTCCCTGCATCACATGACCCGCTCCAGTTTGCATATCGTTCAAACCGCTCCATGGAGGATGCTATAGTCACCACCCTGCACTCTGTCATCACCCACCTGGATCAGAAAGACACCTACGCCAGACTCCTGTACATTGATTTCAGTTCAGCATTCAACACCATTATTCCCCAGAGACTGATGGAGAAATTACTCCTTCTGGTCTGAACACCGCCACATGTCTCTGGATCCTGGATTTCCTGACTGAGAGACCTCAGTCTGTCCGGGTTGGAAATAACATCTCCAACTCTATCACGCTGAGCACTGGATCCCCTCAAGGCTGCATTCTCAGTCAACTGTTGTTTACACTTCTAACACATGACTGTGTATCCAGACACGAGGGGAACCAGATTATTAAGTTTGCAGACAACACCACGGTGGTGGGACTTATTCAGAGGGATGAGGAATCAATGTACAGGGAAGAAGTGAGAGACCTGGAGGGCTGGTGCAAGGAGAACAATCTGGTGCTCAACGTGGACAAAACGAAGGAGATGATTATCGACTTCCGGCAGTGACAGCCTGAACACGTCCCTCTCAGCATCGGCGGCCGTTTAGTGGAGAGAGTGGAGAACATCAAGTTCCTCGGAGTGCAGATCTTGCAGGACCTGACCTGGAGCAAGAATTCCTTGGGGATCAGGAAGCGGGCCCAGCAGAGACTGCACTTCTTGAGGAAACTCAAACAGGCCTCTCTCCCCATCTGCATCCTCAGGACCTTCTACAGAGGTGTGGTGGAGAGTGTTCTGACGTACTGCATTGCTGCATGGTACTCCAGCTGCAGTATGTCAGACAAAAAAGCTCTGCAGAGGATAGTTAAGGGAGCTGACAGGGTAATTGGAGTCTTCCTCCCCTCTGTCCAAGAACTTTTTCAGAACCATTGTAGGAGCAGGGCACTGAACATTGTCAAGGACTGTTCTCACCCTCTGAATAAACACTTTGAACTTCTGCCACCTGGCAAACGATTCTGGAGCATCAGAGGCAGAACCACCAGACTGATTAACAGCTTCCTTCCACAAGCTGTTAGGATGCTGAACAGTTGATCCGGAACCTCTCATACATACTACTGCACCTACAGACATTATGTATATTATTTGTATATAATAGTTCTGGTTAGTTTTCAAGTATGTCTCAGGGAAGTGTGAATGGCTGTGGTGGGGTGGGGGGTGGGGGTATGTGTGAGTGTGTCTTAAATCATGTTCTTTTTACTTATATGGATGCCGAGAGAAACGCAATTTCATCTTGCCTGCGCTACAGTTGTATGTACAGCAATATGACAATAAAGGATGATTTGATTTGATTTGATTTTTGGTTTGATGTGATAAACCACAGTTAATTTATGGGGGGGGGGGGTCACTTTTTCACACAGGGCCATATAGATTTGGATTTTTTTTTTACCCTTAACAATAAACACTTTCATTTAAAAACTGATTTTTGTGTTTACTTGTGTTATCTTTGTCTAATATTTAAATTTGTTTGATGATCTGAAACATTTAAGTGTGACAAACATACAAAAAAATGAGAAATCAGGAAGGGGGCAAACACTTTTTCACACCACTGTAGTCTGGTCAGATGAGACCGAAATTGAACTTTTTGGATGCCACAACACACAGCATGTTTGGAGGAGAAATGGCACTGCACATCAGCCCAAAAACACTGTACCAACAGTGAAGTTTGGAGGTGGGAGCATGATGGTATGGGGGTGTTTTTCAGCACATGCTACAGGCAGACTTAATATAATTGAAGGAAAGATGAGCAGAGACATCCTTGATAAGAGCCTGTTGCCATCTGCCAAGATGCTGAAGGTGAAACAAGGGTGAACATTTCAGAAAGTCAATGATCCCAAACACACAGCCAAGGAAACTCTCAACTGACTCCAGAGAAGGAAAATAAAGCTGTTAGAATGGCCCAGTCAGTCACCTGACCTGAATCCAATTGAAAATCTATGGAACGAACTGAAGATCGGAGTTCATAGAAGACACCCACTGAGCCTTCAAGATTTGACAGTTTGTGTGGAAGAATGGGCTAAAATCACTCCTGAGCAATGCCCTGCACCTAGTTTCCTCTATAACAGGAGGCGTTCTGGAAGCTAGTTATTACCAACAAAGGCTTTTCTGCTAAATATTAAATGAATTTCACCAAGTGTGTTTCAATTACTTGATCCCTGTGTCATTCCACTTTAATTAACTGTAACTTGTTTTGTGAACACAGTTGCTTTGATTTCTTTGTATGTCTGGATTACTTGGGTGTGTTACTGATATCTGGTGAAAATCTCAGGTCAATGGCTCCATCAGAAATGTTTAATGAGAAAAATGTACTAAAACTGCCAATAGACAGTAACATGTGTGAAATCAACTTGTACAGTTTTGTTTGAAATATTTTTGAAACTTGGAACCAGGGTTTGGTCTGGACGCCTCCCACTTGAGGTGTTTCAGGCACGTCCCACTGGGAGGGGACCCCGGGGCAGACCCAGGACTCACTGGAGAGACTATGTCTCCCAGCTGGTCTGGGAACGCCTTGGTATCCCCTCTGAAGAGCTGGAGCAGGTGGCTGGGGAGAGGGAAGTCTGGGCTTCTCTGCTTGAACTGCTGCCTCCGCGACCCGGACCTCCGGAAAAGCGGTAGAAGATGGATGGATGGATGGAACCAGGGTTTGATATGCTCTGGTGATGCACATAGAAAAGCTGAAAACTGCTGTGATTCAGAAAGATATTAGGATCTGCAAAGAAATCTGAGGTGGGGGATATTGCACTCACCTCAGAGTGCTCTTGTCATCTGTGAGGTAGGCCTGTCCTGAAGCACATCACACATCATCTTTTCTGGCTCAGATGGACACCATACTTTACACTTGAACTTTGTACAAATCATGAGTAAAAAGCCCTGATCTCATCAGGAGTATGTTTACTGGGATTGTAAACTACCAGTTTTTTTTTGTAGCAGAAAAGTCACTTGACTCATCCATCTTTTATTTCACATTTTTTAGTGTCAAACTTTTATTGGACCTTGGAGCTACATCAGTGAGTAAAACACACTCCACCCAATTCCATTAATGCAGTACCATAAAAACATGGAATGTGGATCTGTACATTAAGTCCTTTTTTATGTTTATTTGTTTTTTGTCTTAATTTCTCTTTTTTAATTTCATTTGAAGTGGGGCACAAAAGAGGAAAAAAGGGTCCCCTTATCTCTCTTTTGCTGAGCTAAAGGGAGCCACTTCCAGCAGTCGTGTCACTGACTTGGAAGCCAGCGAGATGTTTTCTTTTTCCAGCTCGCCCAGGGCCCACGGTGTCAAAGAGCACCAAAACAAACAGTGTGTGGGGAGGGAATGAAAGGGAATAGTGTTTGGGAGCACAAACACGGCAGCTCTAACTGTACGTGGAATACCTCTTCTGCTGGATACTTGGCTGTGAGCCAGGTGATCTCACTTGAATGGGGGCTGGATGTTGAACAACAGCAGATCAGCTGGTGACCACTTTGACCATAAATAAAGATACAGCAGAATGTTTGCAAATCATTTGCTGCAAGGGTTTTGGTGACGTAGTTTGATGAACATCCCTTTTTTTGGGGGGGGGGGGGGTGTTGATATTTCTGTTTGTGTAGACTAGGGTTATCACAATACTAGAATTTCACACTTGAAAGTTTTGAAATTCAATACTGTTTCTAATACCACGGGGTGGGGATTGTGACCAAAAATCTTTTTCTTCTTCTACAAGAACAGCAACAGTACTTTTTACATTATTACATATTATTACATAGTTTATGAAAAAAATAATAATAGAACTGTAAGTAAGTTAAATATACATAGCCAGTGTCATGAATGCCCTTTGGGGCAGAGAAGAGAGACCCACACGCAGGACTTGCCGTAAGTGAGATTTATTGAAAACAACAACATACCAAGTCCCAAACAGGTGCTCTAACACAAAATTCAAACAGACGTGCAAACGTTACGGATATAAAGAGCCACCAGGAGCAAGGGCTGGCTCTGGTGGAGCCGAAGGAACAGAAACTTAAGAATCCGGCAAGGAAATGAAAAATCAACAACCCTTAAATAGGATCACAACATTAACACAAAGAGTACCGGTGCGAATCACATGAGTGAGCTGGAGCGAAATGACAATCAGCTGTGAGCAATGAGAAGGGAGAGAATGGGCTGACCGCTGACAAAGACACGTCCACACGGAGCCAGAAGCCCGGAAGTGCTACTGACAACTGTCAACCCAGAGGGAGAATACAACAGAATGGAAAATATAATAAGATGGCAAAAGTAAAGTGGAAACCAAATAAGGGACAACTAAACCCAAATCTGAATTAACCAGGAAGAATAAATCATACAAAGAAACTATACCGAACATGTGAAAATAAACTAGAAATAACACCAAAGGCAAAGAAACTCCAACATATAATATTATACAACTAGGATAAAACAAAGAAACAAAGCACAGTGAAATCCCCCTGTGCTCATATCGGTGACAGCCAGGAGCCCGAACACTATATCGGTTCCAAAAAAGGTGCCCGGGTTTGTCTGGCATCATTGGAAAGCTAGTGACCTAAGTAGTTTGAAAATGGGTGGCAGCAAATAAAATTGAGTATCTTAAGAATTTTATTGCATTATATATGTATAAGAATGGTGTCAAAAAGTCATTTTGGTTCATATATGTATTTGCTTCTATAGAGGTCAATAGTGGTACTACATACATAAATAAGGTATGAAAATGTGTGGAAAAGCAAGGCAAACATGACTATGTAATATGTACTATGCATGTACTTACTATTCATTGGATGTTTAGGTTTCATGGGAGGCTATGCTTCTTTATTATCGAGTTATTTGTCTGTGTCTATTATGAAGGTTTTTTTTATTTTTATTTATTTAGCATTTTATTTATAGAAGGCAACCTCTCTTTTTCAAGGACACCCTGTTCACTAGGGATGGGAATCACGATACTTGGGTCACGATACAATCCTATCATGATTCAACGATAATCATGATATCAAGTATCGTAATCACAATATCAAGTATCACAATCCCATATATTTCAGTTTTTTGCACCTTATTCAACCTCATATCATGTCCCAAAGTAAAACTGTTGACATCTCTTTCATAAAATAAAGTATTCTTGGGGCTTCATTTTCTGCAGAAACACGTCTCTGCATACAGGGATGGCGAGGGTGGACAGTGTTGTTTGGAATAGACTGTGGACTCTTAAAAAACAGCTGAAAACTTTTTTGTTAAATGAGGCTTTCCCGTTGAGTTTCAGTTCAAATGCTTTTTAGTGGCAAGTTGATAATTTATAACTTATTATATCTTGTTTTTTAACTTTCCTTTTATTCCATTTTATTGTACAGGCGCTTTGTGAATATATGTCTGTGAAAAACGCTTTTGTAAAAAACTTTACTTACTTGAGCTTGGAGAAAAAGCAAGCCCATGCTGGTGTCTTTTTAGCTTAGCCATTGCTAATGCTGCTCCAAGAGATGTGCTTGCCCGCATGATCATATTCTGTATATGGTTTGGTTTTTTTTGGTTGGTTTTGTTTGTTTTTAGTGCAGCGCTTCTTGTGAGTAGTGTGTTATGTCACAGGTCTTTCCTTCCATCTTTGTTATAAAATCCAAAAAAGGCCCTACATTTGAGCTAACTGCTTTCTAACTTTCAAGGTTGGCGTGCAAATCTCGCGAGACCAAGCTATAGACTTTCACTTACTGGGTGCTTACTTTGCGCCATCGAGTTGACTGAAAACGCAGTTGGTTGAATACCCAAGAGAGTATACAACGTTTGCATGAATATATAAATATATATATATACAATTAATAAAAGATCGAGCCATGCGTTTAGGGATCGGTGCATCATTGTTAATGTCAAGTATCACGATCCATCACTGAATCAATCTTTTGTCCCATCCCTACTGTTCACACTAGCACAGTTGCCCATTCACACCTGGAAGCTGTCATGACCCCCGTGCGCTTTTATGCAGCGCACGGAGAGGGAGGATTACGCACTGGGTACACCACAACACATTTATTAACGTAAAGACAGGACAGACAGTTCCCAAAAAGGTGAAGACTTACAAAAATGCAAAAACACACTTACAGTTGGCGTTCGGGACTGGCATCGCCCCACAAACGCATGAAGAGACACGTGTAGCCACGCTGGCGTCCCACAGCCAGAATCGCCATAAGGACGCGAGAGAACCACAACTAATGCGGAGTGGCTACAAACAACTCACAGACAATCCAATGCAGACAATCCAGCGCAATGTAATGACCCAGCAATGCATGACTGGCAAAAAGCTGCTTAAGTGCACACACTGCTGGTAATGGTGAGATGAGGAACACCTGGGCGATGTCACGGCTGGCTCTCACGAGCCAGCATAAGACGCCACAGTTCAGTAAGTTGCAATTCAGTCCTTTTATTTATATTGCACAGGGCTTGAGTGTACAACACAACTTGCCACGCAGGCTTCGTTACACCACACAATATGAATTCACAATAAAAGGTTAGCGGCTAGGACCGAGGGGCACTCGTACGCCGCAAAGGCAAGGAATATTAAACGAGGAACAGGGAGAGAGTTATGGCAGAGACGAGGAGCTCTCGTCCGCCGCAATTAGGAAGGAATGTCAGCGAGGGAGAAGTACCATTCCAAATAATAGACAACTTACATGCAGCGGGATACGTCGGGGAACCCAGGGAGCATGTGGAAAGGAGACAGGGGAAAGTCATAAGACTTTTGACGAGACAGCCGCAGAGTCCAATTCACTCGCACTGACATTTAAAGCCAGCTGCTCATGATTGGCAACGCGGCACAGCTGCTCAGGCTCTGACAGCGGACGAAGCCCCCGAGCGTCTGGCCAATCAGAGCCCGGGAAACCCGTTGTGACGACACCTGCTGTCAAAACCTGACAGGGATGAGGAATAACCCGAGCGCGGACAAAAGCGCTCGGGATCTGAACAGAACCCCTCCCCCCTACGCGAAACTCCTGGTGCGAGTAAAATCCAGACCCCCCCACCCCACCCAGGGAGGGTGGAGGGGAAAGTAGGCGGAGTGGGAGCAGGGGTCAACTCACAAGTAACAACAAGGGGACAAAAACATCGGGGAAGGGAGGGAAAAAACCGTACATACACGGGGACATTAAAAAGAATAAAGAGAAAAACCAACCGCTAAATGGGCAATCACTCACATATACAAAAAGACACAAACTACCAACCCATGTAACTTCAACACACATATCCGCACTAAAAAAGAAAATCAAGATGAGGATACGTAGAACACCAGTCACCACTACAAGGCAGGGTCAAAGAAATAAAAGGACAAAATAATACCTTCATCTCCAGGGTTAATGTGTACAGAAAATCTTCAAATCCAAAAGACAACACAGGTGCCAAAAAGGAACTAGACCCGAGTAAGGGAAGTAACATCCGGAGATATACAATCACCCCTATAAGAAACATACAGTACTCATGATAGCATTCAGTCAAAAAGGAAAAAGGAAATTCTGCTCTAAAAGAGTCTCAAATCGGGAGGTGCAAGAACAAACTCAAACAGTCATCCCAGAAAATAACATGAAATAATAACTACGGCAAGAGAACATATGTCCATCAACGGAAAACAGTCACTTTAACACGAAGTTCAATCCCCAGTGGGGTATTTCAGTCTGAGAGGGGAGGAGAGAAAAAGAAAAACCAGTCACAAGCCAGTGGTGGGGCAAGAGAAGGAAAGGGAAAAAAAACCCATTGGGGAATAGAGTTATATAATTCCGCTCAGGAGGTCTCCCAGCACCCAGCATCCAGGCCGCCAGCAAAAGCAGCGGAACGTGCCCTAACGGCCCATCCAGACCCCGGGCCGAGGGAAACCATGTCTCCGGCGGGCGGACCAGGGCGCCGAAGGAATCATCCTGCTTGTCAGGAGGCCGGACCCGGACGCCAAAAGGAAAAAGCCAGTCACCGGGTGGTCGGGCAGTGTCAGCCTGCCAACAGAATGGCTGGGGAAAAGTCGGCGAACCGGGCCAACTGGAAATAACCCCCGCAGTCTCAAATGCAGGGAAAGAGAGGCCATCGCGAGGACAGGGAATGGCCTGGAAAGCGTTCAGCGGTGGGTCAGCTGCACAATCTCCGGGACCCACCTGGGTCAGGACGACCATGGCGCCGAGCTCCGATTGAGCGAGAGCAACACCTGTGTCGGACCCCGATTGGGCCGGAACTTCCATGACGTCAAGCTCCGATCGAGCGAGAGCAGCACCCGCGTCGGACCCCGATTGGGCCGGAACCTCCCTGACGTCGAGCTCCGATCGAGCGAGAGCAGCACCCGCGTCGGACCCCGATTGGGCCGGAACCTCCCTGACGTCGAGCTCCGATTGAGCGAGGGCAGCACCCGCGTCGGACCCAGATTGGGCCGGAACCTCCCTGACGTCGAGCTCCGATCGAGCGAGGGCAGCGCCCGCGTCGGACCCAGATTGGGCCAGAACCTCCATGACGTCGAGCTCCGATCGAGCGAGGGCAGCGCCCGCGTCGGACCCAGATTGGGCCGGAACCTCCATGACGTCGAGCTCCGTTTGAACCGGCGGAGCACTCCCGGTGGACCCCATGCTGAGAGCCGGAACCTCCAAGGTGGCACCTAGAGCAGGTTCGCCTCCAGTTACCCTGGGGAGAGGCTCAGAGGGACAAAAGGAACAGGGATCAAGATCACCGGCAGCGGCAGGGCCCGGCGAGACAGGCTCGAGCGCAGCAGACGGCTGCACCCGGCTCGCCCCCCCGAGAGACAGGCAATAATGCTCCAGAAAGTAGATGAGGGATAGAAAATAGAGCACTCGCCTGATCTCGGGTTCTGCCGCCATCCAGGACTTCGATGCTCCGGGTTCAAACGGGAGGAGGTCGTTGTCCGGTTCCCACTCCGTCGTGACGTCATCCACCCCTGGAAGAGGGGCTCCTGCAGCTCGAGGACCCCCTGACATCATCGTCCACGCTGGCGGTTCATGTGCCGTGGAGGTGGGGGGCTCTCGGCCCGCTGGACCGGACTGTTCATCTGTGGAGTCCCGGGGACGCTCCGTCGTCGGCACAGGCTCCAACCAGTCGTCCGATCTCCTCTGCCCAGAAAAAGGCTGCGGGGCTGGGGTCTTCTGCCCGAGGGCCGCAGGTTCACTCCTCGTCTGGTGACGCTCCTCAGAGGTCGAAGCGTGCTCAGCAGGGGGAGACACAGAGGCAGCGGGTTTAATCAACATATCAGCAGGGAGTAGAGGCTCGGGGGGCTGCAAACCCCGAGCCTCACCCCCAGGAGTCAGACAGAAACAAATCACTATTAGATGGAAATAAGGTGAACTTGTACTTGCCTGCCTCCCGGAGGGGCGGTGGAACCTGCTGTAGGGAACGTCATTCCATCCTCCTCCCACCGGGTGGTGGCCGGAGACTCTCTTGAAGGAGGAGAGGGGGGCCACTCGGGATGGTGTTGCCGCGCTGTCCACTGGAGCAAAACTTCTCAAACTCCCAGCCGCTGGAAAAGGCGTCGAGGCGGAGGGGGCAACAGCCGAGTCGGGCCGGGCGTGACGCGCTGACAGCTCAGCGGGGGAAGCAGGCCCGGGGGGAAAGGCTGCAGGGATCTCCTCCTGGTGAGACGCTGGAGAGACAGCAGTGGGATGAATGGGGTCAGTCCAGTGAACCGGAGCGGGTTCCGGAAGGGACTCGCGCTGAGAACGTTTCTGGCCACGGCGCCGACGTCTACGACGGGCCCCAGGTGGTGCGAACTCCAGGACTGGATTGAGGAAAGGATCCGGATTCCAGAGCGGGCAGCGGGAGCTCCGATCACTCCGCCATTGGCCTCGTTCCTCCTCGATCTCCTGGAGCGCCTCGCGGTGGGCGGCGATCTCTTGTCTCTTCGCTTGGACGTCCAAGTGGTCGGTGTAGCGGGGAGACAATCGGTCAAGCGTTCTCTCAGCGCAGTCCAGGTAATGGTGCACTTCGGATGAGTCGTCAAGGCAGGCGGAAGCGCTGATGAAGTCATCCACCTCCTCCAGTGCCTCAGGCAGCTGGAGCCAGAGATCACCCCACCTTGCGGCTTCCTCCTCTTCGTACATCTGAATAATCTGGCGTTGGGCAGCGATGTCGAGTCTCCTCGCGTCGACCTCGGGGTGACCGTTGTAGCGGGAAGGCAGACGGTCAAGCACCTCCTCAACCCGATCTAAATACCACTGTTCATCGGGCTGATAACCGAGGAGAGGAGGGGCGAGGGAGGTGTCTGGATGCCCATCGAGGTCGGAGGCGATGATGAGGATTTCATCTACCTCCTCCAGCGCCTTGGTCAGCAGGCCGTGGGAACCCCGAGAACAACTCCGCTGAGATGGCATGTTTCCAACGCCACGTACCTGGACAGGAAGGGCAAAGTTCCCAGAACGCAACTTACTGAGAACGCCGTCTCCTTCTGGCGGCTGTCTACTGTCACGGCTGGCCCTCACGAGCCAGCATAAGACGCCACAGTTCAGTAAGTTGCAATTCAGTCCTTTTATTTATATTGCACAGGGCTTGAGTGTACAACACAACTTGCCACGCAGGCTTCGTTACACCACACAATATGAATTCACAATAAAGGTTAGCGGCTAGGACGAGGGGCACTCGTACGCCGCAAAGGCAAGGAATATTAAACGAGGAACAGGGAGAGAGTTATGGCAGAGACGAGGAGCTCTCGTCCGCCGCAATTAGGAAGGAATGTCAGCGAGGGAGAAGTACCATTCCAAATAATAGACAACTTACATGCAGCGGGATACGTCGGGGAACCCAGGGAGCATGTGGAAAGGAGACAGGGGAAAGTCATAAGACTTTTGACGAGACAGCCGCAGAGTCCAATTCACTCGCACTGACATTTAAAGCCAGCTGCTCATGATTGGCAACGCGGCGCAGCTGCTCAGGCTCTGACAGCGGAGAGCCCCCGAGCGACTGGCCAATCAGAGCCCGGGAAACCCGTGTGATGACACCTGCTGTCAAAACCTGACAGGGATGAGGAATAACCCGAGCGCGGACAAAAGCGCTCGGGATATGACAGGCGAGGACTGGGAAAGACGATTAACGGGAGTCGGAATCAGCTGGCAGTAATGAAAGAGGGGGCGTGGTCGGACTGACAGGCTGTCAGCCAGTGCTCACAGAAGAGTGAGCTAAAGAGAGCTGGCTCACAGCTGCCAGCCAGAGAGCAGAGACTATGGTAAGGATGCAACACAGAAATACATAATAAACACATATACCATGGCACCTAACCCCACAGGGAGGTCAGGACCAAGCCGGGGAAATCAAGCCGGCTCGGCTCCTGACAGAAGCTGCCTGGTACAACCACTGTCTGACCTATGACCACTGAGCAGCTCCACTGGAGAAGTTGAGGTTGAGGGCCTTGCTTAAGGGCACCACAGTGGGGTTAAGAAGGGTGGGGAAAGCACTGCTATGCTGTCTGTCCCACCCAGATTTATAGGTACATCTCAAAAAATTAGAATATCATGAAAAAGTCCAATATTTTTTGTCACTCATTTCAGAAAGTGAAACCCATATATTACATAGATTCATTACACAGAGAGTGATATATTTCAAGTGTTTATTTATTTTAATTTTGATGATTATGGCTTACAGCCCATGAAAACCCCAAATTCAGTTTCTCAAAAAATTAGAACACTACATAAAATTAATTTTAATAAAACAGGCTTTTAATAGAAATGTTGGCCGACTGAAAAGTATGTCCATGTACACACTCAATACTTGGTCGGGGCTCCTTTTGGATTAATTATTGTATCAATGTGGTGTGGCATGGAGGTGATCAGCCTGTAGAGAGAAGGATGGTGGCTAAACTGTCATCTCTGCTGGAGTCCGAGTTCCACCCTATGCAGGACATACTGAATGCACTGAGGAGTTCATTTAGCAGCAGACTACATCATCCTAGGTGCACAACCGAGATGTTTCGCAGGTCCTTCCTACCTACAGCTGTCAGACTGTACAACCTAAGCAGGGCTGCTCGCAGAGATAGCAAAAAGACGTGACAACCTAATAGTATTGAATGCAAAAGACGCAATAGACTTACACAATGGTCCCCTCCGGTATACAACTAGGAAAATACCGGTCGCTACGGAAGGTGACAATATGTATGGGTACATAATCATTCCATGTAGGATAACTAAGTAGACGGTTATGCTGTTTCATTCCATCTAGCTACAATGCTCCGCACTGTGTGTGTTTATATATTTATTCCATCTAGCTACAATGCTCCGCACTGTGTGTATTTATATATTTACCTCCGCCAGGCCGCAGGCCAGGAGGTTATGTTTTTGCCGGCGTTTGTCTGTTTGTCTGTCTGTTGGTTAGCAAGATAACTCAAAAAGTTTGGGACGGATTTCGATGAAACTTTCAGGCGTTGTTGGAAATGGTACAAGGAAGAACTGATTAAATTTTGGGGATGATCTGGATCATTGTCTGGATCCAGGAATTTTTTAAAGGATTCTTTAACATTGTGAGATAGGGCCCGGAAGTAATGTGTAGTTCAGTGCTTCCGCCAGCAGGAAGCACTGAACTACATATTGAAGCTCGTCGAGCTTGTGACAGAGCCGCTAAAATGCAGCATACACTGAATGAGAGCCCACAGGCTGCTGCTTCTCGCCGTGCTAAAGACAGAGACAGTACACGGCAGCATAGACAGGATGAGGGGCTATCCCCAGATGCTACTGAAGCTCGTCGAGCTTAGTTTTATTTTATTGATTTTTTCTTATTACCTCCGCCAGGAGGTTATGTTTTTTTTTAAAGAAGATTGGAGTTAATATTGTTCTATTCTACACTACGTATATGTACATATTTTTAATTTCCTGGAAAGAAACAAAGTTAGAAAAATTATGTTAATGGTAGCTTTTCAATATCCAGAACTTATTACAGTGATCCCTCACTTATCGCGGTTAATGGGTTCCAGAACTGACCGCGAAAAGTGAAAAACCGCGAAGTAGCGTCACCCCTAATGACGTCACTCATAAATAATACGTACGTTCATTCTCTCACTCTCTCTCTCATATGATACGTGTGTGTGTATGTAAGTGTACATACATACGTAGATGTAAATAAAGTGTACATAAATATGTTTTTAGAACTCTTTCATTCTTATAACAAGATACGTAACTCAAGATGAAGATGATTTACTGCACAGGTTAATGAGAGCTTTACTGCTCCTCAGGTGACGCCTCATCGTCAGGTGCTAGAGGCGCAGGATTGTCGAGGGCAGCTTCCGATAGAGCTGGAGAAGCTGCAGGAGGCGGCGTAGTGGCTCGACGGGAAGACTATTTCGCACAAAAAGGCACAAGAGAACAGCGAAAAGTTCCACGCGGCGAGACTAAGCAACACGAGCGATAAAGAACAATGAATGCGGTCTTCCTTCGCTGCATGGGCGCTCGGCAGGGAGAGAAGCTGGGTGAAACGTCTCGGCCAATCAGCTTGCGGGGTGAAACGTCTCGGCCAATCAACTTGCGAGATTCCCGAGCTGAGCCAACACGAGAACAGCAAACAGAGAGGTGGATTTTGAGTTGTGCGGGCTCTCCGTGTTGATACCTGATGTTCTAATGTAGTCTCCCTGCCTTCTGCTAGCGCCCGCCCATTATTTCTCAATTTTGAATTTTTGATGAATATTTTTGAAAAATCCGCGATGCACTGAGGGCGCGAAAGGTGAAGCGCGAAGTAGCGAGGGATCACTGTATTAGGAATAAATTTCATGAATGTGTTCTCCAACTAAAGACTTGTACATGTTGTATCTCATGTTAAATTAAATAAATTGTATTTGTGTAGTTCAAATAACATTTTTTTTGTTTTCTTGACCAATCATATGACATACAGAAACACATGATACAGGGAAAGAACAATAACAAAATTAGTGTAGAATATTTATGGTATAAATCACAATACTGGGGGGGGGGGACTGTTGCTCTTGGCGGAGGTCTGCGCTCTCCGAGTGCTTTTCTAGTTCTATATTTATTCCATCTAGCTACAATGCTCCGCACTGTGGGTCTATATATATATATATTTATATGTATATATGTATACTCGCTGCTCTTGTTTTTTCTTGTCTTCTGATTGTTGCTCTTGTCATAGCCCGAGTGTCGGTTCCGTCCACACTCGGGTCTTATATCATATTTCCCTGGCTTTGACAGCAGTGGATTCCTTCTAGCTCCTCGGGCTCTTATTGTGAAAGCGCCCGGGGGAGCTCCCTGCTGTCAGAGTCAGCAGCTGCGCTCCTGTCAAACTCAACAGCTGTGCTGCATCGGGGTCATTAGTTACCAGAGTTTAAAGCAGGTGCTCAATGCTCCCCGATGCGGCAGTCTCTGTTTCCCTCCGTTAATCGCTGTTAACCGACTTGGGAATCTCCTGTTACCCATCTGTTAACGTTATCGTCTTGTAAGGTACATTCTTTGAGACTTCACCTTCATTATTATTTCGTCTGGCGCATCGGGTGCTCCCCGGCTCAGACATACCCTTTCCTTGTGTGTAATCCTATGTTTGTCCAACCCGCACTGTAAATAAACATCACTGCAAACTCACTGGTGACTGTGGCGTCTTATGGTGGCTCGTGAGGGCCACCGTGACAGTAGACTGCCGCCAGAACGCCCGGAGAAGAGGCGTCGCTCTGAGACGCCATTCACCGTGAGTTTGCAGTATTGGACTCGTCTGGACGGACCACAAGAACTTGGAGTACCTGAAGTCGGCCAAGCATCTGAATGCCTGCCAGGCACGTTGGTCTCTGTTCTTTGGCCGCTTCAGGTTCACGTTCACCTACCGCCCAGGCTCCAAGAATGGCAAACCTGATGCGCTGTCCAGACAGTTCGCTCCTGAGACCCCGGAGGAACGAGACCACACCATCTTGCCCACCTCGTGCGTCGTGGGGGCTGTTTCCTGGTCCATCAGGGACAAGATCCGGAAGGCGCAGGAGACCGAACCTGACCCTGGCAGCGGTCCGGCGGGAAGACTCTTCGTGCTATCGTCGGTCCGGGGTGACGTCATCCACTGGGTTCACACGTCCAAGCTCGCCTGTCACCCTGGCATCTCCCGGCTGGTGGACCTCCTCCAACGCACCTTCTGGTGGCCCGGGCTTTGGAGGGACGCTGCCAACTACGTCCGTGCCTGCCCCCAGTGCGCAGCGAATAAAACCCCGAACTCACCTCCAGCAGGGCTGCTCCACCCCCTACCGGTCCCTGGCAGACCCTGGTCCCATGTAGCTTTGGACTTCGTCACCGGTCTCCCTGCTTCCAACTCGTACCACACCATCCTGACCGTTGTGGACCGGTTCTCCAAGGCCGCCCACTTTGTGCCCCTCCACGGTCTTCCCACGGCACGGGAGACGGCTGATCTTCTAGTCCAGCATGTGGTCAGGCTACACGGGATCCCGACCGACGTCATCTCCGACTGGGGGCCCCAGTTTGTGTCCAAGGTCTGGAGGTGCTTTTGCAACGCCCTGGGGGCCACGGTGAGTCTCTCCTCCAGTCACCATCCTCAGTCTAACGGGCAGTGCGAGTGCACCAATCAGGAGCTGGAGGCTGCCCTGCGCTGCGTCGCCTCCTCTAACCCCTCTTCCTGGAGCTCCCACCTGGCATGGGTGGATTACGCCCATAATTCCACGCTATCATTGGCCATCGGGATGTCCCCTTTCCGGGCGTCGTTGGGATATGACCCCCCCGTTGTTCCCCGAGCAGGTGGGCGAGGTGGCAGTTCCATCCATCCAGGCACATCTTAGGCGCTGCCGGAGCCTATGGACTAGGATGCGCCAAGCACTTTTACGCACGGCGGCGCGCAACTCCAGTGCAGCCAATCGCCATAGGAGAGTCACTCCTTGTTACCAGGTGGGCCAGCGGATCTGGCTATCGGCCCGGGATATCAACCCGAAGGCGGAGAAGAGGAAGCTGGCGCAACGTTTCATCGGTCCTTTCACAATAACCAAGGTAATTAATCCGGTGGCTGTGCATTTGGCCCTCCCCCCCTCCCTCCGTGTCTGTCCTACATTTCACGTGTCCCAGGTTAAACCCGTGATCTCTGACCCACTCTGTCCTCCTCCTAGGGTGCCTCCCCCTCCCGTGATGATCGACGGCGACCCGGCGTGGAGGGTCACCTCCATCCTGGACTCCCGACGCCTAGGTCGCGGGCTACAGTACCTGGTGGATTGGGAGGGGTATGGCCCAGAGTGGAGATCCTGGGTGCACCCTTCCTTTGTGCTGGATAAGCATCTCACCACGGAGTTCCACTGGGTGCACCTGGATAAGCCAGCGCCGGAAGGCGCTGCTCGGGGGGGGGGGGATACTGTCACAACTCGCCTTCGCCGGTCATCTACCTCAGCTGCGCGCATACCTGCGCCTCATCAACCACCGGCTATTTAGCCCGCTCTGCCCAGAGCTTCGGCCTGGAGCCGTCTGTTCGCCAACACTCTCAAACCCCAGCGCAAGATCGTCCTTTCCCGACCTGCGTCCCTCATCATCCAGCAAGTAAGCTGTGTTTTTCCTCACCTGTTCTACAGTCTGTCCCCTGTGCACAGGTGGATTCCCCAGGCGGCGGATTTCTCCCATCCTCGCCTCATCCTCGTCCTCTTCTCCCTCTCGTCACCGAGCGTGCAGCTGGGCGCTGTCCTCCAGGCAGGAGCTCCACTTGCCAACGCCAGCCACCGCGTCACCTGCATGTAAGCAACACCTAAAACATTAACCCTGCTTTGTGAAGGCCTGCTCTAATCCCTGTCTTTGCTCTGCCCTTAGGGTTGCCTGGTTGCACGGAGTACCATTCTGCCCCCGGCGCATCCTGTTCACCAGCAGTCCACTGACATTCCACACACACGCATCCATACACACACAGTTGTTGAATAAAGCTTTCAAATCTCACTTGAGCCTGTGTGCATGTTCCCTGGGCCCGACATTATGTCACTGGATGTCTAGTAACTTTTTGCAACTTAATGCTGATAAAACTGAAGTCCTTATTGTAGCACCTGATAATCTAATTCCTAAGATGGTTAATAGCATTGGTTCATTAAGCTCTAATGTATGGTCTAATCTAAAAATTCTTGGTGTCATTTTTGATCAATCGATGAGGTTTTTTGTTTGTTTTTTTTTAGATTTAGTATACTTTATTGATCCCCAGAGGGGAAATTGAGGGTCATCCACCACCTGGATGGATGAAGCAGCCATGATACGGCGCTATCCCTTAACCATTCACACACACATTCACACCTAGGGCCACTTTAGAGTCTCCAATTAACCTAACCTGCATGTTTTTGGCATGTGGGAGGAAACCGGAGAAATCCCGGGGTAAACCCACGCATACACGGGGAGAACATGCAAACTCCACACAGATCACTGTTGGTCGGGGGCTGGGATCGAACCCACAATCCCACAATCCCCCGGCCAAGGGTAAACTGTGCTGCCGCAGTGCTAACCACTGCGCCACCGTGCAGCCCATTTGATCAGCATGCCAAATCTCTGACCCGGAGTTGTTTTTTCCACCTTAGGAATATATCCAAAATTAGGTCATTGGTTTCCTACAGTCAGTTAGAAATCATTATTCATGCCTTTGTTTCTTCACGTTTGGACTACTGTAATGCTCTTTTCACATGTCTTAGCAAATTCTCTTTACACCGCCTACAGTTAGTCCAGAACTCTGCTGCAAGATTACTAACTAGGTCCAGTAGATTCTGTCATATCACTCCTGTTTTGGCCTCCTTGCATTGGCTTCCTGTAAATTATAGAGTTGATTTTAAAGTTCTTGTTCTTACTTCCAAAGCCCATTCATGAAGAGGCCACCTTTTTATTTTAGTGACCTGCTCTTTCTACACCAGCCACAGCAGGTCTCTCCAGGTCATCTCATCAGAATCTATTGGTAGTCCCTAGACTAGGCTCAGAACCAAGAGGCGACAGAGCCTTTGCTGCTGGTTGCTCCCAGACTGTGGAACCTCCTTACCTTTTTGAACCTTAGATCTGCTCCTTCCATTGATGATTTAAGAAGCACTAAAGACCCACCTTTTTAGCCTGCTTTTTAATAACTATGTTGTGATTGTATTTTTATGTGCTTTACTGTCTACTTTTTTATTTTTTTTTTACTGTTTTATGTGCCTGTGTTTTTATTTTGTTTTTTACCCATGTTAAGCACTTTGTGACTCTGTCTGTGAAAAGTGCTCTATAAATAAACTTATTATTATTATTATATGACAAAAAATATGACTAAATAAAGTGAAAAAAGACAGTAACATTATTGTAAGGTGTATATGACAAAAATAGTTTAAGGTTTTTGTATGAAGGGAAAAAATAGTCAGGTTGTCTTGAGCAAAGCAAAAAAATCCCCTAAAAGAAATAGTTTTGGTCTTGATGCTGTTGCAAAATTTCATCATTTAGTATCTGATTTTGACTGCCTACCTCTTTTTTATTATTTATCTTCCCTGAAGGTTTATCTGCATACCGCAAGCTGTTCCAGGGTCAGGAGCCCGCTCACAGATGACAGGAAGGTGACCAGAGGCATGTCTTCCCACTCTGCAGCACTGACAGGTGTCTCTGCATGTAACCACATCTCACTGAGGTATATTCTGGGAAAGGACAACAGATAAAAGTATGCCAAGCATTGCACAGAGCCCTATTAATTTCCCAATGATACAGCCACAGACATGCAAGGGGATAGTCTGCCAGGCCAGGAATGCCCAGCTTTGACGCAGGCTCAGATTTTGTTGCCCCACTCCCAACTCCTCCCCTCCCCCATTGCACTTGGCTACAATCAGTCCTTACCCCACAGCACCCACCCTCATTCTCTCCATGCTATTGATGCCACGGGAAGATTTCACTGACAGATAGCCTTCAGCAGATGGTTCTTCAAGGCCCGCTGGTATTTTAACTACAGGATTCAGTGTTGTTCTCCGTGCTCAGGTAGTGGCACGTCTACCCCTGGCCATTCATGTACAGTTTTCTTCCTGATTGCAAGAGGAGGGTTTCGGTAACGAGAGACTTCTGGTGGGGTTTTGACAAGTGTTGTTAAGGCTGTATGAGCAGCTTCTCGGCTTACTGCTTCGTGAATGGTGAGCATGCAGAGTTCCTTTCATTTCAGACGCTCCAGACTCCCACTCTGAGCTAGAACCAAGCGGTTGCCAAATCCATCGCACTATCTGTTGCCTGGGGATCTGTTAAATTATAGCTTAGATGAGGAAATCTGATTGTTGGAGCTTGAATATGAATGAACGGTGTTGCCTTGTTTCTTATCTACAAGGGTAATGTAACACTACTGCAGCAATGTTTAACTTTTTTTTTATCAAGAGTGCAGTTGGCTTGTGAATATTCCTGTAAACTGTGAAGATGTTAATTTTCTTGGATGGACCAAATTCAAGACTTTTAAGAATTAAATTATTATTGTTGCATCAGTATTTACTGGCTGTACATTGTCCACCATTGTCTTTTTCGGCCATTCCTGTAGCTCAAAAAGTAACATAAAGAGGAATTTTTTTGTAAAACCTCTAATGATGTCAATTAGGGCTGGGCGATGTGACCTTACATCAACATCATGATTAATTGAACCTTTTAGTTTGGTTTTGGTTTTTGAATGATTTTTTTCCTCCTTTTTTCTTCTCCCTCATAGTTCACTGACAGTGTAAATACAGATGTTCAAATATTAAAGCTGGGATATGTTTTCTAATGAAAAATTACACTGACACTGCCAGAAATCAAGTTTTTTCTATTGTTAACATGTCAGTAACATGTTTCTTGTGATTTACAAGACATATCAAGAGCAAAATCATTCCAAACTCCCAAGTATGTGTTTTTCTGCTGTGAATGTCTGCTTAAACTCCACCCCCCACCCACCCCAAAAAAAGACAGATTTGGACAGAGTATTAGTAGCTACGTAACTATTCCTGCTTAGCCTGGTTGGTTATGACATTAACCAATCAGACAGATACTCTTGGCTACCTCGGGGGAGGAAAGAGGAGCCGAGGAGCAGTAGGATTGAGGCAGAGGGGGTTGGGGTAGCAGCAGAGAGAGAGAGCGGAGAGAGGCAGAGAGACAGGGGGTGATTTAAATGTGGCTGTGCGAAACCATGGTCTCACACAGCCATATTCAAATAGAGCCGCTCTTGGCTCTCTTCGCCAGTGAATGGGACACCATACTGTGAGCTGAGAGCAGCCACATTCAAATCGCCCCACCCCTTCCCTGCTCAGTCGCCGGCGGATGGGGGACTGGTTGTTAGTAAAAAGTAAACACATATTTGGCAACTACACATTTATCTCTCGCCTCAGCCATTTTCAGAAAAATGTTTTGCTTTTTACTTTTGAAGATATAGGCAAAAATCTAACGTCCGGAAGTGTCTTGAACAGACTAGTAGCCCACCCACCAGGAGTCACGGTGACCAATCATGTGCAAGCCCTGCAGGCCACTAATTAGGATAGTCATAGATCTGCGCATACTTAAGTAGGTGCAAGATTTAAAATCTCTTTCCAAGCAATCCTAAGGCAATGAAAGTTTTTTTTGTGTGAGTAAAAAGCCACAATATACTATTTTGGGCAATACATATTTGTTTTTGAGATGGTTTTAGAGCCACCGGAGTGCACTTTTAAAATGTACCAATAATAAATATAAATACGCAAGTGAATCAATATGAGTGAACCAGTTAAAAAAGGTAAGTTATTTTAATTATGCAAACTGTAACATAATAAAAGCATGTTGAAAAACAGTTTCCTTCAAATTAAATTTTTTCAAGATTTTCTCCCTATTGGATAAATGAATAAGCTTCATACCACAAAATATGCATATATATATTATTTATTTATTCATTCAATCTTCCACTTTTACTGGGGCCACACGGTCCATGTTGTCTGCAAGACTTTTTCCTCCCACATCTGCTGCTGTCCTTCCACTCACGCTCCTTACAATGAAATGCATGCATCTATTTAACTGTGTATCCTTCTATGATGGAAGTATATTTGCGTCACGTAGAGCGTGACAGCTAAGATCGACTGTATTAAAACGCTCAGGTCACACAACCTGGATGGTGGGAAGGCACATGTATTTTAGGTCATTTTCGCTCCTCATGACAACATAGGGACTACGTAGACAACTGGCCATCGCTCCCCTTTGGGGAAGGAGGAGGTCTGCTGGACGCTCCACACACCATTCTCACACTACCAGTCCAACTGGGCCCCGGGTACTCTACGACAATCACACACACACATAGGCACACTGTCCCGGGTGGACACGACTGCCTCACCTTAATCTGTCCCCAGCAAATCTACACATAATTTACCAGGGTTCCCATGGGTGCTTGAAAGTGCTTGAAAGTGTTTGAAATATTAATGTGTTTTCAAGGTTATGAAAGTGCTTGAATTTTGCAAAAGGTGCTTGAAAGTGCTTGAAAATTGTGAGCGCATTTTCTTTCACAACAAACAGCTACCTGACTGAATAAAATAGTTTTCTATAGTTCACTTATTGGATGGAGAACTAAAATATATTAAGAGAGCCTAAAATGAAGACTGCTCTGCCCCTGACTGAGTCAGTCAGTTTTCATCTGCGACCCCAACCACCGGGAACGCAGGTGCAGTGAATGTGGGGGGTTGTCGGAGCAGCGTCAGGTTCAGGTTGAAAAACTGTCTCCCCCCTCTCAAGGAGAAATTTCACATATTTGTTTTTCCAAATTAATCATTGCCACAAACAACTCACAATGCTTTGTGTTTCTGCGTTTTTTCCCACTTCTTGCTTGGTACTTTTAGCTGAGAACAATCTACTTGGCAGCATTACAGCTGTTATTTCAGCTATGCAGCACTATGATGGGTATTTTCAAATTCCATACTGTGAGGGAATTTAAGACAGTACATGAAGAACCGGTATATTGCCCAGTCCCTAAGTATATTTAGGGCTGGGCTGCACTTCCACATTGTAGACAGGATGAAGCCGAGTCACATCGCTGCACACGTAGCAGAGGTCATATGAAAAGCATTCTCATATATTCCGCACACACCAACAAGGGAGAGGGGGGGGGATGAAATAATTGCATAGTCAAGACTATGTCCGGTTATCGATCCTGAACATTGGTTTTGGTTATTTCTCGGTTAATCGCCAGCCCTAACATTAAGCTGCGCCAACAGACCACTATCCTATGGATACTTCCTGTTGCTTTGGGACCATAAATAGCTCTTCAGACCAGCAAGGTTCCATGGCCAATTGATGCTCTGGACCCTAACTTTCAACGGCCCTGCGTGTTCACATAAAAAGTTCAGAACCTGAAAAGTTGATTCCGCAGCTGGAACCAGAAACTAGTGCTGTCCAGAACAATATGAAAGCTTCGTGTACTCCATGATAATTGGTTAAACAGCAATAGAAATGGATTCAGCAATTAAACAGCTTTGTTCCCCAATCTCAAATGTTTTCAGAAACACTTTTCACTGATGTGTTTTAAAGATATCAGGAGAGCGTTTTACTGCCAAGTCACATTTCCCAGTTTGGAAATACAGGAAGAGCCCACCCACAATTACAGATGCCTTCCAGTCATGAGTAGCTCCACATTTGTGTGAAGTGTGACAGCCTTGGAGAGCTGTCAGTCATTTATCATCACTTTTTTGTTTGTTTGTTTTCACAATCCGCACTGAACAACCCCCTCCTACTATGGACGGTGATGGACCTTTGGTTCCACTCAAACTGGTTTGAAAGCAGGCTGGTTCACCAGAAAGCATCAGGGTTCTGAGGCTCCGAAACCACAACCTTGCCTGTCTGAAAAGGCTAAAAAGTCAGTTCACTCAGGGTGTGTTTATAGTATAAAACGTGAATTACATGCCACCAGATTTAGCATGTTTATGAAGACTGTCTGAAATACTTGAATTTTGTGTGTGATATCACCATGGTGGTAGTGCACAGATTGTAGTTTTCAATGCAGTACAACAGAACTGGTTTTAATAAACTGCACACTTGATGGTAAATGTTTGGTTTTTTTTTGTAAAATGTGCTATTAGTGTTGAATTTCATGTTGTGTATTTATTACTGTTAAAACAAGTGCGAGCGGATAGCAGAATCTACAACTGACGTGTACAATGTGCTGTTATGACAAAATACTTTTTTCACAAATAGGAAAGAGGTAGGGAAACACTTTCTATATAGTCAGTGTTTGTTTTATATACATGTTTAAGTCTCTCTCATATGCCCCATCATATAATTTACTCATGAGTAGGCGCCCCCCCCCCCCCGTTTGTGTGTTTCTCACTCAGCTTGATGTTTCATACTAACTCTTGTAATTATGTTGCATGAGAATATGTGAAAGTGGCCACGATCAGGAGTGTATCAGTCATATGAGAGGTTCAAACCATAAATAAATATAAATCTTCCTTTTGTTTACACATGTGGCCCAATTATTGTTATTTGATTGTTTAAAATATGCATGAAAATGGACGTAGGATTTCTGGAACCAGCCTGGCCATTTGTAGCTGACATTAAAAACGTTCAAATATGATGATTGTGTGTGTAAATGTTTCATTTCTTCAACCACTGGAGAGTGCTACCTTTCAAATAAAAGGTGCCACAGTAAAGAAAATAGAACAAATAAATCCAACTGTCCATTCTTTTAATTAAAAAATGTGTTTCTAAGAGTAATAATGAAAAAAAAAACATTTACAGTTCGTGTTCTAGTTAAGTTCACTTGGTGACATACATTATTATCTCATACAACAGAAAGGCTTTGCTTTGAACAAAGAAAAACAATCCCTGGAATCACTGTCCTGTTGCATTACAGAGGTAAACATAACCATGGAAATACTACTTTGAAATAAAGACCAGTTTCCAGCATGTTTTCTTCTTTTTTTTTTCTTTAGATATTTTTTTTTTCAACAGCATTTAATCCTAAACAAACAGTGTTGGGAGCTGCTTCGTGCACAGCGTCAGTTTCCAGCTCGGACATTCAAAATTGCCCGGTGTGCATCGGGGCCCACAGGTGTGTCGGCCCTCTGCGATTTGTGTTTTCACCCATTTTTCTCTTTGAATGCTTTTGGTGAGAGCAAGACAGTTACGATCCTCTTTCAATGAAAAACAGGCTTTGAATACCAATAGTCATATGAGGTACAGGCTGTTCAAAAGGCTGAAATAGAGAAAAAAAAATGTGAAAAGGCATTTGTTGAAGGTCAGCAAGAGGTCCGCTGGGTCCGAGAGCGCTGTTGGTGAAGTGGTGTTTGCCAGATCTTCTCAGATGCTGCCGGTGATCGTGAATTGAGTGGTGAACTGCATTTTTTTTCTTAAGGGGGCTTCAGCAAGGCTGAAGCAGGGGGTTAGAGGTACTCATGGAAGGCAAGCCGGACCCCACACACTTCTAATTCCTCATACCCGCTTCTAAGTAGTGCTGGGGGGTGGGAAGGCATCACCTCCCCTTTATATTTCACCAAGCCTTGAAGAAAACTAAAAGTTTAGCTGCACTTGCAGGACTTGACGACCATGTTTGAGAGCTGCTCAACTTTCGGGGAGCGACCCACATAGTAGAGGATGGTGAGCGGCTCCAAGTCCTGAGGAACACAGCAGGGTGAGGCGGATGCTTCGGGGTTCAAGGTGTTGTAGAGGCTCAGCAGCTACAGAAAGAAAGATTTGGCAGTGAGAAAAAAAAAAAACGGACGTGTTGGGTAACAAACAGATTTCTGACCTAAAAGTGTCATTGTTCTCACCGAGCTGTGGGTGGTGTCTGCGCTGCGAAGGTAAGGACAGGGACCAGAGCAGAAGTTGGCATAGTACCCCTCAGGCTGGTGGATCCACCTCCAGCCCAAATCCTGACGGAAATTAATGTATAGTGGTCGCACACAGCAATTCTCCTCATAATTGCTGCAGACAGAAAAGGAGAGCAGTGATTACACTCTTGATATACGAGTATACATTTTCCGCCCTATGCCCTCAGCAAGGCATGAGAGCGAGAAGTTCAGAAATTCCAGTCTTAGGTGTGCCCTTATTTTCCCTCTTGGAGTCAGCCCAGGTGTCTTTGGCACTGCCTGTCAGAGAAGGAAATCCAGAGCTAAGAAGAGGTAGCATTTGCTAGTACTGGGACAGATCCTGACTTGTATCAGCTAGTACCTCTGCCGTACACGTCTGGGTTATCAACAAGCTTAATCCTTGCGTCCTCTGCACATACATATCATTTTTTGTTGTCATTTTATACATGACAGTAAATTCACATTTTGCACATTTGGTAATACAGTATAGGCCTCTGCCTGCAACACACACACATTAGCCCAGGAGTCGGCTTTCCAAAACTGGCTGTGCAGGTGCAGTCCGAGAAAATAATTTGCAAAGCAAAAGAGAAGGAACAGTAGTCCAAGCAGTGCATTACTTTTTCCAGTGTGAGGAAATGGGTCTTACTTGAAGCAGTAATTGGTGTCAAGTGCCCGCTTGCGCCTGCGGGAGGAAGAATGGGCATCCAGCCTGTGGGGAGGGAGCATCATGAGGATGAGGTGGGGGTACAGCTGCTCCTTTTGCGTTTTTTTATGGCTCAGATCGCCGTACTCCACTTCCATACCTGCAGGAGAAATTTAGTTTGAAGAGTTTTAAAAATGCTAAGAATACTTACATACTTAAATACACTTTTACCTCAAGTTATCTTATACCAAAGAACCTATAGAAGCAACTCTGAAGTATTCTTGAAGTACCTCCGTGTACTGATTTGGGTCTTTATGCTGTAGAATTTTATCAATTTGGTTCAAGTTCAGTTGTCACCAGGAGATTAAAGATGTTCATATAAAAACACCAGTTAAAACTGATGAAAAGCACCAACCCCAAAATAAAATTTAAAAGACATTTTGCACCTGAAAGTTGTACCATTGTTTGGTATTACAGTATCCTCACATGACTTTCAGTTGGGGATACTTTAAAGTAGCACTATGTAACTTTCCTGGTAGGAACACTGACAAGACTACACCTTTGGCAACTATGATCCAAGTTCCAGCAGCCAATCACAGGTTGCTTAGTTGCTGGTGGTCAAAGCTGTACCTTGTGACTGGCTGTTGGGACTCAGGTTATAGTTGCCATAGTTGTAGTCTTTTCAGCGGCGCAGTGGTTAGCACTGTGGCAGCACAGTAAGACGGTCACAGGATCGAGACCACCCCTGACCATCGTGGGTTTGATCCCACCCCCTGACCATTGGTGACCCTTCTGTGTGGAGTCTGCATGTTCTCCCCGTGTCTGCGTGGGTTTACTCCGGGTATTCTGGTTTCCTCCCACAGGCCAAAAACATGCAAGTTAGGTTAACTGGAGACTCTAAAGTGGCACTAGGTGTGAATGTGCGTGGTGTGTGTGAAGGGATTGGCGCCGTACCGTGGCTGCCTCATCCATCCAGGTGGATGCCCTGCAATTTCCCCACTGTGGGACTAATGAAGGATTATGAAATTTTCAGTGATACTACCAAGAACAGAGCTGTTGCAGGCAACACTTTGGCTCTGAGGGAAGTAACATTCACCTGTACCATCAAAATAAATTTGGAAATATTATTTTAAGTTGAAAATCTTACAGAGTGTTGCTTTAACCGCCATCTGTCTGTTCATAAATACAGTATTTCTGTCACCGGATATTTGCACAGTTTTTGCTCCTCTTCCTCTAAGGCCAGCCTTCTGCTGATTGGTTGCCCCTCACAGCTACGGCTCCAGTATGTCTCTGAGAACACCATATAAAAAGATATATTCTATATGAGATTTTGGCTCACAGGCTTACTTAGACACACACTGGCCTCCTTAATTCAAACTTGGACATGTTTAATTTGGGCATCACCAATACATACTTCATCAAAGTTAAGGAGAAGCACAACAGGTCCACTATCATGCTAATCAGTGTTAAACTGAGGATTCTCTCCATTTCCAGATTGACTGACTCCTCACTCACTTTTCATCCATCTCGTATTCAACACCGGCCCCCCTAACTTCCTTTTCCCCTCTTTTCTCCCCCCTGGGCCTGCGTCTGCTCATCCAATCTATCCCTGATAGCTAAAGCAGTGGACATCTCAGGAGAAATGCTGCTGGTGGATATGTACGGCCCTCTTTAATTTGGGGCCAAACGTCTGAGCGCTGTGGTAGCACATTCCTTGTGGCCAGGCTGCTCAGGAGTGTTCCCAGGACTGAGGGCCTGGGGCCCCCAGTGCTAAGTGAGTTGCCAGATCGATTGTATTCCCATGCTTGGCTCGATGTGTCTCTCTCTTCCTCTTAGAAAGGAAACTCATAATCTTCACAAAAAGGCCTCTGTGAGTTTTGCTCTGAGAGAAACATGCTGATGACTGAGATGAACTTGCAGGAGTGTTCTGTTGTTAGGTCCAATAAATCCCTGAGAAACATTAAAGGTCCCATTCACTGAAAAACTGTGTTTCTGTCGGTTTTAACCTTCTGAAATGCGCCCACTGGTCACATGATAATTGAAAAACACTGAAACACTCACTGCTCTTAAAAAACACACAGCCTTTATATTGATTCTAGCTTTGACCAGCTGATGCCACTCGTCCAGATTTTCTTCTGTACATTATGAAATGGGAAACCCAGCCTTGGACTCACCTGTTGCTCTTTTATTGGCCACAATGGCCAGCCTAGCTGTCTGTAAACAAAGGTGTTTAGGACAGATTCCAGAGCTAATAGTGAAACTCAGAAGTTCCCCCCAGCATAAGCCGTAATTTGGAAGAAGAAGCCATCTCTATTGTCATTCAATCCATACAGCCAATTGTGTTTCTCCTGTCTACAATGTCAATCACATCTAGAATCAAAGGGGTCGCTGCCATGCAAGGCACCGCCACAAACAACTTCTACTTCAACCCATTCTATTACACTAAGCACCAAGCTAGGAAGTACCATTTTTATATGGTCTTTGGGATGACCCGGCCAGGACTTGAACCTCCAACCTCCTGCTTGTGGGGCAGATGCTCTATCAACTAGGCCACCACTCCGGTTCTTTAGATTTAGAACTTGTACTTTGGGCTAAATCAGGTCCGTCGGTCCAAGTCTTAATTTAGTCAGGCTGAATCTGACATAGAAGCTAGCCAGCTAAGATTAGCAATAATGACTTAAGAGGGAGGGTGGCATTAAATGCAGCCTTAAGTGTTTAAAGCAACATGCACTGAAGCCAACCATTCTGAGAAAGCCTGCAAAAGATGATTCACAATGACGCTGCAATAATAAAATAATTTAAGGCAATTTGACAAAAAATATGTCAAACATTTCATTAGGACCTGTGGGAGCTGTCAAAATGTGGGAAAAGGGTAGCAAATGGGACCTTTAATGGAAAAAAGCTTTGCACAGTCACGTAACTTTGATACTTAAGGTAAAATAAGAAACACAGTTAACACAAAATAAATTGTAATAAACAATTGTAATAAATAAACATCAAACTCTGCTTTTTTATTTGTAAATATTTCCTCTGTCAATTTGCCTTTCAAATACAGTGGTGTGAAAAAGTGTTTGCCCCCTTCCTGATTTCTCATTTTTTTGGATCTTCATCACAGTTAAATATTTCAGCTCATCAAACAAATTGAAATATTAGACAAAAATGACACAAGTAAACACAAAATGCAGTTTTTAAATGAAGGTTTTCATTATTAAGGGGAAAAAAATCCAAACCTACATGGCCCTGTGTGAAAAAGTGATTGCCCCCTAAACCTAATAACTGGTTGGGCCACCCTTAGCAGCAACAACTGCAATGAAGCGCTTGCAATAACTGGCAACGAGTCTTTTACAGGACTGTGGAGGAATTTTGGCCCACTCATCTTTGCAGAATTGTTGTAATTCAGACACATTGGAGGGTTTTTCAGCATGAACCACCTTTTTAAGGACATGCCACAGCATCTCAATCGGATTCAGGTCAGGACTTTGACTAGGCCACTCCAAAGTCTTCACTGTGTTTTTCTTAAGCCATTTAGAGGGGGACTTGTTGGTCTGTTATGGATCATTGTCCTGCTGCAGAACACAAGTGTGCTTCAGCTTGAAGTCACGAACAGATGGCTGGACATTCTCCTTCAGGATTTTTTGGTAGACAGCAGAATTCATGGTTTCATTTACCACAGCAAGTCTTCCAGGTTCCGAAGCAGTAAAACAGCACCAGACCATCACACTACCACCACCATATTTTACTATTGGTATGATGTTCCTTTTCTGAAATGCTGTGTTACTTTTACACCCAATGTAATGGGACACACATCTTCCAAAAAGTTCAACTTTTGTCTTATCAGTCCACAGAGTATTTTCCCAAAACTCTTGGGGATTATCAAGATGTTTTCTGGCAAAACTGAGACGAGCCTTTATGTTCTTTTTGCTCAGCAGTGGCTTTCATCTTGGAACTCTGCCATGCAGGCCATTTTTGCCCAGTCTCTTTCTTATGGTGGAGTCATGAACACTGACCTTAACTGAGACAAATGAGGCCTGCAGTTCTTTGGATGTTGTTGTGGGGTCTTTTGTGATCTCGAGCACAGCGATAAGTCATCGCTGTGCTCTTGGGGTAATTTTGGTCAGCCGGCCACTCCTGGGAAGGTTCACCACTGTTACATGTTTTTGCCATTCGTGGATAATGGCTCTCACTGTGGTTCGCTGGAGTCCCAAAGCGTTAGAAATAGCTTTATAACCTTTTCCAGACTGATAGGTCTCAATTACTTTGTTTCTCATTTGTTCCCAAATTTCTTTGGATTGCAGCATGATGTCTAGCTTTTGCAGCATGATGTCTAGCTTTTGAGGATCTTTTGGTCTACTTCACTTTGTCAGGCAGGTCCCATTTAAGTGACTTCTTGATTGAGAACAGGTGTGGCGGTAATCAGGCCTGGGTGTGGCTAGAGAAATTGAACTCAGCTTTCCAAAGATGTGATAAACCACAGTTAATTTACAGTATGTTTTAACATGGGGGGGTATCACTTTTTCACACAGGACCATGTAGATTTGGATTATTTCTACCCTTAATAATAAACACCTTGATTTAAAAACTGCATTTTGTGTTTACTTGTGTTATCTCTGTCTAATATTTAAATTTGTTTGATGATCTGAAACATATACACTACTGTTCAAAAGTTTGGGGTCACCCAGACAATTTTTTTATGAATTTTGTGTTTTCCATGAAAAGTCACACTTTTATTTACCACCATGAGTTGTAAAATGAATAGCAAATATAGTCAAGACATTGACAAGGTTAGAAATAATGATTTGTATTTGAAATAATAATTTTTTCCTTCAAACTTTGCTTTCGTCAAAGAATCCTCCATTTGCAGCAATTACAGCATTGCAGACCTTTGGCATTCTAGCTGTTAATTTGTTGAGGTAATCTGGAGAATTCTGACGCAATGAGCAAACATATTGTACCATTAGAACACTGGAGTGATAGTTGCTGGAAATGGGCCTCTATACACCTATGTAGATATTGCACCAAAAACCAGACATTTGCAGCTAGAATAGTCATTTACCACATTAGTAATGTATAGAGTGTATTTCTGATTAGTTTAAAGTTATCTTCATTGAAAAAAAACTGCTTTTCTTTCAAAAATAAGGAAATTTCTAAGTGACCCCAAACTTTTGAACGGTAGTGTAAGTGTGACAAACATCCAAAAAAATGAGAAATCAGGGAGGGGGCAAACACTTTTTCACACCACTGTATATAAACATCTAAAACACAAAATTTACACAAAATGTAACAATAATAGAGCCCAACTAGGCCAGACACCCACTAATGCAACCTTAAAAAACAGTCATGTAACAATAGCCTGTATCATTATGGACCAACCCCTCCATGGATTGCCACTTTTATTGTAGTGGAGGGGTTTGTGTGCCCTAATGATCCCAGGAGCCCTGTTGTCAGGGGCAACTTGACCCTGATTGGGTCTCCCAAGGCAAATTGGTCCTGGGTGAAGAGCCAGATTAAGAGTGGTCCAGTGGATCCTCATGAAAAGGTTACAGCAAGGATCCAGTGTACCCAAAGGAGCCACATGGGTCCACCCTCCAGTGGGCTCACCACCTGCAGGAGGGATCACTCGGATCATGGTGCTTTGCGAACTGGGCGGCAGTTTGGGCTACTCTGCCTGGACTGTTGCATCCGCAGCTCTGACCCCCAGATAAGCAGTAGTGGATGGATGGATGGATGGATGGATGGATGATAAACCAGAGGTTCTAACTAATGAAAAGACGCCAGTCTTGGACATTAGACAAACCAAACAAGCTAAGTCATTACCTGGCTCTTATTGATAAATACAAACTAGCTGAACATATTTTCACTCTGAGACTAAGACACTGGAAACAAAAACAAATCCTGACCAAACAGACACACTCTGGTCCTGGAGTCAGGATGACACACACAAGAAACTCTTGAAAACCAACAGTAAAAATGTGCAAAGAAAAGGTAAACCGATTATACCACCCTCTACCACTAGGACACCACCGGAGTGGCAGAGCACCCGCCCCTCAGCCCAGAGGAAATGGGTTCAAGCCCCAGCCGGGTCATACCAATGACCATATAAAAATGGCACATCCTGCCCTCTAGCTTGGTGCTCAGCATAACAGAATGGGGGAAGGAAAAATTGTAACCCATGGAGAACAGATGGAAATTAGCCACTGGCTACAATCTGGTAAGTTTACATTGACTGATATCAATGTTCATCAACTTGCACTGTCCTTAAAAACAGCAATTTCCATCCCTGTTTTTTGTGGTAGAAAATATCTGAAACTATCTCATCTATAAAAAAAAAATGCACCTCAATGAGTTCACCTTTTTGAGAATATTCTGATTTGGTTTCTCTATCATAGAGAAGCAGATATTCAATATTTTACTACAATACAGATCCATCAAATATAAAGTTACATCCAGCAAACATTCACTTATCTCAGCATTTAGGCAAAACACTTTTGTTCTTCTCCCTTTTTAACAGTCAGCAGTAACATCTCATCTATTAGATTTCTTTTAATCAGCTTTAACCATCACCATGGCTGATTTCTTTTCTTAATAATCAGCTTTAAATTTTAAACATTGTTTTAGGTGGGGGAATGGGGCTTTTGTTGCCAGTTAGCTTTTAGACATTTCTAGGAGCAGCCAGTGAAAGCAATACAATATGTAGTAATTTGCATATAAAACATTGTAGCAGGGCAGCTTGGTGGTGCAGTGGTTAGCACTGTGGCAGCACAGCAAGAGTGGTAAATGGTGTTCACTTATATAGCACTTTACCTCATCTCTGGATGACCAAAGCACTTAACAGATCCTGCTATCCACCCATTCACACACCACTGATGGCAGCAGAGCTGCCATACACACACAGGCGCTAGCCTGGCCGCCAGGAGCAACTGGGGGTTCAGTGTCTTGCTCAAGGACACTTTGACATGCCGACTGCAGACAGAGCGGGAATCGAACCCATGACCCTCTGATCAGTAGTCAGGCACACTACACCTGCGCCACAGCTGCCCCGAGAAGCTGTCCCAAGAAGGTCATGGGCTCGATCCCACCTCTGACCATCAGTGACCCTTCTGTGTGGAGTTTGCATGTTCTCCCCGTGTCTGCATGGGTTTTGTCTGGGTACTCTGGTTTCCTCCCACAGGCCAAGGACTTGTAGGTTAGGTTAATTGGCAGCAACTGGGGATTCTAAATTGTCCTTAGGTATGAATGTGAGAGTGAATGATTGTCTGTCTCTCTGTGTTGGCCCTGCGATGAAGTGACGATCTGTCCGGGGTGTACCCTGCCTCTCGCACAAAAATGCTGGGGTATGCTCCAGCCCCCACCCCCCACCCCCGAAGACCCAAAAAGGATTAAGCAACAGAAGATGAATGAACATAATTGTAGTGACATGTTTATTGATAGAGGATGGGCAGTACTGTGTGTAAGAAGCATACACATACAGTACAAGAGAAGTGTGAATAAATAGTACACTTTCCACTACTATTGTGCCATCGGGGGCATGATTATGATCATACTCCTCCACCCTTTGAGTTGTATTATTTTGGATTTATTGTTATAATTTATTCTAGTCTAGTTTCATGTTTATGTTGAAAGTATTCCCTGTATCATCTTTGTCTAGTTTAGTCTCTCTTCATCTTAGTTTTGGTCTTAAAATGTTCTCCGTGTTATTCTATGCTATCGTAATTCTCTGTCTTATTTTGAAAGGCATTTTCCTGTTTGTCCTTGGTCATGATCTTCAATTTACTTTTAGGTTAATTCTGGTATTCCCTCATCAGCATTATTCCCTGCACCTTTGTCCTCACCTGTCACGCATCTGTTGATTATCTGCTCCCCTTTAAGTTGAATTTTTTTCTCCCGTTCTCCTCACGGCGACATTTTGTGTACTGGCTACAGACGTCATGGTTTGCGCCTCATGTTGTCCAAGGTTTGTTTATGTTTGGTTTCCCATTTGATATTTCTAGTTAATTCATCTTGTGTTTAACAAACCAACCAAACGTTGGTTTGTTTTCAGCCCCACGCTGAGCTTGTTTTCAGTTATGAATAAATCCTCGTGAACTGGATATAACCTGCATCTTTAGCTCCGCTCTTCTCTACCTGCTCCGTAACATATTGATGCATGGTGCATCCGTGCAGCCATCTTGAATTCTTAAGTCGGTCATGTGAAGATTCACCCGACTAACAAGCTGAAAAACTGACCTCACATCTGGAAGTACTGGAAAGATGCATCACTAAATCTGGCTTGGCTCTGGGAAAAGGACTGCAGTCTTACTGAATTAAACCTGAAGACCTGGGTGGAAGAAGCATTTTTGTCACAAAATAAGACTTTTGAGATACTGAAGGTCAAAGTTTCCAAAACATGCTGCAGATACTGTTTTTTTTAAAGGTGGAATGCTGTGTAGCTTGTTGCCGGATTCAGAGGCTAAACAGAGTAAACAAACCCTTTTTTGTATTAAAATAATCCTTTATTAAATGAAAATGAGAATTAATTTTGGACTTAAGTACTTTTTGGGGGGGCTTAACAAAATGGCTGGAAATGGGTACTTTTAACACACAGAGAGCCATTTATTATTAATTTTTCACAGCCAAACAGTCATTTTTGCTGTTTTCTTGCCTTTTATGGTTTAAATGTATGCAGAAATACCCTCTTTTCTCCAGTATGTTAAGTCCAAATTACTCAGTTAAGTCAGAAATCCCCTAAAAAATGTAACTTTGTCGGACATCTTATAACAAGTCCCTCAATCTTTGAGAGTCTGCATCAAATTAAATCATATCAGACCAAAAACATGATTTTTATAGTTCGTCATTGTGACTTGCGCTAGCATTTGACTGGACAGTTATAGACATGGATATTTCTTGCACTACATTTTAGTGATCTCAGCAATGACCACACACCATTATACAGAACTTGACTTCTTTTTGGATTCTTTTGGTGTCAAATAAGGCTAAAAGACCATTGCAGATTATAGTGCTAGAGCCAGCTTTTTTTTAATGACTTAAGTACATCTTGCACTCAGGTCTTCAATTCAACTACATGGTCAAGCTATTGATGCAGATCCAAGCCACCTTATTAAAAAAACAACAAAAAAAAAACATTCTTCACCTTTGAACTTGACCTCCAGCACCTCGTTGGTGTTCTCAATGATATCCCCATTGTTGGGCCTGAAAGTGTGGCAGGGGCAGTGAACACTGATCGCCAGGCCTTGGTTGGTCTCTGAGGGAAAACGAGAGCAGAGGAGGGCTGTGAGGAGCTGACTCTTTCTCCTGATGCCATTAATATTCATTATTTATTTTAATATTCTTATCAGCAGGGTGTATAATAGGGTGAATTCAGTGGTCCACTCACGTCGGTACATCAGCCACTCCCTCACTGTCTCTGTGACATCAAAGGAGACCCACTCAGTTGTTCCTTTGGTCAGGACGTTCTTGCCCCCAATGTAGCGGTGTTTGGCTTTGGGGTCATCTTTCTGGAGGATCTGTGGGGAAAAGATGAAAATGCGACCCAGCTGCATAAACTCTTTTATTTTGACACGCACACACATGTACACACAGAACCGAGGCTGTCTGTCTGAGCCAGACTCTCCAGAACGCCTTGGGCCAAATGTCTACTCTTCATGGAAAAAGTGACTCCCTGTGTTGATATCCCCATTTTGCAAGTTAATGCCTGCTTCTTACCATCTTGCCAATGAGAACCTGGCTGTCCTTCACATCAGCCATCAAACTTTGACTTTATGGCTCTCAGATTTAGTGTCACACAGCTCCGAAAAAAAGCATCTCTAAGACCTCAATTATGCATATCAGTGAAGGAAAATTCAGCACCGTGTTTGAGACGTTTGTATCTTCTCCGGACAAAGGTATTTATCTCACAAATTTGTGTTTATGTGGTGGGTATGAGCACTTTTAGCCCCACAGCAGCACTATGGATAACCAGGATCCTGAACATTGTCGGCATCTAATCTGTCTTCCTGTGGGAACGAGGGCTCAGACTGCTGCCAGCATCAGCCCTCTGCCAATCAGCTACAGCCTGAAAAGTGTGGGGGCGAGTGAGCAGCTCCATTTACTCCCCATGGGTGGGTGACCCAGCCTCTATCTCCTTCTAGGCTCCTGGAAACAATCTGAGGGCCTGACAGTCTGTATTCAGCACTGGCCAGAGCCTTGCCTTAGAGGCGGTATGCAGTCCGGAGACGCTTGTCTCCCTGGCAGGAAATGTTGGAACCTGATCATTACTCCTAGTCTCTCACGGGAGATTAATGAGGAAGCAGGGAAAAAAATCTATGCTTCTCACCCCCCCACACACAACCACCAGATGTATGCTTTCACACACTTCAAACTCGTATGTGCTGTTCTTGATCTAACATAAATGGACAGCTGCTTTGAGATTGACAGTTGAGAAAGAAGAAACTGGTGAACGGTAATCTGGGCTTTCTGAATGACTGCTGCACGAGCTTTTAAATTTGTCCTGCTGTAGAATCCATTTGACCACATGGAATAATGATTAGCACTTGAAAAGGAGGGAGAGAGAGATCTGTACACCCTAATATAAATGTTTTCAGCTTTCTCACTGACCTACAAAGGCCTTCTGAGAGGAAAAAGAGCATATAATCCACTAACAGTGGAAATAAATGTTGAGTTCACACACCTGGTAGAGCTCAATCCTCTGCTCGTTTCGCTTGGCGTTGGGGTTGGGCATCCGCAGAGCTCTAAACTCGGCCCGGAACAAGTTAGTGGCATTCTTCTCCATGATGGACACATTGAAGAGGAATACCTTGTAGGTGATGCCCTTGGGGCAGTACAGGAGGTCATCTGCGGGTTAAAGGTAAATGGTTATGTCAGTGCTTCTAAAAACATGATAAAGGATGCATTAAATCTGAAAAGATCATATGGGCTGAATTCTGCTAGCATACTATGACATCCTTCTATGCACACAGCAATGGATGGAGTGGATGCGGACCCTAATGGAGAGGATGACAAAATTTACATCACACATGCCTTGTGGTTGAGTGAACATGCAAAGCATAGATTCAGCTTCATAGTGGAGTTTAGTTGTGAACTTTTGCCAGAAGGAAAAATTATCCTGAATTGTAATCTATAGGAGAAAGTCAAGAAGCTTCATGTGCATTTTATCAGGTCTGAGTGGGTATTTTGTACTTTTTTGTTTGTTTGTTTTTTGTTGTTATTTTTGTTCTGGTGATCACAAAATTTCTATCAGCTGAGAAAATGCTTCGAATAGCTGTCAGAACAAAAAACTTTCCAACTATGTTTTATGTTGCTGCCTTTGCTTTTGAAGAGGATCCCCCACAAATTTAAAAGGGTTTACCGATAAAATAACCCCCCCCCCCCCCAAGTCTATCAAGGGAGCCATTACCCCAAACCATCTGCTTATGCTTTGTACAGTCCGAGTTAGCATGAAGTCATGAAATGAAAACCAATTGTCCCATGTGTTAGTGGAGCGGGCTGCAGAGGGACAGCAGCATGCACCTCCTCCTCCAGTTCCTCCTCCTCCCACCCCATCAGCACTTGAGCCCAACAGGTGCTCCGAGGGCGCCTGGAACCAAGCATTCCCTGGAATGTGTGGAGTCACGTGGTGGAGTAGGGGAGTACCTGAGAACCCACAGAGGGGTGGGAACACTCCACCATGTGAGCGTGACACTTGCCGTGCTGTACAACTCAACATGTCTGCACGCACACGCGGCCTTCAGCTCGGCTAAATGAATGGACACACTGTGATTGGATCCAAACAGCTTCCTGCTGCACTGAAGCCCTTCCCGCTTTTATACCGTAATACCATTGAACAGTTTATTATTTTAACAGGCTCGGCACATGCAGTGTTAAGCAAAACAAGCACAGAGCAAACTTTTTATGAGCCAAGTGGAAACAGTCATTTACAGCCAAGCCATGGCTAATTTATTGCCCCAAGATTTAGCTTTATTAACGAGCGTCAGATTTGCTGGTGGTTGAAAAAGGGCCGTACACCTTTAACTGGGCTGCACCTTAAGCAGTTTTTTTAGGGAAATGGAAACTCAGATATTGAGTTGTCTCTGTGTCATGAAAGAAGAACTTGCACATCTCCAAATATCTGCACTTAATTTGACCCATAATTCTATTTCCGTGTCCTCACAGTCATCAGATATTTCCACAAAGTTTTTTGGGTCTTTTTAAACTTTCCTTATTTACCATAGGTGACCTTTCAGCATTCGTCCCCAGCCAGATATCTGTCCAGTGTTTCCACACAATCTATAAGGAGGAAACCTCAGTAGCCTTTTCCTCCCCTCACTCCATCTCCCCCGCAGAAGGTGGAAAGCCCCACTTTTGAAAGGAGATTTGAAATTCTAATCAAGTCTTTAGTTTCCTTTTGGATGACCTCATTTTCCCCATTGCAATGGTTTTAGGTGGATTTTACATTATAGCTTATTTTTGCCAAGGGTCTGAAAGGTAATTTGTTCCATGTTGGTGAGTGGAGGGGGCTTGCTTGTATGACTAAAATCATATACATTCATGGACTTTGGTCTCTTTGGTTTTTAGATGGTAGCTCTTACAGTGCAATGATGATGCAAGCTCAAATGTTTGACTTTCTGTAATATATACAGTGTTACTACAGTGGGTGCTTGCCAAATGTACAACTAAGATCCAGGAGCTCAGGCTTCAGACTTTTAAGCTTTTGGATATCCTTAATATGGTCATATCAGCCCCACCATCTGCATTTCAAATCTTCGGTTTGTGATGGGCAGCCAGACAGATGATAAACTGAAGGGACGGCACTGAGGTCCATGTCAAATAAGTCTTATTGTGAAATATGATGCATCATCAGTCCAAAAATAAAAAAACATAGAGCTGGAAATTAATAATAATAATAATGGATTAGATTTATATGGTGCTATACATGTCAAGTGACATCTCAAAGCGCTTACAGTGAGTTTATTATTAATCCATTCCAGACAGACATTAATAGTGGTAAGCTACTGCTGTAGCCACAGCTGCCCTGGAGCAGACTGATGGAAACGTGGCTGCCAATCAGCGCCAGCAGCCTCTCTGACTACTACCGAACATTTATACACATTCATACCCAGTGTCATGGACACTGGAGGCAAGGTGGGTAAAGTGTCTTGCCCAGGGACACAATGGCAGGATGGCTGAGGAGAGTGGTATTCGAACGGCCAACCCTCTGGTTATTGGACGACCCGCTCTACCTCCTGAGCCACTGCCGCCCACATTTTCTTCGTCTGTTCCATTTTTGCTGAGCACCAAGCTGGACGGCAGGAAGTTCCATTTTTATATGGTCTTTGGCATGATCCGGCCAGGACTTGAACCCTGACCTCCCAGTTGTGGGGCGGATGCTCTACCTCTAGGCCACCACTCCACTTAGAAATACTTTTGATCTAGAAACTGAAGCCATAGCAGAATTTAAGGTGGATAACTATCGGTTCATTTCAGAAATGAAAGACTTTAACTTCTCTACATCATTCTTAAAGGGGTCATTGCACTTTTTTCTATATTTTAACAGCTCACAAATGTCTTAATGAAATGTTTATTAATTTTGTTAAAATTTTCTTTAATGATTTAATTATTGCAGCCAATTTTTTTTATTTTTTATTTTTCCAGCCTTTCTGAAAATGGTCTGTTTGAGTGTATGTACCTTTAAATCTTTAGACTGGATTCAACTCCATCCTCCCTCTTACATCACTGTTCCCAGCATTGACCATAGCCATATAGTATGATAGTTGCGACACTCTGATAGACTTCAATAGAAACTTTGGAATGCGGAAGTCACGTGGGTCATGGAGCAGCGATTAGTTCCAAACAATGTAGTTTTCCCCATAGACCACCATTCATTTCCCAGAGTGTCTGCTTAATAATCCCTGGTAAGTTAATGAATGGCCGTTGGTTTGTTCATTTCACCACTTAAGTTAACATGTAGCTCATGTAGTCTGTGACAGTGTTTTATTTCGTCAGCTTGTTTCGTGTTTATGTCCGATAGAAGCTCACAAACTTGCTCATTAGCTTGCTCCACACTAGATTCAGGTGAACAGCAGCTAGCTCAACTTGATAACCTGGTTATCGCGGCAGTGTTGTTTAACATTCAGACATTAGCATACGTACATTAACATTAATGTTCATAAATTAACACCTGGTGGTGGCAGTGTTATTTAACATTTATAAATTAGCAATTTTAATATTTTATCATTCTGTTGTGTTGAAAATATTCTGCACTTATTTGAAGAAATTGTTGGGAGAAACTTGGGATGAAAGACACTTGGGATATAGACTGGTTTATTATTTTTTTTTTTAATACATTTGAAAACAAGTGATTATTTTAAGCTGGTAAACAAAGAATCGGATGTTAAAAACAAACATTCTAAAAACAATTGTCATATTTACAAATGTGAAATACTCAGTTTTATAAAATGGCTCACTTAAAATTAATTAAAAAAAACTAAATGAACTATTAACAGAATATATTTTCTATCCTTTGTAATTCTATTGTGGTTCAGGAAATTCATTTTATTTATGCCTGTCTGTATATGAATTTGATTCTTTTACAGAGTACATGTGTATAGTTTGTATTTTCTTCCTCATGCTTAAACTTTTAAGAGAAAAATGTAACGTTTCCAAAATAGTTCACAAATTACTAACTAACCTGCACTTATATAGCGCTTTTCAAGTCACAAAGACCACTCAAAGCGCTTTCACTAGTACTAACCCTCTATTCTAAGGGCCTATAGGAAACAGATATCTAGGGACAATTTAGAACAGCCAGTTAACCTAACATGCATGTCTTTGGATTGTGGGAGGAAACCGGAGCCCCCGGAGTAAACCCACGCAGCACAGAGAGAACATGCAAACTCCACACAGAAAGGTTCCAACCCCTGCCAGCCTGGGGATTCGAACCAGGAACCTTCTAGCTGTAAGGCAACAGTGCTAACCACTGCACCACCGTGCTGCCCGTGTGTGCATAAATGTGTGCATAAAAAACTAGAATGAAAAAAAACTTTCAAATTTAGTATAAAAATACATAAATATGTAAGAAAAAAGTAATGATTTTTTTAAAAACTAAAAAACAGACATTTCCATTTGAAAAGAGTCTCAAATGTACAATGAAAATCAGAGTTATGAGACAGCGAAATACAATATGAGGAAAAAGTAGCAAATGTATGCAAAAAAGTAAAATTTAGAATAAAGAAGGTAGTACATTTTAAAAGGAAAAAAATGCACAATTCTGTCAGAAAAATGTTGATGTTGCTTGTTCGTATTATAACACAGTTAAATCTGTTCATTATAAGTTTAACAATATATCTGCAGATGGGTATTTTGAATATTTACCTAATATGACTAAAAAATGATTTTTTTTTTATGCCACAGATCGTCACAGTTGCCATTCACACGCCATTATAGAAAGGCTGTTGTTTGGAACTATTTGGAGCGCCATGAACAACGTGACCGGGCAGCGGCGAGTTCAAAGCGTGTCACAACTATCATACTATACGGCTATGACATTGACTAGCTTGCTCCTAGCCTTTAGCTCAGATGTATCCTGAACCAAATACGGGTTGACTCTGCCTCTGGAGCTTTCATAGCATGGGTAGGGAATTTCTGCAAAACTCCTTACATTTGTTGTTTCCCGTGAAAAGTCGATTTAAAAGTTTTGCAGAGGATTTCTGCTTGCACCGTTTGGGAACCCGGGGTCGACATGGGGGCCGATTGCATCAGGATCAACTTGACCTGTTACCCCGAGCCAACTAATGTTTGTCTGAAAGAATGAATGAAATAATGCATCACTGGTTGATGGGGTGTGTGGTTTCAGTGGTTGATAGGACTGACCGGTCCCTGGAGTACAATAAACATAGAAACATTCAGGAATAAGTGTCTAAACTGCTTCAAGGTGGCTAGCTGACATTAGCGACTAGCTGGCATTAGCTAGTTGCTCAAAATAAAACCTAAGAATTATGTACAGTGGTGTGAAAAAGTGTTTGCCCCCTTCTTCTTTCTCATTTTTTTGGATGTTTGTCACACTTAAATGTTTCAGATCATCAAACAAATTGAAATATTAGGCAAAGATGGCACAAGCAAACACAAAATGCAGTTTTTAAATGAAGGTGTTCATTATCAAGGGGCTATTAAGGGGAAAAAAATCCAAACCTACTGTACATGGCCCTGTGTGAAAAAGTGATTGCCCCCTAAACCTAATAACTGATTGGGCCACCCTTAGCAGCAACAACTGCAATGAAGCGTTTGTGATAACTGACAATGAGTCTTTTACAACGCTGTGGGGAAATTTTGGCCCACTCATCTTTGCAGAATTGTTGTAATTCAGCCACACTGGAGGGTTTTCAGGCATGAACTGCCTTTTTAAGGTCACGCCCCATCATCTCAGTCGAATTCAGGCCAGGACTTTGGCTAGGCCACTCCAAAGTCTTCATTTTGTTGTTCTTAAGCCATTCAGAGGTGGACTTGCTGGCATGCTTTGGATCATTGTCCTGCTGCAGAACCCAAGTGCACTTCAGCTTGAGGTCACAAACAGATGGCCGGACATTCTCCTCCAGAATTTTTTGGTAGACAGCAGAATTCATAGTTCCATTTACCACAGCAAGTCTTCTGGGTCCTGAAGCAGCAAAACAGCCCCAGACCATCACACTACCACCACCATATTTTAATGTTGGTATGGTGTTCCTTTTCTGAAATGCTGTGTTACTTTTACGCCGGATGTAATGGGACACACCTTCCAAAAAGTTCAACTTTTGTCTCGTCAGTCTACAGTGTTTTCCCAAAAGTCTTGGGGATCGTCAAGATTTTTTCTGGCAAAACTGACACGAGCCTTTATGTTCTTTTTGCTCAGCAGTGGTTTTCGTCTTGGTACTTTGCCATGCAGGCCATTTTTGCCCAGTCTCTTTCTTATGGTGGAGTCATGAATACTGACCTTAACTGAGGCAAGTGATGCCTGCAGTTCTTTGGATGTTGTTGTGGGGTCTCTTGTGACCTCTTGGATGAGTCGTCGCTGCGCTCTTGGGGTAATTTTGGTTGGCCAGACACTCCTGGGAAGGTTCACCACTGTTCCATGTTTTTGCCATTTGTGGATAATGGCTCTCACTGTGGTTCACTGGAGTCCCAAAGCTTTAGAAATGGCTTTATAACCTTTTCCAGACTGATAGATCTCAATTACTTTGTTTCTCATTTGTTCCTGAATTTCTTTGGATTGCAGCATGATGTCTAGCTTTTGAGGATCTTTTGGTCTACTTCACTTTGTCAGGCAGGTCCTGTTTAAGTGATTTCTTGATTGAGAACAGGTGTGGCAGTAACCAGGCCTGGGTGTGGCTAGAGAAATTGAACTCAGCCTTCCAAAGATGTGATAAACCACAGTTAATTTATGTTTTAACGGGGGGGGGGGGGCAGTCACTTTTTCACACAGGGCCATGTAGGTTTGGATTTTTTTTTTTACCCTTAATAATAAACACCTTCATTTAAAAACTGCATTTTGTGTTTACTTGTGTTATCTTTGTCTACTATTTAAATTTGTTTGATGATCTGAAACATTTAAGTGTGACAAAGATCCAAAAAAATGAGAAATCAGGAAGGGGGCAAACACTTTTTCACACCACTGTATATGGTCAAGTGTTGGTTGACGAACAAGGACTCCAGTGGGGGTGAATAGAATTTATTGAAAATAGATACGTTATAGAAATCAACAACTAAGCTAAAGCTAAGTAGCCTGTCAGTCACATGACCAACGACGACCGACTGCCGAGTCAACTTAATGCTAATAGAGCTCAAGCTAGCATCACGGTGAAAATATAACATAATAAGCATTATCTAAAGATAATGATAATATAAACCTCTCTTGGTAGGCTAACTTTTCAGCTTACTGTTGTCCACATGATTGACAGCTAGACTAGCCAACAATAGAGCAGTGAGCAGGTATCAAGACACGCTGGGCTGAGTTTACTATGTAAGTGATGTCCTGTGATAAATCCGGAACAGTCAATTTTGCTTTTTGGAGTGAAAAATGGTGTAAATGCTTTGTGTGTGTGTTTTTTAAGAGAAGTTAGTGTTTTGATATTTTTTCGATAGTCACATAATCAATAGACACATTACAAAAGGGTAAAACCTCACAAAGCACAATTTTTCAATGACCTCTTTAAACTCTGAATATCATTTTAATACCTCTGGCTCTAAATGATTACACAGAAACTGTTCATTAGAAGTAATTTATGAACATCACACTGTATATTAAGTTCTAAATTTAATCTGTTTTATTAGACAATATTGTGATAACATGTTTCCAGTCTGTTGACTCCATTCTCTTATTATAACTCAGTTAATATGAACATATGGGTTTTAAATGAGGGATTTGAGAGTCAAGCTGTACAAATGGCCTCAGGACATACACTTGAGTAGCTCTGCTGCCTCACCCAGACGCTTTTGACCACACCTTGCACGCTGACACGCGTTCAGCCTCAGGTGTCTGGGATCCACTCATGGCACAGAAACACCCAGATAAAAGCTCTCAGGGATCACCTTACTTTGGCCTTTCTGCCCAGGGGACATTGGATGATCTCAGTCTCTCCAAAGCTTTGTGCAAGTAAACAAAGGAAATGGGAAGCATAAGTCTGCAGGTGCTAGCCAGCTGATGTTGTGTCTAGATCACATAAAGCAGAACAGAAATTTCATTATAAATATTCGTTTGAGTTGATTATCTTCTTAAACTGCAGTTTCTGAAATGTGAATAAATTTACATAATGCTCCGATGGGAAAGTTGGCTTTTCCCTCACCATTTACTTTAAGAAATTGTGATCACGTATTGTTAATCGAGGTTAGCATCAGTACAGACTGTTCTTGGCATCGGGTGATACCCTACAACTGCTCATGTCAGGCACATGGCCCTGGCTGTGACTGTGAGCACATCAGCACCTCCCCCACCTGCTGTCCAAATCTTCTTTTTGTCCAAAGCAGCCAATCAGAAGAAAGCTGACAAAGGTGAATGGCCTGAAACGCACATCTATGAATTGTTTCAGGCAGTTGATGAACTGAATGGCTGCATCAAGGCCAGATAAAACATCAGTATGGATTATTTTTACATGTGAATCAAACAAAGCCACTCTTGAAGAGTCAACCCACCACACACACACACAATACTGAACTATATACAGTATGAGTACAATAGGTTTGCTTCAAAGTTTTAGTATTCTGGATTAAAATGCATTTTGTATCAGGAAATAAGTCTAGAGTCTCTACTCCATCCATCAGATTGTGGTCAGTGGCAGTTGGAAGCCATTACAGCAGATGAAATAGTATTATGTTTCTTTGTTCTGATGGAAAAACAACTCTTCCCCCGCTGGATTAACGATGAGGAAGCAAAAATGGTAAAGGCGTGGGAGTTGGTTGGAGAGATGCTGTTTCTTTGGGAGCAGTCCAAAGACCTCTGTCTCTGTTCAAATGACATCATCTTTTTACTATCCTGTATATCAGATTCTCTGCTGTCCTCAGCGCTAGTCCTCATTTTCTACTGACCCAACACTGACTCAATGATTGGCTTGAAGTTTCACTGAAACTGCACGCTCCAGCTCGCCAGTCATGGCCAGTCAGTAGATTTTTAAACTGTTATTGTGTCACAGGTCATCTCTCAGTTCAGCTATGTCTTTATCTAATTTCCTAAGCTCCACTGAACACACGGGCCTTCTGGAACGCCAGAAAAGGAAGCTCTAAACTGCTATCCCGTCTCAGTTTTGCTTTGCTTAATCATTAGTACCCTCCAGAAGCCTTGAATTGCCTTTGTTGCAGTCTGGTCTGGACCATGAGAGAAAAATATGAGAGAAAAGTCTCTGTTTAACTTCTTAACTAAGCACGGAAAAAAGCTAATCTTGACTCTTTTCCCAAACACTCCCACCTTCCAAAAACGATGAATGCAAAACTCATTATATCCAGCGGGGATGAAAATTAACTACACTGCAAAAATATCGAGGTGACAGACATTATGTTCCGGCATACTGCAACATGCCCAGCTCTCCTTAAAATTACATAATGGAAAATGGAGTGAAAGCCGTTAATTAATGTATGTTGGCACCTTCTGTTAATTTATACATCCATTGAAAAAGCTGTTGGGGAGGAAGTGTTGCCAGTGTTAAGTTCATGTACTTGTATTATCACTTACAGAATGGCCTACAGTATGAGACCAATGATGTGTCCTGGGCACCTGGCCATCCCTGATCCCATTCCTTAGACCTCTGTTTGTTTTGGGAGCTCTGGCTACCTCTGACCAGCGGATAAACCCCGAGCTGTGTATTTTGAATGTCAGAAGCACTTTGCGGGACCTGTGAAATGGATTTGATTCAGGGTTTACGCTGAAACAGTCAGCGGCTCTGCTCAGTGTCACAGCATAGCACAAACACCTGTTGATGTCAGGAGGGTATCACCCGTGCACTGACCGGCCTCTGACCGTCAACGGGCACAACGCCAGCTGCTCCTGCTTTGACTTTCTCTAGGGAACCTGCGCAGCTTCTGCTTCTGATTTCTGGAACAATCAATGGGCCATACTTTATACAGGAAATACCAATATGGATGAACAAGGGAATTAGATCATTACATGGAGCTACTCGAAGGAAATAGCGGGGAAATGGAAGCGAGTGAGTGACAGTGGAAGAAAAATATTGGGGGACTCACGGCCAGAAAATGGAAATGAGGTATTGGAGTTGGCAAAAAATCCTAGATTTAACAGCCTGAGAATTTTCCTCGCTTAGGAATGTGTCAGACTTAGGCTGGAGTTCCCATGGCTTCGGTGTGAAGTATGCATGAGGAATAGCGCTCATTCCGATTAGACTGTTTATTTTACCCGCTCATTTTGCGCGTCGGTGCGTAAAAGACGCATTAACACTCACGGACTTCACAGCACTTGGAAAAACCTGATTCCTGTTCTGACATTTTCGCATCACCAAATAGTTTTATATGATTGTATGAATATATATCTTTGTTTGGGGGCTTAACTACATTGCGCAAAACAGTCCTCCACATTAAACATCACCTTGGCGTAAAGTTCGGGCTTCTACTTTCTGCAAAATCAAATCTAACAATCATGCTTTACTTACAGGGGATGTTTGTTATTTTTGGATAAGAATGGAAGCCAGAAAAAAAGTCCAGCATTAATAATAACTAAAACCAGTAAACTCACTGTGTTCTGGGGGACCATTGATCATATTGAACTTGTAAATCTCTTTGGCGTAGTATTCAGTCTCCGTGTTATCCTGACCGCAACTCTGTTGCCGGTCTCTCCCCAGCTCTTCAATGAGCTCCTTGGTGCTGTTATAAAGTGCCAGAACTTGAAATGGTACTTGACTTGGACCTGTTGTCTGAGGCGGACTGGTCATCCGGAGTTTACTGAGGATCTGTCCCCGGACCGCCTCCACTCTCTTTTTCTTTATGTGGTCGATGTCCACTGTGGTGCAGGTGGACAGCGAGAGAGTCACTGTCACAAAATTTGAGAGGAGGAAAAACAGAAGTGCTTTGACCAGATTCATATTTCACTCACAACCGTGGCGTGGTAAGTAAAAGAAGAAGAAGAGGAAGAAGAAGAAAAAAAAATCCCTTTTAGTTTTCTCTTTTAAATGTTCAGGTCGTGAGTGAGTTTTGTTCTTGAAGGAGTCCCATTTTCTCAAGTGCTATGTCATCTTTGCAAAATGGGATTTTGCATGGGAGCGAATCCGTGAAATATCAGAAAATGATCTCAACTCTTCATCAAAATTCCCAATTGCACTCCTCATTCCCCCTTCTATCATTCAACAACCCTCTCCTTTTTTCCCCTCAGCTCACAGGTGGCCGGTCTGTGCGCAGTGGTTCGGTTTCTCCATGGGACTGCGTTCTTTCCATCCACTTGTGCTTGTGCAGTCAGTGCGCCTCTGTCATCTCCCTCCAGTCCAAATTCAAACCCACTCCAGCACGCTCCTCTCACCCTCACTTTATAGCCGCAAGCTGTGACGTTTCCAAAGGGAGGGGCGCGCAGTTGCAGCCTGAGCGCCTCCCGTCACAAATAACCTTTTAGCTTCAATGAGGCCGAAGCAGCGTTTGAACCAAATGCGCATGCTGTTCAACTGATGTCATTTTACAAGAGGGAAAAGGAAGAAATCCCGCGTATTCCACACAATGATCTGTCATTCTTTGAAACTGAATTAATCCTGTGTTAAGTTTTTGGAAAACAGCAACACAGACTTTGGGGAAAATGATAAATGCAACAAGCGGCGCCAAAGTGAACCAGGCGGATCTCGGCGGTGCACAGGGGAGCAGTAGGTGCAGCAGATTCAGCAACTGTGGTCCAGACCGCTGCTACTGTTCAGAGAGGACCGCCGTGTTATAAAACACACCCGACAGTGGCATCTAGAGGCCAAAAATGGGAACTGGAGGCGCATTAAAAACCCTTTGAAATTTTGAGCCGTGATGATTTAACTGAGAATAATAACTTTACTAGAAAGAATGAAAGCATTCACCTTAGCTTATACTTCAGTTTACTGACTGATTTTGAACTATCTGCCATTTTTTGTCTGCAGGCTAAGGAGTGTATTTGTGAATACATGATTCACCCCATAAATATTACTTTAATCTCTTTCCATAAAGGGTACTTCTGCATGAACAAATACTCATGGAACTGTTAATGTTTAACTTTAATCTCTCAGTTTAAATAGTGGTTAAACTGATTATGTTCTGCTTTTCCACAATTAAGCTTTCATCTACCATACCAATTAATAAAACTGTCAGTTATTATGGGCCTTCTTGGAAAATATTTTTAATAAACCAGTGATGAGGGACACCAAAGTGAAACATATGCTGGTGCAACACATGCTATCATACATGCTAAATATTTTTTTTTTTACTTTAAAGAAAAGCGATTTTGGAGGTGATCCATGTGCACATACCTCCACCAAGGTGCTATCTCACAATGTACGGACAGGTGGAAGAACGAAGGGATGGACAGATGGAGGTACAGAGTGACGTCAGATGGAAGCACGGCGGGACAGTCAGAGGTACGGTCAGATGGATAGATGAAGGGAGGGAGAGAAGTAAGGAGGGATGGAGCCTTGGCGGAGTTATGCACTCTCAAGCCACTTTCAAACTACAATTGCAAGCCGCAGTCGTGATTTAGCATACTGTAACGTGCTGCTCGACATGGCGACGTCCCACCGGGAGATTCGAACTCACGCCTCCCGCTCCGGAGTCCCGCACCCTACCTGTGTCGCCAATAGGGTCAACCCACTTGGCAAGCCAAGTAGGGTGCTCATATTGAGTTCGCTACAATACTGTAAATTCACACCTCAACAACCCTCGACAGCCACAGCCCTTTCAGACTTTAAGTGGGTCTCATCTCCCGCAGATAATGGCGCATTTTTCCAGGATATCAAGTTTCATGTCCTCACGTCACTGATGTCACACAAATGCGTCTATTTTTGATGTTTTGACACTGTTCCTGATCAGATTTGATCCCTGTCTACTGAAATGTATTGTAGAACCACCAGTATGGGTTAAATTAACAAAGTTAGTGATGCTACAGAATCTTGGAACAGTACAATTGTGTGTGTATATGACTGCAGTGACATGAATTTAAGATGACCTTGATATTGTCAACCCTTGGCCGGGGGATCCTGGGTTCGATCCCAGCCCCCAACCAACAGTGATCTGTGTGGAGTTTGCATGTTCTCCCCGTGTCTGTGTGGGTTTACTCTGGGATTTCTCCGGTTTCCTCCCACATGCCAAAAACATGCAAGTTAGGTTAATTGGCATCAAAACTGGGGATTCTAAATTGTCTTTGGGCATGAATGTGAGATTGAATGGTTGGTCTGTCTCTCTGTGTTGGCCCTGTGATGGACTGGCGATCTGTCCAGGGTGTACCCTGCCTCTCGCCCAAAGATGCTGGGATAGGCTCCAGCCCCCCCTCCCCCCCCCCGCCACCCGAAAAGAATTAAGCGGAAGAAGATGGATGGATGGATGGATGGATGCCGTGAATGCAAAGGCAGTTTGCAGATGGTATTTTTTCAGTTGGTGAAATGTTTGTGAAATACTTGAAATGGATGCATATATGTAAGGACAAGCTTTGATGATATAAATATATAATAAATCACACTGCTATGACGAGATAATGTGTGACATTATGAAATAAACTCTACATGTTCTCGGACAATAACATTTATTGTGACGAATTAAAATAAGAACGGTATGCAAGACTTAAAAAAATGTATTTTATTAGATCAACTGTTTTCTTTTTACTTGTTTATTTACTGAGCTTTTTAAAGACCGTGACCGGATGTCCTCCTTGAGTGATGTTACCATAGCAACGTAAAGCTTGTTGCTACCTCGGAAGATGCTAGCCTAGCTGCCGTTTGCTACAGCAGCAGAGGAAAAATGGACGACAGCTTTCAGCTCGGAGAAGCTGGAACAGCAAAAAATGTGAGCGCTGCACTCGTATTGTGTAGAATTCAGTAAAAGAGGGAAGGGGGCGATTAAAAAAAAAACTGTAAACGTTGTGCTGTGTGGCGAGTTTGTCACGATGTAACGGTGCGGATAGGCTAGCTAGCTGTTTTGCTAATAAACTAGTGTGAATCAGTACTGCAGGGGAATGCGGCAGCGATTTAACCTACCAGTTATCTGTAGAGAAGCTCGTTATCAGTCGCCGTTATGATCAGTGGCAACAGAAAGTGTTGTCTGAGTTATCGGTTACCTGTAATTAGCTGCGATTCTAGCCGACGTTTCCCCGACGGACAAAACTCAGTGATCTGGCGTTTCATGTTTTGTTTTTTTTTCCCAAATAAAGACAGTGAAGCTCCTTATTCTGATCCAGGTTCAAGTCTGCTTTTACTGATGTTTACTGTGTGGTGCTGTGCATTTTAGTGTGTTTGAATGAATAAGCTGGACTATGTGAAGACTTTACATCCTGTGCAACTTGTACTGTATGTAACCTGAACACAGTTACTGTTCTTCAGAGTAATACAAGAGCGCTCTCGCTCTTGGGAGTTAAGATATCTTTTTTGATTCCTGGTCAGTTTTCTGTATTAAAGAAAGCCCTTGACAAATAAATGCAGCAGTTTTATTGTTACCTTAACAAAACACTAAAACATCTATTATTATTTCAGCCTTTTATTCTACTCACTGGAATAGAAAGATAGACAACCAGACCTGCACCTGGCATCCACATTCAGGGAAAATTTGGAACCCCCAGGTCATCTAATTTTGCGAGTATTTGAACTGGTGGAAAACCCATGAAAGTGGAAGGAGAACATGCAACCTCCACTCAGAAAGGAAGTTCAAACTGGGAGCATTCCAGCTGTGAAGCATCCATTGCTCCACCATCCAACCCCAATATTAAAAGACTATGTAAAGAATCACTGTATGATATTTTTACCTTAATAGTGGTTCCAAAATAATTTTGATGGTACATCAACCGTCCACCGGGTTAATATCATTCCCACCATGCCTTTTAACAGCACTATGAAACTTTTCCTGTTCCTGGTACAGTGAAAAGACAAGCTGGCACATTTCACAGGGTATGACTTTAGCCACCAACTAACAAAGCATCCTGTTAGTGGCTACTGGGACTCAGGCCATAGTTGTAGTCTTTTAAATTTTCCTACCAGCAACAGGGAAATTTACACAGTACTGCTTAAAAGGCAGTTAAATGTATGTTACTCAAGTGTACAATAAAGCAAAGGTTATTTTATCCTCATTGTTTTGTTGAAATATTTATGGAATAACCTATCAGCTTGGTAAGTGTACAGTGTAGCCTGTGAGTTCGAATAACCTAAAAAAGTAAGTAAGATATTTATTGCTCAATGAGTAATCATTCAGTTGTTTTCTTGTTAAAATTATGCACATATCGTAGGTGGCCAAGGCTGGAAGAAGAGCTCGTGCTGCAGCACAACAATCGTCAGCTGAAGATTCCCGCCACGCGAGGAAGTCCTCCACCTCTACTTCAGCAGGAGAAGTATGTGCTCACGTGATAACCGACAGCTGCATGTCTTCACATGCATGCCATCTCACTTTTCCATAAGTGTCGTAAACATGCACTTTGGTTTTGTTTCATACATGAATAACAGGATGATGATGATAATGATGAGGTAGGTAGAATAAACCAAAGAAAAACTTTGCATGGCTTCTGCTGCTGCTGCTCAAAATTTGATTTGCTCTTGGGTTCTTTGCATCAATTCAGCTGGTCGGTTCTGCTGTCCCGGTCCGCTGAGATTTGACGCCTCTCAACTTACTGCTCACATTAGAACTTGCTTGATAAACACTATGTGGGTGATTAAATACTTTAGTCACCATTTTTCTGCTTCAGCAGGTTTTAAGTGCTATACAACTTTGAAAAAAAACCTGCTGTGTTTATTGCTTTGTGTGTGTTTGATTTAAAGTGCTTGCATTAAGGGTTTGAAGTGTTTTTTCATACAAAATCTAAAACACAAGTGTCTGATTCATTCCCCCGATTGTGCCATCACTTTAATAAAGTTTCTCTTTTTTATGAATCTTTAGGTCATATTGTAGTTTTATGGCTGAACAAAATCCCTTGGTCAATGTATACATCTGTACAGTATGTCCTCTGGCTTCACAAAAATTTCAGAACAAATTAAGTGAGAGAAGTCAATAACTGTCAAAGTATGACAGTTAAATTATATCTCACTCCACTGTTGTTGGCATTTATAGAATTAGTCGCATCTCTTGGATTGGCAATCTGTACATCAGCCAACATTCCCACAGCAAATATTCCAACAATGCTCTTGCTTTAGGCTAAGCTTCCCAAATTAGGCCAACGTTCCTAATGTATGAACCAGTATTCTCGCGCCCTCTCTGACCTGCTGTGCACATGCAATACATTTTTCCAGGATGCCGTGCGACTGGGTGGCGTTGCTGCAGTGTTCGTTTATCAACCCTGTCCTCTTCTGCCCAAAATACCCAACTGATTGTTCGCATTCCTGACATCCTTTTAAACAAAGACTGAGTGGCTTTTATGGGCTCATATGGGTCTGACCACTACAAGTTCCTTGCCCTAGAGACCATTACAGAATCCTGAATTAGAAACCAAAGAGGGTATGCTAATTGGCCCTAGTGGTCATAACCGTTTTACTACAGCTGTGAGGTTCATATTTGGTCATGAGGAATTGGAACAGCAGATTTGTTTTGTTTCTCAGGACTCTCGTGGCCTTCTCCATGTTTGTCGAGTGATGTAACTGTCAGAAGAGGAGTTGATTGGACTCAAACCTTTTATCTTGTCTCTCATGGATATTGTTAGAAATGATAAATATGAAGCTTTAACAGATTTCTTATATCTTTAAGGACTTTGTTTTGTATTTGTTTTTATTTTCTGTAAAATTAATACAGTTAACCTTCCGGTTCCGGCGCCACACGAGTTGGCTGCCTTTTGCAACAGCGGCTCAATTCTGAGTCTTTTTATCTTCCTTCTTCTTTCTGATCCAGTGATAACTTTCTGATCCGGCACACCTTTCACTCTATATATATCACGGACACACAGATCGCCCCAAAGGTCTCCCGAGTCGGCGGACGGAGCCACTGTTTACAGCAGAAGACGATACAGCAGGGAAGAGCTAGCTAGCACTCAACCGCCACCCGGTGCTAACGGAGAAACTCGACATACCGGGGAACTGAAGCGAAAACGACGCGGGTGCCGGGCTGGAGTTTAGGCGGCGTGCAAGAAATATAAGACAGAATAATAAAGAGCGATGGCAAGAACCAAGCAGACCACCCATAAATCTACTGGAGGAAAAGCCCCCCACGAAGCAGCTGGCCACCAAGGCTGCTCGAAAAAGCGCTCCGGCCACCGGCGGAGTGAAGAAGCCTGACCGTTACAGGCCCGGTACCGTGGCTCTGAGAGAGATCCATTGCTACCAGAAATCCACGGAGCTGCTCATCCGTAAGCTGCCCTTCCAGTGCCTGGTGAGGGAGATCGCTCAGGACTTCAAGACCGACCTGCGCTTCCAGAGCTCCACCGTCATGGCTCTGCAGGAGGCCAGCGAGGCCTACCTGGTGGGTCTCTTCGAGGACACCAACCTGTGCGCCATCCACGCCAAGAGGGTCACCATCATGCCCAAAGACATCCAGCTGGCCCGCCACATCCGCGGAGAGAGAGCTTAGACTTTCTGCTGCACATCCACCAACCACAATGTTCCGCACTGTGTGTCTATATATATATATATATATATATATATATATATATACAGTATATATATGTTTATAGTAATATGTACATATGTATACTAGCTGCTCTTGTTTTTTCTTGCCTTCTGATTGTTGCTCTGAGTGTTGCTATCCCTGTGCTGTTGCAATCCTGGAATTTCCCCATTGTGGGACTAATAAAGGCTTATCTTATCTTATCTTAGTTATAATGACATGGGCTCATTAAAATGTTAGTTAGTTGGTCCTGTCACCCCTCCCAAGGTAAAAGCCATCGACAAGAGTCCTCCAGAGCTTTCTGTCTTGTGTGTTTGGTTCAAGTTGGCTCCATTGTGTCTGCCTGGAGGTCTCTGCACCAGGTGTTGCTCAGCCTGCCCCTACTCCATTTCCCTTGTGTGTGTGTGTTTGTGTTTGTGTGTGTGTGTGGGGGGTGGGGTGGGGGGTCCAAGACAAGGGCTGCCTGGTGGTACAGGAAGCTGTCTCTCTCAGTGTGTCTCCAATCCCCATCTTCTCCCGATTTCGTGTTCTGCTGGTATCTGCTGCGTCCTCTCCCATAGGCTGATGTTGCTGATTTTCTCTGGCCAGTGAATCTTCAGTATTCTTCTCAGACAGCTATTGATGAAGGTCTGCACTTTGCTGATGGTGTTTTTTGTCAAACAGCATGCCTCTGCACGGTAAAGTGGTATTGCTTTTACATTTGAGTTGAAAATCTGGATTTTGGTGTGTTGCTCTCTGGAACCCCACACATTCTTCAGCTGTGGGAAGGCTGTTCTAGCTTTGCCGATCCTTGCCTTGACATCTGCATCTGTGTCGCCCTGCTTGCTAATGACACTCCCAAGAAAGGTGAAAAGACTCCACCTCCTCCAGTGGGCCTATGGTCAGGTGTGACTGGTTCTGTGCTGGTTGCATTCAATTTCATAATCTTGGTTTGTTGCTTGTGGATGTTCAGGCCTCAGGATCTTCTCTTGCATCTGCTGATGGTTGTGGAACAATAGTATCGGGTCATCCACCAAGCCACAGTCATCCAGCTGTGTCCAGAGTGTCCACAGGATCCCATTCTTTCTCTGCTCTGTGGTCGTCTTCGTGATCCTTCACCTTCCTCCATTCATACATTCTTGTCCTCCTTCTTCCATTATAAATATGGTTAAAGTTTAAGTCATGAGGTCAAGGATTATTATGTTCCAGTAAACACTTTAAGATTCTTCTAAAGGCTGTTTTTGACTGCCTCTATACTCTTAGATCTGCATGATGTCAGAAATAGGATCTTTTTTCCCTTTTTTATTGCTGTCTCAGGCCGTTGGCTAGCCCTTGCCAACCTTCTGTTTATCAAAGCCAGTTAGAATAAAGTAGAGTGGCTTGTTTCACACTGTGGGTAAACCGGGAAGCTGCACCAAGGCCAAGTAACATAAAGACATTTTTTTTTCAATCATGCAGCACTACTTTAATAAAGTCCACAGATAAAAAATATTGCCGTGGAAATGTGCACGGTAGTTCCACATTAACATTGCTTGGAAAGCCTCAATTATTGTAATCATTTTTGTTCATATTAAAGAGACAGTTACTAATTACACAAAGCTGGGAGAACTTGTCCAGCCTCAGCTCTCTCGATTAATGGTAATATACAGTGGGGCTGAGGAGGCTCCCCCTCCCTCCGCCCCGCTTAATGGCGACATTCAGATTTATAAATGGCTTCAGTGTAGGAACCAACCATGAAAGATTATTTCCTCTTTCATCATAAGTGAAAGAAATTCTTCACGAACACTTTGTCCTCTGCAGACCCAATTTAGTAATGAGAAATGTTGTGCCTATTTTCCCCCTAATTCATTTGTCTAGTGCCCACCCTTGTGCACGCTGAGGAATTTGTTCATTCAAGTGCTGGCCTCAGGGTCCTGGTCTCAGGATCAAGATGCATACTCCATTTGCTATTTTCAGAATCAAAAGAAGTAGAGAGCGAGGGGGTCATTTTTCCCCTCTGAATCTATTTTAAGGTCAGACATAGTTCCCACACTCCGCTCCATATGCCCTAATGCTTGAAATAGTCACACAAAAAACTAAAACATAATTCAGTGCATATATAGTAGATGACCCTCTGTGATGCATACAGTATGTTGGATGTTGTTTATTGTGTCTGAGCTTTTAGCAATGTTTGTTAGAGAACTTGATTTGAAGATAACTCTGGGTTAGATGCTCAGCATATTTTTACAGAATAAACTTTATCTATTTAATTTACAACATAAGGCATGTACTGTACCTCACAGAGTGGTGAATGCTGAGGAACGTTCACGAATGTTGTGATTGTTGGGGTTTTGTCAGGGTTTGTAAAAGGTTGCCCAACAGTTTTCATGGTTGTAACCAGTTTTTCTTTCTTTTATTGACAAGAAAGGAGAAGTTTTGAATTTCTTTAAGACAAGAAAACTGGTTGCAATGATAAAAACTGTTCCCAAAATGTTGCACAATCTTTTATAAACCCTGACGGAGCCCCAAAAATTGCAGCATTCATGAACGTTCCTCAGCATTGGTCACTCAGTGAGATACATGCCTCAAGTTATTTATTATGCTTTTATTTATTTTTTTGTCTTATATGCTGTGATTGTGGTTTATGCTCATAATAAATATAGCCAAAGTATTGAATAATCTGGTGTGTATGCATAAGTGTATGCACAAAGGGTGACATTAAGATCCTCTTATGGTGTGCTCCTTCTTTAGTCTCAATGCAATAAGCCAGAAAACCCTTACTCCACTGTTAGCCACTGTAAGCAATACTGAGTGAAAACAATACAGCACATATTCATTTGGAGATAAAAATAATGTAGCGGCATGTTCACAGACTGACTAAAAAAAAAAAAACGTATAAAACACAAGTACTAACATATATACAGCCGTGGACAAAATTGTTGGTACCCCTCTGTTAATGAAAGAAAAACCCATAATAGTCACAGAAATAACTTGAATCTGACAAAAGTGGTAATAAATAAAAATTCTATGAAAATTAACCAATGAAAATCAGACAGTGCTTTTGAATTGTGGTTCAACAGAATTACTTTAAAAAACAAACTCATGGAACAGGCCTGGACAAAAATGATGGTACCCCTAGAAAATAATGTGATGGTATTGACATGCTCTTAGTCAAAACTATTATTGAATGCTTAGTGAAACCACTGACGTATATTTGTAACCTGTCTCTCCAAACAGGTATATTTCCCAATGCAATGAAAATAGCTAAAGTAATTCCGATATACAGGACGGGTGACAGAGGGGAATTCTCAAACTATAGACCAATTTCACTATTACCGCAATTTTCCAAGATACTGGAAAAAATATTCTATGAGAGAATTGACAACTTCATACTGAAGAATAATTTATTGTGTGAGCAGCAATATGGGTTCAGACACAAGAGGACAACTGCATTTGCTCTAATGGAATTTATAGAAAAAATATCAACTGCCATTGAAAATAAAGAGTATTCAGTTGGGGTATTCCTGGATCTTAAAAAAGCATTTGATACAGTGGATCATAATTTATTATTAAAGAAACTACAAAATTGTGGTATTAGAGGGGTAGCACTGTCCTGGTTATGTAGTTACTTAAAGAATAGATATCAGTATGTATGTGTTGGTAACAAAAACTCACAGTTACTGAAGGTTACTTGTGGAGTCCCACAGGGTTCAGTTTTGGGGCCATTGTTATTCAATATGTATATAAATGATATATGTAAAGTTTCAGAAAAAATGGACTTAATATTGTTTGCTGATGACACTAATCTATTATGCAGTGGAAGCAATTTGGAACAACTTTTGGATACACTCGGAAAGGAATTAGGAAAGCTTAAACTGTGGTTTGATTCAGACAAATTAACGCTCAGTTTAAGTAAGACAAAATTTATAGTCTTTAACAACCATCACAACAACTTAGTATCTAAGCTCAGTGTAAATGGTGTAGAGATTGAAAGGGTAATAATTGATAATAAACTGTGTTGGAAGTCACATATTAATTATATTAAAGGTAAAATATCCAAATCAATTGCAATACTACACAGAGTGAAATATTTGCTGAATCAACCCACACTATATACCTTGTATCATTCATTAGTACTCCCATACATGACATATTGTACTGAAGTATGGGGAAATACATATAAAACAAACATATATCCAGTCTTTATGCTTCAGAAGAGAGCTATTAGAATAATAAACAAAGCTGCTTACAGGGAACCAACAAACCCACTTTTTCTTAAATTAAAAGCTCTCAAGTTGAAAGATCTGGTTGACTTTAAAACTGCAGTAATAATGTTTAAAGTGAAGAATCTATCACTGCCCGCAAATATCCAAAAGTTGTTCCAAATAAGGGAGAAACAATATCATTTCAGAGGAACATGTATATTTCAAAAACCTTCAGTGAGAACTACCACCAAGCAACACTGTGTTTCAGTGCAAGGAGTCAGATTATGGAACGATTTTGGACCTGAATTAAAATCATGTACAACGCTTGGACAATTTAAACAAAAACTAAAGGAAGAAATACTCCATACATATATACAAGATGACATGTAAAATCACATAAGGATTGTCATATCCAGCCTGCGTCGTGTTGTAGCTTAGTTTTTTTGTCACATTTTGTCTTAGCTTTGTTCTGAATTGTAATCGCTCTTGTTTTGTTTTCTTTTGAATTCTTGGATGGAATATTGGTGGGCAATATAAGCTGCGGCTTCAGCCATCACCCATTTCGGATAACTTATGTTGAACTGTATAATCAGAGGAGTTATTGTCTAATTTGACCTTGTTGGATTTTCTTTCCCCCTTTGTTATATTATTCAGTTTCTTTTAACCTGTACTTTTAATCTATCCGAAAATAAAGATTCATTCATTCATTCATTCATTCATTCATTCATTCAATGTGACCATAGGGACATGTTCAGCCAAGATGTGTCCTCTAATTAACATCACAGGTGTCTACAAACTTGTAATCAGTCAGTCGGCCTATTTAAAGGGTGACAAGTAGTCACTGTGCTGTTTGGTGACATGGTGTGTACCACATTAAACGTGGACCAGAGGAAGCAAAAGAGAGAGTTGTCTCAGGAGATTAGAAAGAAAATTATAGACAAGCATGTTAAAGGTAAAGGCTATAAGACCATCTCCAAGCAGCTTGATGTTCCTGTGACTACAGTTGCACATATTATTCAGAAATTTAAGATCCACGGGACTGTAGCCAACCTCCCTGGACGTGGCCGCAGGAGGAGACGGATAATACGAATGGTAACAAAAGAGCCCAGAACAACCATTCATGGTGAACTCCAAGGTCAAGGTACATCAGTGTCAGATCGCTCCATCCAAGGAGGACACCACTGTTGAAAACAAATCATAAAAAAGCCAGACTGGAATTTGCCAAACTGCATGTTGACAAGCCACAAAGCTTCTGGGAGAATGTCCTATGGACTAACAAGACAAAACTGGAACTTTTTGGCAAGGCACATCAGCTCTATGTTCACAGACGCAAAAATGAAGCATACCAAAAAAAGAACACTGTCCCTACTGTGAAACATGGAGGAGGTTCTGTTATGTTGTGGGGCTGCTTTGCTGCAGCTGGCACAGGGTGTCTTGAATCTGTGCAGAGTACAATGAAATCTCAAGACTATCAAGGTATTCTAGAGAGAAATGTGCTGCCCAGTGTCAGACAGCTTGGTCTCAGTCACAGGTCATAGGTCTTGCAACAGGATAATGACCCAAAACACACCGCAAAAAACACCCAAGAATGGCTAAGAGCGAAACATTGGACTATTCTAAAGTGGCCTTCTATGAGCCCTGATCTAAATCCTATTGAACATCTGTGGAAATTGCTGAAACATGCCGTCTGGAGAAGGCACCCTTCAAACCTGAGACAACTGGAGCAGTTTGCTCATGAGGAGTGGGCCAAAATACCTGCTGAGAGGTGCAGAAGTCTCATTGACAGTTACAGAAATTGTTTGATTGCAGTGATTGCCTGAAAAGGTTGTGGGTACCATGATTTTTGTCCAGGCCTGTTTCATGAGTTCGTTTTTTAAAATAATTCTGTTGAACCACAATTCAAAAGCATTGTCTGATTTTCATTGGTTAGTTTTCATAGAATTTTTATTTATTACCACTTTTGTCAGATTCAAGTTATTTCTGTGACCATTGTGGGTTTTTCTTTCATTAACAGAGGGGTACCAACAATTTTGTCCACGTGTGTATATGTATTGCATTTTTTTAATCCCTTGCCAGTCAAAGACCGAAGGGGGAATTGATTAATTGATTATTAGAGTTGGATAAAATAATTTCCTCATCTAAGTCTTCATCTTGCCTTTTGGACCCTATTCCTTCCAGGTTATTTAAAATTATCTTCCCAGTTATTGGTAACCGTATTCTTCTTATAATTAATTCTTCTTTAACTCTGGGTTATGTACCACTGGCTTTTAAAACTGCTGTAATTAAACCCTTACTCAAAAAAAAATGACGCTTGATCCAGGAGTTTTGGCCAATTATCGACCAGTCTCTAATTTGCCTTTCATTTCAGAAATCTTGGAAAGAGTTGTTGCTGCGCAATTATTTGACCATTTGCAGGGAGTTGGTTTGTTTGAGGTGTTTCAATCTGGGTTCAGAGCTCATCACAGCACTGAAACTGCCTTAGTGAAGGTCACTAATGACCTCCTGATCGCATCTGATAATGGACTTGTCTCTGTTCTTGTCCTTTTAGATCTCAGTGCAGCCTTTGACACTATCGATCATGCCATTCTACTTGATAGATTAGAACACTTTGTTGGACTAAATGGAACTCCGTTGCAGTGGTTTAGATCTTATTTGTCCGATAGATTTCAGTTTGTTCACATCAATGATGAATTTTCTTCCAACCCTAAGCTCAGTCACGGAGTTCCACAGGGATCTGTGTTAGGCCCTACTCTTTCTAGTTTATATATGCTCCCGTTAGGCAATATCATCAGAAAGCACTGTATACATTTTCACTGTTACGCAGACGACACACAACTATTCCTGTCAATGAAGCCCGATGATTGTAATCAGTTAGCCAAGTTAGATGCCTGTCTTAAGGACATCAAAGCTTGGATGACTTGTAATTTTCTACTATTAAACTCAGATAAGACTGAAGTCATTCTTGTAGGCCCAAAACATCTTAGAAATTCCTTCTCAAATTATGCCCTTAATTTAGATGCCGCCACTCTCACTCTGAATAGTTCTGTGAGGAACCTTGGAGTTATTTTTGATCAAGATTTGTCCTTTAATTCACATATTAAATTTGTTTCTAAGACTGCCTTCTATCATCTGCACAATATTGCCAAGATCAGGAGCATCTTGTCTCTGAATGATGCTGAGAAACTGATTCACGCTTTCGTCAGCTCTCGATTAGATTATTGTAATTCGTCATTATCTGGTTGTTCTAAAGTATCCTTAAAAAATCTTCAGTTGATTCAAAATGCTGCTGCTAGAGTTTTAACTGGTTCTAGAAAAAGAGATCATATCTCCCCGGTTCTGTCCTCCCTTCATTGGCTTCCCATAGAATTTAGAATCAAGTTTAAAATCCTTCTTCTTACTTCCAAAGCTCTTAATAATCAGGCCCCCCTATATATAAAAGATCTGATATTACCTTACCATCCTAATAGAGCATTACGCTCCGAAAATGCTGGATTACTTGTGGTGCCCAGAATCTCCAAAAGTACAGTGGGAGGCAGAGCCTTCTGCTACCAAGCTCCTTCTCTCTGGAACCAGTTACCACTCTGGGTCTGGGAGTCAGACTCGGTCTCTGTTTTTAAGAACAGGGTAAAATCCTTCCTTTTTAATATAGCTTACATTTAAGGAGGGATTTTGTATCTCTTGAACCCCACTTTTGTTGTGTTGTTATTTGATCCATACTGCTGGTTGACCTCCAATAATGTACTTGGCATCTTACTGTTATGTTCTTTATGTCTGTCCTCTCCATCCTCCCTATCCCCTCACCCCCAGCCAGTCGCAGCAGATGACTGCCCCTCCCTGAGCCTGGTTCTGCTAGAGGTTTCTTCCTGCCAAATGGGAGTTTTTCCTCTCCACTGTCGCTAAGTGCTTGCTAACAGGGGATTGTCTGATTGCTGGGTTTTTCTGAGACTGTTTTTTTTTTTTTCTGCACTGTGGTGCCACGAGACGGCTTCTGTTGTGATGTGGCGCAGTATAAATAAAGCTGAATTGAATCGAATTGAATTGGGAAAAAAAAATGTCCCATATAAACTATATCTCAACAACAAAGAAAGAGGCTGAGGTTTACCACTGACAGCTGCCAGTACTTTGTTCCAAATGCAAACCTGGTACCAGGGTCAATTCCAGATATTGTAAAACTATTTTTTTTTTGTATATTTATGGATGATAGGCTTTTCATAATTTGGTTTTGCCACAATAATCATATGGAAAAGTTGAAAACTGTTCTCCTTCAGTAAGATATTGGGATCTTCAAAGAAAGCAGAGGCGGGGGATATTGCACTCACCTCAGAGTACACTTGTTCACTATGTTGTTTAGTGTTATAGTCAAGACCTCATCAAGACCAGTCTCCCAAGACCAAGACAAGACCAGATAGATAAGGGGTCAAGATGAAGACCTACAGTACATACCCAGTGATATTAGTCTTGACCTGGTGTCTGCCTGGCCTGGTCAAGGTCTTGACTTGGTCTCGACTGCCAAAAAGTCTTTGTTCTTCTGACTCTGATCTCAGTCTGGTGTCGGTCTGGTTGATGCACAGGGCAAGGGTGTAACCATCTTGAGTTCTCAATTCAGTCATGTCTAAGCTCACTTAACTTCAGGGGATGAAAAGCTTACTTCATGGCTGGAGGTACTTGTGGCCCCAAAACTGACTTGGAGGTAGAAGGAACCCCACAGTAGGCCCATTTAAGATAAATATTGGAGTCTTCCTGTATGGAGTTTGCATGTTTCTGGTGTGTGTGTGTGTGTGTGTGTGTGTGTGTGTGTGTTTCCAGCTTCCTGGCGTCTTTCTCAGGTTAAGTGGTGATTCTAAATTGACTGTCATTTAGTATCACCTTTTAAGCTCATAGAAGAGATAGATGAGACAATCTGAAAATGCTTCGAGTAGTCATAGAGATTAGAAAAAGCGCTTTAATAAATACATGTCCTTACCTGCCCTAAGTAGAGTTTTTAAGGGGGAAAAACAAGGTGTTAAGCCTCTTTAAAACCAGTGTCTTTTTAGACTTTCAATGCTTTATCTTATAATTCATTTTATTTTGGCTTGAGTTTCCAATAATTTAGCCAAGCTGCTGTTTGAAAGTTTTCACATACTGCATCATTCATTCTGCATGAGTGAGAAGAAATTAAACCAATCTTTCTTCTAAAATGCTTGTTTTTCTTTTACTTTCAGGGCCCTCCTCCTAGACCAGCTAGGCGACAGGGTGGATGGGCAGAAGAAAGCTCTGGATCTGGTTCTGCCAAGTACGTATCTGCACCCCTTTCTCTCCTAGAAGCTGAGCTGGAACTGCAGGCCGAGGTCCTGCGTTATGTGTTATTAATGAACTCTCATGCTGTTGAATGAGCTTATTTATCAGTGCATATTTGGCACTCGGGCTGTGAATCAACAAGGTTAGGGGAGCCTGTCTGAACAGGCAACTCTCCATTCGTCTTCATCTGTGAGCAAGGCGGTAATTGACATGGTTAATGCATCAGCCACAGGAGGGCACTGTTAGTCAGCTAGCCACTTCATCACGGGGGTTCAGGCCACTTAATCACCTCTCTTACCACTGCAGTCTGCTCTATACACAGGGAGCACAACACACAAGAGTTCATGAAATATGTGGAACAGATGGGATGTGTTTGCTGAAAAGTTTCATTTAAAAACTAACAAATCCACATCTTAATATTGTACACGACTGAGTGAATATGAGGTGCTTTAATATTCCATGGAACAATTTTCTTTCCCACCTGCCACTGGGTATTTTTTCTTCTCTCTTGGTGGAGGTGAGAGCATAGGCGATACACTGAAGTGAACAGGCAGAGTCAATTGTATTTATTTGCGTAGTTTACTGCATCGTTAGTGCAAGCAGGGAAAACCGCAAACTCAATAGATCTTTCCTTTCTCGCAGAAGGTCAGCATGTTGCTTGTCCACTTTTGCGTAACCTCTGCCTGATTCGTACTTTCAAAGTGATTGAAATACAGGAGGTGTAAAAGGGTTTTGCATGTGCATTGATCCTCTCTGAAACAAAGTAAGTAATGGTCCCCCCTGGAACCAGCAAGGACTTTTCTCTTCAATGTCACCCCTCATGCTCAATCACCACGGCCCTCCTCCCACTAATCCCAGCGCAGAAATCCCAGGATTTGTCGATCTATCACTTCTAATTGACACTAAATGATCTGTCAGTTTATTGATGAACCTTTGAAACCAGGTTGTCACAATATATTTTATCCCTAACAACTTTTTCCAGACAGTTTTACCATGTCTATCGCTTTGCCTTACATGAGTCTTAATCAAGGGGCCTGTAATGTGTCTTAAGTGTCGCCACCCCCGCCCCTCAGACAGGACACAGTCCAAGGGCAGGCAGGTAGACTCTCTCTGCTCCGCTCTGCTCTGCTTGGTTGGACTCGGATGTCTTCAAATCTGTCAGTGTGCATGAAAGACAGACAAATCAGGAATAAACAGTGTCAACAAAGAAATCGTCAGCTAAGCTTATCATTTTGTTTTGAATATCCCAGGAGAAAAAAAAGCGGTATTTCATTAATTTCTAATTTTTGGGGGGGATAAGTGAACTACTTCAGTGTTTGCACGCATCTAAAGCTAAATAACTACTTTTGTGCAAGCTTGTTTGTGTGCCTGAACTGCACTGATGGTAAACTTGGTTTTATAAAATAGTTGTTAAAATTACACACACACACACACACACACACACACACACACACACACACACACACACACACACACACACACACACACACACACACACAGTCACTCACTTTTTTCCCCCCAATTTGTAGCCCCACCGTGTCAGCCAGGAGAAAACACATGAAATATCTGCAAGATAAGTAAAGTTAAAAGACAAATCCAGGCTGAGCAACAGAGGAGTGATTAGTCTTACAGTGAAAGACAAAAGTTATTTTTGTGGTGCCTGCAAAATGCAACCTTCACTTTATTTTCCACAAATGTCACCAAGGTGATCTCTAATATAGGATGGATTTAGTGTAATAGCTAATAGCCTTTATATTTGTGTTTTAGATGAGAATATCATTTAAAATGTATTGTCGTATACCAAGAGTTTTGGTCATGTCAATAAATGACACTAACTAAATCCAGTAGGGGGCACTATTTAACCAGAAGAGCTTTTAAAAACATATTGCTCCATTCAAAAATCAGTGAATAATAAAAAAATAGAAAATATCTTGCTTTATTGGAGCCATGCACACACAACATTTCAGGCCGTTTTTGTTTATTTCTAGACTGATGGAAAATAAAGCATGGCATCTTTTGTACCATTTCCCCCTCTACAAAAGGTCTCCATTTCATGCAAGCTATTTTCTGGAAAACTGACTTCAAGCTGAGCTGAGTAAATGAAATGTGTGAAAATAGTTTTAAACCACAGTAAGACACAAAGGTGTGAAAGCCAAGGGGATATGGCAGACAATTAAATATAGATTAGAAAATGTGCCTACTTAGTTTAATAATTTAACAGTTATAAGTGTGTTTGTGTAATTGTCTTTTTTTCTTTCTTGCGATTTTAGATCCTCAAGACGACCAGCAGCTGAGGACTTGGAAGAGTAAGTCAGAGCCACAATTCATTTTTTTAGCAGCTGTCAATTAAATTTGATGACAGTTACATTTTTGCTCCATTTAAAATGTTTATTCCCTTTGTACTTTACTTAGCCATTGTTGCTGAATATATGTAACCCCTGCCTTCCGAGAACAATCACTTAACATGATTAAAAATCTACTGTGACTTTCAATGCTGTTTTCCTGTTCTAGTTTTTTGTTCTTGTTGTTACTTTCGCCCTCCCTCACATTATTCTGTGGCTAGAATAGACCTCACCATGATGAGAGGCAGGTAGAGGAAGCAGACGTGTATTTTTTTTGCTCATCATCGCTGCTGGAGTTTGGTGCCTGAGTGGCTGTGTGGGAAACTGATGTTACTCTGCAGAAAAATCCCTTAGGTTGTGCTTCTGTCACAGTTGTCTTGTCTCAGTAATACTTATTCAGACTCTGCCTCCAGCTGGGTTTGCTTGTAAAAAAAAAAAAAAAAAAAATTCTTAGAGGTGATCTTGTCTAGGGCAGGCTGTGTCTCATAGCACCTTTGTCAGGAACGACAAGTGCCTTACCGACTGCGAGAAAGAACAAAAACACAGGACTGTCATCAAAGCAAAGACCAGGAGCCATCTCACTCACTCCCTATGATGACCTCACTGTCTGACTGGGTTTTGAAAGCATTAAATAATTAATGCTCTCACACTTCCTGTTTCTACAGCCGCCGCCTGCGACCACAAACTCCCCAGGGATCAGATGATGAAGGAGGTAAGAGCACCCTTGCAGTCCCCGCTCTGTGTGTCTTCTCACGGGCAAAGAGGAGCCCTCCAATGCCTCCCCGGCACATTCATCCTCAGAAAGTAGAGCAGATAAGCAGGCAGCTGCATCATCGCTTCTCACTGATGCTCAAAACATATTTCACCTTGGATCTGGAGTGGATTTGTTGGTGAGAACACCGCCTCTGACCACTGAACATAACAGCACGGGCCTTCTGATTACATTGACACATAATACAAATATAGAAATTCAATAATGTTGCACTCAAAGCTGATGGAGATCATTGCTGATTTGAGTAAGTGAAAATGCACACACATCCCTGCACAGAGTGAAAGGTAGGTGCTGCTGAATAAAGATTTTGTGGTGGCATGCTGAGTGGCCTGAGGGGGAAGATGTGCGCACCACAAATAATGTTAGTACTAAAAACAAAAACACGTTTAAATTCATTCCTTGGTTTTTTTTTGTTTTTGTTTTGTTTTTTTATTAAGAGTGGACAAATTAAAAAAAAACAGACAAAAAAGAATTAAGATGGTACAATCATAAATTCAACAGGGATATGAACACTAAACTTCACTTGTCAGACTTATAGATACTATATTATGTCTTAAAGGGGTCATTTATTGCACTTTTTTTTCTCATTTTAACAACTCTAATTCTTATTCAGTTATTGTAATTCTAATAATTATTGCACTGCAGAATGACAAAAAAAAGTTAATAACCTAAACTTAAACCTGTATTTCCTGGGCAGTCAGTAATTCTGTGCACCCTGATTGCCATCCATCTAACAACATGCAGTGCATCCGGAAAGTATTCACAGCGCTTCACTTTTTCCACATTATGTTACAGCCTTATTCCAAAAATAATTAAATTCATTTTTTCCTCAAAATTCTACACACAATACCCCATAATGACAACGTGAAAAACGTTTTTTGAGATTTTTGCAAATTTATTAAAAATAAAAAACAAAAGAAATCAAATGTACATAAGTATTCACAGCCTTTGCTCAGTACTTTGTTGATGCCCCTTTGGCAGCAATTACAGCCTCAAGTCTTTTTGAATATGATGCCACAAGCTTGGCACACCTATCTTTGGGCAGTTTCACCCATTCTTCTTTGCAGCATCTCTCAAGCTCCATCAGGTTGGATGGGAAGCGTTGGTGCACAGCCATTTTCAGATCTCTCCAGAAATGTTCAATTGGATTCAAGTCTGGGCTCTGGCTGGGCTACTCAGCGACATTTACAGACTTGTCCTGAAGCCACTCCTTTGATGTCTTGGCTGTGTGCTTAGGGTCGTTGTCCTGCTGAAAGATGAACTGTCCCCCCAGTCTGAGGTCAAGAGCGCTCTGGAGCAGGTTTTCATCCAGGATGTCTCTGTACGTCTTTCCCTCTATCCTGACTAGTCTCCCATTTCCTGCCACTGAAAAACTTCCCCACAGCATGATGCTGCCACCACCATGCTTCACTGTAGGAATGATATTGGCCTGGTGATGAGCGGTGCCTTGTTTCCTCCAAACATGACGTCTGGCATTCACGCCAGAGAGTTCAATCTTTGTCTCATCAGACAAGAGAATTTTGTTTCTCATGGTCTGAGAGTCCTTCAGGTACCTTTTGGCAAACTCCAGGTGGGCTGCCATGTGCCTTTTACTAAGGAGTGGCTTCCGTCTGGCCACTCTACCATACAGGCCTGATTGGTGGATTGCTGCAGAGATGGTTGTCCTTCTGGAAGGTTCTCCTCTGTCCACAGGGGAATGCTAGAGCTCTGACAGAGTGACCGTCGGGTTCTTGTCACCTCCCTGACTAAGGCCCTTCTCCCCTGATTGCTCAGTTTAGACGGCTGGCCAGCTCTAGGAAGAGTCCTGGTGGTTCCTAACTTCTTCCATTTACAGATGATGGAGGCCACTGTGCTCAATGGGACCTTCAAAGCAACAGAAATTTTTCTGTACCCTTCCTCAGATTTGTCCCTCAAGACAATTCTGTCTTGGAGGTCTACAGACAATTCCTTTGACTTCATGCTTGGTTTGTGCTCTGACATGCACTGTCAACTCTGGGACTTTATATAGACAGGTGTGTGCCTTTCCAAATCATGTCCAATCAACTGAATTTACCACAGGTGGACTCCAATTAAGCCGCAGAAACATCTCAAGGATGATCAGTGGAAACAGGATGCACCTGAGCTCAGTTTTGAGCTTCATGGCAAAGGCTGTGAATAGTTGTGTACATGTGATTTCTTAGTTTTTATTTTCAATAAATTTGCAAAAATCTCAAAACTTTTTTCACATTGTCATTATGGGGTATTGTGTGTAGAATTTTGAGGAAAAAAGGAATTTAAACCATTTTTGAATAAGGCTGTAACATAACAAAATGTGGGAAAAGTGAAGCGCTGTGAATACTTTCCAGATGCACTGTACCTACATATTTAGGACTGTGGTTCAAAGTTGTTCTAAGTTGTACCTGAAGGTTCCTGCTCTGTCTGACTCTGAACTCAACACCAACTCAGCTTCTGCAGAAGTAGCTCTGGTGCTGCTGCTTCCTTCTCCACTTTTTCAGAAAAACATAACCCATTTTTTCAGTTTAGCTGACTGCTGTGTACAGTCAACCAATGGCTAAATATTTGTTCTAGAGAAAAATCCTGATATTGTTCCATAGGCAATGTTAAGGTTCAAAATAAGATACAGTCTCGTAATTGAAATTTTTAATTTTAAATTTAGAATTTCTGATCCAGTATAATCTCACACAAATCCTTAAATTCCTGCCAAAAATAAAATAAAATGCCATTTCCTCTAACACCCCCCCCCCACACACACACACACACCTTAGATTGGGGAAGGGGATTCATATACTTGATCTTTATTTACCAGAGAAAAAGACAGATATTCTGCATTATTTGATGACAACTTACACCACTTTCTGAAATTGGTACAAGGTTTTTAAATTCATGCCTGGAACCCACACTCAAATCCCTGTTTAAAATGGCATTTTTAGAAAATTCCAACTCTTCTGAAAATGGGGTATGTACTTGTCTAAAAACATGAACAAAATGTTGTTTTGTAAAAGCAATTATCACAACTGCTCTGCTGAAAAAAAAAAACTGTAAAAATGCTCTGAAATAAATATGTAAAGATTTAAATATGAAAATGTGACTCCTTTAACGGTTCACAGTTAAAGGAGTCACATTTTCAGATCAGTTCAGATACTGTCTAATCAGAGCTGTTATAATCATACTGTACATTTATTTGATTATGATGTTTATGACAGCAAGCTTGCCATAATATAATATTGTATAACATGTGTTTTCATGTGAGCCCCCATCTCATTATACAATAGCTCCCTGCCTTTTAAGATAAAAATCAATTTAAAGACCTTAAAAATTCTCTGCACAGAAAATATATAATAATATAATTTAAATCTACATGTACTTGAACACACTATATAACAATGAGTTGACGGAGCATACCATAAGCTGCAGTTTGTGACTTTAACCTGGATGGTTACTCATAGTGTGTGATTTTATTTTGTAAAAATTATGTGGATTATTAGTGAATGGCCAGAACCAGTCTAAGGACTTTTTCAATGAGTTACATGGAGGCAAAAAAGAAAAGAAAAGAAAAAACAAACAAACCCTACATCAGTAACACAAATATAAAAATTGGAAAATTGGGGAAATAACTACACAGTAGCCTCCTTAGCAAGTCAGTTTTCTTGACTGACCTGCTGTTCTAATTCCAAACACTTCAGTGATTTTACCAGATTTGGGTGTCTGTGGTCAGGGCTTTTCAGCCTCCCTCTCTGCTCCCCTTTGTGATACTTGTTCAGCCCACTCTGGCTCCTGATTGGCCAGCTGACTGGGAACTGACTGGCCCTTCCCTATGGCCAGTCTGCACCTCGAGGTGGATATCTAGTATAAGTACAGAATATACTGTGGAACCCCACCACCACCATCACCCCAAAAAGTGGATTTATGACTTTAGTGTTGACTGAAGCATGTTCCTTCTGAGCATATTCTGACCATCTCCAGCAGTGAGCTAATGTGATCACTGTAGTCTGTCTCTTAGTGGGTTGACATAGAATCTACTGGATGGATTTTGATGAAATTTTCATCAGAGGTGGCTCTTCTTCTTCTTCTCCTCCTCCTCCACCACATTGTAAAATAGGTTCTCTGAGTGCCCTCTAATTGTTCATGTGCTGTTATTAGTAAATAAGTTATTTTGCACTTAACATTATTAAATGAAGAATTGGAGAAAAATGTTTTATACAGTGTAAAACAGAGTCACAAATATGTGCTGGAATTTTTTAAAAGGAGGGGGAAAAGCACCGTGAACATGACTGAAAATAGTTTAGCATAAATTGCAGTTCAGTGATAAATGATCAATTGCAAACACAAATTGGATCATTCTTATTATAGTAGATATTAATTGTGCACTTTCATATAAGCATTACAGACACACCCTATCAACACACTTGCCAAAATAGCCAGTTGAAGAGTTGAGGTTTGGTTCTCTTGCAGTTAATGCCCCTGGAAAGATTATTACTCTGTGAAGGGAGACCTCTTAATACAGAGCTGGAGGCAGGGGTATTGGAAATTACAGTGCTGAGGGTTAGTGAGATAGCCCCTGCGATCTTGATTATGTCCCCTACCCTTATCCTTTATGTCCACTGGCTACAAGCACAGAGAGAGAAAGAGAGAGAGGAGGCTAGCCCAATCCCCTGCCCCCCAGCCTCCTGCTGGTCACTTAAAATAGCACCAGTATCACAAACAAACTCGTACGTTTCCCTCTTAGACTGTGATTTCTTTTCTGTTGTTCCATAAACCTTACAAAATGGATTCACAGCCTAGGTAATCATTTGACTGGACTCCTGCGTGGATTATAGGAGCCTGAATGATGTGGAGAGACGTCCCATTCTCCAAAGTCACTGACTGGTATGTTCCTGCTGGGAGCATGCCTGCGTTCACTGCAAATGATCCCCCTTTTGATATTTACATGCTTCAACAAGGAAACCAGATACAACCATGTAATAAGGATACGTGCGACCTCACAGTTGCACACAAAAGCCACCTTGCTACATGTCCATCTGAGTGGAGGAAATCCGTGTGGTAATGTGTGCCATGCTGAAGAGAAGTGGCGCCTGATGGAGTTACCCTTTGCTTTGGAGGAAAACACTGGCTTGTTTGCAGCTGCTTTTATGCCCCACTTGACCTTCAGTAATAGGTTGGATTTGAAGCACATTTGAAAATGTTGTTCCTATTCTCACTTCATAACAGACTTTGCTCATAGACAGCGTATGCTGCTGTGCCTAACATCAAACTCTCATGAAGAGTGTTAACAGTGCATTACCGGCCAAAGTGGAAAAAGAGAGCGTGTGGACAGACAGACAACCCAGAAAGCTGTTTGCAGAGCCGGATGGCAAAGCTTTTTGATGTCATTGCACTAAGACCATTAAATTTGATTGGGGGTCCAGGGGGGACGGATTCTGCTGAATGCTGTGCTTTGTAAATGAGAGGACAAAGTGTCACAGGGGCCTCATGAATATGAAATACCCGCGCCCGCATTTATTTGGATATCAGAAACACAGATGAATCTTGTCAGCGGCCAAACGAGCATGGCATTTTTAATTTGGTTTAATTAAAAAAAGGGAAAAGAAATAAGTTTATCAGCAGTAGGCAGGGGTTTGGTGTCTAACAAAACTTGAATGATAGGTACTCTTAATTCCTTTGTCTGTGAAATATGTACAAAATCACAATATTTTCTCTTCCTTCCCACAAAGATCAATGTTTGTTCAACTTGAGTTTATTTTCAGGGGTTATTTTGAAGGAATGGTGACACAGATGCCAAGATATTTCCTCACATCAGATGCAGACTTCCATCTCCTCACCTCTATTTAGCTCCTCTATTGACTTTGCCCTCAGGGTGCAGTACTGTGGTTAGAGATTACTGACAACCCTCTTCATGCAGTCCAGCCTTCTCTTTTTCACTGTCTGTTCCTTTCTTTCTCGGTTGCTCTCCCTCTCTCCGTCTTTCACTGTCAATGCTCAGGTGTACAGCTAATAGTGATGTGCAATCTGCTGCCGAACCAAAAATTTTTTTTTTTTTTCAAAAACAAACATCATCCCCAAAGCTTACCTGCACCTGATTGTACTTCTCAATAAATAAGATATTCTTTCTTACTCTGACATTGATTTTTAATTGAGTTTGTCCCTTCCTTTATTTATTAACGCCATTTGTTTTTATCCCTTGTCTATTTTTCTGTTCTGATATGTCCATCTGAAAAATGCTGTCAGAGTTTGCCCTCTCCTTCTTGCGAGTGAAGCCATCCTCTGTCCTGTTGCGTTTTGCCAATTAAAGAGGGTTCCCACTGTTTGAGCAGCGGGCTGGCGGCTCCTGGCACTGCAACGCCTGCCAGGCCGCACTGTGACTTCCGACCCCACACAGATGGGCCTGCAAGCAAATACTCTTGCACATGGCTGGATGCCGCCCCAGTCGGAGTGGCAGAGTGGACATGGAGGTCGGCCTACCGGCCACTGCAGGTCCTGGGGGTGGGCAGCACTGACAGGGCCCAAATGCTAAGGTAGCAGGGGGTGCTTTCTGGGGAGCCCCTGGCCAGCACCCCTCTCACAGCAGGATGAGCTGCCACTTTGCCTTCTGAATATTCATGGCCGCATGGCTATTGTGACAGGGCACCTCTTATGAGGATGTAGCAGGCACAAGGGAGGGGAAGAAGTGCCACATACTGTAGATATGATCACACACTTCTAGATCTTGTCCACATGGGATTTACTCTATCTGTGTCTGTGTTTTTGTATTGGTAAGTGACAGAAAATTTATCTGATGTTCTAAAAATACTTGTTATCCAAACATAACCAGATGATCTGTGCTCTTGATTTTACAGATATTCCAGTAATTCCAGACCTTGAAGAAGTACAAGAAGAAGATCTCACTATGCAAATTGCTGCTCCACCAAGGTTTGTGAACTAGTTAAGCTTTAGTAATGTGATCAGTTTGGATTCATACACACACAGTGTGCCCCCTAGATCCTGATATCACCATCTAACCTCTGTTAATCCACAGGACAGTGGATCAGTAGCACACTGTGGTGACTTTGATGTTACCTGCCCTGCACTCATGCCATTGCGGAGTGCCTTGCTTTATTGGGCAGAAATGGAGAAATAACAGTTGGGTGTGATTTATGCAACTCTGTAACCGGGGTCCTTACTAACCGGGCCCTTTGATTTACAGGGCAGTGAGAGACACGTCGACATGTGTCGAATATGTAGCAAGGCTATGACAGCGGTGGAGGTTATTAGGCTGGGGCTTGCTCTCTGTGCGAGATAATATCCACATTGAACTCATTGCGGGGGCAATGTAGCGTGTAATGTGCAGTAAGTAGGACTGGCATGCACTGCTAGGCACCGGCCACTTTGAGAGCCCCCCCCACTTAATTCCAACCCACAGATAAGCAGCTGGGTTTCAATTTGAAGTGTTTAACACTTGGCAACCATCACCTGATCTCTGTGGTCTTAGACTGAAGTCTTGGAGCTTAAGAGTCGATGAACTTCAAACTTAACCTAAACCACTTCTCAGTTTAAGATGCCTGTAGTGTGGAAAAATGATGTTTTGATTGAAAAACTTTTGTTTTCAGCCTTAGACACCTATTCGCTCAACTTTTCAACTTCCTGTCACTTTATTAGCATCCAACTGAATCGAGTAATGACCTACCGAGATCTGGACAATGATCTGAAGTATCATTCTGCCTTCCAAACCTTAGTAAGTCAAGGACCTTTATTTCTGTTTTTCTTCAAGGTGATTCATTTGGTTTTGCATCACCTCAGTTTTATGCAAGCTCAGTAAATTGTGCTGCACTATTTCTTCAGGATGGAGAGATCGACTTGAAGCTCCTCACCAAGGTTTTAGCACCAGAGCAGGAGGTGAAGGAGGTGAGTAAGTTTTCTGTAAATATAGCTCGTGAGCTCCCAATGAAAGCCCATCCAGCTGTTTCTAGAGCACCAGGGGAGCTTGCCACTCTGTCTCTCAGGTAATCAAGATTTATGATGTGTACATTAACACCCTCTGCTCTCTCCTTCCCCCGTTCTCCTCTCTTTGCTCCCTCTTATTCCCCACGCTCTCTTTCTTGGTATTGCTCCTTCCTCCTCGCTAATTCTTCTTTCCCTTCTGCCTCTCATTGTTCTGCAGGATGATGTGAGCTGGGACTGGGATCATCTGTTTACAGAGGTGTCCTCAGAGCTGATGAATGAATGGGAGCAAGGAGAGAGTGAGGAGTTTGCTGTATAGCCTCTTACATGAGGAGGAGGTTTGAACTGAGACTTTAAATGGCTCCAGTGGGAGTGGTGGGTGATTGTCCATGATACTGATGGGCCAGTGATTTTACTTAGATTAACTTTAATTACTCTTTGTTTTTGTGAATCTATATTGTATATGGTTTATGTACAATACTTGTTCAGTTTTCTAAATAAAGTTCTACATACAGAAGAGGATAGTGGAGTTTTACCGTGTTTGTTAAAATTTCACTTTTTTTATTTGTTAGTTTCCCCTTAAACTGCCAAAAGGGAAATTGTTTTTTCTTGAAGAGTTCCTCTGAAAATAACAGTCAAAGATAAAAATGCCCTCTCCCTATTACCATTATCAACAGCCTCATACAAGTCCAAGGTTGATAATCAGCTAAGCTGAAATCCACTTGATTGTGTTTAAATTAACATTCCTCATTAAAGCCTACAACCTTATTGTTATTGACTGTGCCATTGACTTTATCTTCCAGCTCTTCGATAGGAGCAACCCCTTCTTCACTATTATCTCAAATGCATTGAACAGAGTTCTTATTGACACATGGGGGATTAGCATACATTACACCTTTTTACTGAATCTGCAGGAATGGATGCAAGTCCGGAAAAAGAAAGTTGCTGCTATTAGGTGGGATTTTCTTAGGGTTTTTTTTTCTCCATTTTTAGGCATTTACACACAAATTATATATTGGCATTTACATAGTCACTGTATAGAGCCAATGAAAGAAGAAAGTCAAGTTTGAAACTACTCTAAACACTTTTATTATAACTGTTTACTGTAATGTCTGACCCACAACAAAAGTAGGGATTATGCACTGAAAATCATGCAGAACTGCTCCAGTGGAGTCCAGGAATACAAATATGGTGCTGGAAATTAACATAATCTGTTCACACTGAAGTCAGAGAACCACTGTGAGATAACATAAATGCCTGTGAAAATGAAATATTATCATTTCTATATGAAAAATAACATTTGTTCAGATACATCAAACACTCGTTGAATTATGTTGTATACCAGTGGATCCCAGCCTGGGGTCGGAATCGGAAATGAGGCTTTGTCTGCTCTGAGGGTGTGAGGTTGTGACAATCATATTTGTGCATGTTAAAAATATCAAAACATATTAAAACATATTTTTGGTCCACATATAAAGATTTGTAATGAATCACTTTATTCTTTAGGTGCATGTGTGGGGGTACAGGTGGGGGGCCCTGACTTGTCTCGGCTACAAGCAAAAGGGCCTCCATGGAATAAAGGTTAGGAACCACTGTTGTATGCCATAGCTCTGACATGCAATGGTCATCTGTATCAGCATTCAGTTTTGCCTTTGATTCATGTGTGTGAATATAAATGCAGCCCTCCAAAGTCAGGCCAGGTCTATTAGGGAAACAGCTGTAACATTTACAGATTGTGATTAGGTTTATTTCTGAGACAGAGAGCGGCCTCATGGCATTTGTGGATGCACAGAAAAGTCCTCAAGGACGCACAATCTATGCATCTAACAGCTCAGTCACAGCTCATCACAAATGGATCCAGATTTTTTCATTTGGTGGGCCTTGAATCAACTTCATCAAGTGTAATACCTCTGAATGAGGCTATCATGCAGGATATTTGTGCTCAGAATATTTGTATGTGGCAGAATATTGGAGCCTAGTGCTCAATTCTGTGAGTGATCTGTTGGGGTTTTTTTTGTCTTTCCATCAGACATCATGCACACTTTTTTAAGACCGCCTGCACAATTGGCTTATTTAGCCAGCCTTAATGAATTCTGCCCATATGCCCCGAGCAGCTGCTATGTTGCCCCTTCCTCCCGCCCCCGCCGAGCTGCGAAGTGCCCATCCATGTAGAGACAACCTCTAGCTGTCTCTCTGGAGAAGGCTAAGCCTGCCACTCCTCTGCTGGCAGCCAGCCGGTGCTGTCTGAGGTGGACTGTGAATGGACCGAGGACTCAGATTAGGGCCCAGCGATCACGGGTTGTGGCCGGCCTCAGATGATTGGCCCAGGCATCGGTGGATCAGAGAAGGGATTAGCGGGAGAGAGAGAGATCCAGAGATGCTGTTTGGCATGTGCTTGCATCCAGCTTCTCAAAGTGACCCCTCTCTACCGCTGCTCTCCTACTTTATTCCCTCCATGCCTCTCAGCCTGTACTGTACATCCTGATGCTGTAGCGAGGCAAAGGATGACCTCTCACTGTCTGGGGTGCACTGAATTCAATCACATCAAAACAACCACAACATATACATCATTTCTAGTGGGAAAGACAATTGTGTCCTTGCCGATCTTTGTGGTTCCGGCGGTAGCTTTGAGAGGAACATGGTGTCACAGAGAGGTGAGCTGAGTCTGAAGCCATGTTGAGTCTGTATATATCAGATCAGATAATATAGGCTTCACATGGGTTTAAGGTGCAATTTGTTTTTCCTTGACATTTTTCTATTAAAATAATGGAGCCATTACTGCTGCAAGAATCCACATTGCTTTCATGCGTGCTCCTGTAATCCGATATTTCACTGAGAAAGCCTCAGTAATGACACGACGTCTGAAAATGTTTGATTTGATGGGACACAAGGAACTGGCAAAAAAAAAAACCAAAACATGGTATATTGTGAAGGAAAATATTTTTGCCTGAGAATTATGTTTATTTACAAATCAGAATTTGTTTCTGAAGGCCCAGCATGACACCTTAAAGGGCCCATGTTGTGCAGAATGGTGTACAGTACATGTAACTACATCCCATGTGCTGTATACTGTTCAAACATTACAACTCTCATTTCATGAAGTAATACACACTGCCTTTGTTTGGTTAAAGGAGCTAACAGGATTTGTCACCACCACAGGATGTCACTGTTTAGCGTCATAGTGCTGCAATGATTAGTCGACTAATCGACCAGTTGATCGTCAGAAAATTAATCAACAACTAATTTGATAGTTGACTGTGGATGCTTTTCCAGGAAAAAATTAAAAAAAAAATATGTATATTTCAGGTTCTAAAACATGAAAAATTGCCACTTTTCTTGTTTGAACATGATGAGTTAAACATATTATGGTTTTGTAATGTATGACAATTGTGTTGCTCAAGTTTCTAACTCATTTTGGATGGGTAATTATTTTATTTAGCTATAGGGACCTTCTGAAAATGTTAGAGACTGGGAACAAGGTGATATTCTCAGGTGTGCAGACTTAAACAGGTGAGGTAAAACATGCACTGCAACCTGATCAGGAGCCGTGCCAGGACATGGCAGAAATAATCGTGATTAGTTGACTAATCGAAAAAACAGTCATTAGATTAGTCGACTACCAAAATAGTCATTAGTTGCAGCCCTAGAGCTTCTCTCAAATCCAAAATTGTCTCTCAGCCACACCGTCTAACACGTGCCGTCACCGCTCAGCGCTCTGCTTGTAATTCTATGCCAAGTAAAATCCGAGTCCTTGCCATAATAACTGCTAGTAACTTGTTCTCAGAGTTCATTTGAGCAAATGCTATATTAGGAATGGGGTGAAATTTCATGAGAGGAATCACTAAAATGCTAGCAATAGCAAGCTAACCTGGCTAATAGCAATAACCGAGAGTTGCTATGCAGATAAATTGATAATAAAATAAGCCAAATTACTGTATGATATGTTATGGTGTGTTTCACAGGTTCATTAGAGATCCTGCAGTTGTATTTGGAATGGGTAAATGATTAATAAAAGGTGTAAACAACCTGACAGCAATGCGAAGCTAACCAAGCACTGGTGAGCTCTTAAAAGTTAATAAATTGAGTTAAACACAACGTCTTAATGTAAGAAAGGGTTCCTTAGCTGGGATGCCATTTTGTATAAAACTCACATCATTCTGCAGCCAAAACAAAAAGAACATTAGGGGTGGGGGGTAAAATGGATACATTTTGGATACCATGGATACCATGCGCCCGGTGGAAAATTTGTTTCTGCGCTGCTATGATAAGGAAATGAAATTGGAAACACCCATAAATGCGTTCTGCGTCACTGACAACTGACCGTGTCCTTGTAATACGGCCCTTAGTTTTTAAGTTTTTATTAATGGATATCAATACACAATATTAGCAGCTCAGTGTGTCCCATTATTTGCATACTGTATACACTACTCACAAAAAGTTAGGGATATTTGGCTTTCGGGTGAAATTTATGGAAAATGTAAAAAGTTCACATTAAGGGGGTATTATATCATGAAAGTAGGACATTTAAGTAGAAGCGTGCAAAGGTGATTTCCTCATCTCTGACAATTTATTGAAACAAAAGCCAACAACAGTGGTGGGTATACCACAACAAAAAATGTCAGTGTCTCAATAACTTTTCACGTGCCCTTGAGCATCAATTACAGCTTTACAATGACGTCTCATGCTGGTCACAAGTCAATTTATTGTCTGCTGAGGCATGGCATTCCACTGTTCTTGAAGGGCGGCCCTCAGGTCATTGAGGTTGTGGGGTGCAGGGTTATGAGCCTCTATACGGCAAATCAGCTGATCCCATAGGTTTTCTATGGGATTCAGGTCTGGAGAAAGTGCAGGCCACTCCATTTGAGGTACCCTAGCCTCCAGCAGCCGTTCCCTAATGATGCAGCCACGATGAGCTGGGGCATTGTCATCCATGAAGATGAGATTAGGCCTGTGTTGTTCATGAAGGGGCACAATGACTTGATTAATGATGTTATTCAGGTAGTATCGTCTTGTCACTGTACCATTCACAAGGTGTAGGGCAGTTCTGTATTGACTAGATACACCTGCCCAGGCTGTAACACCACCACCACCAAAGGCTCATCTGATGACAACAGTGGCTGATGCATAGCACTCTCCTTGACATCTCCAACATCGTTGCCCACTGGTCCCTTGTCCAGTGTAAATGCTTCCTGGCCCATGCAAGACGATGACGTCTGTGTCTGGTGTGGTCAGGTACCCTTGCAGGTCGTCTAGCACACAGACGTAAACGGTTTTGAATGGTCTGACGTGACACTTGGGTGCCTCTCACCTCCTTTAAATGTGCCTGGAGTTGAGTGGCATTCATTGTCCGGTTCCACAGGGCACTGTTCACAATGAAGCAGTCATCAGCGTTGGATGTGGCTAAAGGATGTCCACTTCTATGCATTTCTGTGACTCCTCCAGTCTCTCTGCATCTTTGTTGCAACCTGCTGATGACACTCTGTGACACTCTAAGCTCAGTGGCCACTTCCCTCTGAGAACATCCTGTTTGAAGCCTCGCAATGGCGAGGTACTGTTGATCAGTTGTTAAGTGTCGTCTTGGTCTCATGATGTCAAAATGTGAACAACGTGATGAAGAGGACTGTTTAAATACCAATTCTAATTGAACAAGAAAATTTATTGGTCAATTCATGGATCAAACACCTGTTGTGAATTTTGCCGTTAAGCACCTTGTTAGAGAACAGCAAGTTATGCAAAAAGTATTGAAATATTGAACAGTTGGATATGTGCATTCAAAAGGTTGGAGAAGGTCAAATTAAGTTCACCTGTAAAGGTTATAGTGCATTTTAGGTGCATCCTGAAATTTCACCTGAAAGCTCAATATCCCTAACTTTTTGTGAGTAGTGTATATAATATTAGATAGAAGCTGTTCATCTTTTTAACACAAAAGTTCAAAGTGTTGCATTGAGCACCTTTGAATTCTTAAAGAAAGAGAAGATTGCACTTCCTTTCATGATTTCAAAAACCAACACATCCCGCCTCGTGTTTTCCAACAGTGCATTCCAGGACTTGTCCCAAGTCATATTTTCCCAGTCACTTGCCTTAAGGTTCAATAGGCTCTTCCTCTGAAGTCACATTTCTGACCACAAATGTGTTCCAGCACAACATTTTCACAAAGTCGGAGGTGTCAGGCTGGGATAATGGTGCAACAAATTACCTGGGCAGTAAAAGTTGGAACTGTTAAATTCAAATTAGGTTTTTATGTGGGCAGGGGCCCATGTACACTGTTGTACCTGGAGACTGAACTTTGGTGCTTCGTATTTGCTTTGTTGGACTACAGGCAGCTACAAAACAAATACAGTGCTCACACCTCCATATTACTGTATATAGGAAGAAAAAGAGTGCAGTGTATTTTATACTTTCCATATTCTGACTTGAGGGGGTGTGATATTGTAAACATTCAGCAGTGACTGGGAAAATCTCACCTAGGACAACACCTGGGCTCTATTCCAGAAAGCAGGTTTAGTGGCTTACCTGGGTAAGTTAACTCAGAGTTTGTGGTAACTCTTGAATTTTCAGTTCCAAAAAGTCAGAGTATATTTGGCTGTGAACATAACCTGCTCCTGACTAGGTTATGTTGAGGGTATGTTTAGAATATTTAAACTTAAGAGGAACCACATCCACAAATAGAAGTGTGATGGCAGAGAATCAGATAACTAATCACTCAGAATCACTTTTAATAAAACTCACCATCACTTATTTGTTTTTAATGTGTCTTCTTTATTTCCTGAACAAACATCATTTTCCCTCTATTGTCACATGCAGATATTTTGTATCCTAAGCAATTTTCTGATTTTTTTTTTCTATTGAAATAGATTTTGTACAGATCCTTTCCTGGCGACTACAATGAAATTCTTAAATTTAGTGATTTAAAGATAAAATATTCAGTTCTGTTTAGCAGTAATATGTTTCACTTTAAGATCAATAAAATCATTTTCTTACATTGTCAAATTGCTGCACAGATTTTGGAGGAGGATCAGCTACACCGCACTGCTCAGTCTCTTATGGAACAGAAATAAGCCCTGCTGCAAATCCTCCGTCTTCAACCACCATGGTCACATATTGGATGCTTAGCACACGTTGTCCATATAGCTTAGTGGACGCTCTGGACTCTCCATGTCCACTTCTGTCACAGCTGATGCAGTCTCCTCTTCAGCCTTTTATCTTATGGCCTTTGGCCTAATGAAGGATAATTTATCAAAAAGGTAAAAAAAAAATGTTTGGGAAACTTATTTCAAATTACATGGAAAAACTGCATATTTACTATAAAAATAGCAAAACTACAAGAAAAAAAGGCTCTCAAACTTACACAAAAAGCTGCAAATTTATGAAAAAAGGTAAAATTTACATGAAAAAAAAAATCTTCATAGCAAAAGCCATTACATCTGAATGTAATGATAAGGGTTGTAAAATAACCTACTGCCTTGCAATACACTCGATTTATCACATTATTCTGAATACTTATTTTTTTTTAAATGGTAAATAAATTTGACCCAAGGGACATCCAAGCAAGACTTGAACTCTGAACCTCTCACATCAGAGTCTGGCACTCTACTTATATCACTAGAGGCTTGATGGCTTGGCAAGCCAAGTATAAATGCTTATATAAACTTGTATAGATTATCCACTGGCGAAGAATCAAAAAAAAAAAACTCACTTCATGCAGTCGGCAGTTCTTTACAGTTCAGCTCCCTGTATCTTTGGCTGATGTCACTGTTTTATCGTCTTTTCTTTATCTTCTTTATCTTGATTTTTTTCCACTCCTCATGTGCCTCCAAGAGTGCTTGTAAGTCTTCCTCAGAGAAATAATTCTCTCTTTTCCTCCACTGCTTGTGGTTTCTGTGTTCAGCACATGCTGTCTTAGTAGGTTGAGGTCAATCAACTCTGAGTTGATCAAACACAGTCACAACCGGAGTTCTGGAACCAGAAATTTGGAGTAAGTTCTGGCAGGTTCACTTAACCCTGGGTTTAGGGTTTATTTCAGGCTATGTTAACTCTGTTTTTTGGAATGCACTAAACATTTACAAAACAAACACAACCTGAAGGCCTCCTTGTGATTGGCCAACTTTAAAAAGGTGCCCAATAGGGGCTCAGCAATATTAATGAGCAGGTGCAAATGGACAACTCTTTTTGGATGAGCTGTAAAACAACACAGAAATGGTTTTTGGCTTTTACAGGGCAGCTCGCTGGTGCAGTGGTTAGCACTGTGGCAGCACAGCAAGAAGGTCATGGGATCGATCCCACCCCCTGACCATCGGTGACCCTTCTGTGTGGAGTTTGCATGTTGGATGTCTGCATGGGTTTCCTCCCACAGGCCAAAGACATGCAGGTTAGGTTAATTGGAGACTCTAAAGTGGCCCTAGGTGTGAAGGGATTGGCGAAGCACCGTGAAATTCCCTCTGGGATTAATAAAGTATACAAAAAAGAAAACCTAAATATATACAGTGGTTCCTTAAGCATGTCAAAACTTAAAATAAAAGGGAAAAAAAATCCCTGGAGAATGAATGCTATGGGACCTTTAAGGAGAGGACCTAAAAGCTGAGCATGAAAAGTTCTTTAAGTGGCCTATTTATCTGTGGCTTTATTGCTGTTTATCTGTGAAAAAAAAAAAAAAAAAACAAATACAGGGAAGTAATGCAGGTTGAATAAAATACACAAATAAGTAAAAGAAGGCTCCATTCATGCAGTGTTTTCCTGCCCTTCGCCAACTGGCTTGTCTTAATGTATTTTGATATTGGCGACTAATTGGATGGACAGAATCAAGATAATATGCTTCCAGCTCTACCTAATATGCCTTGGTGTTGACAGAAGTTTATACATCTTATCTGTTCTCAATATCTCCCTTCCATATGTCTCAGATGCAATATGCCAAGGTGTAATTAAAGGAAAATGGGGAGATGTAGAGATAGCTGGGGCCCGATGCCGGGGCCCCTCAGACACAGAGTGAGGGGTGAGGACAGACATGTTAAAGCTGAAGGAATATTAGGCCCACTTCATTCCACCAGGGGCCTCGTGCCCATCACGGGTTTCCCTGTCGGTGACCTGGGCCGCGCTGCATCAGTCAGGTGCCACGAGCCAACCATGACAGGATGATTATCAGTTTAAAAAGGCAAAAGCATAAAGACGTGCCCGCTCTTCAAGCCAGGACGAGATCATGTTTAACTCATTAATTTGTAACAAAAATATATGCAAGGTCAATTTGAATTCAGACGATTGAAATAATACATGCAAATGCAACCATATTCAAATGGAACTTGTGCCCTTTGAATCAAACCTCAAAAAGCAGCCGCAGTATTGATTTGCAACAAAGACTCCATGATATTTCAAGTTTAAAGGAGAAACCCTCCACACACAACTAAGGCAGTCAGATCAATATCATTTTTTGATCAAAAGGGGATTTGCCTTTGAAACGGATAGATTAAACAGATGTTTTATTTTTCATTAGTTATGCTGCATCTTTAAAAGCCCGCAGGGGGTTGAGGGAGAGGAGGGGGAATTGCTCCACAAACGAGACAATGAAAGTGGTGCTTTTTAAGACCCAAAAGTTTGACGGGCTGGAAAGTAGTTTCAGTTATTTTTTACTCTCTCTTCTTTAGTTAATATTCCATCGATACAAGTCCCTTTTTTGTTTACCCCAGGTGGGCTCCGACATGAAATGACTGGGATGGTGGCAGCTTGGAATGCCCCTGGGTATCCAACAGCCACCACATTGTTAAAGGGCCTTGGCGAGGGAAGTGAGAGGAAACGGGTTTTTTTCTTTTTTTAAGTAAAAATCATGAGATGGTTTTTAAAAAAGCTTATGCTCTTTTTTTTTTATATCTGTGAGATTGAATTCATTATAAGCGTGCCTCGCCTTTTCCTCATGTTTTAACATGGCTGTGTGCTGGAAGGTGAAACAAGGGTTTGAACATGACATACAGTCGGGCTCCACATTTGTCATGTATTTTATTATTTCCCTTCTTCACCCCTTAGACCTGAAGGCAAGGTCCTTCATTTTTCACATGACTGGTTTTCTTATCATTGTGGGCCCTCTCCACTGGCCTATGAGTGACTTAAAGGCAATAAAACACAAAACATTCTGTAAAACACAGATGCCTCTCTGGTCTGGAGGCCCCGCAATGCCTCCCTGGGAAATTATGATAATAACTCAGGGGTGGTTGGAGTGGCCCGGCCGCTGTTGAGGGAAGCAATGGGATAAGGTTCACCAAGGTTCTCTGAGCAGGGACAGGTCAAGGTGGCCTCCCCTTCCCACCCTCTGTCATAAACTCTTTACATCATGCTGTACGCCGACTGCAGCCAGGTACACAGCAGAACCTCTTTGTCTTGTGGCTGCTGGTGATAAAGCAGGGGCTGTTGGGAGAGTGGTTGCGTTGGCTTGCAGGCAGTGGCGAGGTCAGCTCAGGAGTTGATCACAGCCGGGTGAAGAAAACGCCTGAGTCAACACGACTCTGCAGTTTGCCCTCAAGGGGTCAACTCTCCTTTGAACTTAGTACTTTGTAATTTAGTTCCTTGGGAAGAGAAGACAGAAGGCAGCAAGTGCAACATTTATTGGTTTTCTCTTATTGCTGAACTGTGTCTGGTTGTGATTTTTGGTGTCTGCATTTGTTGCTGGGTGGAAGGATGTGATTGTTGATGTAATCCCACAACACCTCTTGGGTGTGTGAATGAGAAGGAGCGAGGACAGGAAGAGCACGCGGGCTCCACCACTGAGGTGCTGACAGAGGGGATAGAGGGGCTGAGATTGCACCTGTTTCGGCCCAGCGCCCTCTCAGCAGGGCCTCGTCAGAGTCTCAGCCTTCTCCTGGCATCTGTCATGGGGGCCAGGGCCAGTCCCACCTCCAGTGTTTGCTCCACCTCCTCTTTGCTCGTGGAGGGGAGACGAAAAAATGCTGGAGGCTCCATCTGCTGAGGGCTCACCGCGGTCTCTGCGGCCCGCCTGGGGAAGGGGGTTGCTGGGCCTCCACGACTCTGCCACGGGGGTCTCACAGTGGTAGACCACAGTGCGGCACATCACACGTCATATGCCAGCTGGCCAGGCTTCTTCCCCCTTGTAAACAGAAACTAATGACCACTCAACACACATGCACATGCATATATTCCTTGCTGGAATGAAGACGGGGGGAGACCAGGGTGGTTCAAAGGCTTGATTTGGTTTGGCTAAAGGAAAGCAGCATCCTGAAGTTATTTGAGCTTTAGTGAGCTCATATTGCAGTGAGACCCTGCTAAAGTTTCTCTCACATTCTTAACACAGTTATGGTTTTACACATGGATGCAACATCACAGGCTTCCCAGTGCTCCACAAGCCTCTGGGCTCCAGCTGCTTCGACCTGCTGACTTTATAAAGCTCTCCTGTTGAACTCTCGCCTGAGGAAATGCATGGACTAAAGGTTTCTGATGAGGAAAACTGCAGTGGTTTCTGAAATAAAGCAACCCATGTATATTTGTGTCTCCAGGCTGAAGGACAGTTGCATCTCCATTCTTCTCCTTATCCATATATTCCAAGAATTAGAGCAAGCATATCATTTCATAAATTGCAGCATATCATTTCACTCATTTACCCGTATGTCCTGAACGCATGGCTTTGTAGACATATTTGTATATTTATAATATAAATAAATAAATAAAATGCAGACTGGGGGAAATGTGACATTGAGTGTTACTCCCCAGTTAGGCAGGGAGATGTAGAGAGGTCACTGAGCGACACAGCAACTGGCAACCCGGGCCCGCTGGTCCACCGGAATGACTTGGCTTCATCTACAAACTCGCAATAAATATCTGGCCATCATTTATTTTAATTCACTCCTTTCTTGCTCAGATGGAATGGATTCTTAACCTTGTAGGACAAGGACACCGTGTGCTGCCTGCTTTGCCTTCGCTGCTAAATTATTCTTCATTCTTAAGGGGGGATAAAAAAAAAAAAAGGAGTTCAGCGTTGCTCATATTGTCAGCTCCAATGAAAAGCGAGCCTGAAAACATTGTCACTGAACCCCTGGACAAGGAAAAGAAGGGGGACTGGGCAGTGAAAGACAGAGTGAGACAAGTGAGGGGGAGAGAGAAAGCGGGTGGTGGTGGTGGTGGGGTAGTCAGCGGCCTCCAGAGTGATTTATTTGCCAAATCAGGACACAATGAGTCGATTATGAGTCCTCTAATAAGAGAGAGTGTTTGGGGACCCACTAATTGGGCATGATTGAGTTGCAGTCTGGGAGCCGGGCGAAAAGGGAACCTGGTCGGCGGCTGTCATGCAATCATCAGCTAATCAGAGCTTTGAAATTAAAACTGCGTGTTTGGGGTAGAGGACGGGATAATGGCAGGGACCTGCCTGAGCTCTGAGGCTGCCTGAGGAGGCACTCTGTTTGTGTGTGTGTGTGTGTGTGTGTGTGGTCAAAAGACAGATTGTTGTATACAGCCCGATGGGCGTAAGACCTCTCATCTCTGACTGGGGTCTCTACTGGTCTTGATGAGGACAGTGAAGGAGATGTAATCAGTCCTGCCCCTTGTACAGTGTGAGTGCTTCCATCTCAGTATTTGATTTATCATATGCACCTCTTGGATTTCGATTTATAGTAGCCCCAGCAGTCTGTGTGTATATTTTGCTTAAAGATACACACATTTAGAATAATAAGCTAGAATGTTTTCTCCTTTTTTTTGACAAAGGGGTGTTTCTTTCAAAAGATGTTTAAAGCCTAAAGTAGGATGTCAACATCTAGGATGGCATGTAAATTTGATTAGTTGGTTATATTTAATAATATTTTTGAAATAATTATAAAGCTATTTTTTAATTATACCCATATATCATATGCCTTTTAAAATAATAAATACTATCAGTAATATAATAAATATTAAGCTCATAATTGCCCTGAATGTACAACATGCTTTCAGTTTGAGCAGCCATATTCTCATTTGGTCACTAGGGGGCAGTGTTTATCTGCAATGCATCGCGAGAGTACCGGACAGGCTAATTGTTGTCAGGCGCTTTTTTCCGTGTTTAAGGACAGTTGCAAAACGAAAAGGAAAAAAGAGAGCGGAATATATGCATCTGTCTTTGAGGTAAGGTGAACTAATTTTTTTAAATTAAATGCACCTCATGTCAGATAAGGGATGACATAAAAAAAAATCGGCTAAATTCTGTGTTTTAAACGCTTGAAATACTGAGAGCAAGTTTGTTCAAAACCAAAACTAGCTTTTTATTAGCCTATATTTTTAACACGTTGCTTTTGCTATCTGTCGCTGGTCTCCTCATTTATAAGTTTAAATTTGATAAGGTGTCATTCAGTAGCCTATTTATATATACATATACTGTATATCCTATATGTAAAAAAGAAGCACGACAATAAAATAATTTATACATTTCACAGCAGGCCAGTAGTTTTTTTTTTTTCCTGATATGTAATTTGAGGTTTTCTTTCTATAACTACAGTATGTCTTTGGGAAATGTGGAAATTTTGGATTATTTTGATAATTTAAACAAGTTTATACTTACACTGCTGTACATTCTTTATCTTCTCCCCATATTAGTGCAGGTTCTCAATGATGGCGTCACATGGATTTCCATTTAATGTTTATCTTGTAATATATAAATAGGCGACACATTTGTTTTGTTACGCTGTGGTGCCATTTAAAAAAAACTTAATGCATGAATAAAATTACACTTCCCCTGCTTAATATTCACCCCATATTATGTCAAATCACAATTTTCTAAATAACTTTTTTTGCTTTTCAGTCTTGGATTTGCTTTTCCCTCAGCTTTTCTGTATCCCGTCTCCGTCTCCAGATCACCCGCCAAAGAAACCAACACACACAGAGCATTTTTTCAAACTTCCCAAGGCCTCGTCTAATTGCAAATGCACCTTACATATAAAGAGGCCCTCACTATAAAAATCTGAAGTGGGTTTAGGCATAAATGGGATTAATTCCCAAAGAATGTCCTTTGCTCTTCCTCCCGTAATTTCATTTGCAGGGTCCACAGGATGAATGGCCAAGCAGGCAGCCGTGTGGAACTGGAGGACAGGCCTTGCGGGGCCTGTGCTGCTACACTGCATCCTTCAGGTTATGTTACCTTGATAATGTCACAGCTGCAGGAACCACACCACCCACCGTACAGGACACAGGAAATCCAATTATCCCCCTTCTAATGTGTGGAAATTTTTATACTCTCATTTCTTAGTGTTTGGCTTCTGTCGCGCCTGAGGGCAAACCTACCTGAGAACTATTCCTGGGATTATTTATTTATATGTTAACTCAGAAAAACGCCCATTGTCTTCTCCCCCTGAAATCAATAGGAAGGTGAGATTTTAGTGGAAGCCAAAATAAAGACTTTTTTTCCAGACAAAAAGCTTTAACATCGCTGAGATCTTTAAATAAAAGCATACAGAAAGATTCAAGTAAGAGAAACCCTAATAAGTCTTGGAGTCAGGACTAGGAGACACCTGTAAACAGGAGGTCTCCCACCCACCCGGACCCCTGACTCTTTTTTTTTTTCTTTCTTTTTTTTAAATTTAATTAAAAGAAAGAAAGGGGGGGGGCATCAATTTCAGCTGTGCGTGGCGGGGAGATGACAGTACACAAATTGAAAGTAAGCATCTCGGTGGAGCCAGGAGGGGGCTGGCCCATCATTAACATGGGAGACAATTCTGTGTGCAGTGTAACGAGATTAGAAACATTATCATCGTTCCAACACGAGACGTTAAGACGAGCCACACAGAAGAAAGAAGAAAAAAAAAAAAACAATCTCAAGAAGGCTCTTCACTCAGGATTGGGTGAGGAATGCTCAAAAAGAGCAGTAAAACCAAATCAAATGGCACTGCTGTCATCATTTTGAGTTGAATATAACTCCTGTAGAGGGTATTGCCCCCCCCCCCATACACACACACACATGCACACACAGAGCAGTGATTATATATCTGCCCCCCCCCCACCTCGCTGCACATATTAAGTGAATTTGTGATGGTTTTTTGTTTCGAGCGGATCTGATGGAATGCGAATGGGCTCCGAGCTTGAGGAGGAGCCCTGTTAATGAAGAGTAAAGACAGATGAGTCTCCCCCATGCCAGGCAGGTTGCCTCAATTGGATTAGTGAAGCCGAGGCTGGGACGGATAGCTGTCTATGTGCCAAGTGGCCATTAGCTCGGCCAGTATGCCAATATAACTGCATACAGAAACGGGCTCAGGATTCCCCTGCAGCAGTCTCAAGTCTCAGCAGCTGACTGTCTGAGGCAATAAACGGTGCTCACATGCTAATAAGCAATAAACATTTATCAGCTGGGAGAATGAGGGTTAAGCTGTTGATTAAACTCTTCTTTTACTGTTCTGGAAGCAAGAATATCCGCATCCGTTGCAGGTGATTTGTCAGCGGCTGTCGCTCTGCGCTTTATGAATGAAAAGCCGCCCATTCCTGGCATGTATCAAAGCAGAGTCGCCGTGGTTCCAAGGCTGATGTCATGTTCTCCGCAGGGCGATGATGGGCGCTGAACATGTCAGTGGACACCAGGGGCCCTTCTCTCCAGCCAGCTATATAAATGGGCATGAGTGTGAAGAGCCGGGGAAATGTTATCAATCACCGCCGCGTCTCAGCGGAGGAGCTGCTGGCGTCGGCGTGGAGAGTCCCGCTCATACTGATCCATATAAAAGGCTGTGTGATGTATTAGGGCAGATGAGCAGGGGCCGGCTGTGACACATGACTGACAGCTCATTTGACAGCCCCAGGAAAGTGTGCAGGGAAGTTTCAATCCAATATAATGCTGCTGAAGGAATGAAACTGTAGTGTGAGATTATGTTTTCATGTTATATCCCCTCTAGGACAATACGGGCTGAGTGGGATGAATAGGATGTGGGTGACCCCCCCCCCCCCCCCCCTCCAGTTGAGAAGGTATGGGCACCTGTGGTGGTAGACGCCACAATAGACTCCAAGTTCCTCTTCCTCCCCTTGGTTCACTTCAGTGCAGTGAGTCAGGTTTCTGAAGGGGGGAAAAAAAACAGGAAACTGAAACCTTGCTCAAACCCATATATGTGGGTAAACAAAAACATTTTTGTGTCATGCATTATCAATCAGCTGTCTCACGGGGCTTTCCAAACAGGTAATCTCTGTCATTCAATCGCTCCGCCGCATGAGCCGGGTCCTCCGGAAACTGGATAGCCACAAAAACGACATTAATATTAAGTGCTGTGGAGATCAACTTCTCTTTGGCCTGCTCTCCTTTCTCTTTTTTTCATAACGGCAGAATATCTCGGTCACATGCTTCACGAGATCAATATTCCTTACTCTGTGGTGTAGGTTTGCACACACATTTATATATCACCAAGCTACAATTTCTTATATAGAGAGCATTTCTGTTGGCGTAACATTAAATGAACCAAAGCTGACTGATTAAAAAAAAAAAAAAACCCACACACGCCACACTTGGAGGTCAAAGAGTTCACGTCATTATTATTTAATTACAGTCAAAATCTGAAATTATTTTACCACAAAACTATTAAAGCCCAGGAGGCTCAGACCTCCCAATGTGTGCCTCCATAATGATCAATCACAGAAAGCTAATTAGCCATTTTACATCTATTAAAGAAGACACTGTCTTTTTTCATGATACCCCTTCTTATTTTCCCAACATTATGCTCCATTTTTTGCCCCATGTCTTAAAATTACTAGAATGTAGAATCAACTTTTTGTATTTGATGTGCCAAGTTTTCTCGTGGTCCATTTTATTCTGAGAATGAGGTCAGCAGTTGGCCTGTGAGCGTTTGAGTGTCAGCTGCTGTTTTTCCATTGAAACAGACTACGCTCGGGTGTTTGGTCCTCTGACAGGCCTGACGTCGGCCTCCGAGCAGACCACAGAACTTGATCTCACACAATCAAGCAACTGTGTCAGCCCAGTCTAAATTCACTGTTCCCCAACAAAACACATCCACACACACTGCTCCCTTTGCTTCCCGTGGCGTGCCTCCTCTTCTCTCCTCCTTCCGTGTTTCCAGGCTTCAACTTTTGCACCTCCTGATAGCGTCCATATTTCCCCGCCAATTCCGCGTGAGCCGTGCAAATGTTCGTATTGTCTAAGTGATCATTAAAATTTATGGCGGCCTGACTTCATCCAGCTTGCTGGGCCTCGCCAGCATAAGTCATAATTATGTGATGACACTGTAAGACGGAACGTCCATGCTGGCCCCCTCGTCCGGGCCTGTTAAATGATGTAATTAGCCTACCTAAGAGGTGAACGCTTCAGATTGGATAAGTTATTAAATGTTTGGATGAACCTGAGCTCCATTTCCCTATCGCTGTCTTCCTTTCGCTCTCGCTCCCTCCCTCCTTCCTCCATCAGCCCATTAGCAGTTATGTGATACTATATGCTGATGGGGCAGTGGACAGAGAAAGTGGGTAAATTAAGCCTGACCACTGGTTGTGTTATGGGCTGCTCTCATTATAAGGTGCCACTGAAGGACACTAAGACTGAAATGAACAGCACATCAGCGGAGGGATCAGGCGGCGACCACTTACTTAGCAGCCCAGCAATGCGTGTGAAATCTCTTATGTGTCTTTGCAACACCGTTTTCACCCAATGTAACTATGGAAAGTGGCTACTGTACAACAAACACAAGTCAGACGTGTCAGATTAAGCCTGTCAGATTGCTCAATTTGTCCCCAGTTAAGCCATAATAAAAGGCGGTGCACTGAGGTTCACGGCATGCCTACCACTGGGCCCTTGAGCCTTGGTGTGTGCGCCACCGCGGCGAGTGTGTGTTGCACTCCACCAGAGGGTGTCACCAAGCGTGACTGTGTGTTATTCACACTGACGAGTTCCACTGTTCACTGTCACCTCTCATTGTGAGGGGAAATAAGCCTGTGGAGAGAGCCTGCGACCGAGGGAGAGTGAAGGGCAGAGGAGCCCCCCCACCCCACCCCCACTTACAACCACCGCCGCTCGGGTTTCTCTTTCAAGAAGACTTGGCCTGATCGCTGCTAAATATCAACCTGGATGTAATAATGGACAGCAGAGGATATTCAGATACGGCATGCTGAACTGTCTGGTTCTCGAACACATTCTTGCAGACAGAGGCTGAGTGTTGTCAGTGTATGTGTGTGTGTGGGAGGGGGGGGGGTCGTGATTGGGGAGGGGTGGGTGTTATGGCGTTGCAGACCCGAGCAGCAGGACTCAGCAGAGTCCAGGTTGGCCCAGCAGGCCCGCCGAGAGTGACACTTCCTCTCTCTGTCTCGTCCTGTAGAGAGCCTTGACAGCAGGGACCTGGTGCTGAGCAGCGTCCCCCATTCATCATCACCAGAACCAACCACCCACAGCGCGCGGGGAGGGGGAGGGACTCGGTTATCTCCGTCACCCCACTGTCCCCTCTCCCCATCCGCCCCTGCACCCCCCCCCCCCCCCCACCGCTCTGTCTTTGGCCCATCTCCAGAGAGACCACAAGCTCCCTCTCTGCTCCCTGATTGTTTTTGTTCCTGTGAGCAGACAAATAGAGTTTGGCCTCTTACAAAAGAAAATGCTCCAGCTCATCTGATCTTACTGCCCTAAGGAGTGGCCTGGCCTGAAGGGCTAGTGATTGGAAAATTACAGTGCTGCTCCAGCCATATTGTCAGGGAGTCCAGGCCAGACTCTTTTCTGTTTGCGTGAGAGGCCATCAGATGAATGGCCAATTGTGCGCTTTAAGGCTTCATCCGTCAATACTGCAGTCATTGGCCGTCAAAGGGACAAATTTAGGGAAGCATTTGCTTGGAAATCCTAAATTACTGCTTGTAGCTTTGACTTTAATCATAATATTAGTTATGCAGATGCAGAGCAAGTTATGCTGGTAGGTGACCTTTTTTTTAAATTTAGAAGGTGTGTTAAAGTGACATTTCAGGTGTTGTCAGGCCTGTTGGCTCACAGCTACAATATTACCTGTCTGAGTAGTTTGCATGCTCCCGTTTCCTTTTAGGTGCTAAAAACAAAGCACTGACCTTAACTCATCATCTGAGCCACTTAGAGGTGGTTACATTGCAGTCTGAGTGGCCAGTAGGATTAGAAATTTGCTATATAAATACACCTTATTCCTTCAACCTCCAGTTCAAATTCAGATACTTTTGTTCTACAATTTATGCATGTATTAGTGTGATTGTACAGTTAAGAAAAGATTGTTACAGGAAACTCAAACTCAGAGGGGTCATTGATAAGGCTGGGAAGCATCACTAATTTTCAGAATCAATTTGATTCTGATTCTTGAGGTTCTGAATTGATTCAATTCTGATTCGATGCGATCTGATCCAGTCAGAGAATCTTAGAGACCTAATGCTGCAAATTATGATCACATGAAGAACTGACCCCAAATCAGTTACAATAGTGCACTTTTTATTTTTTTATCTTATGATTTCACAAAGTACTAACTTTCTTTAGTGCAAAGGGTGTGTAGTGTCAAGTTAACAACCCAGAGTAAGTAAACAAATTCAGTGCATGAAGCATGTATACATAATCTCATTGTATTTCAGTCCCTTAAGAATTTCACGGGCAGTTTTTGTGATTGTTGTGGCCCAAAAAGCCTGAATTTGTGGGAGCTTTTCCAAAAAGTTGCACTAAAAGTTGCAACATTTGAGTTCTTCTTCTGTGCTGAAATCCACAACAAAGCAGGGATGGTCCTCCACTGACAACCTCTTCCCTTCAGAACGTCTCAGTGCAGGATGGACCTTGGAGTGGAAACCCAGTCTTCACAGATCTTAAGGGGATATGAAAAGATGAATATATTTCAAAGTAAAATTAAAAATCATATTTTTAGATCCCCACACCACAGTAGGGTTTAATAATTTAGTTTCTTTTACTTTTTTGTTGTTTATATTTTAACTACATATTAACTTTCAATTTTTGAAAAGGGTTTCAATTCATTTCCTGGAAGATTTAGTCATTTCAGTTTAGTTCTATTGAGTAAAAATGGCTCGTTGCACTGAAGCCTTTATAATTCTGCCATTTTCATGGATGAATTATTAATTTATGACACAAATTTAAAAAAAACAACAACAATATTTTACTTATCCCCAGCAGCTGCAACAGTCTCCCTCTCTGGTCTGTTGTTGTTCTCATGTGTTTTCTGTTTGAAAATTGTTTATCAATCGTTGACTTTTATGTTCCAACACAGTGCTGCACATGGTGCAAAACTGTTTATCTTCACTTTAATTTTAAACTGTAATTTCCCAGTTTGGGATCAATAAAGTCCATCTATCTGTCTGTCTGTCTATCTGTAAAATATTCAGGAACTGTTGAGCACAGTCTTTAGCGGTGACTTTTGTTGATAAATTAACATTGGCAAGTCCGCTCTGTGGCTGCCTGCCAAATGTAAACATGGAAGTAATGTGAGCATGCGGCACATGGAACGCTTGTGCGATTGTTCATCACGCGAGACTTCAGCTGGCTGCTTGCATTGTGTGTTTCACAGACTGTAACATTATGATATTGAAAGATCGATCTGTGGATTTTGTGAATCGATATTGGTTCAGTCAAACATGGATCGATTCAAATCATTGGATCGATCTTTTGAACCCACCCCTAGTCATTGACTGAAAAATGGTGTGTTTGTAGGTTTTGACCTTCTGAAATGTCTATTGGTCAGGTGATTATCGAAAAAAATATCAAAACACTCACCTCTCTTAAAAAGTGTGTGTGCACGCGCGCGCACACACACACACACACACACACAGAGCCTTTATATCGTTTTTCTCTACCAAGGAGTCATTTTGACTCTTCCGTGTTTGCTTCAGGTTGTCATAAAATGGTAAACCCAGCCCAGCACCATCCTTCAGACTCACCCACTGCTCTATTATTTGCGAGCATAGCTGTCTATCATGTAGATGGATGGGAGCCAGAGGTGTTAGCTTCTGAGCTAACAGTAATACTAGGAAGCTCAAACCAAGCATGATATATTTTGTTTTCTTTAGATTTCAGTCAGCCTAATAACTATCCCTGTTTCCACCTGATTTCACAGTCAATAATATATCGTGTGCCATTCTGGCTTATTTTGTTATATTTTCACTGTGATTTTACATGGAACTGTTAGCACTAGCGTGCTAGGCCATGCGAGTTGGTCACTGTACCTGGACACAGCTCACCTCGGCGGAGGAGGTGATGGACATTCCGACTGGATCTGGCTGGTTTTGATCACTATTTTCTATAAATTCTATTCACCTCCACTGGAATCTTTGTTCATCTTACAATACTTGACCATATATATTTCATTCTAGACATTATTTTACCTTAGCCAATGCTTTATTTTCTTAGATGGGATTCAAGGTGGCCACAAGGCGGCTAGCTGAAGCTAGCAGTTTAGCCACTCCTTCATGTATATTTCTGTGCTGATTGTACTCCAGGGACTGGTTGTATCCTACATAATGTCACAACATTTGTTTCCATCCAGAGCTGTGTGTTGGACAGCTATGAACCCAATTTTAGTCATCTTATCAATCTCAGCTGTTTTCCTTACTTGGTTTGGGCCAATAATCTGACCCTTCTGAAACTGAGTAACATCTTTTCCCACAATCACAGGATAGGCTTTCTCATGTGGTTCTTTAAGAAATTAGAGGTTACTCATTGCGTCACTTAGGGTTGAATAACTAGTTGTCACTGCAGTAATTATCCAACGGAAGCCTCTTACCTATTTTATTTAGATAAAGCCAGCTGGTGACTTTCTTTCTGAAAAAAATTCTTTCTTTTTGGAAAATATTTACATTTTAGGATACACTGTACATTAAAAAAAAATACAAATACTAATACAAAAATAGATGTGGGACAGAGACTTGGTCTTTGGTTAAAAATACCTGTTGCAGCCCCAGAGTGATACTGTAGCGTCACGCTCTCACCACAGGAGTGCCTCTCTAAGTGATTACAATTGGGGCGAAAGGAGTATAAAGCAAATCTTTGTCAGTGCACACCCTCCAGATTTGAGGTCAATTTCGCCCCCTGATTGCGTCTGTTTTCGTGGTGTGTTAGTGTAGCGGGAAAAATTGGGAGAGTTTACTGTTGCCCACTGAAGCTGTCATACCCTGACGAGCAGATGCTGAGTTTCCTGTTGGTTTCAACCTCCCCTTTACCTCCTGCTCCTTTTGTCCTCCTCCATGCCTCAGTGGCCCCCTACCCCTGCTCCTCTTCCATCCTTTGGCCCTGGCCCTCTGCCTGCTCTTTCACTCCCCCCCCCCCCCCCCCCACATGTTCGCAAATCACTTCTTCCCGTGTCAGCAGGTAAATTGTTTTGTCCTCCCATTCCCAGCTTTCATTACCTTGTGTAAATTAAGCGATATGTCGTCCACCGGTGTGCGCCAGAGCACTCACCGCGCCAACGCCAAAATCATGAGATTTGGCATAATAAATGAAGACAAACTGGCAGTAGCAGTGCTCCTCTCCGCGCCGGCTCGCCTTCATTATTCGCTTAACTTGCCGGAGAAAATGACTTAACCCTGACCTGTGTATTACGTCCCATATTCACTCCAGATAAAAGCCTTTTTACAGCACACAACAATTTATATTCCAGCAAAGAGGCTGCTTTTCTCTGTCAGTTTTCCAATCTCAGCTCCTGAACACACGTCATTAAACTTGTCTTGCCTTCCTGTATTTGTCCATCAGTCCTTCTTTTTACATAAAATCTGGCAGCATTATTCTGGGATTTGATGGCACCCACTCATTTTTCCCCTTGGAATGTTTGATTGGAAGAAATATAGCCAGGCCGGGGCTATCTCCTCTCTTCTGTGGAATCATGCGCTTGATGAAATAGTGTTCCCTCAGCAAGAATAATAAAAACAGACTTGTGCATTACAGAGGGCTCTCAATCTGCCAGCAGGGCTGAGCTGAGTGAAAAAGCCCACCCTGCCTCCTGACAGATTTTTGTAGTTATCCCAGCAGATAAATGGAAACGGGTGGCCAGGCTGGGGAAGGCCACTGCGGAGCTGCATGTGGGCCGAAAGGCTGGACAATAGCAATGATATCTGCTGTTTGATGAGGGTGTTCTAGCGCAAAAATCAGTGAGAAAGTATTTCCTCCAAAATCCAAAACATGTCCGCCAAATGACTCTTCACAGTAGGCTTGGTTTGTTTTTGTAAACCCTCTGACTCTTGCAGCTGTGAAGAACTGGGGAGTTAAAGTTCTGCGACACACTGTGGTCTAGCTCCATTGAGAATGAACAGTAGAAGATGAAAAGGGTGATTGCAACTGTCCTCAGGGTGATAGGTGTTCACTTTCCAATTTGGAAGTGTCAGCATTACTATAATATCAAGCTCACTTGAATGTAAAAGGTCACAGACACTTTGCATAAAGTCGTTCATTCACTGTTACTGGAGCAGAGCCTGTGGTAGTTAGTTAGTGGAGGTAATTTAGTTTCTGCCGTGGCACAAGATGGAAGTTTTCTCTGGTTTTAGAGGAGCATATGTTATCATCAAAGCAGAGACCAAATGTAAGTCATACAGAATTGCATAGATCTGTATTATTTTCTTCACAAAAAAATCTGTTTGCAGGTAATTACCTCCGCCAAGGAAGTTATGTTTTTGCCGGTGTTCTATAATTCTGTGCTACTTATCGAGGCATGCTACTCTGCATCTTTGTGCATGCACTTGCGTCTTTGTGCATGCACCTGCGTCTTTGTGCATGCGCAGACTAGTGTACCTAAGCTCCATTTCTACTCCCATCATTTCATGCTTCCCTAAAAATGTCAAACTTTGGAAAGTTCCTGTACAGTAGGTAAAATTATGTTGTAAAGTTGCCTTTTATCTCTACAGCTATCAGAATGGTGTACATAAGCTCCATTTCCATGCTCATCATTTCATGCTACCGTAAACATTTATGTGCATTTTTTGAAACAAAGGAACCTCAAGCTCAAGAGCAGTCTGTAGCCTAATGCTGGAGAAAGTATTTTTATAACAGAGTATTTTTAACTGAGAGCATTATCTGATGGGTAATACCGGTATATTAAAATATTCAGAATGTACGTGGGGCAATGCTAACTATTCCTTACAATTTCAGATTGATTTGTGGCTCATATCGCCCTCTTGTGTACAGTTAGTTTTAGGAAAAAGCTTGGACAAATTTCTTTCCTATATTTGATAAGATAGTTTTTGTGAAATGCACAAATGCGAACGTGAAATGCAAGACAAACATGGGTTCCATGCCTTTATGTCCCACATATTTGGAACATAGATGGGCACTTGAGAGAGTTCAGAACTCTTCTGAGGATCAATGATGATGATGATGATTTGCACCACAGCCGCATAGAGCAGAGCACTACTGACCTACTCCCACAAGGTAAAAGGTGATCTTCATTTTCCTCCTCTTTTTTAAGCTCTTTGGTTCCAGTCTTCAGCTGATCTTCACATAATATTCTCCACTTTCTGATCACAAATTAAACCCCATAGTTTTGATGGAAACTAATCAACAGAAAAGTAATTTACGATAAGTGGGTATCGAAAGTTAAACAGTTGTGGGGGACCCATGCTGTAGAGTTGAGTAGTTTTCCTCTCAGACTGAGAGAGCATGGAGATCAAAGGGCTAGGGGGTAAGGGGAATTGTCTGGGGAGAGTGAATAGTGAATGTAGGACCTCAGGTAGCAGGGAGGTGTGAGTTTTGGGATATAAAAGAGAGAGTCCCTGCTTCACGAGTTTAATGTTCTGATTCTGGAAGATGTGAGAGTGAAATAAAGTTCATCTGCTCGGAAAGTTCGGTCTGGTTATTTCATCTCCACACAATAAATAAATGATATTGTTTGTAGTTAATAAAAATAATGTTTCTGTCTCTCAACTGGTTCTGCCATTGCAATAGTCTTAGACATGCTGTGACCGCAATCAGTCCTTCATATTGTGCACCACTTTGCTTTATCCTTTGCAAAATGCCGCAGTTTACTCAGGTGTTCCATTGTACGGAGAGGGCCAAAGCCAGCTTTTTTCAAGTCAGGTCTGATTTGTTCCAGTAAATTTGCAGTGTCTTCCAAGACGCGCCTGATATTTGTTGCAGCCAACAACTGCCAATTGATAAGCTTTCTAGGCTGGGGATTCTTGGTCCATGTGGAGGATATGGCCAAGCATTGCCCACTGCTGTCTCGTGATTTTGTGGGACAGTGGCTTGCAGTTACATTTTTTTATATAGTGCCTGATTGGAAATAAGGATATTGGGCCAACTGTGGCGTGTGATGGTATGTAGATGTTTTCGGTGGCATGCATCCAACCTGTTAAGGTTTGCTTTTGTTACAGACCAACTGTTACCATTATATACAGTAGCATGACTGGAATGCTGAATGCATTGGATAGGTGTAGACGTGTTTCCAGAGGGATCTTGCCTCTTCGATTCCAGAGTTTCCAAAATGATGGGAAAGCACTGTTGCCAAGACTGCAGCGTGATTTGATGTCAGCAGTGCTGCACAGCAGAGAACCTAGTATTTTGTTTTTCCTCTATTCTTCATTTCCTTTGCATTTCTGACCATCTTCATCACTTTCTGACTTTTCAGCGAAGTACACTTGAGTGAACTTGGTCTTTGCTTCATTCATGAAGCGGTTGTAAACTTTGGAGCTCTCTGCTGCAATGTGCTGTAGCAGGTCAAGGGGAGTTCTCTCCTCATCTAGGAAGTCTACATCATCTGCACACGCCATCTCTAGTGGCATGCCAAGCTCTGATACGGGGAGATTTGGTCTTACTGACTGCTGATGTACTTGTCTTAAGGCAGAAGTGAGGTAACAGGTGACAAGAACTGGTGAAAGGCTGTCCCTCTGTGGTGATCCAAGTGTTGTTTGAAACTCAAAGTCAAAGTGCCTTTATTGTCATTCCATTGCTAAAAAACAATACAACGAAATTGAGATACTGCTCCCTAAAACAAACTATTACACTCCCAGTTCACTCATGCATTTAACATTCTCATAATTACAACAATAAATAATGCTTAAAACAATAATACCTAAAAAGTTAAATACAATATGTACATAGCAATAATAAAAACATACTGAGCGATAAATAAATAAGACCAGCTTATACACAAGGTTATTGCCACAAAAAAAAACTAAAATAACGTCAGCAGTCTGTATGTGTTACATAAATCCGTTCAAAATATGTACTGCTGTTGGGGAAAAAACTATGATTAAACCTGGTAGTCCGGGTTTTATGGGATCTGTACTGCTTTCCTGAGGGGAGCAAGTGAAAGAACTCATGACCTGGATGAGTGCAGTCCTTAATAATGGCAGTAGCTCTGTTGAGGTACCGAGACCTGGAAATCTCTTCCAGAGAAGGGAGAGAACAGCGGAAACTCAGCGGACATTTCTGAGTTCATACGAACTCTGAGCCTTGTCCCTGACAGGAGTATGTGGACTAGCCTTAGTTCATCTTCATCACATCCAGCCTGGAGTAGAATGTCGAGGATGTTACTATGCTTGACTGTATCAAATGCCTTAGACATATCTATTCCCATTTGTGGGTGTTGTGTCTGGAAACAAGACAGTGGAGGCAGAAGCTGTACTGAACGATGGTTTATTAAACAACAGTTATTAACAGCACATGTTACAGTGTGCTAACTAGCAAGCTAACGCTAAGCTGACACAGGCTATTGTTGGCACGGAGGCAGAGCGCCAGAGAGACCGTCTCCTGCCAACAGTCCTCTTACACAGGCACGATGTGATGACGTCACCCGTGCATCCGTTGTCACATCCACACAGTCTGTTGTAAGCTGTGGCTTCACAACAGTAGGATGCTTCCTTTTGCTGCAAAAGGATCAGCTTGTGCCCATTGTGCAAGGTTTGCTCCCAATGGTCCTTAACCTTGGTTTCTTGGATACAGATGAGATCACTCTTGTAAGAAAATAATGTTTCACATACAGAAAAAATGTTTCACATACAGAAATGGGAATTTTTAAAGTTTATGTTGGCAATCAGATGGAGCAAAGAAACTAGGAAAGCACTCAGAGAGCACAGACTCAGAGAGCGCAGACCTCCGCCAAGCAGCTCATTTCCCCCAAATGACAGTGTTAGAAATGCAGCAGTTTTATGAATGCAACGTTTCTGCATGTGATATTGATGAAAAATATTAATTCAAGTTTCTTTCTATAAGATTTATTGAAATAATTATGAAACTCTTGATAATGACAACAGTCAGCGGGATGACGACAAATTAGTTTTAATTGAGAAGCAGGCCCCTATCTCATTCCAAAGCAAAACTGGCCAAAAGACACAGAGAAGTGGGCTAGCATCACCTATCCAGACATCTTTAATTCATTACTGTACAGTACCAGTGCTGCTTACACTCTTAAACAACTAAGATTCTACAAAGGTCTAGAACAGGCCTATTCAATTAGCAGCCCAGAAGCAACCTCCGAGTGGCCCATGGGCCCAGGCCATGCCAAGGAAATATAAATTTAAGAAAAAAATATGCAGAAATGACAGTCCGCAAGTGCGCACATGAACAATGCGCGTGACCGTCATCCGTGCAGAGCTCAGAAGTGCCCTGCCTGCGTGACAGTTCCAGTCAGAGGCAGCGCAACCCTTCCAGGCACAATGTCTTGCTAGTGTCATTGTCCGAGAGAAGCATGAGCTTATTAAAGTACTTTGAACCTGGAAAAAAATCAGAAGAGGTATGTAAGCAGTGAAGGCATTTATGGTGGTTTTAACCTGCTGGTAACGGGAACAATAAGAGTCGCTGAACAAACAGGTGCGTTTAGACTTCATATGCAGGGAAAGAGGCAAGAATGACTGAATCGCTGAGAATTTACTTCACCAGCCATTACAATAATTTATGTTCATTATTATGTACCTGACAAGTTAAGATGACCGAAATTCATGAAGTCCAATGACTTTAATCCGCCCACAGCCTTCAGACAAACTATACGTGCCAACATTTGGATTTCAAAATAAGGGAAGTTCTTCCTGCTGTCTGGGTGGTGAGAAGAGTTCTAAAAAACTGTAAATATATAGAAATATTTTAACAGAAATAACTGAATCTTTGGTAATTTAAGTTAATTTATTTCATTAAATGTAATTTTATAAATATTATTTTCTTTGAAATTAGAGTTAAATTATTGTTCTGTTCTGGCTCTGCAAAATTATAGTCAAAAGTGTAAACTGTGTAAGGAAAAAAAAGTCATTTTTTTACCACAATCTGTTTCAAATTTATTTTAAAAAAAACCCCAAAACTGTAATTTTATTAAAAAGACAAAAATTAGTCATAAAATAATTCATAAATGTAAAATAAAGTCTCAAATGTACAAGAAAGGTCAATTTTACAAGAGGAGATTACAAATTTGAGGAAAATTTACAGCGAAAAGTAGAAAAGTGTCATGAGCCTGGGCATGGGTGGGGGCCGTGCCCAGTCTTCAGTTTGAGTTCAGTCTTTTCCTGTTTGTTTGTTTCTTTATTTATCATGGACCTGTTGTATTTTATCTGTTTATTTTTGGAGCATGTTGCGTTCTTGGTTTTGCCCTTATGGTCTTGTCTATTTATTGTGTGTTATTTTGTATTTATGGTTGTAGTTATATCTTTTGGGTTGTGTTATCTTATTCTTGTGTTTTCATTAGTTTCCGGTCCATGCTTTTATTTTGACAGTGCCTGTGCAGCTTCAGCCTGTCAAACTGTTTTGCGGGCTGCACAGCTGTCACTCGTTGTTTGATTATTTTTCCACTCATGTACCTACACCTGTTATGCATTTGTCAGCTAAGCATGTACCTATTTAAGGATATGGCAACACTTTGCAGGTTGCTGTCTCCTACTGCGACGTCCTCAGAAGTTCAGCCACAACTCTGAGCGTTTTTTGGTTTTGCCGTGGAGGTGAACGGGTGTGCTCCGACCAGGTAACATTTTTCCCCTTTTCTCATTTTCCCTCAGCCGTGAGCCCCGGTTTCCTTTGGGTGTGACTCCGGCTGAGTTTGTCTCTTTTTCCCCTGGTGTCGCCAGCGCCTCAGCCGATGTTTTTCCCCTCGGCTGTTCTTTCCCCTTGTGGTCATGAGCTCCGCTCACCTCTGGCACCTTCATTACCTCCTTATTTGTATGTGTAGTGTTTTTCTGTACATTTGTCTTTCTATTAATAAATGTGCAAAGCTCACAGCGTGCGCTTGGTGTCCTTCATAGCCCTTAAAAAGGGTGATTTATGACAGAAGGACACGGCCCGGTGTGGACACCAGCTGCTGTGGGCTTTGCTGTTTTGTTTTTTTTTCCCCTGTTCCTCCCATATTGTATTTTTCCCTTCCATTTTCATAGTCCGTTTTTGCGGTGTGTCTGGCCATATGGATTATAGGATTTTTGGGCTGGATGAGGAGTGTTGGGCGGCTGGACTGGTGGAGGATATTATTTCGGATGTTCACCTAACCCACACTCCCGAGGAGACGCTGCAGGTGTGGGACAGCGCGGCACAAGTGATTGAGGCTTACCCCAGCTTGTGGAGCTATCCGGAACTGGCAGATCTCCTCACCTCTGTTTTCCATGCTCAACACCGACTCCACGGGATGGGGGAAGCCCCTTCCCCATCCAAACCTGTGCTGTGTAGGAAGCGTTCCCAGGGACGGAAGCCTTGAGCCCGGGGCCACCATCCAGGTACTGTCCCATCTCCCTCCGCTGAACTGTGTCCCGCAGCCGGCCGTATTGGGTAGGCAGCCTTCGTGCCCTCAGACAGTCCCAGCGCGGAGGAGCTGGAGGAGCACCAGTGGATTTTGGCAGCGGAGACAGAGCTTCTCTTAGAGTATAAACCATGGCTTTATTCGGAGTTTATACCACAGCTGGAGGGAAGTTCACTGGGGGAAGTGGAGTCGGCACTGCTGAATCAGTGTTCCCGGACTCCGGAGTGTCACTGGTCTCCTGCTCCTCACCAGATGACCTCCACCGAGCCTGATAGAACATCGCCTGGTTCAGCAGCAGCAGTCACCATCGCGCCCCGGGAAATAATGAAAGTGTGCATTCATTCGCTTTCATTTGATAATGAAATTCCTTGTCTTATTCCCGGTGGTGAGGCTCAGTGTCAGCAGCCCACTTTGGCTGAGTCCTCACTGCCTGCTGCTGTTACCAGTTCCTCACCTGTCCCATCTGTGTTTCCTCCCGCCTTCCCTGAGCGTCTGCCAGTCCTTGGATGGAGCCGCCGGATGAAGGAGGAACCTGTGGCCCTGGAGAACCCCACGCCAGCAGACAGGAAAATAGTGGTCCTGGATCCTTGAAGCCTGAGCCGACAAAGGAGTGTCCCCTGGTTTCAGCTGCCCAGGACTTGGCGCCAGTGATGGGGCAACCTCCAGCTTCAGCCGCCATGCCGGGAGGTCCACCTGCGTTGGTCACCACGCCTGGAGGTCTGTGGGTTGCATCCACTACCATGCCTGCTGCAGGGGTTGCCGCAGCAGAGTCGCCGGAGTCTTGGACGGCGGTGGAGCTTGATTCCAGGCAAGTAGTCGGTTCTGTTTTAACATCTACAGATCTAGAGAATTCTTGTCTGGCTCAGGGTGGGGAGAATCAGCTGCCGATGTCCTCTGCTCCTGAGCTGTCCTCACTGGGCTCCACTGCTGCCGGTAATTCTCCGGTGTGTTTTCTCTTCCTCCCTGTTCGAGGTGGCCATGTCAGTGGTGGAGCGTCAGGTGAGCAAGGTCGAGATGCCCCTGTTGGATTCACCGGAGTCTACCTCTTCTTCCCCGTCCGAAGTGGTTGTGTCAGGGTTGGAGCATTGGACGGAAAGAGTCGAGACGTCCCAGGCAGGATCGCCGGAGTCCTGGACGGCGGTGGAGCTTGAGCTCAGGCAAGTTCTCTTTTTTTGTTTTCATTTTATCTGTCTTAGAGAGATCTTGCCTGGCTCTTGGTTTGGAGGACCGAGTGCAACCTCCAGTTGCACCTGGGTCCTCCTTGCTGGGCTCCACTGCTGCCAGTGACCCTGACCCGGTGTCTGTGCCCTCTTTGCCCGAGCCTTCTCCTAGGGTCACCGTGGGTCCTCTATCCTCACCTGAGGTTTCCCCGGGTCCTCATCCTTTGCCGGAGGTCTCTGTGAGTCCTTCCTCTTCACCAGAGGTCTCCAGGGGTTCTTCTACTCTGCCTTTCTCTGGCTCCCCGTTGATCGACCATCTTCTTTGCCGGATGTGCTCACGGGTCGGTTGCTTTGGCTCACCTGGATTCTTCACAGGTCCGCCATCATCGGTGGAGACCATCGTGGGTGTTACGCCTCCATCTGAGGCCACCGTGAGTGCTACGCCTCCGTCCGAGGCCACCGTGGGTGCTACGCCTCCGTCCAAGGCCACCGTGGGTGCTACGCCTCTGACCGAGGCCTCCGTGGGTGCTACACCTCTGACCGAGGCCTTCGTGGGTGCTATTCCTCATCTGAGGCATCCGTGGGTGCTACACCTCTGTCTGAGGCCTCCGTGGGTGCTGTGCCTCAGTCCGAGGTCTCCGTGGGTGCTACGCCTCAGTCCGAGGCCCCCGTGGGTGGTATGCCTCAGTCTGGGGCCTCCGTGGGTGCTATGCCTCAGTCCGAGGTCTCTGTGGGTGCTATACCTCAGCCTGAGGTCGTTGAGGATCCTCCATCTCTGCTGATGCCTGAGGTCATCATGGGTCCCTCGCCTTCGTCGGAGTTCGTCGAAGGTCCTCGGGTGCCGCTGGAGGTCCCCGTGGGTTGTCACCCTCACTGCCTGGTTCCCTTGCTGGTCAGCTGCTTCCCTCATCTGGCCCTCGCACTGGGCAGCTACGCTAGTCGGCCATTCCTACAGACAGTCTGCTCGGTTATCGGCCACCCATCTCATTAGGGTTCCACCTCCCAGCTCCCACGGTCCGTGAAAGGCGCTGGGCCTGGCTGCTGCCCCCAGTGGGGGGGGGGGGGGTTGTGCGCCGCAGGTCGCGGGCTCAGGGATGCAAGGAGACCGCCTGATGGGCTGCCCCTTCTGCTCGGGTGTCCTGGTACGCAGGGAGGCAGCCCAGCTTGCTCCAGCACATGCGCCGGTGGTTTTGGGACTCTGGTAGGCCGCCTGAACTGCCTCATCCACTATCTATTGGGCATTGAGTCCCTTACTGCCACCTGTTGCACAGTGTCGTGGGTCATGAGTGTTTTTTTTGTGTGTTTTTCTTTCTGATTGGGCTCAGTCCCTCTGTGCCTAGGTTCCCACTCCTCCCTCCCGGGGTGGGTTGTTTTCTTGTTGGGAGGGGTCTTTTTGTGGGCAGGTCCTCTTTCTTTTTTGATGTTGCCCTGGGGTGTTTGGGTTCCACCCCTCAAGGGGGGGGGCACTGTTATGATCCTGGGCATGGGTGGGGGCCGTGCCCAGTCTCCAGTTTGAGCTCAGTCTTTTCCTCTTTGTTTGTTTCTTTATTTATCATGGACCTGTTGTGTTTTATCTGTTTATTTTTGTAGCGTTTTGCGTTCTTGGTTTTGCCCTTATTGTCTTGTCTATTTGTTGTGTGTTATTGTTATATGTGTGTGTTATATGACCCTTCTCTCTTATCTCTGGTTTTTCTCTCATCTCTTTGTCTTTATATCCTAATTGATGGAGCCTTGAGTATTTTTATCATGTTTATTGTCAGCTTCATGTGTGCCTGTGTTTGTGTTTATGTTGAATGTAATTGTGGCTTGTAAATATGGATGTCACCAGACTGCAAAACAAATCTACCTACGGTACAAATAAAGGAACCTGAACCTGATTTTGTATTTATGGTTGTAGTTATATCTTTTGGGTTGTGTTATCATATTCTTGTGTCTTCATTAGTTTCCGGTCCATTCTTTTATTTTGACAGTGCCTGTGCAGCTTCCGCCTGTCAAACTGTTTTGTGGACTGCACAGCTGTCACTCGTTGTTTGATTATTTTTCCACTTATGTACCTACACCTGTTATGCATTTGTCAGTTGGGCATGTACCTATTTAAGGATATGGAAACACTTTGCAGGTTGCTGTCTCCTACTGCAACGTCCTCAGAAGTTCAGCCACAACTCTGAGCGTTTTTTGGTTTTGCTGTGGAGGTGAGCGGGTGTGCTCCAACCAGGTAACATTTTTCCCCTTTTCACCTTTTCCCTCAGCCATGAGCCCCAGTTTCCTTCGGGTATGACTCCGACTGAGTTTGTCTCTTTTTCCCTGGCGTCCCGAGCGCCTCAGCCAATGTTTTTCCCCCCGGCTGTTCTTTCCCCTCCTGGCTGTGAGCCCTGCTCACCTCCGGTGCCTTCATTACCTCCTATTTGTATATGTAGTGTTTTTCTGTACATTTGTCTTTCGGTTAATAAATGTGCAAAGCTCACACCGTGAGCTTGGTGTCCTTTGTAGCCCTTAAAAAGGGCGATTTATGACAAAAACTATAAGAAAATTGTTATAAATTTTGAAGAAAAACCTCAAGCCCTCAAGACTGAAGTTATTACTCAAGTTTTTAAGTGGGTGCTTTTTGCATCCTTAAGTCTACTAGTTTTTGGTTGACTGATATGTGTGTAATGGAATGTGTAGTTTTAAAAAGAGGTTCCTACTCACACATGTGGTGATTTAAAACAAAACAAACCATAGTAGTGGTTGTGCAATGTTTGTTAATGTTATCAATTTTTTTTTTTTGGGGGGGGGGGTTGTGCACTGAAGTGTTTGACAGTTAATTTTTTATTCAGCTAAATGCACTTTGTGATGCGCCAAGGTCAGTTATGACCAGGATGTAGCATATTTTATTTCAAAAGGGAAACAATTGTTAATGCTAACAGTGCACATAGAGTTTTTATGCACTTTGAGATATGCCTGAGTAAGACGTGACCAAAATGGTTATTTACAGAATTTTTTTTTTTTCATTCTATTTATTTGTTGTTCAAGAGGAAAAATATTTCTACTACTTCAAGTTCTGCTCAACCCCAGCAGTTATTGTGTTTTTATGCACTTTTGATATTGTAGTGATCCGTGCTGTGTGCCCTTTGCCCTAATTATCTTCCACAGCTGCGGGCACACCTACTCCTCCTCATTAAGCACCCTTTATAAGGAACGCTGCCCAGAAGGCAGCACGGAGACGTCTACGCTTTCTCCCAGGAAGAGCTCCATGCGGGAGTCTTCCCCTTTCAGCTCTACGCCTCGAGAGTTTCGCCTCTCTTGTTTGTCTTCAGCTTTTCGTCTTATGGGAGTTCCGTCTCCCCAGCACTATGTAAGCTATTCCAGAGTTGATTCTCTGCACTTGCTTCTTTCCCTTGTTCCCTGTGCACAGGTGGACCAACCTCCAGGCGGACCTCTCCTTCCTCCTGGCGGTGGACCGGACCTCGTCTGTGGACAGTGGACTATTCCCTTCTCGCAACTGGTGAGCTGGAGCACACATTATGTTTTCTTCACTCTAATCAGCACTGTATATACTCTGCACCTGCACTATGGCACTACAGGCTGGGCCGGTATTGGATTGTCATCGCTTCGGAGCCAGAGTAACGCTTCGCTGCTGTAAGACTATCAATTCTCTGTTAATATTATTACCTGCCTGCCTGTGTCTAATCCCCTGTCTCTGCTGTCATTGTAGGGTTGCCAGACCTGTCCTGCTGTCCACGCTCCTGCTCCCATTACACCACATGCACAACACCATATGCACACTCACTCCTCCACTTTCATTCACTAAAAGATCATTATTGTTGTTGATCCTGTGTCTGCTTCTGGGTGTTTCTGAAATCATGTCAGTATGTCTCCGTCAAGAAACCCTAGCAGACAGTGCTTTTGCACACAAATTTAACATCACTGAGGCTCGTTTGGACCAATTAACACACCAACAACTGGTGATCTTAATACAACTCACTCACATTAAGCCACGGCTCGACCAGCTTTTCCCGTCAGAGTCTCCTCCACCTGCTTCCAGGGATCTGGCCGGGTCGACCAATCCCTCTCAGTCTTCACCTCCTCATTTCCAGCTAACTCCCATTCCCACTCCCACCCATTTTAGTGGTAAGTTAGGGGAGGCACGGGGTTTCTTGTTACAATGCAGTTTGGTATTTCAGCATGTGCCAGGGGATTTCCCCATCCATCATAGCCAAATCAGTTATATGGTGAATTTGTTGGAGGGACGGGCTTTGGCTTGGGCTACCGCCATTATGACCCGACCTGAATATGACAATTACACATATGACCGATTTGTGGCTGAGTTTTCTGAAATTTTTGACCACTCTGATTGGGATGATGTACTCACCTCTCGCCTCCTTAATCTGAGACGGGGTTAAATCTGTGGCTGATTATTCTGTGGATTTTCGGGTAGTAGCTACTGAAGTTGGGTGGGAAGATGCCTCTTTGTGTAGTATTTTTGTTCGGAGCCTTAGCCCCAGCTTGAGGGATGAGTTGGCACGGGTGAAAAGACCTGCTAAGCTTAGTGTAGGAAAAAGTCAATTTTGGACAACGTCTAGTAAACCCCCAGAAAACAGTGTTGATTAGATGCTAAGGGCTAATATAAATATTCCTAATAAATGTATCTAAAAGACTGTGATTTAATGGTAAATAGGAGCATTTATAGGAAATGTAACTAAAGGACTGAATCTGAACTGTTTGAATGTAAACTGTTAGTGGAAGCAGTAGCGCTTTTGCGCCACAGGTGGCGCTCAGTAGTGATAAGACGCTGTACAGTGTTAGAGAACAAGAGAAGAAGAGTAGCGAATGTTCCAGAGTGTGAAGATGATGGTGTCAAGTGACATGGCCGTTGCTGGCTGATGTGCTGTGTAAGTGTGCCGTGCCGGGTGTGGTGGAAAGTCAATAAACCGCTGCAAAGTCTGACAGCTTGGCCCTCATCCTTTCCCCTTCGCCCTCCGGGGTGTAACATTAGTGAGCTCATTACACTAGCTATTTCCATTGACAACAGGATAAGGGAACGGGCTAGTGAGCGTTGCTCAGGCACTCCACCTCGCCGCTCCCCTCAGTCTCCCCTTAAGGCCCTCCCTCCCTCTGAGTGCCCTGAGGGGGATGAATCCATGCTGATTGGCCGGTCTAGATTGCCCCCGGTGGAACGACAATGCCGCCGCGACCTTGGGCTCTGTCTATATTGTGCCAGCGCTGAGCACGAAGTCGCGTTGTGTCCTAATCAGTTAAAAGGGGGAGTCCGTTAGTCACAGTAGGGGGACTAACGGACGGTGATAGTACTAAGTCCCTTACATGTCAAGTAAGACATGTGTCTTGACATGTGACTTGACATGTGACTTGACATGTGTCAAGTCAAATTCTCTCGTATGTTATCAGTGATCTGTTAATGTACTTGGCAATAAATCTTTTTCTGATTCTGATTCTGACATGTCTCATGTTACCCATTTGCTTTCAACACACACTCACTGAATTATCTTTGCATGCTCTCACTGATTCTGGAGCCGAGCAAAACTTTATTTCAGAAGATTTGGCAACCCGCCTGGGGATCCCATGCTACAACCTGGAGAAACCTCTTAAGTTGATTGCCCTCTCCAAGATGCCCCTTGCCATAGTTACCAAGCAGATTGCCCCCGTCTCTGTGCTGATTTCAGGTAATCATCGTGAGCATATGAAGTTCTTTGGGTTATCCTCCTCTGCTTCCTCTGTCATTTTGGGCTTCCCCTAGTTAAGTTTACACAATCCCTCTATCGACTGGCAGAAGGGAAGAATTATATCATGGAGTACGTCTTGTTTGAGTGCATGCCTGCAATCTGCTGCCTGTTCTCCTTCTGTACCCCTTTGTTCCCATGATTCGCCTCCACCTGATATCTCATCTGTGCCTCCGGAGTACCACAACCTGGCAGTGGTGTTCAGCAAGGCGAAAGCCCTATCATCACCCCCCCCCCCCCCCACTGTCCATACGATTGTGCCATCAACCTCCAGCCAGGGGCTCCTCTGCCTACAAGTTACAAGTCGGCCTACAACTCTTTGCCCCAGAACGTGAAGCTATGGACAAATACATCAAGAAGTCCCTGAGTTCTGGTATCATCATGCCATCTTCCTCGGCGGTGGGGGCGGGCTTCTTCTTCTTGGGTAAGAAAGATGGTTCACTCAGGCTATGTATTGATTTCAGAGAACTCAACAACATTTCTGTAAAGGACAGATACACTCTTCTCCTTATCAACACAGCCTTTGATTCCCTTCAGGGGGCCAGGTTGTTCACCAAATTAGATCTTCATAACGCTTATCACCTGGTTCGCATCAAGGAGGGTGATGAATGGAAGACTGGTTTTCACACCCCTAGTGGCCATTTTGAGTATTTAGTCATGCCTTTTGGGTTAACCAATGCTCTTGCTGTTTTCCAGCGGCTTATCGATGTTCTGAGAGATTTTCTGGATTCATTTGTGTTTGTATATCTTGAGGATATTCTCATCTTCTCTCGTTCTCTGGAGGAACATCACGTACACATCAGACGGGTCCTGCAGCACCTCCTGGAAAATCAGCTTTATGTCAAGGCCGAAAAGTGCGAATTCCACGTCTCATCCACCACTTTCCTGGGGTTTGTTATCTCGCACAAGAAGATCATTGCTGACCCAGAAAAGGTAAAAGCAGTGGTGGAGTGGCCTGTTCCCTCCTCCTGCAAACAACTTCAACAGTTTTTGGGTTTTGCTAATTTCTATTGCCGCTTTGTCAAAGGTTACAGTATTATTGCTTTACCCCTCACTCGCCTGACCTTCATGAAGGTGCCGTTCCACTGAATGAATGAATGAATGAATGAATTTATTTTTTATTTCGGATAATACAGTACAGGTTAAAGAAACTGTATAATATAACAACAAGGTCAAATTAGACAAAGACTCCTTCTACTAAACAATTCCACGTGAGTTATCCGAAATGGGTGATGGCTGAAGCCGCAGCTTATATTGCCCACCCATATTCCATCCAAGAATTCAAAGAAAAAAGAGTAAACAAGACAAGAGTGATTACAATTTAGAACAAAGCTAAGACAAAGTGTGACTGAGAGGAAAAAAAAAAAAAAGAAAAAAAAGAAAACTAAGCTAAGCTAAGTTAAGCAGTTACTATTCAAGACAAATCTAAGACAGAATGTCACAGAGAGAAAAAAAAAACAAAAAACTAAGCTACAACACAACACAGGCTGGATATGTCAATCCTTATGTGAGTTTACATGTCGTCTTGTAAATATGTTTGGAGTATTTCTTCCTTTAGTTTTTGTTTAAATTGTCCAAGCGTTGTACATGATTTTAATTCAGGTCCATAATCGTTCCATAATCTGACTCCTTGCACTGAAATACAGTGTTGCTTGGTGGTTGTTCTCACTGTAGGCTTTTGAAATATACATGTTCCTCTGAAGTGATATCGTTTCTCCCTTGTTTGGAACAACTTTTGGACATTTGCAGGCAGTGATAAATTCTTCACTTTGAACATTATTATTGCGGTTTTAAAGTCAACCAGATCTTTCAACTTGAGAGTTTTTTGTTTAAGAAAAAGTGGGTTTGTTGGTTCCCTGTAAGCTGCTTTGTTTATTATTCTAATAGCTCTCTTTTGAAGCATAAAGAGTGGATATATGTTTGTTTTATATGTATTTCCCCATACTTCATTACAATGTGTCATGTATGGGAGTATTAATGATACAATGAATGATATGAATGATTGATACTGGACTGAGGAGGCGGAATTTTCTAAACTAAAGGCTGAGTTTTCCTCTCCCCTTGTCTTGGCCCAGGTTGACCCCTCCTTGCAGTGCTTGGTGGAAGTGGACGCCTTGGACTTTGGTGTGGGAGCAGTGTTGTCCCAGCACTTCCCATCGATGACAAGGTCCGCCCCTACGCCTTCTTCTCCCACCGGCTGCCACCTGGTGAGAGAAACTATGACGTGGGGGACAGGGAGCTGCTAGCCATTAAACTGGCCTTGGAGGAGTGGCGCCAGTGGCTAGAAGGCACCTCACAGCCGTTCATCGTTTGGACAGATCTTAAGAACCTGGAATACCTCTGGACTGCCAAACGTTTGAACGCCAGACAAGCCCGCTGGTCCCTGTTCTTCGGCAGATTTAATTTCACCATCACCTACCGTCCAGGTTTGAAGAATACCAAGCCTGATGCTCTCTTTAGACAGTTTTCCCCTGAAGCTGCTGAGACAACACCTCACCCTATTGTTCCCCCTTCCTGCATCGCTGGCATGCTACCTTGGGACATTAAGGAGAGGGTTAGGAAAGCGCAGGAGACGGAGCCCGACCCGGGTGGAGGGCCAGCGGGACGGATGTACGTGCCCTCTGCAGTCCGAGGGGAGGTTATTGACTGGTTGCACTCCTCTAAGGTTATGTGCCATCCTGGGGTAGCTCGCACTGTGGCTGAATTACAGAGATCCTTCTAGTGGCCCACCTTGCGGAAGGATGTGGGTGAGTTCATCCGAGCCTGCCCCCAGTGTGCAACCTGTAAATCATTCTCTTCTCCACCTGCAGGTCTGTTGCATCCTCTCCTCATCCCAGCCGACCCTGGTCCCATGTCGCGCTGGATTTTGTGACCGGTCTTCCCCCCTCTCCTGGTCACACTGTTATCCTTACTATTGTGGATAGGTTTTCCAAGGTGGCTCACTTTATTCCTTTGCAGAAGCTGCCAGCGGCCAAGGAGATGGCAGATCTTCTGGTCATGCACATGGTCCAGCTTCATGGCATCCCGGTGGTCATTGTGTCAGTTCGTGGACCCCAATTCATCTCTCAGGTTTGGAGGTCCTTCTGCAAGGCTGTGGGGGCTATGATGAGTTTGTCATCAGGATATCACCCACAAAGTAATGGCCAGTGCGAACGCACTAATCAGGAGTTGGAGGCTGCCCTGAGGTGCATCATGGCCTCCAACCCAGTGTCCTGGAGCACATACCTACCTTGGGTTGAGTATGCCCATAATACTGCTGTCTCTTCTGCTACTGGACTCTCTCCTTTCGAGGTTTCTTTAGGTTACAACCCCCCGCTGTTCCCGGAGGAGGAGATAGGCATTCCTTCGGTCCAGGCACACATCAGGCGTTGTTGGCGACTCTGGAGAACCACTAAGGGTGCTCTGCAACGCACAGCGGCCCGCAGTACTGAGATCGCCAACCGTCACAGGACCCAGGCTCCCTCCTTCCGATTTGGGCAGCAGGTATGGCTCTCCACGAAGAACATTAACTTGAAGGCCGAGACCAGGAAGTTGTCACAGCGTTTTATTGGGCCTTATCCGATAACCGACATCATCAACTCCGTTGCTGTTCGTTTGGCTCTTCCTTCCTCTCTTCGCATCTGTCCTACATTCCGTGTCTCTCAGGTCAAGCCGTTCGAGTCCAGTCCGCTGTGCCCCCCACCCAAATCTCCACCCCCGCCCGTGATGATCGGTGGTGGTCCTGCGCTCAAGGTCAACTGCATTCTGGATGTTCGACGCAAGGGGCGTGGTCTGCAATATCTGGTGGACTGGGAGGGGTATGGTCCTGATGCTAGATCCTGGGTGCGTTCCTCATTCGTGATGGACCCTCAACTCATCAGGGAATTCCACCGGACGCACCCGGACAGGTTAGAACGGCCGCCGAGAGGCATCCCATGGGGGGGGGGGGTACTGTAGTGATCCACGCTGTGTGCCCTTTGCCCTAATTATCTTCCACAGCTGCGGGCACACCTGCTCCTCCTCATTAAGCACCCTTTATAAGGAACGCTGCCCAGAAGGCAGCACGGAGATGTCTATGCTTTCTCCCAGGAAGAGCTCCATGCAGGAGTCTTCTCCTTTCAGCTCTATGCCTCGAGAGTTTCGCCTCTCTTGTCTTCAGCTTTTCATCTTATGGGAGTTTCGTCTCCCCAACGCTACGTAAGCTGTTCCAGAGTTGATTCTCTGCACCTGCTTCTTTCCCTTGTTCCCTGTGCACAGGTGGACCAACCTCCAGGCAGACCTCTCCTTCCTCCTGGCGGTGGACTGGACCTCGTCTGTGGACAGTGGACTATTCCCTTTTCGCAACTGGTGAGCTGGAGCACACAGCACATTTTCTTCACTCTAATCAGCACTGTATATACTCTGCACCTGCATTACGGCACTACAGCGGGACGCTGGGCCGGTATTGGATTGTCATCTCTTCGGAGCCAGATTAACTCTTCGTTGCTGTAAGACTATCACTTCTGTTAATATTATTACCTGCCTGCCTGTGTCTAATCCCCTGTCTCTGCTGTCATTGTAGGGTTGCCAGACCTGTCCTGCTGTCCACGCTCCTGCTCCCATTACACCACATGCACAACACCATACGCACACTCACTCCTCCACTTTCATTCAATAAAAGATCATTATTGTTGTTGAGCCTGTGTCTGCTTCTGAAATCATGTCAGATATGTCTGTCATGTGCCAAGCGCACATTTAAAACCAAAACAATGAATAAAAAGTGCGTGTTTTTCATCATATTGATCTGTGCTGGTTTGAAATTTGTTATATTCAAAGGATCGCAGAACATGTGCGGCCCAGTTACATGTCTTGATTTCAAATTGCGGCCCAACTGATTTTGTAATTGAATGGCCCTGGTCTAGAAGCTTACAACCAGTTTGTAAGTGGCTGGGTCTGAGACATGGCAGTGTGTGAAATCACCAATCTTTGTGTGGCTGTAGCCAAGGTAAACAAAACATTTGATATTTTTTTTGATGAAAAAGTAGAAGAAAATCGGATTGTTCACTTGCAAATATTTTGTAAAGCTCCCATTGTTTTTTTTTCATGTTAAACATGGAAAAATTGAGAAAAACATCAAATTAAAATTAGACTCCATCATATTCCTGTAGGCTAGTTAACACTGTTTTAAAAACCAGGGCAATGTTTATAAAAACAGTAAGGTATTCTCTTATCATGCATGTTTATCCATATATCAGCCCATAAGTTATTCACAGAGCCCTCAACTTAATTACCTCCGCCAGGCCGAAAAGGCCAGGAGGAGGTAATGTTTTTGCCGGGGTTTGTCTGTGTGTTTGTCTGTCTGTCTGTCTGTTTGTCTGTTGGTTAGCAAGATAACTCAAAAAGTCTTGGACGGATTTCCATGAAACTTTCAGGCGTTGTTGGAAATGGTACAAGGAAGAACTGATTAAATTTTGGGGATGATCCGGACCACCGTCTGGATACAGGAATTTTTTTAAAGCATTCTTTAACACTGTGACATACGGCTATTTTCAACATGTGCGCAGGCGCAATGGAGGGCGCTGGTCATCGTGTCTGACCAACATAAACTCCGCGTTCTTCAACGTTTTAGGCACAAAAGCACGTGGAAAACACTGGTGGGCTGGGCCCGCCACCGTGCCTGCGTTTGCGCGACGCTGCAAAAGCTGAGACGGGCAGCTGTCCGCCGCCGGATTATTTGGCAGAAATTCCCCGGCCAGCCATAGGCGCTGCGCAAAAACAAGCTGCTCAGCAGCGTGCTGTGTGCCTGTGTTTGCGCAACGCTGCAAAAGCTCAGACGGCCAGCTGTCCACCGCTGGATTATTTGGCAGAAATTCCCCGGTCAGCCATAGTAGCTCCGCAAAAAGAAGTTCTCTGCCGGGGAAGTTTCCAAATCATCTTTGGCCGCGGAGCGCAACCCCAATAAAGATAAAGATTAGATGTACCACGAAGGTCGAGTGCAAGCAAGATGTTTGTGTCTGTGAACATTCCGTCTTTTGGCGAGTTGATACGTAAGAATGTTTACAGTTTGATGAGAAGGTTGCTGCCATGTAACAATCATCTTATATCAGCAATTGTCAACTCGTCACTCACACTTCACTCCAGCATTTGGAAGTGGTGGCGTTCCATTTTATACTGAGTCCAATATTGTATGTTATTGTTGTTACAAGACCGCCGACTGTCTGCTGATCTGTATATACTTTTATTTATTTATTTATTTATTTTCTACTCCTTTTAGTTCTGCATTTAATATGAACCCTGAGTTTGAAATAAACGTTTGAATTTTGAATAAAACCCACGCCAACCCGTCTACCTAATTGGCATCCGTCAGTGAAGCCCTCAGTGCTGCTTTCAGTGATCTAAAACGCTCGCATAACCCATTGGCCTGTGGGTTGTACGCAGTTGTGTCATGACTTCATTTGTTTTTTCTTTTGAATTCTTGGATGGAACATGGGTGGGCAATATAAGCTGCGGATTCAGCCATCACATATTTCGGATAACTTATGTTTAATTGTATAATCAGAGGAGCTATTGTCTAATTTCACCTTGTTGGATTTTATTACCCCCTTTGTTATATTATTCACTTTCTTTTAACCTGTACTCTTAATCTATTCGAAATAAAGATTAATTAATTCATTCATTCAATTGCAACGCCCCCAGCCTGGGAGTTTGCAGATGCAGGACATGGACACAACACCAACACTTCAGTTTATTACCTCTGCCAAGGAGGTAATGCTTTTACTACTGAACCACTAATCCTATCATTGTGAATCCAATTGCTACTCAGATGTTTTCATGGTCAAGGAATCTGACAACGTACACACAAACACTGTATGGGGGGAACTGTGGCGCTTGGCGGAGGTCTGCGCTCTCCGAGTGCTTTTCTAGTTTCTGTTTGTATTTCTCTGTTTTTGTTCTTAGTTTTTTTGATATGTGATCGTTCATAACTTTTGGAGTAATGTTGCTAACAGGCAGACAAAAAAACATTACCTCCTTCTCTTGGCGGAAGTAATAAAAATGCAGACTATTTGTGTTAATTAATAACAGACTATTTGTGTGGACACAGCCTCTGTGCTACTTAGTGCTAGTGATTTGAGTGCATCAAATACACAGCAAGACAAATCATTTGTTTAAAACTGGAATATAAAAATGCTATTGATGACACCAACAAGATAAGCGCCAGAGAGGTTCTGGTCTGCGATTAAAATGATCAGAGGTGAGTCCTAGCAGACAGTTACTGGCTACCTTAAACAACCTTTCTCATTCCCAGTTCATGAACCGGCTTTCAGTCAGAGATGCTGGTATATCTTCTCTACGTGGAAAGAGTGTTTTTATGGATGCAGTGACTTCTAACATTAATTGAACAGTGTGAACCTTCTTGCCACATAAGAAGCAGTGTTAATATTAAAACACAATTTCCTATCGATTGTTTAGTGCCTAATCAAACCTGAATGAAAAGTACAAGTAAAGTAATACTACCTTATTGATCAGAGATCATCATTCACTGTGTGTGAATGCTACAAAGATGTGGTCAAAGATGCTGACTGACTCGTCATTGACTCCAGAGACCCAGCATGCCATCATGGCCAGTAGCCAACAAGCCACAGCCAATAAGAACATGGAGTAACAGGAAGAAGCATGTCACATGCTGAGTTCTGAAGCTTCTGCCAGACTCAGCTTCGTGGCGCCTTCTCTGCATTTATGTGTATTTATGTGTATTTTTGCCCTTGAGTTTCATTATTGCTTTTTATGTTTGTTTTGACTCCAGTTCTGCCTTTTGTTTATTTGTAGTGAATTATCAGTCTGTATTGATTATTTGTTCTTCATATGTGTTCTATGGTGTGTTTCTCTGGGTTGACAGCTGTTGGGTGACGTTTCCGGGTTTGTGCTCTGCAGGGGGCATCGCCTGTCGTCAGTCCAGCTGCTCCTCTCTCACCTGATCTCATTATTTCCTTTTGCTTGCTCAGGTGAATCCACACCTGTTACTTGTTATGTGATGGGGTTTTATCCCTATTTAAGGAAAACTGTTGTACATTTTCATTGCTGCTGCCACGTCTCATCAGGTTGAATTCAAGCCTCTCCTATCCACGTCAGAACCCTGTTTCTGTTCTGGCGTCCAACCCTTGTAAGTTTTTCCTTCGTTGTTACCTTGTTATTTTGAGTCTCTTGTTGAACTTTGTTTGTTGTTTTTGTTAATAAACCTCATAAGCTTGCAGTTCAGCGCCTGGGTTCATTCTCTCTGCCCCGAAGGGGCAAACATGACAAATCAGGGACTTCACGGAGCATACAATAACAAAACATGATGGAGAGAGCATGGTTGCTTTATGGAAGACTCTGGGACCTGAGTAAACTTTAATAGAGTTTTGGCAAGTGACCAAATATTTGTTTATTTTTGCATTGTTTTAATATATCCCTATGTTGCATTTTTTTCACATGTTGACACAGTTCCCAGAGATGTTAGAAATGTCTGTGACATGCTCTGGTCAAAACAACTCAGGGTTTAATTATTGCAATTCCATATTACACACTGGGAAGGATGCTTCTTCAAAACTTCCTTACCCCACTCTTCATTTTTTGTAATTTATCTTTTAGGTCTGGTTTATCTGACTAAGTAACACACTATTAGATGAATATAAAAGCATAAAATCCCAACTAAAGCATGATTAGAGACAGAGATGTGTGGTTTGAGTGGTCAATATCATATGACCTGTCTCTTGGCTGTAATAAGAAAAAAAAAATGGAATGAGTGAATGGTTAACTCTGCTATTGGCAACAACCTGCTGCTGATAAAGGAAGTGCCCAGTCAAAGTTTAAAAAAAAAAGTTAAAATTGCACCCCTGAAAGAAAAATATTACAAGTTTTTTTTTTCCACAATATCTTTATTGAACCTTTTTTTTTTTTTTTAACAAACACGATACAAACAATCAAACACTAACACTAAAGTACTACAAAAAAAAAAAAATGCACTAAAAACACCAACAACCACCAACAAAATCAAGTCTTCAACAATGCTCCTCTGTTTAGTCTAGACAATCCAATACATAAGTATACATATTATGTTCACCAGTTTGGAATTTACAAGGTCCACACACATCATTCACCTTCTTCTTCAAGAGTTATGTTTAAATTTTTTACATAATCAATAAAAGGTCTCCATATATTCTCAAACACAATTTCCTTTGATTTCAGTATATATGTTATTCTTTCTAATGGAAGGTTTGTTAACATCTGTCTTAACCACTGAGTCACATCTGGTCTATGAGTCTTTTTCCATAATAGTGCAATACATTTTTTGGCATTAAGCAAACTGAGGTCTATGAATGTTCTTTCACTTTTATTGAAATTATGCTTTTCTGGGTACAGACCCAACAAAACCAGTTTAGGATTCAATATGATTTGTTTTGAGATTATTTTTTCAATTGTTACCCTCACCTCTTCCCAAAACATTCTTATTAATCTACATTCCCATAAACAATGAAATAGGGTTCCTTTACTTTCCATGCATTTTGTGCATGTATCTGGTATATTTTTGTTATATCTATTTAACTCCTCCGGTGTAACATACATCCGCATTAACCATTTGAAATGTATCAAAAAATATTACAAGTTGGTAGATAATCTACTTGGGAAACTAGTGGGTAGAATATATGGAAAATAGACATAAACAGATGAGTTGTAGTTAAGCTGAAGGCTAGCAGACGCTGTTTATCAGGTAGGTTGACTTCGAAGTTGGCTTTTCAGAAGAGTTTGCATTAACAGCCCAATCTATGCAGGTCAAATATGACAGAATTAGCCAGAATAACATGAGATATGATCAGCTGTGGATTATTGAATGAATTGGTCAAGTACAGTGACTAAAAGTTACAAAAACACAGCCATAAAATCACTGTGTAGGGTTTTATATGATAGTTTATTGTTGGTACAAGCATTAATGTAAATATGAATGTGAGTAGGAATGAACATTTCTTTTCATTACCAACACTCATAAGGTCGTGGGACACCAGTCCAAAACAATGGATAATTTTATTAATAATTCTGTATTTGTACCAATAACATAGGGTTACAAAAATAGTTATTTTGTAAGTTGTCTGTGTTTTTTCAACCGATTTGAGACAATTTTGCACCGCTGAATCCAAAAATGACATCCATTTCTCTCGATCAGGTCAGGTTTTTATGCCAAGTTGATTTTTAAAAAAATCTGATCTTCTGACTAAATCGATTACATTTTTGTGACATTATCAGTTGATTTTTGTTAATATTTCTCATTCGAAATAGACTTTTTCTAACACAATTTATTGATTAATTGTTACAAACTTTGATTACTGTAAATTGAACAGTAGACACTGATAAAGGTAAGTACATGTAAATTGAATGTTACGTCATCATTGTTCAAAATTCAGAGCTTCAACTTCCGTTTATTCGAACCTCTAGAATGCTCAGCAGCAGGGATGGCTCTCTTCAGAGTGCAACAGTAATCAGCCATCAAAACAGTTTATGACATGATGTCATAAATTGGCGCATGCAAACTCTTCAGAGTTTGAGAAATTTCAAGAAATAAAGAATTTTGCATCATATAAAGCGAAAATACCCGTACATGTAAACAAAAACGGAAAAAACATGTGGCCATAGTTCAAAAAGTTGACCTGATTGAGCAAAACCAATGTGATTTTTGGATTCAGCACATCAAAGTTGTCTTAAATCAGCTAAAAAAAGAAAAACTTAGACAATAAATTTGGTGTTGACCAGTGTAATGAATCAGTCAAAAAAACAAACAAACCAAAAAAAAAACAACCTGTGAGTTCTTGTCTACTTTTAATCAAGAAGATGGACATGAAATTAAACAGTAACTCCCTTATGTCTTTTTAGTAGTTTAATGAAAAATTTCAGGCTAGATGAACACATTCGGATCATTTTAAGACAGGGAATTCAACATGTATCATGACCACATTAGACTGGTAATGGATTACTGAGCATAGTGTATTATCAAACATTTGTGGAACCAAGGAAAACCATAGCTTAAATTGGCACTGCAATGGAAAATGAGGAACCATAATCTAGCATTTGTTGAGAAAAATAGATGCAATTTTATGAAGAAAATGATGATTAAACTATTTCATAAAAAGGAAAATTTGTGTTACTCTGAAAAGGAATGGCGATTAATGAAAAGATAAATGCATTTGAAGTTCTGAAAGGAGTTCGAAGATGTTAGGTTTATAGAACTTATACCAGGAATATTCTGGACTACCATGTGACCATGGGGGTCCGGTGCTATATGGATCAGGTGGCGGTCAAAGGTGGAGACCTTGGCGGTCTGATCCCAAGCTTCCTAATCTGGCTTTTGGGACGTGGAATGCCACCTCTCTGGTAGGGAAGGAGCCTGAGCTGGTGCATGAAGTTGAGAGATACTGGCTAGATATAGTTGGCCTCACCTCAACACACAGCTCCGGTTCTGGAACCAGTCTCCTGGAGAGGGGCTGGAGCTTGGCCTACTCTGGAGTTTCCCCAGGCGAGAGGGGATGAGCAGGGGTGGGTATTCTTGTATCCCCCCACCTTGCTGCCTCTATATTGGAGTTTTCCCCGGTGGACTAAAGGGTTGTTTCCCTGTGCGTTTGGGTTGGGAAATGGGCCCTGACCATCATTTGTGCCTATGCACCAAATGATGGTTCAGAGTACCCACCCTTTTTGGAGTCTCTGACTGGGGTGCTGGATGGTGCTTCTCTTGGAGACGCCATTGTCCTACTGGGGGACTTCAATGGGCACTTGGGCAACGACAGTGAAACCTGGAGGGGGGTGATTGGGAGGAACGGCCTGCCCGATCTGAACCCAAGTAGTGTCCAGTTATTGGACTTCTGTGCCAACCACAGTTTGTCCATAACAAACACCATGTTCAAGCATAAGGGTGTCCATAAGTCCACCTGGCACCAGGACACCCTAGCTCACAGGTCAATGATCGATTTTGTTATGTCATCAGACCTGCAACCGTATGTCTTGGACACTCGGGTAAAGAGAGGTGCAGAGCTGTCCACTGATCACCACCTGGTGGTGAGTTGGATCCGATGGCAGGGGAGGATCCCATTCAGACCTGGTAGACCCATACGTATAATGAGGGTGTGCTGGGAACATCTGGCTGAGGCCCCTGTCCGGAAGGTCTTCAACCCCCACCTCCGGAAGAACTTCAACCACATTCCGAGGGAGTCTGGAGACATGGAGTCTGAATGGGCCATGTTCTTCACCTCCATTATTGAAGAGGCTGCCCAGAGCTGCGGCCACAAGGTTGTCAGGGCATCTCATGGTGGCAACCCCCGAACCAAGTGGTAGACACCAGTGGTGTGGGGGGCCATTAAGCTGAAGAAGGAGTCCTATCAAGCTTGGTTGGCTTGTGGGACTCCCGAAGCAGCTGAGGTGTACTGGCAGGCCAAGCGGAGTGCAGCTCGGGTGGTTGCTGAAGCAAAAACTCGGGTATGGGAGGAGTTCGGTGAGGCCATGGAACAAGACTTTTGGTCGGCCTCGAAGAGAAACTGTCCGGCAGCTCAGGAGGGGGAAGCAGCTCCCTGTCCACACTGTGTATGGTGTGGATGGGGCACTGCTGACTTTGACTGGGGATATCGTCGGGCGGTGGAAGGAATATTTCAAGGATCTCCTCAATCCCACTGACACGCCTTCCACAGAGGAAGCAGAGGTTGTGGACGAGGGGGACGGCTCGCCTATCATGGGACTGAGGTTGCCAAGGTGGTTAAAAATCTCTTTGGTGGCCAAACCTGGGGGTGGACAAGATTCGCCCTGAGTACCTCAAGGCCATGGATGTTGTAGGGCTGTCATGGTTGACACGCCTCTGCAACATTGCGTGGAGGTCGGGGGCAGTACCTTTGGCATGGCAAACTGGGGTGGTGGTTCCTCTCTTCAAAAAAGGGACTGGAGGGTGTGCTCCAACTTTAGAGGGATCACACTCCTCAGCCTCCCTGGGAAGGTCTATGCCAAGGTACTGAAGAGGAGAGTCCGGCCGTTGGTCAAACCTCGGATTCAGGAGGAGCAATGTGGTTTTCGTCCTGGCTGTGGCACATCGGACCAGCTCTTTACTCTGTCGAGAATCCTCAAGGATTCGTGACAGTTTGCCCAACCAGTTTACATGTGTTTTGTGGACTTGGAGAAGGCATTCAACCGCGTCCCTTGTGGTTTTTTGTGGGGGGTGCTTCGGGAGTATGGGGTATCGGGCTTGTTGTTACGTGCTATTCGGTCTCTGTACAACCATTGTGAGAGTTTGGTTCGTATTGCCAACACTCGGTCGGACTCATTCCCAGTGAGAGTTGGACTCCGCCAGGGCTGCCCTTTGTCACCAATCCTGTTCATAATTTTTATGTACAAACGCATCACAAACACAAGCTGAGTGTCCAGCACACTGGCCGATGTCTTTTTATGCATTGAAAAAGGAATTTGGCCAGGTTGCCAAATTCCAGATAATATTTGTTTATCATTCAAAGTCCAATCAGAAAATCAAATTGAGGAAAAAAAAAACTAAACACAAAAACAAACCACAAATCCATTTCTTCTGACGTGTTGTGGTCAGAACAAAGTTGATTTAAGCTTAGTAAAATTCAAACGAAATCAAACAAAGTCTTCTTAACATGGTAATTTCAGAAAAGGAGTGAAATAGGAAGAAGTGAATTTTAAAGAAAAGAAAAAGTTTACACAGAGCATTGATAGGCTTTGGGCCTTCTTAGGAAGTGGGGGAAAAAAGGAAAGAGCAGAAACTGCTCCTTCAGGAGTCACTCCCAGCCTGCAACTCAACTGCAACTGTTAGACAAAGGAAAGTTTTTGCCCAACTACATTCAAAGATCAGGGTTGGATCTGCCCATTAGCATAAATTTTTGACCAATTGCACTGAGTTTCTTTGTTTGAAACTGACTAATAGGATGAAGGAGGCGTCACATAAACCAGACTAGTTGGTGATTGGCTGATTCAAGTCAAATGGCTTACGTGAGCTTCATGGAAAAAAAATTATTAAACTGGAATTCACATTTTATATAAGCTAAACTACACTTCAGTGATTCATGACTATTTTTCATTATTACTACAGTAAACATGCATTTACATATTAGCATGCATTGAATAAAGTTTCATGTAACATACTTTCAAATATACAATACATTCAAATTCAATGATTAATAAAATATTTCAAACCAGAATTGTATGTCAGAGTCCACTCCTAATCTTCCAGTGTGTCCTGAGAAATATCTTCTGAAAAATGAGAGTCTTGAGGAGAAAAAAATAATTCTTGTGGAATTATGGTTAATTTGAGGAATGAGACATAATACTTCACTCGTCCATTGGGGGGGGCAATGTTGGACTTCCATAACTTGGACAGAAAAGGAAGTGCTGATCTGGAAAATTTCAGACGGCTATTAAAACATCAAACTGTCTTGTGGGAATGTACTCTATCAAATTTACGATAGAGGGTTCCAAACCGTTTCTGGCATAGAGAGATTTGAGGGTCAATTTACCAATGGAATGTGGCTTCAAAGCTGTGGTCTTTAGGTGAAAGGTAAGAAAGGGGGTCTTAGCTCTTCTCCAAAAAAAAGGACGAATCTTTGCTTATTTCAAACTAGCTGGTAATGCTACAGCTGGTCACATTGATTTGTTTCGCTAAACTAGTGTGACACACCGTAATGTGTGGTCAAATTATGTAATTTAATTTTGTGTATTTTGTATATTGTGTCATTTTGTAAAAGAAGGGCAACCTCTTTTGCTAACAGCCCATTTCCCTTCGAAGCACCTGAAAAAACATACCCAAACTAAATTCAAAGCTGTTCTTCAACCCCTTGCACTATCTTCATTGGGTTGGTCTCACTCAAAAGAAAACACTCTTTTTTTTTTTTTTTTTAGCAAAACAGTCAGAATCCCTCTAAGTGCTTCAGCCACCGAGTAACCGTGATCTTAACATACTAAATTTGAAGAAAATAAAATTTGCCTGGGTGTGTTTTGGGTTTTTTTTTTACATACAAATGCCTGAAAATAACATACAGCTGTTAGATACTGGCTGGAAAACACAATAGGAATGTTGAACCGTGTTATAGAGTTCAGATAAAAATTTGGTAATAATCAGACAAGAAATGAATATATTACACACCTTTTTCTCAAGCTGTAAGCAGCCATCTTCAAACTGTGCCAAATGGAGTCATGGTCACCCCCCCCCCCCCCGCCCCATGATTCTTCAGCTAACGACCAGGTCAAGTAATTAATAATTTCTTTGATGTTCAGTCTTAATTTTAGCCATTTTTCAAAAAGGTGAGTGATGTTACAACGCTTCTGCCTTGGATTCACGGACTGGTTTTCGCTAGCTTTACGCACCTGCTTTACGCACCTGCTTTACGCATGGGCTTTCGAGGGGGGAAGTGGGCTTAATTCCCCCTTGTAAGGTATCCCTGAATTCAGAAATTAATTGGCTAAACTACATGTCCATCATTTGCGTACTCTGATACAATTGGCTCGTTGTGTTCCCGTGAGCCATGAGGCTGGACCTTCATGGACCTTGTACTGCTCATTGGGGTTCTGCAGCTTTCAATCACAAAATGGAGGCTCTATTGGGTCAAATGAGCTGTCAGTCAGTTGGATGGATCCACCCCCACCTTAGGTTTCTGTTTCCGGTTTAACCACCCGATTGTGTATTTTTTTTTTCATCGAACAACTGGAATTTGCTGCTGAGTTTCAAACAAATGCTCCTATTTCATGGGCAGTTTTCCCCGTCATCATCAAGATGGACAATAAATCTTACTCAAATGGATCTATTGGACCTTTTGCAATACAAATGCACTGTATTTGTTGAATGATCATTCATTCAGGAACGGCAAAGAAGCTCCTTTGGTGAGTCACTCATCAATTTCATGCTAGTGCTAGCCTGATAAAAGTTCTATTTAAATCTAGTGTTATGACTTTTTTCTGAAATCTGTTTTAATAACCAAATAGACGAAATTCTAAGCTTTCAAATGATGTAAGGCATGACTACCTACTGTAAGCAAGTTTAACACAATTACTGTGTCGCAGCTGAGACATTTCAACTGGAATTTAAATACACTCGTCCATGGTACCCTGGAAGCTTAAAAGGTTTTGAGTTTCTGAGTCTCTAAAAGATCCCCAGTGGGTTAGATTCCAAGTTATGTCACAAGAGGGCACCCTATTCCTAGTGAGATGGTCGAGTGTGGTGATTAGCTTTTTCCTTCAGACTGGCGGCAGCGATTGAAGGAAGCACACTACCTGTTGTCCATCTCATCATTTACCTGTTCTTTTCAGGTTAGTAAGTAGCAAAATCACACAGAAAGGGCATCCGACGTAAAACCTTTGCCAAATCAAACGTGTGGCTCATGACGAATGAGACTTTCATACTGGATCGGTCGAGGCCTGGGTTAACAACGACTACCACCGGTGCTGTTAACTGACAGGGTGCCGGTGGAAATTGGGCTACTGTTGGTCGAAGATCGAGGAGGAGGAGAGGGGGAAGGCATGTTAGGAGGGAGAGAGAGAGAGAGAAGGAAGAGTGAGAGTGTGAAGAATGTTCAAGAGGTAAAGAGGGAATCAGACAGACTAATGAGTTCAAAGGTGTGATGCTGAATGTTGTCAGTGCGTATGCCCCACAAGTTGGATGTCAGGTAGAAGAGAAAAAGGAATTCTGGAGTAGGTTGAATGAAGTAGTAGAGAGTGTTCCCAGGGGGGAAAGAGTGGTGATTGGAGCAGACTTTAATGGACATGTAGGTGAAAGGATCAGAGGTGATGAGGAGGTCCTGGGTAGGTATGGTCTTAAGGAGAGAAATGTGGAAGGACACATGGTTGTGGATTTTGCTAAAAGGATGGAAATGGCTGTGGTGAACACATACTGTACTTCAAGAAGAGAGAGGAACATAGGGTGACTTACAAGAGTGGAGGAAGGTGCACACAGGTGGACTACATCTTATGCAGAAGGAGAAATCTGAAAGAGATAGGAGACTGCAAGGTGGTGGCAGGGGAGAAAGTAGCTTGGCAACATCGGATGGTGGTCTGTAGGATGACTTTGTAAAGCATGAAGAGCAAAACAGTGAAAGCAGAGCCAAAGACTAAGTGGAGGAAGTAACAGAAGGAAGAAGGTCACACAGAGTTCAGGAAGGTATTGAGACAGGTTCTGGGTGGCAGGGAAGAATTACCAGATGACTGGAAAAGTACAGCAAAAGTACTGAGGGAAGTGGGTAGAAGGGTATGTGGTGTATCCAGTGGGCAGAGGAAGGAAGACAAGGAGACTTGGTGGTGGAATGAGGAGGTACAGGAAAGTATCCAAAGGAAGAGGTTAGCAAACAAAAAGTGGGATAGTCAGGGAGATGAAGAAAGTAGACAGGAGTATTTGGAATCTATGTGCATGGCAAAGAGAGAGGTGGCAAAGGCAAAGGATAAGGCATATAGTCAGTTGTATGAGAGGCTGGACACTAAAGCCCCTTTTCCACTAGTACCCACTCATCCCTACTCACTTCGACTTGGCGTGCTTTGTAGGCTTTTCCATTAGTACCTGGTACCTGATAACAGGTCCTTTTTTCGTACCTATTCCACTGGGGTTCTAACCGTGCTGAGTCGGGCTGAAAATGTGACGTCAACAGACTGCAGGCCACTGACTGGTCAGAGCATAACATCATGAAAGCGCCGTCTTCTGCAGAATCTACAACCGCCATTTGCAAAAAATTGTTCAGAGTAAACACGGTCAGCGAGTAAACACAATGTTAATAGAGATGGCTTCGCAGGTTTTGTGGAAATCTACACTATGGCCCAACGAAGAGGAGCAGACTTTTCTGTGCTTGGTGGCTGACGATAGTATCCAGAGCGAGATGGAGTGACCCACAACGAAACAGATGGCAGCCCAGGATACAGCCGGACATTAAAACAATGTAGGGAGAAGCTGAAGGTGAGAGAACCATGGATGGTGAGTGTTTTGTGATATTGTGCATCTTTTCGCTTATTTATCCTATCGGTGGCAAGCTCACTTTTTTTGAACAATACAACACTGTTCTCTCCTGGCTAACGAGTGTTGGCGAGAAGTGCTAGCTAGCTAGTAGCTAATTCTGCTGATTCGCGCTTGCTTTGTCTGAAGTATTCGCTTGTGAGAGCAAAACGATGAAATATGTTAATCCTGGTTTGTGTACGTGTTGCACTTTGGTGCTGTGCATTAAGTTATATTTTCTTCCTAGAATCTGTTTCCACATGCCAGGGGTCTGCCTCCCTCAGCATGTGTTGATATGGATACAGTCCAAGTGGACCCCAGGATCCAAAATCTCAACGTATACAAGTGCATTTTCAAACCAGTGTTTTATAATGTGATTTATAAAGTGATTCATATAATTTCATATAATAAAATGTACTTATACATGTACAGAGTGGCTCCTGGGGTGCTCACTTGTCAGGGGTCCACAACCTGGTCCCATTTTTAGCTGTGGTGGAGGAAGTACTGATATAATTCTTGTTTTTGAAAAACTGATGCAGCACATTAATTAAATTAAATTAAATTAAATCACCCTTATTGTCATTCAACCGTACAACCAATCATGTACAGTAGAACGAGATTGTGCTTTACCTATCTACAGTGTAAATCACACACACCCCAAGTGCAGAATCAGAGGGCCGCTGCCATGCAAGGCGCCGCCACAGAGTTCCCTCCTCCATTCCATTTATTGCTGAGCACCAAGCTGGATGGCAGGAAGTTCCACTTTTATATGGTCTTCGGCATGACCCGGCAGGGATTTGAACCCCTGCCTCCCGGGTGTGGGGCGGATGCTCTACCAACTGAGCCACCACTCCGGTTACTCCGGTTACTCCGGTTACTCACTCGTGAACTCACTTTCGAATGTACTTGCAGTCAGCGTGCTTCACTGAAATGATTTAAGTCAGCTGACTGTATTAAAACAATCATTCAGATTTCTGAGACCAAAATAAAAACAAATTATTTTAAACATAACCTGGTGCCTGCAAAATCTGCTCTACTGAGGCACAGCAACATGACAATTGTGCTTAAATACAACAACGAGGCATTTTTGTCACATCCCACCACTAGCTTTCACAAGTGTATTTCCCTAATATATGTTTTGAACTTGCTTTAACTAGCCACCATCCATTTCTGTCTTTTGTCTAGGCAAGAGGAAAAGGAGCCACCCCACAACGGACCTTGCCACTGTGTTTACCCAGATGCATGGTGACGAGGTGCGGCTCCATGAACGGCAGCTTGAACAGCACTGTGAAGCACTTGCCCAGCACATGCAGGCCATCAACCGGCTTACCGATGACACATGTGGAGCAAGAAGTCGCCTTCCGAAGGGAGGAGATGACACAAACTGTGTCATAAATGCCCTTTTCAGGGCATAAATGAGGTATCAAATGCCGACAGAGAGTTTGCTTGTTTATTTACAGAAAACACAAAATAGAGAGCCACATGGGGAAAAACACATACACTAAACAATGAACACAAATAAAGAGCACAAACACCAATACGAGAGAGTAGCGAGGGTGAAACCTGACACTATAGAATAAACACTTGCACATGAAAGAGCGGGGATGAAACCTCACGCTGAAACAGGACTGGAGCTGGATGTAGGGACTCCAGCCTAAGGCTGATGTAGGTCGCAGCGAGGAGTGAGCCTCAGCTGCTCCCTTAAATACTAAAGAAAAAAGCAACGAACCAAACAGGAGAGGAGAAAATGTAATCACCCAAATCATAATCAGCTGTGACAGTGCCGACTTGGCTTGACAGCCGGAAGTCTGGCCACGGCGCTGTCACAGTAAAAGCCCTGGAAAAACCAATAATAACAGGGCAGGAAAAAATAAAGAAAAAAAGAGAGAATACTGCATGACTCGAGTGCAGATTAGCTCAACGCTCGGATCATCACAGTTCCCCCCGTTCAACAGACACATTCTAGGTGTCCACAGTGACATCAAGGAACCCCCCTCAACCAGAAAGCTATCAAGACCAACCTCAGGTGGGTGGGTGGGTGGGGGGGTTCCTGGATATCCAGGAATATCAGATATCCTTTTTTCTCCTTGCCTGGATATCAGATATCCAGGCAAGGAGAAAAAAGAAAAAACATCACTTTAACAATATCCGAGAGGAAGGAGAGAGAGAAAAAAAACAAAAAAACACCACGAATGACCCAATATAGGGAATACCAGCAGGAAGAGAAAAAAAAAGGCAGTTCAGGTGGCCTACCGGCATTCAGACCCCACATTAAAGAAAAAGGTCCTGGTGGCCTACCCCAGTCCCAGAACTGACAAAACGTTTCCTCAGGCGGCCGAACCAAGTCCCAGCACCAACGAAACGGTCCTTCCGGCAGCCGACCCAAGTCACAGAACCAGCGCATCAGTTCTTCAGGTGGCCACCCAAAGTCCTTAGATCACCCGGACTGGAGGGGTGAGCTCGGAGATGGCTTCCCCACCGAAAGCTTCAACAAAAGGGAGCCGAACCATAAGGGAGGGAACCCCAGCGGCGTCCAGTTGTGGAGAATGGGGGGGGGGGGGTAAAAGGAAGCAGGCCGGTGTCCAGCAGTGGAGGATCTGCAGCTCCTTCACTGTCCTTGACCCGGGCCAGCGCAGCACCCACGGTGGGCCTCGACTGGACCAGCGCAGCACCCACGGCAGACCCTGACTGGGCCAGCGCAGCAGCCACAGTGGACCCCGACTGGGCCAGCGCAGCAGCCACGGTGGACCCTGACTGGACCAGCGCAGCACCCACGGTGGACCCTGACTGGACCAGCGCAGCACCCACGGTGGACCCCGACCGGGCCAGCGCAGCACCCACAGTGGAACCTGACTGGGCCAGCGCAGCACCCACAGTGGACCCCGACCGGGCCAACGTTGCACCTGGGACAACCTCCAGACACGAACCTGGAGCCTCAATGACATCGACCAGAGCTGACTCGTCTCCGGTGACCCTGAAAGAAGGCTTGGAAAGAGAGGGAAAACAGGGATCAGGGTCACCGGCAGCTGCAGAGCCCGGCGAGACGAGCTCAGATGCAGCGGCCAGCTGCACCTGGCTCTTCTCCTCAAGAGACTGGCAAGATTGCTCCAATACAGAAAATAAGAAGACAAAATAGAGCACTTGCCTGATCTGATTTTGGGCCTCTCGGCGCCACACCAGTCGGCTGCCTTTTGCAACAGCGGCTCGATTCCGAGTTTTTTTTTTTTCCCTTCCTCTCTCTTTTGATCACTTTTTTTTTCACCCCACTTATATCACGGACACACAGATCGTCCCAAATGTCTCCTGAGCCGGTGGACGGAGCCACTGTTTATAGCAGGATACGATACAACAGGGAAGAGCTGCTAGCATTTAACCGCCACCCGGTCCCACTGGAAAAACTCGACATACCGAGAGAACTGAGGCGAAAACGCCGCGGCTGCCGGGCTGGAGTAAGGCGGAGGACAAAAAATATAAGGTACAGACCCTCCCTTCCATCTGTTGTCATGGGAAATGTACGGTCGATACTGGGAAAGTTAGATGAGCTAGCGGCTATCTCCCGTTATGATAGCACTTACCGGGAGTGCTCTCTCCTTTTGTTTACTGAGATGTGGCTAACTGAACTAGCAGCAGATGCTAACATTGAGCTGGAGGGTTTTCACATGATACGAGCTGACCGAACACCAGAGAGTGGCAAAACTAGGGGCGGTGGAGTGATAATGTATGTTAACAACAACTGGTGTAGACCGGGACATATCACTGTTAAACAACGACACTGCAGCAAAGACATTGAGTTGCTAGCTGTTAGCATGAGGCCTACATATCTCCCGAGAGAACACTCACACGTGATCTGCATTGTTGTTTATGCAAATCCGACGGCGAACGCTGGGACAGCGCGTGACGTCATCCATTCAGTAACCAGCAGGCTGCAGACAGAACACCCAGATGCTCTTCTCCTCATCTCAGGCGATTTCAACCACGTTTCACTGTCTCCCATTCTGCCCACTTTCACCCAGTATGTCACATGCCACACTAGAGACAATAAAACACTGGATTTGTTCTACGCAAACACTAAGGAGGCGTACACCTCATCACAACTCCCCCCACTTGGGAGATCGGATCACAACTTGGTTCATCTCCGACCGGTGTACAAACCCCTAGTGCACAGACAACCTCCGGCCATGCACACTGTGGAGTTATGGTCTGAGGAGACAATGGACACTCTAAAGGACTGTTTTGAAGCCACTGCCTGGAAGCAGCTCTGCGATCCACATGGTGAGGACATCGATGGCCTCATTCACACCTTCACGGGCTACCTCAGCTTCTGTGTGGACAAATCCGTTCCCACCAAGACCATACGGCGTCACTCAAACAACAAACCCTGGATCAACCCTGAGATAAAAACACTTATGAGAGAGAAGAAGAGGATCTTCAGGTCGGGGAACAGGGAGATGCTGAAGTCCGTACAGAGGGAGCTGAGGAGAAAGATCAGAGAAGGCAAGGACAGCTTCAGGAAGAAGATGGAGGACAAGCTGCAACAGAGCGACATCAGCGGGGTCTGGAGAAACCTCAAAACCATCTCGGGGCTCCAGAATACCTCCCCCCAGGCCACGGGGGGCAGGGAGTGGGCGAACAACCTGAATCTGTTTTTCAATAGATTTGACCAACCGCCCTCCCCCCTGTCTGCACAACAACCACTGCTGCCTCTAAGAAATCAAGTCCTGCTACCCACTCCCCACTCCACCGACACCCCCCCCCCCCACTCCCAACACACAGCCCCCCATCCTGACCCTGACCAAGACCCAGGTGAGGACGGAGCTGAGGAAGATCAAGGCGAGGAAGGCGTCGGGACTGGACGGCATCAGCGCAAAGCTCCTCAAGTCCTGTGCAGACCAGCTGTGTGGGATTGTGACGTATATCTTCAACATGAGCCTGAAACTGGGGAGGGTACCACAGCTGTGGAAAACATCTTGTGTAGTACCTGTACCAAAAACTTCCCACCCCAAAGACCTGAACAGCTTCAGACCGGTGGCCTTGACGTCCCACTTGATGAAGACCCTGGAGAGACTGCTCCTTGCTCATCTCCGCCCCCTGGTGGAACCAGCGATGGATCCACTCCAGTTCGCCTACCAGCATGGCATTGGGGTGGAGGATGCGGTGATCTTCCTCCTTCACCGTTCTCTGTCCCACCTGGAGAAGCCCGGGAATATGGTGAGGATCATGTTCTTTGACTTCTCCAGTGCTTTCAACACCATCCAACCGATGATCCTGAAGGACAAGCTGCTGCGCGCAGGGGTGGACCAGCACCTGTCATCATGGATCCTGGACTACCTCACGAACCGGCCTCAGTTTGTGAGAACCCGGGACTGTGTTTCCGACACGATCATCAGTAGCACGGGGGCCCCCCAGGGAACGGTGCTGGCTCCCTTCCTGTTCACTCTTTATACTGCGGACTTCTCACACAACACAACACATTGCCATCTACAGAAGTTCTCTGATGACTCTGCGATCGTTGGTCTCATCTCCAGCGGAGATGAAGCTGAGTACAGAGGGCTTATCCAGGACTTTGTGGACTGGTGCCATCGGAACTGCCTCCAGATCAACGCGAGGAAAACTAAGGAGCTGGTGGTGGACTGCCGCAGGCATGGGCAGCCCCTCACAGCACCAGTAAATATACAGGGAACAGACATCGAGATGGTGACATCCTACAAGTACCTGGGTATTCATCTGAACAATAAACTAGACTGGTCACACAATACTGACGCACTCTACAAGAAGGGACAGCGCAGGCTGTTCCTGCTGAGGAGACTCAGGTCTTTTGGTGTACAAGGGGCGCTGCTGAAGTCATTCTATGACACGGTGGTGGCATCAGCCATCACTTTTGGAGTGGTCTGCTGGGGCAGTGGCATTACTGCAGCCGATAGGAAGAGACTGAACAAACTGATTAAGAAAGCTAGCTCTGTCCTGGGGCAACGCCTTGATCCGATGGAGGAGATAGGAGAGAGAAGGACGGTGGCTAAACTGTCATCTCTGCTGGAGTCCGAGTTCCACCCTATGCAGGACATACTGGATGCACTGAGGAGCTCATTTAGCAGCAGACTACATCATCCCAGGTGCACAACCGAGAGGTTTCGTAGGTCCTTCCTACCAACGGCTGTCAGACTGTACAACCTAAGCAGGGCTGCTCGCAGAGATAGCAAAAAGACGTAACAAACTAATAGTTTTTTTGAATGCAAAAGATGCAATAGACTTACACAATGGTCCTCTCCGGCATACAACTGGGAACATACCGGTCGCTATGGAGGGTGAGAATATGTATGGGCACATAATCATACCATGTAGGATAACTAAATAGACGGTTATGCTGTTTCATCCCACCTAGCAACAATGCTCTGCACTGTGTGTGTTTATATATTTACATATTTATTCCATCTAGCTACAATGCTCTGCACTGGGTGTGTTTATATTTATATATCTATATATTTATTCCATCTAGCTACAATGCTCAGCACTGGGTGTGTTTATATTTATATATCTATATATTTATTCCATCTAGCTACAATGCTCCGCACTGTGTTTTTATATATCTACATATTATTCCATCTAGCTACATTGCTCCGCACTGTGTGTGTTTATATACTTGCATATTTATTCCACCTAGCTGCAATGCTCCGTACTGTGGGTGTTTATATATTTACATATTTATTCCATCTAGCTACAATGCTCTGCACTGTGTGTTCATATATTCATATATTTATTCCATCCAGCTACAATGCTCTGCACTGTGTGTCTGTGTGTGTGTGTGTGTATATATATATTTTATAGTAATATGTACATATGTATATTAGCTGCTCTTGCTTGCTTGTTTTTTTTCTTGCCTTCTGATTGTTGCTCTGAGTGTTGCTATCCCTGTGCTGTTGCAATCCTGGAATTTCCCCGTTGTGGGACTAATAAAGGCTTATCTTATCTTATCTTATCTTATCTCAAGCTACCGCTGTCCAGGACTCCGCCGATCCAGGCTTGATGATCAGGAGGTCCATTCCCGGTTCTCACTCAGCTGCAGTCGCCTCCACAGCCGGCATCATGGGCTCCACAGTCTGAGAACCCCCTGGCGCTGAAACCCACGCTGATGGCCCCCTCGGCATGGTGGCAGGGCATCCATTGCCTGCTTGGACTGACTGCTGCTCCACGGAGACCCGGGGACGCTTTGTCGTCAGCGCAGGCTCCACATGACAGTCAACCCTCCTCCTCTGGCCATGACATGGCTGCGGGGCTGGAACCAGGCTCTCCAGGACCACAGGCTCCTCCTCCATCCGGCGGTCTACTCCTGGCACCTGGGGATGCTCGGGGAGAAAGGGAGGAAACACAGCGGTAGCAAGTACAATTTCAATGGCTGCAGCAGGTGGTGGGGGCTCGGTGGACTGTGAACCCTGAGCTCCACTCCCAGGAATCAGACAAGGTAATTCATCAAACTGAGATTTAAAATGAAAAAACACTTGCCTGCTTTCCCGGGGAATGATGGTGACTGCTGCAGCGGGCTTGATTCTTCCCTCTCCCATAGTGATGGTGATGGGGGGCCCCTCGGGAGGTCAAGGAGGTGCCGCCTCCACAGGATCGGTGATGGGCGGAGCCAGACGAGGAACCACAGGGCTCACAGCAGCTGAGGAGAATGCCGAGGAGGAGGGAGGAGCAGCCGAGGCAGTCCGGGGACGGGGAGCTGACGGAACAGTGGGAAGAGAAGACCCAGAGGCTGAGGCTGCTGTCTTCACTTTCTGCCATGGCACGGGAGAAACAGCTGGCTGAGAGGCAGAGTTCCTTAGGCGGCTCCGGGCAGGATCCGGACGGGAAACTCGCGGAGGATTGGCCCGGACAGCGGCCTCCCCTCCTGTCAGAACGACCGTGTTCCGGGGAGGAGATGGAGGCTTCTTCTCCGGTTTCTCCATCAGTTCCCAGTTCTTCTGACGCAGAGCCATCAACGCCACCATCCTCTCCCTGCCCTCTGGATGACCGGTCAGGCAATGGCGCTTTATAGCCCTTCCTGCGAGATCCAGGTACCAATGTGCAGTTGCGGAGGGGGTGAACAAGTGAGCATTGGACAGGAGGTCATCAATCTCCATCAGCTCCGGGACAAAGTCAGAACCCACGCTCATAGGATAACAGGTCCTTGATGACGCCATACCTCCGAGAAAAACTGGCACCCGGAAAAAGGAAAATCAAGCCCAAAACACAAACTCACTGAGGCTGGCACCTTGCTGGGCTGCGACCAACTGTCATAAATGCCCTTTTCAGGGCATAAATGAGGCGCCAAATGCCAACAGAGAGTTTGCTTGTTTATTTGCAGAGCCATGTGGGGCAAAACACATACACTAAACGTTGAACACAAATAAAGAGCACAAACACCAATACGAGAGAGCAGCGAGGGCGAAACCTGATGCTGAAACCTGATGTAGGGACTCCAGCCTAAGGTTGACGTAGGTCGCAGCAAGGAGTGAGCCTCAGCTGCTCCCTTAAATACTAAAGACAAAAGCAACAAACCAAACAAGAGAGGAGAAAATGTAATCACCCAAATCATAATCAGCTGTGACAGTGCTGGCTCGGCTTGACAGCCGGAAGTCTGGCCACGGCGCTGTCACAGTAAAAGCCCCGGAAAAACCAATAATAACAGGGCAGGAAAATATAAAGAAAAAAAGAGAGAATACTGCGTGACTCGAGTGCGGATTAGCTCAGAGCTCGGATCACCACAAACTGCTGCCTTCAATCAAGCTTTTCTGGCTGAACTGGGCAAGCTTGTGAATGCGATGAGTGGCCAGCTCCCCATCCCTGGTGTTTTTTTTTTTAAAACTTGTGTACATACGAAACAAAATGGTCTGTAATTGTGCTGATACTTGTAATAAACCAGTGACTGTGTTTGCATCATGATTGTGTTTTGTTTGTTATGACACTGGTGGGAAAAGAGTCAATTACATACACATCCTCTCTTCTGACCAAATTCAGTTTTATATCACGTTGTGTGTCTGTAGTACATCACCGACTTTCTCCAAAGTTTCAGAAAAAAAGGGTTGCTAGACAATTTTATTGGAGTATATTATGGAGTCTAATTACTTAAACATCCTATAAAAGTCTATAGATCAAGGTCAGGTTGTAGGTTGTGGGAGCAGTTTTGGACCAACAAAATCTTGTGATGCAGTGAATCATGACGTTGTAGTTAAAAAATATTTAGACACATTTTGGTAATCCAGCCATGCTATGTTTCCATGTTATCTGTGTGTAATGGTAAATAGTGAAAGATTTTTCTTAACCAAAATTCTACTTTTCCACCCTGGAAAATTGGCAGTAATGCTAAGGTGTTAAGAAAAAGTAAAAAAAAAAAAAAAAAAAGTTTGTTTGCATCATGATTTTCTATTTTGTTTGTTAAGACACCGGTGTGAAAAGAGTCAACCGTACAAACCATTTATATAATGGCTTTTTTAAGAAAAAGTAACCAAAAACAATTATTTTATTTACTGCAGACTGTATTGCTGGACGTGCCAGTGCAGAAGACCCTGCACACTTTAGTGATAGTACCAGTAGGTGGAGGAATTCTGGGCCATATTAGCATCTGTATTTTCTAATAATGGGTAAGGTAGGGGTGTCCAATCATGTGCCATGGAGGGCCAAGACCCTGCAGGCTTTACCTGCAACCAGTGTCTTCAACAGCAGATTCCACCGAATTTCTTCCACTGGCTGCTGATGAGTGAAAACACATGCTGAAGAGACTGGGTAAAAGAGAGAATCTGCAGGATCTTGGCCCTCCATGGCACATGATTGGACACCCCTGGGTTAGGGTTTAATGGGATTTAACATTTTAAGACAAACTGCTTTATGGTTCATAATTCTGTTGACAGACTTACACCAAACCAAAAGTGATTTCTCAAACTGCTGGATTATTCTTAGACAGCTTTTCCAATCTTTTTGTATTTAATTTATGTCACTTGGTGGTAACCTTCACACATAAAACAAAAGTGGAGACAGATCTGCAAAAAGTACAAAGGTTTATTGTCAAAATTCCCAGTGCAATACTGCATGAATACATGTATAGTACATTGTTGATGCAGAGAATATATATTGCTACAATACATGTATCTATCCAGTAAATCAAGTATTTTCCATGTAACCTTGTGACTGCATTATGTTAATTGCTTTTAATCCTAGATCAAGTTTGTTTTGGCCTAAAATGCATCATAATTGTTAAATATATCTTATTATACCTAACTCAGTACTGTTTACCTGTTGAAATATATATTTTATGGCTAATATAACCCCATAACTACAACCTGGCGATCAAGTTTTGGCAGCTGAACAGTTTTTGCCATGACACCACCACAAACTCAGTGCTGCTGGAGCAGGTACAGGACATGATGTCTCAACAGTCTGTCCATGATTTTCACACAGATCAGAGCAATTTGTTGCACAGGAAGCTAAACATTTCTACAGACATTCTTAAGTTTAATAACCACTGAGCGTTTGTGAAGCTGGGGTGGCATCAGTGAGAGGCTGTGTTGAACGCCCGGACCCACGGTTTGAAGTGGTAATTTTGCCACGAGAGAGCCATCTGAAACACACACACAACATACACATTTTAGTACTTAATAGCGATAACTTGCAGACATTACAATGTAGTATGGTGGACTTAAAGCAAGCTAGCATTAACGATCATTAGCTTACCTTCATATGTGATCTAGTTCGTATCCTCACGTCTTCGGCTCTATGGCTTCCTAAACACTCCAGTACTTTTCCAGAGTGTTTCATCTTGCTGGCTGCCCCCTTCTCTAGCTATCCTTTTTGGCCTTTACTCTGACAAAAAGCCAGAGACCGAGGATTCACCTTGCAAGCCGCCATGTTATGTTTTGCTTGTGTTGCATGTTTTAGGTCACAGGAGTGTGGTGCCACCTTGCTGTAAAAAAATCCCACCCACCTCGGCGGTACTCTGCTGTAATGGAAACAAAAGCGTGCTGAGTCGAGTAAAGCCAAGTCGAAGTGAGTAGGGCCAAACAGGTACTAGTGGAAAAGGGCTTTTATGCATTTTCTTCCTGCTTCTGGCACTCAGGGTAAACACATTTACAAACCAGTTACCAAGTGTGAACACACATCAACATACACATTAACAGATTCGCGCCCCTGCGTCCTCAGTTGTGAGCCTGGCACAGCAGGGGCGAAAGGCACATCTTTATTTACTATACAGTGGGGCAAAAAAGTATTTAGTCAGCCACCAATTGTGCAAGTTCTCCCACTTAAAAGATGAGAGAGGTCTTCAATTTTCATCATAGGTATACCTCAACTATGAGAGACAAAATGAGGAAAAAAAAAATCCAGAAAATCACATTGAAGGATTTTTAATGAATTAATTGGTAAATTCCTCAGTAAAATAAGTATTTGGTCACCCACAAACAAGCAAGATTTCTGGCTCTTACAGACCTGTAACTTCTTCTTTAAGAGGCTCCTCTGTCCTCCACTCGTTACCTGTATTAATGGCACCTGTTTGAACTCATTATCAGTATAAAAGACACCTGTCCACAACCTTAAACAGACAGACTCCAAACTCCACTATGGCCAAGACCAAAGAGCTGTCAAAGGACACCAGAAACAAAATTGTAGACCTGCACTAGACTGGGAAGACTGAATCTGCAATAGGTAAGCAGCTTGGTGTGAAGAAATCAACTGTGGGAGCAATTATTAGAAAATGGAAGACATACAAGACCACTGATAATCTCCCTCGATCTGGGGCTCCACGCAAGAGCTCACCCCATGGGGTCAAAATGATCACGAGAACAGTGAGCAAAAATCCCAGAACCACACGGGGGGACCTAGTGAATGACCTGCAGAGAGCTGGGACCAAAGTAACAAAGGCTACCATCAGTAACACACTACGCCGCCAGGGACTCAAATCCTGCAGTGCCAGACGTGTCCCCCTGCTTAAGCCAGTACATGTCCAGGCCCGTCTGAAGTTTGTTAGAGAGCATTTGGATGATCCAGAAGAGGATTGGGAGAATGTCATATGGTCAGATGAAACCAAAATAGAACTTTATTGTAAAAACTCAACTTGTCATGTTTGGAGGAGAAAGAATACCATACCTACTGTGAAGCATGGGGGTGGAAACATCATGCTTTGGGGCTGTTTTTCTGCAAAGGGACCAGGACGACTGATCCGTGTAAAGGAAAGAATGAATGGGGCCATGTATCGTGAGATTTTGAGTGAAAACCTCCTTCCATCAGCAAGGGCATTGAAGATGAAACGTGGCTGGGTCTTTCAGCATGACGATCCCAAACACACCGCCCGGGCAACGAAGGAGTGGCTTCGTAAGAAGCATTTCAAGGTCCTGGAGTGGCCTAGCCAGTCTCCAGATCTCAACCCCATAGAAAATCTTTGGAGGGAGTTGCCCAGAGGGAGATGCCCAGCGACAGCCCCAAAACATCACTGCTCTAGAGGAGATCTGCATGGAGGAATGGGCCAAAATACCAGCAACAGTGTGTGAAAACCAATTTTTTTTTTCTCATTTTGTCTCTCATAGTTGAGGTATACCTATGATGAAAATTGGAGACCTCTCTCATCTTTTAAGTGGGAGAACTTGCACAATTGGTGGCTGACTAAATACTTTTTTGCCCCACTGTATGCCCCCCGGTGCTCTGACACCCCTGGCTAGCACCCCCAACACCTCGAAGTACTGGGTGGAGTGTCATCTCCTTTGTGTCACCACAATAATCTCTGGTTGTAGGAGTGAACTCTCTCCATACGTCACAAATACCCATCTCTCTCATCATCCTTCTCACCTTTTTGCCTACTGTGTTGTTCTGAGTTTGAGTCTGTGTTGACACATCCCATTTTGGATTCAATCTCAGGTCAAAGTCACCACCACAAATCACCATTCCCTGGGTTTTTGTAATCATCAGATCAAAAATTTGTCTATAGAACCCCCACGTCGCACCTGGAGGTGCATATACATTTAAGAGAGTGACTTCTGATCCATCTAGTTTTCCTACAACCTTCCTTCCTTGTCTGTAATTTGTTATCTTTTCAAAAATTACCCTTGTCGACATCAATGTTGCTACCCCCCTTGTGTGTCCTGTTTTATAGGATGCTGAGAATACCTGGTTAAAGCCCTGTCTTTTAAGTTTAGCATGTTCAGAGTCAATTAAATGGGTTTCTTGCAGAAATATTATATCTACTTTGTCTTTTTTCATTTTACCCAGAATTTTACTTCTTTTTATTGGGAGAAGAATACCCTTCACGTTATAAGAAGCCAACCTAAGTGGAACTTTATGGCTTTCCATTATAAATTAAATGTCCCCTGTAATCCTAATTCCCCCACCCCCTTCCATTCGAACTCAGTAAAAATATTAACAAAATAAAGAACATAAATAGAACAGTCACAGGAAAGTATGAACTTAAGACATTTCACCAATGTTTCAGAATGAACTTCCTGCTTTGAGGTCTCTGTTAGGAGCCGAGCCGGCTTGGTTTTCTCAGCTCGGTCCTGACCTCCCTGTGGGTTTAAGTACCGCTGTGTATGTGTTTATTATGTATTTCAGTGCTGCTTCCGTATCCTTAGCCACTGCTCTCGGGCCAGCAGCTGTGAGGCAGTCCTCTTTGGCTCACTCTAGCGTAGCGCTGGCTGACAGCCTGCCGGGCCGACCACACCCCCTCTCTCATTTCTGCCAGCTGATTCCCACTCCCGTTAATCATCTTTCCCGGTCCTCGTCCAGATGCTCCTCATCTCACCATCACCAGCAATGCGTGTACTTTAGCAGCTTTTTGCCAGTCACACATTGCTGGGTGATTATATTGTCTGCTGTATTGTCAGTGAACTGTTAGTGGATTAGTCTGCTGTCAGGACTGCAACGACGTGTAGCCACTCTACGTTCTTCGTAGTTCTCTTGCGTCCCCACAGCGATATCAGCTGTGGGACGCCAGTGTGGCTACACGTTTCTCCTCCTGCATTCGCGGGGCAATGCTGGCCCCTGAACGCCAACTGTAAGTGTGTTTTTGTATTTTTTGTAAGTCTTCACCTTTTGGACTGTTTGTCTTTGCTTTAATAAATGTGTTGTGGTGTAACCTGCACATAGATCCTCATCATTTATCCCCTCTCCGTGCGCTGCGTAAAAGACTGTCATGACTCCCTGTGCACTTTTACGCAGTGCACGGGGAGTAATGACAGCCTCGTTCGCAACCCTTGAAGAACCAAGATCTTTTTGTGGCTCTGAGGGAAAGCCTCCATGTGTCCCTAGTGGTGGAGGACCCTCCTTTCAGTTTTCAAAGTGTTCCATGTTTTTTATCGGGTCAGAGCTTCCCTGATTATACACATTATATTATTAATGTCCTTAACCCAAAGCAAGTGTCTCTCATATCAGTGTATTATTAATTATTTGTTTCACAGTCATTACCACTATGCCTCCTTACCGTGAGGAGTCTGCGTCATGGCAAACAAATTCACCGGTCAGTCCGTCTGAAAGTGTCCAGTTTCTTCTTTAAACCATCCCACTGAGCCTCGGGCTGCTGCTGTCCTCCTTCTGGGGACCGGGTTCTGTGCCACATCAGGTTTTTAATTCTGTCTGCCCAGCTTGCCAGTGGTTTGTAAATTGTCACAAACAGGCCTCCCTTCACCGTGTCCTTAGTAGCCTTCTCTGCCGAGTTGTACAGGCATGTCTCCCCCTCGTAGAACACCCTCATTCTGGCTGGAAAAGGCATTTGGAATCGTATATTATTCTCTTTCAATACCTTCTTCACCTCCACATATTCCTGGCGCATCCTGAGGGTTTCCAGTGCATAGTCATGGTCGACAAACACTCTTCTCTCCTGATACAGAAACCCCTTTCTTAGCCATACCTGCTTCAGGATTTCTTCTTTAGTTTTGCTGCTGGAAAACTTTACAACTATGGATCTCGGGGGAGAGCCGGCTGGAGGTTTCAGGCCCAGTGCACGGTGTGCACGTTCAATCTTAAAGTCGTCTGTGTGAGGTGACTTCAGTTTCTCCTTGAGTAGATTTTCCACAAATACCATCATTGATGTGGAGTTGTTCTCCAACCCTTCTTCTATGCCATGAATTCTCCCATCTTGCTCTTCCCTCTTGATCCGCTAGCTTATCTTGCAGCTTAGCCTTGCAACTTAGCCTTGCAGCTTAGCAGCTTAGCAGTTCTATCGTAGCTTCCTCCAGCCCCTGCACTCTTTCCTCCGTCTCTGAAATTCGCCTTTTGGCTTCATCAACTCTCTTGTTAGTAACCTTAATGTCCTCTCGTATTTCTCGGAGGGTATTTGCATTTTCACTCCAAAACGCTCTCAAATCTTGCAGTATCGTTTGCAGGCTAGCCATGTCCTTGCGGCTATCAGTGTCGCCTTTGATTGACTCTTCCTCGTCTGAATGGATCCTTTCCTTCATCTGTGAAATGGTTTTTCATTTTGCTTTGGACATATTATAAACACTTCTTTAATTTCATCTGCTAATGATTAACACATTTGAAAAAATAAGGCATTTTCCTAGATGTTTGTGGAGCTCTGATATTATGCTGCCTACTTCATGGCTGTTCAACCGGAAGACCAACAAGGTTTTATTGAGTAAACAAGAATTACTTACAAAACAACTCGATGAATGGAGTTGGGAGCCCCAGCTGAAACAAACAAAACAAGAGAGAAGACCAAGAACCAACCCAGGAATGGGCTGGGGCATTCTGGCTTCCCCCCTATCCTAATGGAAAAAAAAAATCTATCCTGATAAAGAAAACCCCCAAAACAGGACTACCTATAACTCCCAACTCAACTTAGAATTACAAGCAAAATGATAGAAAAACTAAAGTAATGGTGAGTGATCTGAACTGGATGCTGGCAGTTGAGGAAATGAAGTGCCTGTCCCGATGCTCACTCTGCCTCCTTTTATGGCCCTTTTCCACTAGTACATACTCAGCTCGACTCACCTCGACTCTACTCAGTTTGTAGGGTTTTCCATTGGTACCTGACCAGGTACTTTTTTGGGACCTACTTCAGTGAGGTTCCAACCATGCTAAGTCGAGCTGAAAATGTGACATTAACAGATTGCAGGCCACTGATTGGCCAAGGTGTAACGTCAGTGGATGAGCGCAATGTCTTCACAAGATTTAAAACAGCCATTTGTAAATTTGGCTGTAAGTTTTTATTATTTCTTTGATAATCAATGAAATAAATGGCTACACACAAATCAAGACCATCACAAAACACTCACCATCTTTCCCGTGAGCAGCCATCACCTCGGAGACCTCCTGGTATTTCATTTCAGAACGTTCTGCAGGCACCGGGGCTGAAAAGTTCATTTAGTGGTCAGTTTTTTTATTTATTCATTTATTTATTTATCAGGGACAATGCAGTGAAACATAGTGGTCATACAGAATATCTGATGTTCTGCACAAAGAGTATATAGCATTAAGCTAATTTGCAACTCCTGTCCCCCGGTTGAACTTTTCAAGAAGACATACTAGTAAGAAGAAAAAATACTAGTCAAAAGCAACAACAAATAAAGACAGTATAAACAAGCAGCATAAGAACCTAATACAGATCCACCCAACACAACACAAACAAACATCAAATAACACATTAAAAGTCTGATCTTGCTAGCATCGCAAGTCCTAGTTGTGGGTACATTCTTGTTTAGCCTTCAGCCAGTTCTTAACCTTTACTGTGAATGTTTTGAAATCTGTCAGTTTAATTTCATTTGATATTGTGTTCTGGATGTGACTACCCTTTATAGAGAAAGCTGTCTGTCCAAATGTGGGTCTGCGGTGGGATATTTTACAGCAGGGGTCACCAACCTTTTTGAAACCAAGAGCTACTTCATGGGTACCGAGTCATGTGAAGGGCACCAGCTTGACACAGTCCTCTAAAATAACAAATTGTATATATATAAATAGTTAATTATCAATAACTTAGAGTGGTGGGTAACAGATAAGATCAATATTCAACACTTCATTTTTATTAATCTCAGCAATTGTTCAGATGATCACTTCTACATTTCATTAAAAAAAAATGTCCAGTTTTCACCAGTCCCTTTTAACCATAAAAAACTAAACCCTTTTAACAATTCATGAACTATGTTGAACCATGTTTGAAAAAGTTATGCAACATTTAAGAAAAATCAACTTTCATATTAAATAAATCTTATCACATTTTTAACTAACTAACTAACCTGCACTTATATAGCGCTTTTCTAGTCACAAAGACCACTCAAAGCGCTTACTGAACAAATCTCCTGCAAGTCTGCTCAAAATCTGTTACGTTTTATAAACACACTTGTGTGTGTTCTTCTTCACTGGAATTATATCCATACAGTTCTTGCCAAGAATCATGCTGGAGTAATAACCAGCACTGTCCTTTCATGAGAAGAAGCTAAACAGCACTGAGAGTGGGCAGCAGTTTCACAGTTCACACTCTCCTGATTTGAATAGGATTGTCCATATGCTGCAGTATCAGAAAGCAATATAGTACAGTGCAATTTACACGCCACACAGAACCAAACAACAACAAAATGATCCTCAGATTCAACCAGGTGATTAACTGATGGTTTGCAGCCTTGAATTAAACACAATTTTTCAACATTTTAATTCACCTTTTCTATGACACTACCATGTTGCCACTGACAACATCTGGTATCCGTTTCTTTTTTAGTGAGAAGACTGGCATTGTATGTTGTTTACCAGTGTATCGTAGTCAGGTGTGTAACTTGACACTGTAACTCTGAGTGAATCTTGCAGATGTGCATCAGTGAGGCGTGTTCTGTGTTTGTTTTGTAGCTTTCATGACGCGTAGTGAAGTGTCGCTCCACACTGTGCCACTTCGCCGTCGCCACAGTCGCTCCGCAAATGAAACACACGCAGCTTCCTTTCACGGTAGTAAAAAAGAACTCTTCCTCCCATTCACTTTGAAAATGATAAATTTTCTGTCTTTTTTTTGCCATGTTTTGGGGGTAGGAAACTGCACTCCGCTCACCATCTTCACTGCCCGCTAGCTTACTCTCCACAAGCGCGAAGGTTTTGTCATGCGCACAATACTGACCTTTGAACTAGGTCAGAGTTCACCTTAACTTTACGTATAATAAACATATTTTTATTTTTTTATTTTTAAGACATTGTCGTTTTAAAATCTATATAAATGCAAGTGTGATTTTAAAAAATAGCGGCAGAAAAAATTACATCTTAGACACAGCTCACTTACGAGTTGTGCTATTCTTAGAACAGGCCTGCGGGCGACTTATGTGGTCCTTGCGGGCGACTTGGTGCCCGTGGGCACCGTGTTGGTGACCCCTGTTTTACAGTTATTGCTGATAGAACTCCTGGTGACTCTGCTGCCATCCTGTCTTTGGATGAAACCACAGAGTGGCTCTGGTGCTGATTTATTCGTACATTTGAAGATTAATTTCAGAAAGTAGAGATTGGTGAAGCTTTCAAAACTCAATAAATTATATTTTTTTAGAACATAACAATAATGCCAGCGAATTGGCTTTTTATCCATGATTTTCAAGGCTTGATTATATAATGAACTATGTGTTTTTATTGTAGAGCCCAAACTGTCAGACAGTATGAAATATGGGAGAAGATCATTGCAAGCATGTACGATGGGGCTGCCTGTTTTGGTATATAATTTCTAATTAATTTGAAACAGTTCAGACTTTTTTTGATCGTTTTTGAAATTTTCTTTATGTGGTGATTAAAATTGAGTTGAGGGTGTAGTACAACTCCAAGGTAATTACCTCCGCCAAAGGGGGAGGTTATGTTATCATCGGCGTTGGTTTGTCTGTTTGTTTGTTTGTTAGCAAGATAACTCAAAAAGTTATGGACGAATTTTCATGAAATTTTCACAGATTGTCAGAAATGGGGTATCCTACAGATGATTAGATTTTGGTGGTGATCTGGATCACCGTCCACAAGAAAACCGCCATTACGCAAAAGGCCATTTTTGTGAATAACTACTAAACCACTAATCCTATCATTGTCAATCCAATTGTTGTGAATCCAATTGCTAGTCATATGTTTCCATGGTCAAGGAATCTAAAAACGTACACACAAACACTGTATGGGGGGAACTGTGGCGCTAAACTGCCATTACGGAAAATGCCATTTTCGTCAATAACTACTGAACCACTAATCCTATCATTGTGAATCCAATTGCTTGTCATATGTTTTCATGGTCAAGGAATCTGAAAACGTACACACAAACACTGTATGGGGGGAACTGTGGCCGCCATTACGGAAAATGTCATTTTCAAGAATAACTACTGAACCACTAATCCTATCATTGTCAATCCAATTGCTAGTCTTATGTTTTCATGGTCAAGGAATCTGAAAACGTACACACAAACACTGTATGGGGGAACTGTGGTGCTAAACCGCCATTACGGAAAATGCCATTTTCGTCAATAACTACTGAACCACTAATCCTATCATTGTCAATCCAATTGTTTGTCATATGTTTTCATGGTCAAGGAATCTGAAAACGTACACACAAACACTGTATGGGGGGAACTGTGGCCGCCATTACGGAAAATGCCATTTTCGTGAATAACTACTGAACCACTGCTTGTCATATGTTTTCATGGTCAAGGAATCTGAAGACTGTATGGGGGGAACTGTGGCACTTGGCAGAGGTCTGCGCTCTCCGAGTGCTTTTCTAGTTGAATTATGTCACTGAAGTGAGAAGTGTTGAAACGAGCTGGTCTACCATCAATGGAGGACATGCTAATACAGATGAACCTGAGATGGCTTGGACATGTTGAGAGGATGGACCACCAGCGTCTCCCTCGGCAGTTACTCTACTCACAGTTATGCGAGGGAAAACGCAATCAGGGTAGACCAAGGCTCAGATTTAAAGACGCTATAAAAAGAAACTTGAAGAAGTTGGATATAGACAGGAGTTCCTGGCAGCGGAAGGCTAAGGACAGAGCTGCGTGGAGGAATCTGATCAGAACTAAATGAAACAGTCATTGTCACCCATGACAGACTGCTACGATGATGATGATGACTTTAAAACATTGCTGGTTAGATTTCTCAATTGAGAAACACATATGCACTGTTTTTTTAAGGTTCAAAAGTAAATGATTTTGAAAAAGCCACTCTTGGACATCAACCATACACTTAGACAGGACGTCAGCAGCCTGTGTCAGTATCTTGGCAATCGTATATATCACTGCATCATCTGCATAAAGTTGGCATGTTGCAGGTGAGCAGTTTAACGGCAGGTCATTGACCATGTTTACATGTACACAAATAAACTGGTTATGATTGGATTTCTGGAGTTATCCAATTACTCAAGCAGTCATGTAAACAGAATAATCCAATAAAGGCCATGCAACTGGGGTCATTAAATGAAGTGGTTTACCCTCCAATAATCTGTTTACTTAGTGTATGTAAATATGACAAAACAGATTATCATTATTGGTTTATTCCCAGTAATTTGTTTATTGTGATCATATAACCAGGGTCATTAACTGTATTGGGCAAGTTACTAAAAAACAGTAACTAGTTACAGTTACTAGTTACTTCTTTTCAAAAGTAACTGAGTTACTTTTGAGTTACTGCATGATTAAAGTAACTCAGTTACTTGGAAAAGTAACTTTCACCGTACTTTTAAATGCATACTTAAATCATCTTGCACACATAGCAAGATCAAGGGCCCCTTGTTCTCATCAGAAAAAAGAAGAAAAAACTGAGAAAAAAGTCACCTTACAGAGAAAAAAATGTCTCAGATTTACACAAACTATTGTAATCAGTAGAAAGTCAGAAATTTACTAGAAATAAAGATGTAAATTCACAGAAAAAATTTTGGACCCCCTGGTGGGCCGTTTTTGGCCCAAGAGCCCTATGTTTGACACCCCTGGACCAGCCCATGAAAAATGCATATTTAAGATAAGATAAGATAAGCCTTTATTAGTCCCACAATGGGGAAATTCCAGGATTGCAACAGCACAGGGATAGCAACACTCAGAGCAACAATCAGAAGGCAAGAAAAAACAACATCTAGTAAACATATGTCCATATTACTATAAATGTATATATATAGACACACAGTGCAGAGCATTATGGTTGGTTGGTGAATGTGCAGCAGAAAGTCTAAGCTCTCTCTCCGCGGATGCGGCGAGCCAGCTGGAAGTCTTTGGGCATGATGGTGACCCCCTTAGCGAAGAAGAGACCACCAGGTGGGCCTCGCTGGTCTCCTGCAGAGCCATGACGGCGAAGCACAGGAAACGCAGGACGGTCTTGAAGTCCTGAGCGATCTCCCTCACCAGGCGCTGGACGGGCAGCTTACGGATGAGCAGCTCCGTGGATTTCTGGCATTTACAGGATTTACTTCCATGAAATAGTTGCATATCACAACAGCATGTAACTGAATGAGATAAAATAAAACAAAAAGCATAGATAAATGAAAGTTCACTGCTTACAAGAAGCTGTTCTTTACTGCAACAAGCCGAATCACTTTTTCTCTGTGCGTAAGAAAACTTACAATTACTTACACAATTTACACATTTACACAACTGCGGACAAATGCGAGCTTCTTGCTCAAAAAATACTCATGTTTAACCACAGAGGTAGGAGCTGTTGGGGGGCTACTCACTGCTTAGACAACAGGTGATCAGGGCTCCATACAAGAAGTCGCCACGGGATTTCTTCCCACCGCGGGACAGGAAACCAACCCGTGGGGGAGGAGACTGACAGCTGCGCCAGCTGTGGAAGGGTCAGTTTATTTGCGCTAAAATATCTATCCATATTAATAAAACGAGTAACGTGAGTAACACATCTGATCAAATTTCAGTAACTGAATTTTTAAACAGTAATTTCGTTACAGAGCACGTTACTGCAAAAGTAGTGGCGTTACAGTAACGCGTTACTTTGTATGAGATTGCTCGGTTGGAACTAACAGTTGTATAAATATCAATATACCATACACATCATGTGGTACAACACCTAATTTGACTCTGACTTCCGCCTCATAGCTGACAGCTGTCCCAGACAGCTTTAATGTGCTTTGACATGCTATCTCTGTTTACATACAAAGCATGACGTGAAAAACAACACTATAAAGTTTGCTGTTCTTCAGATAAATTTTGCCACTTCTACGTATGTACTATTTTGAAAAATTGTGATTCACCCACCACCTTGTAAGCATTAAAACCTATTTAATACCCTGTACACCCTTGGCAAGACTTCAATATTAACATTTTTAATCACTTTACATTAATTTGTCAGGGCCTTTCTTCCCATACAGATCCCTGACAGAAATTCTTTAAACATGCAAAGCACCTCAGAAGGAAAGATGGACAACTTTCCCACTCAGTGCTGTAACCCCCCCCCCCCTTTAAAAGGGCAGAGAAAAGAATGATACAAACAAAGGAAAAAAAACTGAAATTCAACTCATTTTTTGCTGCATAAAGTTTCACAAGGTCGTTTAGAGAGTCATGTTAACACAATACCTGCATGCAGATTTGTTTCCTTGTTCTACAAGTCACGGAGACCCGAGTCTTTAAGCGATCATTATTACCATACAAATAGACAGATCTATTTAACAACCCCCTTTTTATCGCATAACACTTATTCTTTAGTGTTGCTCCCTGAAAGGCACTGAAATGTGTCTCTCCCCCTTCTTACGCTCCCTCTCTTTTTTGCAGGGAAATCGTCTCCGGGTTGATAAAAGCTCAGAGCAATAGAAGAAGCAAGGCTGACATCTTCTTAAGAGATGATAGGAGAGCCAAATCAAATAGGATGGAGCAGTCACTCTTTTCACAGATAGGTAGCTCATTTCTGGTGGCTGAGAGTTTGCATCCCTAGTGGCGCTCTGCCTGGGAAAGATAGCTTGCTCGGACTCCATTCATTATTTCATTCCCTGCCTCCTCTTTTCACATCTTAGGTACTTTTTTTGCTTTATTGAGTTGCCTATTTTTCTTGAGTGTTGATGTCAATCTTGGAATTCAGATTTGGAGACAAAGTGTTTAATCACAGGCTTTTTTCATTTGTGAAAAAGAGGCAAAAATCAATTATTTCTATTAGACAATGCTGATTGGAAATGAATGGAAGTAGTAGCATTTCGAAACAAAGGCTCTGTGGAGACGAAGATAAGTGTCAGTCTGCCCCCCCTGAGGTGTGATATGTGGTGTGGCTTAATAAGCAGTTTGCAGGCATTTGCCATTAATTCCATGCAGCCAGTTGACACAGACGCAAGGAAATACGTTATTTTGTAGGATATGTATATATGTTGATATGATCAAGTACAAAAAAGATATAATTTAAACTTAACTAGTAGTTGATTTTTTTAGTGCACTGCTATTAACTGTAGAAACATTTAATGAACAAAGCCCAAGCTCCACGATAGCCCAGTCCGTCTCTTTGTGAAGAACACTTTGCTATCATATCCTTCAAATTCCTTGCAAATCCCTTTGAAAATTATTTATAAAAATTAACTTCTCTTGCAGAGAGCTCATTGAAAAGAAGAATTACATGACAGATAAAACACTTTATCACTGGTGAAAGACTAGACAATGTACTTCGAGAAATTGGGAAGATGGCTTAAACAATGAATATTAAGCTGCTGACTAAATTGAAACAGTATATCCTGAGGGGGCAAGGTTTCCAAATTGCTAATTACTGCTTCTGAAAGGGGGCTGTTTCTGATATGTTTGCTTGTGAAAGGATTCCACTTAATGAAGCAGTGGCTCAAGTTTTTCTTTTTTTAAAATATTCCCACACTCTGGCTTTCAGGGCTCTCTCCGGACTTTCCTCCTGGGCCAGAACAATGGAGGACCCAGGAGCCCAGCTTCCCCACAGGCCCCAGTGAGAGGAGGCCGGGGGCTGGGTACTGAGGGAGCCGCTCAGCGTGCTGAAATATGGAAGCAGCAGATAAGGTGGCAGCGGCACAGAGAGGCCCTCTCCCATGGGCCCAAGGGGAAATTTGCAGTTATTAAGAGGAAGATGAGAGCGATTAAATGGCTTTTGTACTCATTTTCACAGACTTTTCTTTTTGTATTATTTGGGCTGCCTTCATCTGATAGATGACTGAAGTAGTAAATTACTTTTTCACTTCTTTCAAGATCAACACTAGTTTTAAGAAATGCCATTAAACATTTATTAGTTCGCTCTTGTTTTAAAAATGTGCAATGGCAATAGAATTACTGTAATCTGTAATCTGAAACTACAGTAATTACAAAGTTAACATGGTTTAGGATGTTGTTTGAAGAAATTAAAATGCTACATTTAGACCTTTTACTTATCTTTATGGGAATGGACACATTTAAACCAATGCAGCAAAATTATATATATATATATATATATATACATGTATATATATATATATATATATATATATATATATATATATATATATATATATATATATATATATTAAATAAAACAAAGCTGCTTTTCATTTCTGCTAAAACTTGTGACAGTTTGGTATTGGATACTTTTGAACATATTTTTCAACATACTCCAAAAGTATTGCAATCCTGTACAACAGATGCTTTTACTACCTTCAGTTTGTGAAACAAAACATGAAGGACTAAACGTCAGTTTGAAATCCAGTGGGGTGTTGCAGATTTTAATACTGTCAGCCATATTAGAAATGCTTTACATATAATCCTGTCATGAACCTGGGTTTGGTGGTTCCAAACCCAGTTCTGACCCATGGTTAGTTTTGGCCTATTTTCCATCAGGCGCTTCAGGGAGTCCTTTGGGTCCTCCACTCCCTGACAGCTTGGGCACGCCTCCTCCTCCTGTCAGTATCACCAGCTGTTCTGTATTATTGGGTGTTTCACACACGTACACACATGCACTTCATTCACTCCCATTCATACGCTCAGACACTCACTCATACACACATGGTGTTAATTATTGTTCAGCCCATCACACCGGCGGTCTCTTCCCTTGTTAGCATTATTAGTACTTAAACGCTGGGGTAGTAGGAAGAGACCATCGGAGCATTCAGCTTCATACATGACAGCATGTACCTTCATGTACGTTACTGTAGTTATTATCATCTACGTTTACTTTCAGCCTGACGCTGTTGTCTTCTCTGGCGTCACAAGACTGTTTAACTCTTGGGCGTTAGCAGCTGTTCCCACTTACCCTCATCCACCGGACTACATGGACAGCTCCGGATCGTTCCAGCCATAAGTTCATGTTTGCCTTTCTCCTCGTGCCGGCAGTAAACTTGCGGCACTAGGCATTCCCTCCCTCAGGCTGCGGAACATCCAGGTGGCGTCCCTGTATGTCCGGTGGCCGCGTCCTCATAATTCCCACTTTCTGTTTATTATCATGACTGTTAACTGGACTTGTTATTTTGGGAGTTTTGTTAATAAAGTGCATGTTCTACTCCTGCAATTGGGTTTTCCATTTCTTCCTCTGTGTGCTGCGTAATGGTGCACGGAGAATCATAACAGAATGCTCCGACCAGCCAGAAAAACCCCAGCAGAGTAGACGTGTGTTTTTTCTTTTCATCCTCTTTTCCCTTTTTTTCCCCCAGAGCAACAACATGGTGGTCTGGATGGACGAGGAACAAGAGGCACAGGACCTGCTGGAAGAGGCACTCTTCTGTGCCCAGTGGCCACAGCTCCCCGAGGACGTTCAGTGGGCGCGGCTTGTCACTGAAGATATCGAGCGGCGCCATCCCTATCTTCGGGTAATTCCGAGGGTGGATGACATCCTCTCATTCCTCCGTCCCTCACCAAATGCAGAGCCGGAGTGGGCCTCTCCAACATCGGAGCCACCCCCCCGTAAGAAGAAGCGCTCCCGGTAGAAGAAAACATCCTCCTCCCACGGTTCCCCTGCTCCCGCGTCATCCCTCAAGCCGGTGCCCGCCCAATACACAGGCTTGATGACGGAGGAGGAGAGATTGGGTCTGCTTACCTCAATCGATCATCGGATCGGATCGAGGAGGACTGCCATGAGGAGGAGGGGAGACTGGCCCTGATCGCCCTGCTCGACCGTTGGATCGAGGAGGAATGCCTGGAGAGGAGAGGAGACGCTTCGGAGGCCGCTGGGGACGTCCAGGGTCAGGAGAACAGGCAAGTTTTTCCTCATTTAACCTTCCCAATTAATGAACAATTTTGCCTGCCTCCTAACAAGGAGACTCAGGACTTGCAGTCCCCTGAGCGCTCCGCCCCAGCAGCTTATGGTGGTTCCTCACCCGATCTCACCAAACCTTTTTTGTGTGCCCCTGCGAGCTCACCGGCTCTGGAACCAGGTCGCTTGAGGGGAGAGGAACCAGAGGCCCAGGAGGGTACAGCTCATGTGCCAGCGGTGAGGCCGCACCCGGCCGCCACATCGGAGGAGCCGGAGGCATGGAGGATGGCACAGGGGGGCACTGACACTACAATCTCCATCACGCCTGCTGCGGAGGCTGCCGTGGCAGAGTCATCTCCCAGACCTGACCTCCAGCCGACTGGGCCCAGAACTTCATCGTCGGAGTCCTGGATGGCCGTGGAGCTCGAGCACAGGCAAGTAATCTCTCCTGTAGTTCTCCTGTCAATAGTTGAGAGATCTTGACTGGCTCTTGTGGAGGAGAGTCGGGTGCAGCTCTCAGCTGCATCCAGACCCCCCTCAACAGGCTCCGCCACTGCCGGTGACCCTAACTGTCTCCCTTCTTCTGTCTTCTCTGAGCTCCACTCTAGGGTCGCCGGAGGGGAGCCGCCGCAACCTGGGTGGTCCACAGCTGATGGTGACGTGAGCCCATCCACCCCGGGAGAGGTCGACGTGGGTGTACAACCAGACAACCGGATGGAGCCCACGCACCCTGTCACCGCAGTCCTGGACAGTGGTGGAGCCCGAGTTCAGGCAAGTGTGCTCCATCATGTCAGTTATGTCTATGTCGATGTCACACTGCCTGACTCATGGCGAGGAGGGCCCAGAGCAGCTTGGAGTAGCCCTCGGGGCCACCTCACCGGGTTCTGCTGGCAACCCTGACTCGGTTTCTTTCTCTCTCCCTCCAGCTTCAGAGCTCCAGGCCAGGGTCGCCGGACAGCAGCCGATGCCTCCAGAAGCCACTGAGGGTCTGGATCCAGTGCCGGGATCAGGGAGGAACCCTACCTCCCCCGTTGGGAAGGCCACCACAGGAGCAATGAGGTCCCTGATGAGGACCACCGCAGGTGCAACGGTGCTCCAGCCGGAGTCCACCAGGGGTGCAGCAGAGCTCCAGCTGGAGTCCACTGTGAGTGCAGCAAAGCCTCAGCCGGAGTCCACCGCGGGTGCAGCAAAGCTCCAACCTGGGTCTACCGCCAGTGCAGCCATGTCCCAGACCGGGACCAATGCGGGTGCTACGGTCCCCCTGCTCCAAGCCTCAGGGGGCAGGGGGGCTCCTATCCCTCGGGTTGGCCACCAACCTCAAAGGTCCCTAGTGGGTAGGCAACCTCTTCGCCTGCCCCCTGGTCCGGGTGGCTCAACCATGCTGGTCGGCCACCCGAAAGACTTGGCTCTCGGGTCGGGTGGCCCAACGGTCCTGGCAGGCCGCCTGACACTGTTCATTGGGCCGCCTGCGGGGCTTGGGACTCGGGCAGACCACCCGATCAGTCACCCTTCACCATGCCGGGGCCCTGGGACGCTGGTCGGCCCCCTGAACTTTGAACTCCTGGGGGTGGGGGGTTAGTGTCCTAGGTGTGGGGGGGGGGCTGTTAGGAGGTTCACATTATTATTTTTGCATTTTATGTGTTGTGTTTTTTCACGTGTTGCTTCCCGCCTAACCTGTTTTCCCCCCATCTCCCACCCTGGACAGTTATCTGTCTCGGGGGGGGGGGGGGACTTCCTTGGTTGTGTTTTTTGTTTTCGGCTGGTGGTACAGGGGTGTCTGGAATCCACCCCTTGGGGTGGGGGGGGCTCTGTCATGAAAGTGGCACTTTTATGGTTGGATGACAATCTGATGCTCCACAGACTCTTAACCAGAATGCTTATTATTAGAACTAAAAAAACTGTGAAAGTCCAACAGTGACCCCAAATGGATGAGTGGTGTAGTGTGCCCAATTTCAAATGAACCAGGATTACACAGAAAATTAACTTTCCATCTTCAAGACTTATTTTTCAGGAGATACTTCTCAGAACAGACTGGAAGTTATGGATGGATTTTGATGGACAATCATGGGTTTGGAATGTTTTCATTAATCTTTGATTTGAATGTATTTTATATTGAAAAGTATGCCACCAGAAATTATATTATCCGCATGCTGTACATTGAGAGTTCATTTATAAATAGGCATGTTTGCTGTAGTCAGGGCTTGACATTAACAATGGCCAACCAGCCAATGGCTGGTGGAGTTCAGCAGTGGCCGGTAAGACAGCCACACCCACTAACCACTTTGGCTGGTTGTAGTTTTCTTTAACGGCATCTAAAATGATAAACCTATTACAATGTGAGGTGACAAAACTACAATTTATATAAGTACTGTGTTTTTTTCTAATCAATTTTCTTTTTCTTTCTCTTCTTTTTTTCTGATGAAAACAGGTAATGTCCATTTAGGTTAAATCCCTCATCAACTACTAATGACGTCGTGCAGCCATGAATGGGTGTCCCAATTCATGGGGTAGGTGAAGGGGTAGGGGTACAAATGAGAATTGGGATGGACTCAAATCTACCTGCACTTCAATCTCATATTGCAAATATTTTTCTCTATCATTTTAGAGTATTTGCTGCTCTTCATAAATAATTAAACAGTGTTTCTCTTGCTGTTATTTATGTATGTATAAGGGTAATTTACATTGAAAAAGGTTGTAAATTTAGTTTAAGTAGATTTTAGCAGGCCACAGTCCAATTTGATCATATTAATATATTCCTATCATAATATCATACACAGTATCTCATAAAAGTGAGTACACCCCTCACATTTTTGTAAATATTTTATTATATCTTTTCGTGGGACAACACTGAAGATATGACACTTTGATACAATGGAAAGTAGTCAATGTACAGCTTGTATAACAGCGTAAATTTGCTGTCCTCTCAAAATAATGTCCAAATTGTGCCCTATTAGCCATTTTCCCTCCCCGGGGTCATGTGACTCATTAGTGTTACAAGGTCTCAGGTGTGAATGGGGAGCAGGTATGTTAAATTTGGTGTTATCGCTCTCACACTCTTTCATACTGGTCACTGGAAGTTCAACATGGCACCTCATGGCAAAGAACTCTCTGAGGATCAGAAAAAAAGAACTGTTGCTCTACATAAAGATGGCCTAAGCTAAAAGAAGATTGCCAACACCCTGAAACTGAGCTGCAGCATGGTGGCCAAGACCATACAGCGGTTTAACAGGACAGGTTCCACTTAGAACAGGTCTCACCATGGTCGACCAAAGAAGTTGAGTGCATGTGCTCAGCATCATATCCAGAGGTTGTCTTTTGAAAACAGACGTATGAGTGCTGCCAGCATCGCTGCAGAGGGTGAAGGGGTGGGGGGGGGGGGGGGTCAGCCTGTCAGTGCTCAGACCATACGCCGCACACTGCATCAAATTGGTCTGCATGGCTGTCATCCCAGAAGGAAGCCCCTTTTAAAGATGATGCACAAGAAAGCCCACAAACAGTTTGCTGAAGACAAGCAGACTAAGGACATGGATTACTGGAACCATGCCCTGTGGTCTGATGAGACCAACATTAACTTACTTAGTTCAGATGGTGTCAAGCGTGTGTGGCGGCAACCAGGTGAGGAGTACAAAGACAAGTGTGTCTTGCATACAGTTAAGCAAGGTGGTGGGAGTGTCATGGTTTGGGGCTGCATGAGTGCTTCCAGCACTGGGGGGCTACAGTTTATTGATGGAACTATGAATGCCAACATGTACTGTGACATACTGAAACAGCCCTTGGGAAACTGGACCACAGGGCAGTATTCCAACATGATAATGGCCCCAAATACACCTCCAAGACGACTACTGCTTTGCTAAAGAAACTGAGGGTAAAGGTGATGGACTGGCCAAGCATGTCTCCAGACCTAAACCCTATTGAGAATCAGTGGGGCATCCTCAAACGGAAGATGGAAGAGCGCAAGGTCTCTTAACAGCCACCAGCTCCATGATGTCATCATGGAGGAGTGGAAGAGGATTCCAGTGGCAACCTGTGTAGCTCTAGTGAATTCCATGCCCAAGAGAGTTAAGGCAGTGCTGGAAAATAATGGTGGCCACACAAAATATTGATGCTTTGTGCACAATTTGAACATTTTTACTTAGGGGTGTACTCACTTTTGCTGCCAGCAGTTTAGACATTAATGGCTGTGTGTTGTGTTATTTTGAGGGGACAGCAAATTTACACTGTTATACAAGCTGTACACTGACTTCTTTACATTGTATCAAAGTGTCATATCTTCAGTGTTGTCCTATAAAAAGATAAAATAAAATATTTACAAAAATGTGAGGGGTGTGCTCACTTTTGTGAGATACTGTATTCCTACCGGCGCCAGAGGAATGGCAGCCAGTAACAGCAGCTGCTTAATGTTTTTCCTAACTTTGTGTCTTTATTTAGTGTATTATGTCTCTAGTGTGTTCTTTTTTTATCAAGGCTTGGTAATAAGACTTGAGTAATAACTGGACCAAGTTTTACTATTTTTTCCTACTGGTTTTCCTGCTTTTTTCCTTCCTCGTGGCTATGGAAAACAATACGAACAGAGTCAAAAGGATTGTTTACACATGCGACCAGCTGACTGCGCTAAACAGGCCTATGCTGCTACCTGGAGCGAAGCCCCTGATCCCGGACTAGCTGAGGAGGAGACACCAGGGGCGAAGAGCTGGAGGAAAGGTCAGAATGAGGAGGAGAAAGTTTAAACCAACAGTACTGGTGTTAATAACAGGGAGCGTGAGGTCTCTGGGAAATAAGACAGATGAGCTCACAGTGCTGGTCAGAACACATGGGTCTCAGGCACAATTGCGCAAATTTGATGCTAATTCCCATGCAACCAGAGTGCCATAGTGTCCTGCCTGTGAGCAGATGTGCAGGAATTGTCCATCCATCCATCCATCCATCTTCTACCGCTTTTCCAGAGGTCTGGGTCACGGAGGCAGCAGTTCAAGCAGAGAAGCACAGACTTCCCTCTCCCCAGCCACCTGCTCCAGCTCTTCAGAGAGGATACCAAGGCGTTTCCTGACCAACTGGGAGACATAGTCTCTCCACCGAGTCCTGGGTCTGCCCCGGGGTCTCCTTCCAGTGGGACGTGCCTGGAACACCTCAAGTGGGAGGCGTCCAGGAGGCATCCTGATCAGAAGCCCAAACCACCTCAACTGGCTCCTTTCAATGTGGAGGAGCAGCGGTTCTATTCTGAGCCTCTCCCGGATGACTGAGTTCCTCACCCTATCTCTGAGGGTGAGTCCAGCAATCCTACGAAGAAAGCTCATTTCGGCCACTTGTATTCGCGATCTCATTCTTTCGGTCATTACCAAAAGCTCATGACCATAGGTGAGGGTAGGAACGTAGATTGACTGGTAAATCGACAGCTTTGCCTTAGAGCTTAGCTCCCTCTTCACCACAACAGACCGGTACAACATCCGCATCACTGCAGATGCTGCCCCGATCCGTCTGTCAAGCTCTCGCTCCATTCTCCCCTCACTCATGAATAAGACCTCAAGTTACTTAAACTTCTCCACTTGGGACAGGAGCCTGTCCCCAACCCAGAGAGGACAATCCACCTTTTTCCGGCTGAGGACCATGGACTCGGACTTGGAGGTGCTGATTCTCATCCCAGCCGCTTCACACTCAGTGGCAAACTGTCCCAGTAAGACCTGTAGGTCATTGCTGGATGAAGCCAGCAGGACAACATCATCTGCAAACAGCAGAGATGAGAGCCTGTGGTCACCAAGCATGACACCCTCCACTCCCTGGCAGCACCTAGAAATCCTGTCCATAAAAATTATGAACAGCATCGGTGACAAAGGGCAGCCCTGGCAGAGTCCAACTCTCACTGGGAATGAGTCCGACTGAGTGTTGGCAATACGAACCACACTCTCACAACAGTCATATAGAAACCAGATAGCTTGTATAGAAACCGGATAGCCCCACAAAAAACCATGAGGGACGCGGTCGAACGCCTTCTCCAAGTCCACAAAACACATGTAAACTGGTTGGACAAACTCCCACGAACCCTCAATGATTCTCGAGAGGGTAAAGAGTTGGTCCAATGTGCCACGGCCAGGACAAAAACCACATTGCTCTTCCTGAATCTGAGGTTCGACCAACGGCCGGTCTCTCCTCTCCAGTACCTTGGCATAGACCTTCCCAGGGAGGCTGAGGGGTGTGATCACTCTAAAGTTGGAGCACACCCTCTGGTCCCCTTTCTTGAAGAGAAGAACCACCACCCCGGTTTGCCATGCCAAAGGCACTGTTCCCGGCCTCCATGCAATGTTGCAGAGGTGTGTCAACCATGACAACCCTACAACATCCAGGGCCGTTAGGCACTCAGGGTGAATCTCATCCACCCCCGGGGGCCTGGCCACCAAGGAGCTTTTTATCCACCTTGGCAACCTCAGCCCCTGTGATGGGCGAATCGTCCCCCTCGTCCACAAGCCCTGCTTCCTCTGTGGAAGGTGTGTCAGTGGGATTGAGGAGATCCTCGGACAGTTTGCCAGAATCTCTTTGAGGCCGACCGAAAGTGTTGTTCCATGGCTCCACCGAACTCCTCCCACACCCGAGTTTTTGCTTCAGCAACCACCTAAGCTGCACTCCACTTGGTCTGCCGGTACACCTCAGCTGCTTTGTGAGTCCCAAAAGCCAACCAAGCTCGATAGGACTCCTTCTTCAGCTTAATGCCCCCCCTCACCACTGGTGTCCACCACTTGGTTCGGGGGTTGCCACCATGAGATGCACCGATGACCTTGCGGCCACAGCTCTGGGCAGCCACTTCAACAACGGAGGTGGAGAACATGGCCCATTCAGACTCCATGTCTCCAGACTCCCTCGGAATGTGGTCGAAGTTCTTCTGGAGATGGGAGTGGAAGACCTCCCGGATAGAGGCCTCAGCCAGACGTTCCCAGCACACCCTCACTGTATGTTTGGTTCTACCAGGTCTGAATGGCATCCTCCCCTGCCATCGGATCCAACTCACCACCAGGTGGTAATCAGTTGACAGCTCTGCACCTCTCTTTACCCGAGTGTCCAAGATATACGGTTGCAGGTCTGATGACACGATAACAAAATCGATCATCGACCTGCGACCTAGGGTGTCCTGGTGCCAGGTGGACATATGGACACCCTTATGCTTGAACATGGTGTTCATTATGGACAAACTGTGGTTAGCACAGAAGTCCAAAAACTGAACACCACTCGGGTTCAGATCAGGCAGACCGTTCCTCCCGAACACCCCCTCCAGGTTTCACTGTCGGTGCCCACGTGTGCATTGAAGTTCCCCAGTAGGACAAGGGAGTCTCTAAGAGGAGCACCCTCCAGCACCCCAGTCAGAGACTCCAAAAAGGGTGGGTGCTCTGAACCATCATTTGGTGCATAGGCACAAATGATGGTCAGGACCCATTTCCCAACCCAAAGGCAGAGGAAAACAACCCTTTCATCCACTGGGGAAAACTCCAATATAGAGACAGCAAGGTGGGGGGATAATACAAGAATACCCACTCCTGTTTGTCGCCTCTTGCCCAGGGCAACTCCAGAGTAGGCCAAGCTCCAGCCCCTCTCCAGGAGACTGGTTCCAGAACCATAGCTGTGTGCTGAGTTGAGGCTGACTATATCTAGCCGGCATCTCTCAACCTCATGTCCCAGCTCAGGCTCCTTCCCCACAAGAGAGGTGACATTCCACATCCAAAAAGCCAGTTTAGGAAGCCTGGGATCAGTCCGCCAAGGTCTCTGCCTTCAACTGCCACCTGATCCACATAGCACCGGACCCCCATGGTCCCTCCTGCAGGTGGTGAGCCCACTGGAGGGCAGACCCATGTAACTCCTTCAGGTTGAGCCCGGCCGGGTCCCATGGGCCGAAACCCATCCACCAGATGCTAGCCATCGAGCCCCTCCTCCAGGCCTGGCTCCAGGGTGGGGCCCCCGTAACCCCATATCGGGCAGGGTACACTGAATCCTTGTTTGAGCATTCATCATGAGAGTCTGTTGGATCGTTCTTCAACTGGCCCTTCATCCAGTACCAGTTTATCTTGGGTGACCCTACCAGAGGCAAATTGCCCCAGACAACATAGCTCCTGGGATCACTGAGGCATGCACCCCCATGATAAAGGTGATAATCCATGAGGGGTGCAGGAATTGTTATAAACATAGTCACTTCGCTAAAGTCTGCCACTCAGCTACACTCCAGGCACCCCCACAAAACAGACTTGCCCTACCCAATTCTGGATACGCAGAAATAAGTAAGATCCACACTGCAAGTACATCATTTAAGAAAAGTCCAGTGCAATTAGGGGAGGTGAGCATACTACTGATTGTGGACACTGCAGCTGAAGCATCACTGCTCAATCTGACTACATATAAAAGATTTTTTCTTACACTCCCCTTGGCTCACCACTCAAACTTCCCCTGCGAAGATATGGGAACTCCAAGATTGCGATTGTGAGAACTGTGTATCTACCCGTCAGCTATGGTAAAAACACCTGCCTTCCTTCCTCTTTGTAGTGATGCGTCAGGGTGCCAACCTGCTTGGCCCGGCAGTGGGTGAAAAAGTTTGGCGTCTTAGTCTCTGTTTTTATGCACTTTAATGTGTTTTAACATAATGCTCTGTGCCGTTTTTGTCCTTGAATGTTTGTGGACTATATAACGAAGAGCTCTTTGGTTCCATCAATTCAATTTTCAATTCAATTCAACTTTATTTATATAGCGCCATTTCACAACAACAGTCATCTCATAGCACTTTCAACTGTAGGGGGGACCCCCACAGTTGCAGAAAGATCCCAGCAATCAGGCGATCCCCTGTGAGCAAGCACTTGGCGAAGGTGGAGAGGAAAAACTCCCTTTTAACAGGAAGAAACCTCCAGCAGAACCAGGCTCAGGGAGGGGCAGTCATCTGCTGCGACTGGCTGGGAGGTGAGGGGACAGAGAAGATGAAAAGAACAGACATGTAGAGAGCAAACAGCACGATGGGGACTCAATCTATGGGAGAGAACAAACAGATGTTAATGACCAGCAAAAAAAATATATATATATACTGTATATATATTTCAATTGAGAGTGAAGAAAGGAGTGAGGCCCAGTGCATTATTGGAGGTCCCCCGGCTGACTAAACCTTTTAGCAGCATAACTAAGGGAGGGTTCAGAAACACATGATCCCTCCCTAACCCCTTAATGCCTGAATTTATTTCCAATTATGAAAAAAAAAATTTCACTTGTGTTTTTGCTTTCAAGTAGATGCTAAATTAAGTTGAGAAAGTTAATTTGACTATAGCACATGAAATAGATATAATTTTAGGTATGATGCAAATTAGCGACAACAGGCATCTATGGTAAAAAAAGGTAAAAAAGCTCCTGTTCCCATCTCAAGTATGAAGTCTTTTATTTAAGCAACAAAGTTATTTTCAGTATTTTCAACTCTCATGACTGCCAAACTATCATAAACCACTACAATGAACTATAAAAACACATTATAATCACAAAACACAAGCAATGAACAAGAACAAACCTGCTGGAAACACCTCTTTCCTCCCACTCAGTTTGACTGTCCTTTCAATAGCCACATTTCCACTACATAGTTCTGCGCTACTCTTTTCTTTTCTTTACTACTTGTTTCTCCCGCGGCTGCGCCTCCATCACAACCGCGGAAAGCCGAGTATTGCTGGGGTGGGCGTGATCGAGGTGGCGCTACACTGCTGACGTAGTAAAGGACGCGACTGACTCGTCAACAACACAGAAAAAAATAGCGGATTACGAGCGGAGGATTTCCACGGTTTTTAACACAATGAATATCTTTAACGAGACAAGAGAATTTTACAGGAGAAGACGACGTGGACTGAGACAACACACGTTGGAGCAGGAGAGGAGAATAGCGGTTGCCCAGGAGGAATCTGAAGCATATGAAGCAGAGATCATTCAGAGATCATTTCATTTGTTCAGTGTTCATGTGCATACATATGTCAAACGTGTTTTTTAAATAAAATCTTGTGCACTTTTAAACTACGTCGCCTGTGTTGTTCAAAACGGTTAAATGTTAACAGACTGTTAATTAAATGCTGAAACACCAGGGTAATTTAAAATAATGCAGAAGCTTAATCCTAAACCCCTTTAACTTACCAAATAATTTATAATATTATAAAAAAGCCAATCCAAATCTAGACCCATTTTGTGTATTGTGTAATAATGATACTGATGATAAACTGACTTCCTAAAAAAAAACGCAGCTAGACAACGCACTTTTGGTTTGATGGAATTGCCAATTGACCTTGGAATTATATGTGGAAACTTGTTATACTTCGTTAACTTTAACTTACCAAATAATTGATATTATAAAAAAGCCAATCCAAATTTAGGCCCATTGTGTATCATTTGATTATCATTTTTCCCATCTATTGTTATTTATAAGGGTTACCTGTTCAGTGGTGGCTAATTACACACTAAAACAACGTAGAAATGACTCCAAAGAATAAAATGCTGCAGCTAGACAACTCACTTTTGGTTTGATGGAATTGCCAATGAACCTAGAAATTTTATGATGAAACTTTTTTTAATCCTATTAAATAATGTGACAGTGTGACACTGCCCAACACCAAATTATAATTATGTTTTTCAAACCAAAGATCACTATGGATCTATTGAATCACAATAGCATAGGTTTGTCATATTCACGTCAACGTTTAAAACATCAAAAATATTATATTTGGGTTTACATGTATGGGTATTTTGGCTTTATATTATACTAGACTGCTTATAATGTATTTGAATTCTCAGAATTTGGAATGCCGATATAACATTCAATTCACATGTACTTACCTTTACCTAATTGGACTTTTACCTTTATCAGCGTCTACAGCTGAATGCAAATTAGACCTGTGCAACTGCTTACAATTTTACTTAAAAACTGTACCCACTGTAGAGCAATGGATACAGCAGTGTTAATATTTATTCAATTTAATAATAACAATTAAATTTCCATTAAAACACCTTTATGGCTGAACAGCGGCATTACGGTCAAATGAGGCAATGGAATATGTATGTAATTATTAGCCTTTATCATCCAGAGTTATAACAGACAAACCACACTTTTATCCAAAAAACTAACATTTTATTAGATTACAAATATTCCCAAAAAATGTTTACAAGTGGGGACCTTTCAATGCTTCGACTAGACTGGAAAAATGGCTTAGGAAGGCTCCGTGGAACGAAGACCTCTCTGTCAGCTCATCCCTTCTTAATGCAGCCTCATGATCCTGCAGCATTTGATGGTGTCTTTCGCGCTGTTCGAGCATCCTTTCACGCTGTTCGAGCATCCGTTCTTGGATCCGCATTTCCTCTGCATGATTCTGGGCCATTACTGATGCAATGTCTGCAATGTTGCTGGACCTTTTCCGTTTGCCTACATGAAAGACACAAGTCATTGTATTTACATAACACTGGATCAAAAAATGGGTTATTTTGACAAAAAAATTTGTTTGTACTGTCTCCTCATAAATCACAATGGCTTAATAGTGTTAGCTGACGTGAAGAATTTCAATCGAGCATGTTGATTGGAAGTCGGTACATGTGCTCCTTTTTAAAAAAAAAATAAAAAAAAAAATACAACAGTATTTCCACCACCAACACACCAATAAAACTGGGGCCGGGTGGCTATGAACACCCCTGAATCTAGTATTTTTATAAACGTACAAAGACATTTTAAATTCCTTTTGCGTCTATAGAAAATAACAATCACATATAAAAACAACCGGGTGGTAATTTTCAGTTTGTTGTGCTTTACCAGCACGTGATCGGGACATGCTGAATGGTGATGGACCGGGCAGATGTGATGGACCTGGTGATGTGGCAGACAATGGTGTCGGCTCCGATTCGGGCACCCCCCCGAGAGACACCGGAGTTTCAGGCCGGTCCATTGACGCGCACCGCTGGGATATGAAAAATGAGTCTAGAAAGAAAAAACACACAATAAAGCTCATAAACAAAGTGCAACATGTACTGCAAACTAAAAACTTTTTAAGCAGATTACAGAAAGCTTACTTCAGCGTTTTTTTCACGTGAATACTGAAATTAAAGCGTGATTCCGCAGCTTGATGCCAGGTAGCAGCAAGGTAGCTAGCTGTTAGCGGGCTAGCCACCACCACTAACAATTGCCCACAATCAAACAACTTTCTTTAGTGCTTAAATAAAGTGCGCTTTTGAGCGAAAGGCGAGAAGATGGACAATAACAAAACAACACTCACCGTCACCGTTTTCCCTTTGCGTGGCCGTGTCGAGCCCAAATTCTCTGCCTTGGCTAGCAGGCCGATGTCCGTATATCGCGTCCAACCGCTCGTACCATTTCCACTCCTTCCTACTCACACCACTGCGTCCGTTGTGGTCCTTTATGGCCCGATAATCGCTCTTCATTTTTTTTAGTTTTTCACGACACTGTTTGGCAGTCCGGGTGTAACCTTGTGCTGCCATTTGGTCGGAAACCTCCTGGTATATTTTTTCGTTGCGAGTTGCACCGTCCAACTCGCTCTGGATGTGGTCGTCGGCTACCAAGAACAGAAAAGTCCGCACCTCCTCGTTTGTCCATGGAATAAACTTGCGCGTGGACGGCGTGGACATCGTTATAAAAAGAACACAATTGTGAAGCCGGTCTCCGCGGTTACAGTACTCGCTGAAATTACAAATGGCGGTCGTGTAGCTTCAACAGAAATCAAAACGGACGCGTTTTGTGACATTACGCCCTGACCAATCAGCGGTTACCAGTCGACTGACGTGAAATCACACCTCGCTTTTCGCTCGGCTGTACCCTGCCTCTTAACAGGCACGAAAATCGTAACTGTTAGACCGTGAGCACTGAGGTGGAAATGGCGAAAAACAGAAACAAGTAAAAAAAAGTAAAGCCAAGGTGATACTGGTGGAAATGGGGCTAATGTGAAGAGTGTGCATTGCTTCAGTTTATTTGTGGAACGAACTTTTGGACAAGGGGAAAGGAACCATTTGCTCATCAACACACAACATTTGTTGTTGAGGGAGAGCCTGAAATTTGGGGAGAAGCGAGTCAACAACCAACCTGATTTTGAAAAGCCTGTCGTTATTGTCGGGTGCCATGTTGTCACTGAAATGAATGAAATGTTTGATTTCTTCCCATCTATCTCTGCTGCCGTTTTCATCACCTGGTGTAGAAAAAAAAATCACTTTAGAAAAGAGCAGACATTTTTATCTATTCAGTGTGTATACAGAGTTACATCCATAAATATCACAAACAGGCTGAAAATCTGCACAACATGATTTTGTAATCACCTGGCACAGGAGTGTATTCCTCATCACTGTCCCCACTTTCACTGAGACAGCTGTCGTCACTGTCCACAGGTGGAGCCCTGGGCCGAGGTCCACCTGCTGGCTTTCCATAGAATGATGCTGCGTTCATTTTTAGATCTACAGATATAAAGAAAAATAATGGACAGAAATTACATTTATATCCCACCACATTATTTCTGTTATGATTATAGATATGAGGTAGAATGGCAGTTTCTAAAGAAAATGTGTGTGAGTGTTGAACACCATCTAAATACGGCACCTTATTGCATTCCATTGTGGCTGAATGTAGCGAATTAGCATCACACCGAAATCGTCTAATATCTACAAAAATATTCATCATAGGTACTCCACTCCTTCGTGGTAGTGATAAAAGTACACAATAAGCCTGTACATATTTTTATCTTAGTACAACTTACCTGAGATTGGACAATTTTTCCACGATTGTCTTCTGAAAATGCAGACGTAGCACGAGGCTAGCGTAGCAATCAGGAAATGGATGGTGCTCCATCTCTGACCGTTCCTACGAGAAACTAATGCTTGCAAAAGGTTCCTAGGTATGTGTTGGAAGTGCTCCAACTGGAAGTGGAGGAATACAGACAGTATTTTGGTTGCATTTGGAGTGGAAGCAGTTTGATGCGAATTCGCGACGACAGGCGTCAAGGGGCTAATTGTAGGCTATATCAAAAGGTAGGTTTTAACCCTATTCTTAAAAACAGAGATCGAGTCTGACTCCCGAATCCAGATTAGCAGCTGGTTCCACAGGAGAGGAGCTTGATAACTGAAGGCTCTGCCTCCCATTGTACTTTTGGAGATTCTAGGTATTACAAGTAATCCTGCATTTTGGGAGTGTAGTGCTCTGTTAGGATACTACAGTAGTATCAGATCTTTTAAATAAAAAGGAGCCTGATTGTTTAGAGCTTTGTAAGTAAGAAGAAGGATTTTAAACTTAATTCTAAACTCTATGGGAAGCCAATGAAGGGAGGCCAGAACCGGAGAGATATGATCTCTCAGTATCCATCGGTATGGATTTTCTTCTTGTTTTCGCACTGTGGCTTCTTTCTTACCGGCTCTTTGTCTGGGACGTCAGCGCGGTCATGCTGGTAAGAATGCAGTATTCCAGAGACATGTTACTGCAGCTAAACGTGGATAATCCAGCGTCTGTGTTTGAGTCTGTGCCGCAACTGCCGGACTTTATTTTAAGAGACTTTCATGGACACAACAATGAAAAGAGGAACAAGAGAAGGAAACGCGGAAAGTGTGGAGGCGTAAGATTAAGCCTAAGGAGGCATCAGCTTAATCGCATTCCTCTTCCTTCCATTATTATGGGGAACGTACAATCCCTGAGAAATAAAATGGATGAAATTCAAGGAAATGTCCGATATCAGAAGGATTTCAAGAACTGCTGTGTCATGGCTTACACGGAGACGTGGCTTACGGATCATGACCGGGACCCGGACCTTTGTATTGACGGTTTTGGAGCCCCACTTCGCTTGGATTGGCAGGAAGAGGTAACGGGGAAACATCAGGGAGGCGGCGTATGTTTGTATATTAATAAACTACTGTACATCTGTCATGGTCAGAGAGCGCATCTGTACACCAGATGTGGAGCTTCTGTCCATATCGCTACGCCCCTTTTATCTGCCTCGCAAGTTCCCCCAACTTTTCATAACGACTGTGTACATTACACCTGAGGACGGATGCTGCCTCCACCTCCAGCACCGTCTTTGATGTGGTACAGCGGTTGCAGTCGATTTCCCCAGAGGCTCCAAATTTTATCCTTGGGGACTTTATCCATTTGTCTTTAAAGAAGACACTTAAAAACTTTTTATCAGTACGTCTCCTGCCCAACCAGGCGAGAAAAGACATTGGACCTGTGCTATGGATCTATCGAGGGAGCCTTTAAATCTCTTCTCCTTCCTCCTTTAGGATCCTCAGATCACAACTGTGTACATTTGCTGCCCACATATAAAACTGCTCTCAGAAGAGAAAAGACGAAGACCAGGGACATGAAGGTCTGGACAGATGATTCAGTGCTCTGCCTCCAGGAATGTTTTAACTGTACGGACTGGGAGGTGTTCACACTGTCCTGAGGAGATGATTTGGACTCTTTGGTGGATGTGACATGCTCTTACATGGCTTTTTGCAGGGATATGATCATTCCACGTAAACGTGTCAAAATATATCCCAACAATAAGCCATGGGTTTAACGGGGTTGTTTCTGAGCTGCAGGTTGCCACAAAAGAGCTGAAGTCTGAAATTTTAAGAGCAAAACAGAATTATAAATCAGATTTGAAAAGCAAGATGGCAGCAAAGAAGCTTGGTTCACCCTGGGCTAGTATGAAAACTATTGCAGGCCTTCAGAGCACAGAGCGCAGTAATCGTGTGTTTTTAGATGGTTTTAATTCAGACACAGAGCTGGCTAATGCTCTTAATTGTTTTTATGGTCGTTTTGATTCTTTTGATTTTAGCACAGAAACCCAAGATTTGAAGCAGAAACTCAAAGACAATCAGCACTATAATATTGAGGTGCAGGATGATAAAAGGGTGTTCTGTGCTGTGAAAGGGCCCTGGTAATATATGTGGACACTTGGTAAAGTCCTGTGCACATGAACTGAGTCCTGTGTGTCACTACATTTTTAATAAGTCCTTACAGACACAACATGTGCTTAAGGGCTGGAAAGATGCTGTGGCTGTTCCTGTTCCAAAATCCAGCTGTCCTAAAACAGTAAATGATTTTAGACCAGTTGCCTTGACTTCAATTTTAATGAAAATTTTTGAAAAACTGGTCAGATTTGAGGTCCTAAAGCAGATTGAGCATGCATTGGATCCTTTGCAGTTTGCCTATAGGCCTCACAGAGGAGTGGAGGATACCACTGTGACTCTGCTTAACATGCTTTTTAAACATCTGGATTTTAATGGGACACACGCCAGGCTTTTATTTGTGGACTTTTCTTCTGCTCTTAATACAATCCAACCTCATATTTTAGTTGAAAGGCTCCTGCAACAATTTGATTTGAGTAATAATCTGGTGGGTTGGATTCTGGTTTTTTTAACCAACAGGACACAGAGAATAAGGGTCAATGGTACATTGTCTGACCAAAAGTGTTCTTCTACTGGCTCTCCTCAGGGGTGTGTGTTGTCACCACTACTCTTCATCCTGTACACAAATATGTGTCAGAGCAGACATGACAACAGACACATTATAAAGTATGCTGATGATTCAGTTATTGTCAGTCTCCTTCAGGATGGTGAGAGTGGCCACGGCCCAGTAGTTGATGATTTTGTTCACTGGTGTAAGGATGCATACCTGCAGCTGAATACGACAAAAACTAAAGATATGATTATTGACTTTAGGAGGAAAACTTCCAGGCACGAAGTCACTGTACTAAAAGGCCAGACCATTGAATGTGTGCAATCCTACAAATATCTTGGGACGATTATTGATAGTAATTTAAACTTTGAAGAGAACTGTGAAAGGGTGTGCAAAAAGGGTCAGCAACATTTGCATTGTTTAAGGAAACTCGCACACTTCCAAATTGACCGAACCATAATGACAATGTTTTATCGGGCTTTTATTGAATCTGTTTTATCCTTTTCTTTAGTGTCATGGTTTGGTCAGATGACTGAAACAGAGGAAATCCTTAGACCAGGCAGTTAGATGGCCCAGTTGTTTGCTTGGTGAGTCACAGCTGAGCCTGACATCCCTGTACACCAGACAGGTACAGAGGATTGCTACCTCCATTTTAAATGACTCCCCCCACCCTTTGCACTGCCACTTTCAGCTTCTTCCCTCCAGACGGAGGTTTTTGTTCCAAAATGTAAAACCCAGCACTACAAAAAGTTCCTGCTGCTGTCAAAGAGTTGAACAAGATGTAGCAATATATTGCACATAATTTAGTTATCTATTTATTAATTTTTATTTTATATTTATTTATTTTGTAGGTTTTTTATTTGGGTTTTAAATCTTTTATTGGGTTTTAGATTTTTATTGAGTTTTTAATCTCTTTGACTGTTATGGTCTGGTCTGCTCGTCATTCCCAGCTGCGCGCACACCTGGTCCTCATTTCGCCTGACCTATATCTTCCGCGCTGCCCGTTACGGCGGTGCAGAGATGTCTCTCAGCACTCCTGACGAGCTCATCATCAATTTCTCCTGTCTACCGAAGTTCCAGCCAAAGCCTGCTTCATCGTCACCGGAGAATCCCTCCAGCTGGCCACGTAAGCTCACCAATTCCTACTCACCTTTGTCTTCAGATCCCCTGTGCACAGGCGGAGTCCGTGGCGGCGGAATCCTCCTTCTATCCTCCCAGCAGCGGATTTCCCCCGCACTCCCGCCTCACCAACTCCACTTGGACACTTACCTGCCGGAGTTGCACCACCCACGGAAGGGCACTGTCTCCCTGGTTGCAGCCACCACGCTGAACCCGAGCCGCTACCATCTGCTCCCACAGTAAGCACAGTGTAACTGTTTACCTCCAGCCGTGACTTCCAATAATCCCCTTTCTCTGTGTGTTCCTAGGGTTGCCAGGCCGTACGGTGTCCCGCTCTGTCTCCGGTAGTTCCAGCCTACACTCACACACACCAACACCATACTTGTTGTTAATAAACTTAATTGTATCAATTCTGAGTTCGTGTCTTGTCACTGGGTCACGTAACCATGTTAGTACATCTCCGCCAGAACGACCCAGCTGACAGCGCTTTGGTGCGACGTGTCAACAACATGGAGATCAGAATTGATCAATTAGCTTATCAGCAGCAGTCCATTCTCACCCAATTAGCCCGAGTCACAGACCGGTTAGACCGGCTAACTAGCTCCCAGGCTTTACCTTCTCTCAGCAGCTCCTCAGCCCCCGCTAGCAATCCAGCTAACCAGCCCAGGCTAGGACCTCCGGCTCTCCTTACTCCTGTTCCTACCCCCAACCGTTTTAGCCGAAAACTTGGAGAGGCCTGGGGGTTCGTCATGCAGTGCGAGGTAGTGTTCCAGCGGGTACCTGAGGACTTTTCCTCGGACCACAGTAAGATCGGGTATGTTATCAACCTGTTGGAGGGAAGAGCGCTAGCATGGGCATATGCAGTTATGGCTACAGCTAATTATGCTAGTCTGACCTTTTGCCAGTTTATCCAGGAATTTAGCGAAGTGTTTGATCATTCAGACCAAGATAGTGTTCTCACCACTCGGTTATTGAACTTGAGACAGGGGACTAAAGCTGTGGCAGATTATGCTGTGGATTTCTGGGTAGTGGCTACTGAAGTGGGGTGGGAAGATGCTGCCCTCTGTAGCATTTCAAATCAAATCAAATCAAATCAAATCAAACTTTATTGTCATATTGCTGTACATACAACTGTAGTGCAGGCAAGATGAAATTGAGTTTCTCTCGGCATCCATATAAGAAGCAGCATGATTAAGACACACTCCCACATAGCTCCACCCCCCACCCCCACCCCCCCATCCATTCACACATCCCTGAGACATACTTGGTGAAAAGAATAACTAACTATAATATACAAAATGTCCATAGGTGCAGTAGTGTGTATGTGAGATTCCGGGTCAGCTGTTCAGCATCCTGACAGCTTGTGGGAGGAAGCTGTTGATCAGTCTGGTGGTTCTGCCTCTGATGCTCCGGAATCATTTACCAGATGGAAGAAGTTCAAAGTGTTTATGCAGAGGGTGAGAACGGTCCTTGACAATGTTCAGTGCCCTGCTTCTACAACGGTTCTGAAAAAGTTCTTGGACAGAGGGGAGGGAGACTCCAATTACCCTCTCCGCCCCCTTGACTATCCTCTGCAGGGCTTTTTTGTCTGACATACTGCAGCTGGAGTACCATGTAGCAATGCAGTACGTCAGAACACTCTCCACCACACCTCTGTAGAAGGTCCTGAGGATGCAGATGGGGAGAGAGGCCTGTTTGAGTTTCCTCAAGAAGTGTAGTCTCTGCTGAGCCCGCTTCCTGATCTCCAAGGAATTCTTGCTCCAGGTCAGGTCCTGCGAGATCTGCACTCCAAGGAACTTGATGTTCTCTACTCTCTCCACTAAACGGCCGCCGATGCTGAGGGGGACGTGCTCAGGCTGTGACTGCCGGAAGTCGATAATCATCTCCTTCGTTTTGTCCACGTTGAGCACCAGATTGTTCTCCCTGCACCAGCCCTCCAGGTCTCTCACTTCTTCCCTGTACATTGATTCCTCATCCCTCTGAATAAGTCCCACCACCGTGGTGTCATCTGCAAACTTAATAATCTGGTTCCCCTCGTGTCTGGATACACAGTCATGTGTTAGAAGTGTAAACAACAGTGGACTGAGTACACAGCCTTGAGGGGTTCCGGTACTCAGCGTGACAGAGTTGGAGATGTTGTTTCCAATCCGGACAGACTGAGGTCTCTCAGTTAGGAAATCCAGGATCCAGAGACATGTGGCGGTGTTCAGACCGAGAAGGAGTAATTTCTCTATCAGTCTCTGGGGAATAATGGTGTTGAATGCTGAACTGAAATCAATGTACAGGAGTCTGGCGTAGGTGTCTTTCTGGTCCAGGTGGGTGATGACAGAGTGTAGGGTGGTGACTATAGCATCCTCCGTGGAGCGGTTTGAACGATATGCAAACTGGAGTGGGTCGTGTGATGCAGGGAGGCAGGCTGTGATGTGTGGTTTGACAAGCCGTTCAAAACACTTCATCACAATTGGTGTAAGTGCAACAGGACAATAGTCATTCAAACAGGACACCACTGGTTTCTTTGCCACCGGTACAATGATAGAGGTCTTGAAGCATCTGGGAACGATGGCCTGACTCAGGGAGATGTTATAAATGTCAGTCAGGACATCCGCCAACTCGCTCGCGCAGTCTCGGAGCACACGTCCCGGAATGTTGTCTGGACCTGCAGCTTTGCGTGGGTTGACTCTGGATAGGGTCCTCCGTGTGTCCACTGTGTTGATGGTAAAAGCTGGTCCGACCGATGGTGGGGGTGGGCCGGCCCTCCCTCTGATTGTCGAGTTTGATGCTTCAAAACATGCAAAGAAGTCGTTAAGCCTGTCTGGAAGCGAAGCGTCGTCATCATCGACCCCCTGCCTAGACTTAAAGCCCGTCAGTGTCCGAACTCCCTGCCACATCTGCTTGGTGTTCCTAGTGTCACAGAGGTGTCCCTGGATTTTCTCCGCATAGGCGCGCTTTGCCGCTTTAATTCCCTTTGAAAGCGCAGACCTGGCAGAGCGGAGGGCAATCCTGTCCTTCGCTCTGAAGGCTGCATCTCTGGCTGTAAGCAGCGAGCGCACCTCTGCAGTCATCCAGGGCTTATGATTACCCCGCATAGTGATGGTCTTCACTGTAGTGAAATCCTCTGTGCACTTCGCGATGTAGCTGGTGACCGTATCAGCATACTCCTCCACATCTGTCCTGTCTTCCTGGGAGGCTGCTATTTTGAAGATCTTCCAGTCTGTGTGCTGAAAACAGTTTTGCAGTGCAGAGGTTGCACTCTCTGGCAAAATCCTGATTTGTTTCACTGCTGGCCTGCTGCGCTTCAATAAAGGTTTGTAGGCAGACACCAGCATCACGGACATGTGATCAGAACGGCCGAGATGGGGGCGGGGTATCGCTTTATATGCATCTGTGTTTGTGTACACTAAGTCCAACATATTCTCTCCTCTGGTCTTAAAGTCTACACATTGTTTAAACTTGGGGAGCACAGTCTTTAAGCTGGTGTGGTTAAAATCCCCTGCAACCACCACAAAACTGTCCGGGTGTGACGTTTGGATTTCACTGATCGCATTGTGCAGTACCCCGAGTGCCTTCTTAGCATTAGCTTTAGGATTAGGGCTCGGCGCTATGTAAACACCAACTACAAACACGTTGCTGAATTCCCTCGGCAGATAAAATGGCCGACAATTAACAATAAGGAACTCCGCCAACGGAGAGCAGTGTTTAGACACTAACGTGGCATTAACGCACCAGTTCTTGTTAACATAAATGCATAGCCCACCCCCCCGGCTCTTATCGGAGCTCGCCGTTTCCCTGTCGGCACGGAACATCGCCATATCTTCCAGTTGAATGGCCTCGTCAGGAATGTTGGTGGAGCCATGTCTCGGTGAAAACAAACACACAGCAGTCCCTCCACTCTCTCCGGGTTTCTCTCAGCAAACGCAGCTTGTCCACCTTGTTTTCGAGGGCGCGGACGTTTGACAGAAGAAGCGACGGTACCGCTGGTCTGGAGGGGTTAGCCTTTAGCCTAGCATGGATCCCGGCCCTTTTTCCTCGCTTTTGCTTGCGTTCGCTCCGCTTCCGCTTCCTCCTCTCCCGGGTAGCTTCCAGCGGGGACTCCGCCAAAATTCCATGCTGGCGTAGAATGTCCAAATCACAACCGATCACCGCGATTCTTGCAGCGTGCAGTACCTTGATGTTTAATAAGGTCTCACGGTTGTAAGTTTTACAGAATGTATGTCTGGGATGATTAAAACTCTCACACTCGCTGATGCCAAGAGGGGCCGCTGCGTCTAGGCGCGCCGCCATCTTTTTTTTTTTTTTTTTTTTATTAGGAGCCTTAGCCCTAGCCTTCGGGATGAGCTAGCCCCTCTAGTGAAGCTGTCTAGGCTCTCTGAGTTAATTTCGCTTGCCATTAGCCTACATAATAGACTGACAGAGGTGGCGGCTGAACGTAAGGCCTATGGTCGCTCAGGGAATCAGCTTCATCCCACTACTCAAGCCTCCCTATTGGCTCTACCATCGTCTGACGCCTCTGTTACCTCAGAACCCATGAGTGTAGGGCAGTCCAGGTTGTCTGTGGCAGAGAAACAGCGCCGCCATGAATTGGGATTGTGCCTTTATTGCGGGAGCGAGGAGCATGATGTCTCATGTTGTCAGCTTCAGCCAAAAGAGGGAGTCCGTGCATTGCAGTAGGGGGACTCACGGACTCACCTCAGCCTAATCCCCTATGCAGACTTCTTCTCCCTATCCGGTTCATACATAAACACACTGAGATTCCTACACAGGCATTAATTGACTCTGGGGCAGAGCAGAGTTTTATCTCTAAGGACCTGGCAACCCGTTTGGGGCTTCCTTGCATTTCCCTTAAGACTCCGCTACAGCTGATAGCACTGTCCAAGGCCCCCATGGCCATTGTGTCCCAGCACACCGCCCCAGTGTCCATCATTGTGTCTGGTAACCATCGGGAGGAGCTTCAGTTTTTTGTGCTGCCGATCGCTTCCTCTCCTGTCATCCTTGGGTTCCCCTGGTTACGCCTCCATAATCCGACCATTGACTGGTGCTCAGGGAGTATCACACTATGGAGTTCGTTTTGCCTCAGTGCCTGTCTCCAGTCAGCTGCATGCTCGCCATTCTTGCCCCTGGGGGTTCCCTCCGCCTCGCCCCTCGACCTGGCTAAAGTTCTCCCTGAATATCATGACATTGGAGCTGTTTTTAGTAAGGTCCAGGCCCTATCTCTTCCCCCCCCACGTCTGTATGACTGCTCCATTAATCTCCGCCTGGGGGCTCCACTTCCATCTAGCCGGCTATATAGCCTGTCGCCGCCGGAGCGGGCAGCTATGGAGGCCTACATCAAGGAATCTCTGAGTTCGGGCATCATCCGCCCGTCCTCCTCGGCGATGGGGGCTGGGGGTTTTTTTGTGGGCAAGAAGGACGGTTCGCTAAGACCATGCATTGATTTCAGGGAATTAAACAATATCACCATCAAGGATAAATACTCACTCCCCTTGCTTAATTCTGCGTTTGACTCTCTCCAGGGGGCATCATGGTTCACGAAGCTGGATCTGCGCAACGCCTACCATCTGGTGCGGATCCGCGAGGGTGACGAATGGAAGACAGGTTTTCGCACTCCCAGTGGTCATTTCAAGTACCTGGTAATGTCTTTTGGATTAACCAATGCGCCCGCTGTGTTCCAACGATTGATCAATGATGTTCTGAGAGACTTTCTGGGGGTATTCGTGTTTGTGTACCTGGATGACATCTTGATCTTTTCCCAATCTCTAGAGGAACACCGAGTGCATGTCAGACGTGTGTTGCAGCGGCTATTGGAGAACCAGCTGTTTGTCAAGGCGGAGAAATGCGAGTTTCAAGCCTCCAAAACGTCTTTTTTGGGTTTTATTATTTCGCATAAGGAAATTATCCCGGACCCTGGCAAAATCAAGACGGTGGTGGAATGGCCGGTTCCGTCCTCCAGGAAACAACTCCAGCAGTTCCAGGGGTTTGCTAATTTCTACCGCCGGTTCATCAGGAACTACAGCAGTTTGGCTGTCCCCTTGACACGTCTCACATCTATGAAGGTCCCTTTCCAGTGGACTGAGGAGGCGGCTGCAGCCTTTACGGATCTTAAGAAGCAGTTCTCCAAGTCTCCCATCTTGGTGCAGGTGGATTCTAATCTGCAATGTCTGGTGGAGGTGGACGCTTCGGATTCTGGTGTGGGGGCTGTCCTGTCTCAGCGTTCCCCAGCGGACGGCAAGGTCCGACCGTGTGCTTTCTTCTCTCGCCGGCTGTCCCCTGCGGAGCGGAATTATAGCATCGGTGAAGGGGAGCTGCTGGCGGTTAAACTGGCCCTGAAGGAGTGGCGCCATTGGCTGGAGGGGTCCTCACAGCCGTTCGTGGTTTGGACGGATCATAGGAACTTGGAGTACCTCCAGACGGCCAAGAGCTTGAATGCCCGCCAGGCCCGCGTTTTTTGGTTGGTTTGACTTCACCATCACGTACCGTCCTGGGTCCAAAAATACCAAGCCGGACACCCTCTCCAGGCAATTCGCCACAGATCCTGTAGAGCCTGAAGATCATCCCGTCCTTCCTGCCTCCTGTGTTGTGGGTGCCCTCTCGTGGGGATTATGGAAAAAGTTAGGAAGGCTCAAGAGATGGAGGTGGACCCGGGTGGGGGGCCAGCGGGTAAGATATTTGTTCCATCGGCTGTCCGGGGTGACGTCATTCACTGGGCTCACTCCTCCAAGCTCGCCTGCCACCCAGGGAGGCGACGTACGGAGGAGCTGTTGCAATGTTCTTTCTGGTGGCCCTCTCTGCAGAAGGACATCGGGGAATACGTCCGTGCCTGTCCCCAGTGTGCCACCGGTAAGTCCCCATCGTCCCCGCCAGCTGGGCTGCTCCACCTCCTCCCGGTTCCTGGCAGGCCCTGGTCTCATGTGGCCTTGGACTTCATCAACGGCCTCCCTCCTACCAACAACCACACGATAGTGCTCACCTTGGTGGACAGGTTCTCTAAGGCAGCCCATTTTGTTCCCCTTCCAGGGCTGCCTACTGCTAAGGAGACAGCTGACCTATTGGTCCAACACGTGGTGAGGCTACACAGGATCCCCATGGACATCGTCTCTGATCGGGGTCCTCAATTTATCTCTCAGGTCTGGAGGTCATTTTGTCACACCCTTGGGGCCACTGTCATCCAGGTACCACCCGCAGTCTAATGGTCAGTGTGAACGAGCCAACCATGATTTGGAGGCAGCGTTGCGGTGCGTGGTTTCAACCAACTCGGCCTCCTGGAGCTCATACCTGCCCTGGATTGAGTATGCCCATAGCTCGACTGTGTCCTCTGCTATAGGTATGTCCCCTTTTCAGGCTTCACTTGGGTATTCTCCTCCTTTATTTCCCGAAGAAGAGGGTGACATTGCCATACCATCAGTCCGGGCGCATCTGAGACGCTGTTGACATTTGTGGAGGGCAACCCGGACCGCACTGTCTCGCACAGCTGAACGCAACGCTTCAGTGGCCAACCGCCACCGGACCCCAGCCCCATCATACCAGGTGGGCCAGCAGGTTTGGCTTTCTATTAAGAACATCAATGTGAAGGGTGAGCATAGGAAGATGACACAGTGTTTTATTGGGCCTTTTTCTATCTCCCACATCATCAACCCTGTATCTGTGCAGCTCGATCTCCCCCCCTCCCTCCGCATATGTCCCACATTTCATGTCTCTCAAATTAAGCCTGTGTTTTCCAGCCCCTTGTGTCCTCCTCCCAGGTCTCCACCCCCTCTGAGGATGATCGACGGCAGCCCGGCATGGGGAGTGACTGCTATCCTGGACGGCCACCGCCGGGGCCGCGGTCTGCAATACCTGGTGGACTGGGAGGGCTATGGGCCAGAGTCCAGGTCCTGGGTGTGTCCTGCCCTCATGCTTGATAAAGACCTCATCAAGGAGTTCCATCGGATGCATCCAGGCAGGCTGGGACGATCGCCAAGAGGCACTCATTAGGGGGGGGAGTACTGTCATGGTCTGGTCTGCTCATCATTCCCAGTTGTGCGCACACCTGGTCCTCATTTCGCCTGGCCTATATCTTCCACGCTGCCCGTCACGGCGGTGCGGAGATGTCTCTCAGTATGGTGTTCCGCTCTGTCTCCGGCAGTTCCAGCCTACACTCACACACACCAACACCATACTTGTTGTTAATAAACTTAATTGTATCAATTCTGAGTCCGTGTCTTGTCACTGGGTCACGTAACCATGTCATTGACTTAGTTTTTAACTGTTTTAAAAACTAAGTTTTTTAAAAACTAAGTTTAGTTTTTAAAAACTAAACTTTACCCTTCTCTCTCATCTCTTTGTTTTTTCTCTTATCTCTTTGTCTTATGTCCTGATTGGTGGAGCCTTGAGTACTTTGATCGTGTTTATAGTCAGCTTCATGTGTGCCTGTGTTTGTGTTCATGTTGAATGTAATTGTGGTTTGTAAATATGTGTCTAAAAGGATGTCACCTGACTGCAAAACAAATCTACCTACGGGTACAAATAAAGTAACCTGAACCTGAATAGTGGCCACACTATAATGCAGGTCTTGCCCACGACACTCCAAAAGCAGCCAGCACTGTTCAACGGGCTAGGTTGCTTGGCTGCATTCGTTCATCGCCCTCAGGTGGACCCCAAAGTGACACCAGTGATCCAGTCCCTCCGATGGCTACCGCTTGCTCTCAGGGATAGTGTCGCAGCCAAACTTTCCTCTAAGCTGGGAGAGGGCATCATCGAATCCATAGATGCGTCCCCATGGGTCTCAAACCTGGTGGTCGCAATGAAGAAGACAGGGGGCCTCCGGATTTGTGTGGACTTATGCCAAGTTAACAAGGCCATCATTCTGGACAAGTATCCCCTGCCTACAGTGGAGGAGCTCACCACTCTCTTCTATGGCTCAAAAGTGTTTTCAAAGTTGGATCTGCGACAAGGTTACCTTCAAGTACCTCTTCATCCAGCCAGCCGTGACCTGACTGCATTTGTGACACACAATGGTGTCTTCAGGTACACGCGTATGCCATTCGGCCTCTGCTCAGCACCCAGCTGCTTCCAAAAAATAATGTCCACAGTCCTGGCTGGCATCCCAGGGACAGCAGTGTACCTGGATTATATTATTGTTCATGGGCCAGACCAGTCCACTCATGATGCCCACCTCCAGTGTGTTTAAGGCACTTACCAGTAGGGCTGAAACGATTAGTCAAAAAAAATTGTCGACACAGATTTTTATTGTCGACAAATCATTTAATTGTAAAGTTTATATGCATGCCGCAGAAATGTTCAGTTGAACTGGTCCAGTGAAGAAGAAGAGGGGTGCATCATGGCGACACGGAGAGAAAATCACGGAGAAGGCCAAAAGTTTCCAAAGTATGGGAGGACTTTACACTGTATATGTAGTGAAGGCTCACATTCCTGCACATATTTAAAGTGTGTTTTTTTTTTTTTAATTTTGTACCGGAAGAAGTTCTTTTAATTTCATCTCACGCCTAATTAAACCTTTAAATTATTGAAGCAAATTTGTTTGTTTTTTTATTCTTCTTGGCTTTCTTCAAACGCTCTGATTCAAAGCCTGTCACTTTAAGACACAGACTTAAGCTGTTCAACTCCACCCTCCCTCTTACTGTGCGTCAGTTAGCCATTAGCTGAGTAGCTTCTAGCCGGCTCCTTCAGCTCTGTTGAGCAGCCCTCTGGTTCACTGATCCAGTCAATGGTGTATCTCGCATCAGTCTGGTCTATCTCCCAATAAATTTTGCCATGATTCCACAACAACTTGCTAGCACTGGGCACTAGATGATCTCCACAACCCCACCATCCACGGAAGGCGGTGGGGTTGCTGGGCATGAGAGCCAGCAGCATCTGGTCTTGAGACATTTTGATTGTAGGGAGTCATAGGCTTCGTCATGATTCTGTGGCAGATCGCACACACCAGTGCATGCTGGTAACTCCCCTGCCAATCTGGGAGAGTTCATGGCATAACACTGGTCAGTAGCCCTGGTCCCGAGCCATAAAAGCGACTGGTGTGCCGTGGCGAGCGATCCGCTGCAGAATCACTATGAAACCACTCGGAGATGGGCTGAAGTGAACGAGGTGATAACAGGGATGGCTATTAAGGTGACTAAGATCTGAAAAAAATAGCAATTTAAGCCGCACTTACAGCGAGTGCCCTGGTAAGAGTGTTAGCTCATGGGGTAATAGGTTACCTTTAGCCACCACTTCGAGCTACATGACGGACAACTAGGTGTGCCAATAATACAGCAATGGGCAGTTCTGAAGGACGGCAGTGGGTTGGCTTTTTTGAAACTTGACGTATACGATTTACCCGGAAGAGTCAAAAAACATTTTGGGGAGTTTCTCTGAGAGAAAAACAAGATAAAGACAGTGTGCTTTTGTCAAGATAGTTGACTTTTTGGAAAATTGTGGGCTAATTACATGACCAGTTGATACATTTGAGACAGTTAAAACCTACAAACACACCATTTTTCAATCAATGACCCCTTTAAGGCAGAGACTGACAACAAACTGATTTTTACAGGTGTGCAGACTTAAACAAGTGAGGTAAAACATGACCTAGAGGCCTGAACAGGAGCTGTGCCAGCAGGAAGCTGAGCTGGCGGACATGACAGAAATAATCGCAATTAATCGACTAATCGAAAAAATAGTCGTTAGATTAGTCGACTACCAAAATAATTGTTAGTTGCAGCCCTTCTTACCAGACATCACCTTGCCCTGAATGCAGACAAGTGTATCTTCTTGGCACCTGTCGTGGACTTCCTAGGATTCCGCCTCTCAGCCGAAGGGATTCGGCCCCTATGGTGCAATGTTGAGGCAATGCGAAACATTGCTGAACTGACTTCCACTGCTCAGGTTGCCTCATTCCTGGGAATGACTGCATATTACCTGTGCTTCCTGCCCCGCTACTCCAACATGACAGCACCGCTGCGCCAAGTTCTGAGGGAGGATGAGCCTTGGGCTTGGTCATTGGAATGCGCGGAAGCCTTCTCTACACTAAAAGCACAGTTAACCTCTCCCCCTGTTCTTGCCCATTTTGACACCTCCAGCCCCACTCTACTCACCTGTGATGCTTCCACTGCTGCGTAGGGGCTGTCCTGTCTCAGATGCAAGGAGGCATTGAGAGGCCAATAGCTTTTGCATCTAGGGCCCTGACGGAGACAGAGCAACATTACTCAGTAGGCAAGCGTGAAGCACTGGCCTATGTGCGGGCGTGTGAGTGATGGCACATACTCCTCTATGGCTGCCACTTCACTAACAGAACTGACCATCAGGCCCTGACTACAGTACTTTCCACCTCTGGCACAGGACACAAGCCATTGCAACTTCATCATTGGGCTAATTGTCTTCATCAGTACCATTATGATCTTGTCTTCATGCCAGGGACAATGTGGTGGCGGACCTCCTCTCTCACTCCATTGCAGCCCCAGCACCTTCTGTCCCACCAAACCCCTCTGCCTTGTCGGGCAATGAAGAACCAGCCCTCATTCAAACATTCTATAGACCTCTGCAGCCTGTCATTACACTTGAGAAACTACAAGCAGAGTCAGAGAAGGACTCAGTATTGTCTAAACTGTGCAAGTACATCAGGAATGGCTGGCCATCCAAAATCCTAGAAGATTTGGAACCGTTTGCCAAGGTGAGGAACGAGCTGTCCTGCTGGGCAGACACCTGTATCTCAAAGGGCTTTTGCACAATCATCCCAAGCACCCTACATGCCCATGTGCTGGCGCTGGTACATAAGGGGCACCTAGGAGTTGTCAAAGTTGAGCAGCGGTGCTGCAAACTAGTATGGTGGCCAGCCATTGACCGGGATAATGAACACCTAGTCTGGGACTGCCCAGCATGTCTCCTCAGTGGCAAAACTGGGCTGCCACCCTGTGCACCTCTACAGCCACTTTCGTGGCCTTCTCGCCCCTGGGACCATATACAGCTCAGCATCTGTGGTGAAATTCATGGCCGGGGTGTTCCTCATCACCAACGTTGTCTTGTGGTTGTTTACCACCTCCACTCAAAGTGGCCCAAGGTGATACCAGTGGGAACAGTGACGTTGCAGGTCATAATCTGGACATTGGGCAGTCTATTTGCATGCTGGGGGTTGCCGAGGGCTGTGACAACTGATAATGGACCCCCAGATGACATCTGCTGAGTTCTCAGACTTCCTGGCAAGCAGGGGCATCAAACACATCAGGACTGCATTCTGTAACCCTCAGGCCAACAGAGGGTTGGAGCATTTTAATGGTATACTGAAAAACGGAATCCGAGCACACCTGGCCCAAGGCTGCAAATTCAAGGTGGCACTGAAACAAACGGTGCTGCACTACAGGGCAAGCAAACACTGCACCACTCAGGCATCACCAGCATTTCTAATGCTTGGCCGTGAACTGGAATTGACATTGAACAGGCTCCAAGCACCCAGTGAGGCACCCAACAAGCCCTCGCTCACTCAGATTCAGAAGACCGTGGTCGCACAGCAGCAGGAGATAAAGGAAAAGGTGGACAAACAGCGCAGGGCCCGACCACCCTCAATTCAGGTCTCACACTGGGTCAGGGTTTAACGATCACAATGCCACAACAAAATGGCTTCATTCTGGTCTCAGCCCAGGCAGGTCATTCGCATTCTCGGACCTGCAACTTTCCTGCTTGATGATGACTCACGATGGCATGCCTGCAGATTGAGGAAAGTACCGGTGCTCTTCCCCCGGGACTGTGTAGTGACAGCGCCAGCTCAATCACTGTCTTCTACCAACTTGGGCACTGAGCCTGGCCCACCCCCCCGGGCCAGCCCCCACTCCAATGTTGCCTGCACCGGATCGGACAGATGTACCACACCATCAGGAGCTGGTACTGAACCCTAGGTCAGTGCGGGTCAGAACACGGCCTTCGGCCCTACAGGACTACATGACGGAAAATCATACTTAGGCTGGGGTGGCTGGGGGGGGGGGTGTTGACATTTCTGTGGACATGATTCTTGGGGACTGTTGTCACTCTACTATTCCTTCAGTTAGTTCTGTTATTTACGTATTCATTGCCATGCTTCTTTTAATTTCTTTTTTTTGGGGGGGGGGTATTGTGTCTAGGTTTGCCTTTCAGAGGCGTGGTTATGTGACACCAGTGTGGGTGCGTTGTGAGTGTGTGTGGCATAACAAAGTAAAGCAGAGCATTGTCTAACCTTCAGTGGTGTGCACGTGTTGACCTGTTCCCATATAACATGCACATTGGTGGCTACAAGCAGCAAATCCAAAATACACCTCTCTAAATTGTGTAGTGCTTATCTTAACTCATTTATTTTTTTATTCTGCCAGTAAATAGTCTGTTACCTAACATGTCTGAGATCCCCTTCCAGACTACATTAAATCTTCAAACACTCTAGGCCTTGAGCAACAAACACAAAATGCTTCCCATCAAAATGCTGTGGATTAGGATGAAAAAGAAATGTTAACCTTACCTCTTCTAACTCAAAAGCAAAAGAGCTAACCAACAGCCTGTTTATCTGCCAACACCAAGACAAAAACTCAAAGAAGAAAAGATGGGCTGTTCGACCATTGGCTCTGCACATGCTCAGTCTGCAGCTGCTTTCTCTTCTACTTCATTGTTTTCATGGCAGCTTGAGTTTCATTACTGCCACCCTCTGGATGTGAGTGGTCTCTTTAGTCTTGAGACTTAAAAGGTTTGTGATGGACCAATACAATACTATTTGGTAAAGATAACATGAGACATAATTGCGTTAACTTTATTAGAAAAATACATTTTAAGTCTGAAAACATGTATATTTTAGGTTAAATTAAATAAAATCATGAATGTAAAATGAACAATAACCCTAGTTCATTTTTTGATTGTACTTAATTACTGTGTAAAATTACTATATTAGCTGTTTTATAGCTGTTTTATATCATTGTACGTTGTGTTCCAAGATGGCAGAGTGAGTTATGCATGCATGCTCCAAATTGGGTAGCAGTCCAAATTGGGTAATTTAGGTCAAGGATTGGCCTGTGTCTTCACGGCCATCTTTACCACAGTTCCCACCAGCCTCCTGGAAACATTCATAGCAAGCATACCTAAACAAATTTTTGTAGTGAACAACAAAAATGGTGGGGCTACTCACTACTGAGTCCTTTTTTGACACTTTCATTTCTGTTTGGTGGGGGGTTGGGCTTAAATTTTTGATCAGCTGATGAACAGCCTGTTTGAGTTTAAATGCTGTTTTCAATAAACTGCCTACTGTTTTTTGTCTCTTGCCGCTGTTTCTTCTTTTTGCATTTGAATATGAACACTTGTTATTTTTCCCAGTCTTATGATTTTGATCAGGAGTGTATTTGCAATCGCTTTGTTTTACATTTAAGCAATATTACATTAGCCATGACTATAGTAAATGCGGGTGTGATAGTGGAGGGCAGTAGAGTATCACACCCATAGTTAGTATATTCACAATACCGCAATGGCCTCGAGCATAATATTGCTTTTATACAACAGTTACACAAATGCAATTTATTAATTGACAGCAATAGTTAGTTAGTTAGTTAGTTAATTCCCTTCACACCAATGTAGATGCATGGGGCGGCGCCTATCTCCGTTTCTCTGACCCTAGGCCGCACAGCTACTGTAAGTAGTGAAAGCTACAGTGGGGGGTCAGTCCTCTGGTAGCTCTGTGCGTAACTTTACTTTCCCCATTCCATTATGCGGAGCACCACGCTAGAAGGCAGAAAGCACCATTTTTATATGGTCTTTGGTATGAATTGACAGCAATACTGGACAAAATATTATGATTTGTTTGTTTAAAAACAGTCCCTTCTAAATGTAGCCAGTAACTGCTGCTAAACATCTCAATCAGCATGAAGACGTCTATTGTCATTTCACACATATGTAAACAAATTAAATATTGTCAAGTGCAAAAGTAATAAGCTATGGGTAACCCCCTGGTGTGCGTGCGGGGTTCGGTGCTTGGCAGGTCCGCTGTAGAGGCGAGTCAGGGTCAGGGAGCTTGCTGGAGATCAGCGTAGTCGGCGCCGATGGTCATCCCTGTTAAAGCTGTTCCCGCACGCACACCGGGGGGTTACGAGGACGGCGTACCACGCACGGGACAATACCGGCTCCACACAGACCGCCATCGTCCTTCGCCGCTGCACACAGAACCTTCAGGGCTGCTCTCACACCTGAAGCACGCACGCAGCTCACTCACAGGATTTTCTGCTGAAGAGAGCCTCCGGGCTCGCTCTGGCGCGCTGCACGGCGCTGGGATGTTGTGATGGTGGTATGATTAATAAACTCCCTCAAAAACTCACAGTTCGCCGCTTATTATTTCATGCCGCCACACTGGTGACCCTGAGAAAGCACACGCTTTGTGCAACGCAACCTTCTGGTCTGGACAACCACACTGGTGACCCAGCCAAGAAAAGATCACGCTGGCAGTCCCCGGCGGTGACTCTCCGACGACAAGCGAACGCAGCAGCCTGACGCAAATGATCTGCCCTCCCTTCTGCTACAGGGAGACCTCGACGCAGAGCGACCACCAGGCGAACTCTCCGGAGATCACCCACGACCGGGAAAGCGGCAGAAAGCTTCATGGTGAGATCTGCACGCCTGAGATCTGCACATCCACGCTGGGACCGGCCGCTCTCACAGCTCCTCCACACGAGAGCGCACGCACCTCGTCCTCTCTCCACGACGGCAACCTCCAGGACCGACGGAGAACGCAGCGCGTGGACCTGAACACACCATGACCGAACTACAGCAACAACCTGAACAGGGAGGACCATCGGCGCCGACGACGCTGATCTCCAGCAAGCTCCCTGACCCTGACTCGCCTCTCAACAGCGGACCACCCACGCACCGAACCCCCGCGCGCACACTGGGGGGTTACGAGGATGGCGCACCACGCACGGGACAATAACGGCCCCACAGACCGCCATCATCCTTCGCCGCTGCACACAGAACCTTCAGGGCTGCTCACACACCTGAAGCACGCACGCAGCTCGCTCACAGGATTTTGTACGGGTCTCAGCCACGGCGCACAAAGGGAATTCAGCCGTCAGCTGTCCCCGAGGGCTTTAGGGTTGCGCGTGCGCACCTAAAGCCAACACGCCAAGTCCCTCACACAGCTGCAGCTCCTATTCTCTCACAGCCGCTACGCAGCCTTGCAGCTCCTTTTTTTCTTCATAGCCGCGAGAGGAGTCAGAGACTAATTTTTCTTCGCACAGCCGCTGTGGACCTCCGCCACGTTCAACGGGACAGCCCCTCAACATCGTGGATCCACATGCAATTTTTGCGCGGCCCAGACAACTCCGTCCCGGGCCGGCACTTGCTACCCCCACCCCTCCTCCCTCCACCGCCGCCTGCAGCGAGCTTTCCCCGCAGCTCGCTCCCAAAGCCGGACTATCGAGGCCTCAGCTTCCCGCTGAGCCCTCTGGGGGGGAGTGTATGGGTGACCCCCACAACAGCCACGGACAAGCAGAGCGCTCAGCGGGAGCAATTAACATAGCAGTGTGATCTATGGACTGATAACAATATGTAGATGTGCCTTGTAACCTCTTTTGTCCTACAGCTCCGGAGCAGAGGCGAATTCCGGCCAGTAATCTTCCTATTGTTATGTGTGACTCTCAAATGCAAATGTCCATACCTACTGCTGTGAATGCATTGTCTGTAGTGGGGTATAAAAACTGCATATGCTCTGTAACTCTCTCTCTCTGACCACTGCTTCTGACACACGCATTCCGTGTCTCAACATGAGAGCCTGAGAGCTCGCTCCGGCGCGCCTGCATGGCGCTGGGGTGAGTTCTGTGATGGCGGTATGATTAATAAACCCCCTTAAAAACTCTCAGTTCGCTCCTTATTATTTCATGCCGCCACCCCCACAACAGCCACGGACAAGCAGAGTGCTCAGCGGGAGCAATTAACATAGCAGTGTGATCTATGGACTGATAACAATATGTAGATGTGCCTTGTAACCTCTTTTGTCCTACAGCTCCGGAGCAGAGGCGAATTCCAGCCAGTAATCGTCCTATTGTTATGTGTGTCTCTCAAATGCAAATGTCCATACCTACTGCTGTGAATGCATTGTCTGTAGTGGGGTATAAAAACTGCATATGCTCTGTAACTCTCTCTCTCTCTCTGACCACTGCTTCTGACACACGCATTCCATGTCTCCTGACGAGAGCCTCTGGGCCCGCTCCGGCGCGCCTGCACGGCGCTGGAGTGGGTGTTGTGATGGCGGTATGATTAATAAACTCCCTTAAAAACACCCAGTTCGTTGCATATTATTTCATGCCGCCACATTGGTGACCCCGAGAAAGCACACGCTTTGTGCAACGCAACCTTCTGGTCTGGACAGCCACACTGGTGACCCGACCAAGAAAAGAACACGCTGGCAGCCCCCGGCGGTGACTCTCCAACGACAAGCGAACGCAGCAGCCTGACGCAAATAGACTGCCCTCCCTTCTGCTACAGGGAGATCTCGACGCAGAGCCACCACTAGGCGAACTCTCCGGAGCTCATCCACGACCGGGAAAGCTGCAGAAAGCGTCATTGTGCGATCCCCCCCGCCTGAGATCTGCACATCCACGCTGGGACCGGCCGAGGGACAAAGATCGTCTACTCCCTCTCACCGCTCCTCCGCAACCACATGAGCCCGAAGGACAAAGATCGTCTCCTCCCTCTCACCGCTCCAACGCACCATGACCCGACACAGCGAACTACACCAACAGCTTCAACAGGGATGACCATCGGCGCCGACAGTGCTGATCTCCAGCAAGCTCCCTGACCCTGACTCGCCTCTACAGTGGACCTGCCATGCTCCGAACCCCCGCGCGCACACCGGGGGGTTACGAGGATGGCGCACCACGCACGGGACAATAACGGCTCCACAGACTGCCATCGTCCTTCGCCGCTGCACACAGAACCTTCAGGGTTGCTCACACACCTGAAGCACGCACACAGCTCGCTCACAGGATTTTGTACGGGTCTCAGCCACGGCGCACAAAGGGAATTCAGCCGCCTGCTGTCCCCGAGGGCTTTAGGGCTGCGCGTGCACCTAAAGTCAACACGCCAAGTCCCTCACACAGCTGCAGCTCCTTTTTTCTTCATAGCCGCGAGAGGAGTCAGAGACAAATTTTTCTTCTTACAGCTGCTGTGGACCTCCGCACGTTCAACGGGACAGCCCCTCAACATCGCGGATCCACAGGCAATTTTTGCGCTGCCCAGACAACTTCGCTGTCCCGGGCCGGCACTTGCTACCCCCACCCCCCCTCCCTCCACCGCCGCCTGCAGTGAGCTTTCCCTGCAGCTCGCTCCCAAAGCCGGACTATCGAGGCCTCAGCTTCCCGCTGAGCCCTCTGGGGGGGAGTGTATGGGTAACCCCCACAACATACTGGGACAAGCAGAGCGTTCAGCGGGAGCAATTAACATAGCAGTGTGATCTATGGACTGATAACAATATGTAGATGTGCCTTGTAACCTCTTTTGTCCTACAGCTCCGGAGCAGAGGCGAATTCCGGCCAGTAATCTTCCTATTGTTATGTGTGACTCTCAAATGCAAATGTCCATACTTACTGCTGTGAATGCATTGTCTGTAGTGGGGTATCAAAACTGCATATGCTCTGTAACTCTCTCCCTCTCTGACCACTGCTTCTGACACACGCATTCCGTGTCTCCTGACGAGAGCCTCCGGGCTCGCTCCGGCGCGCCTGCACAGCGCTGGAGTGGGTGTTGTGATGGCGGTATGATCTTTAAACTCCCTCAAAAACTCTCAGTTCGTTGCATATTATTTCATGCCGCCACATAAGCGTTCATAAAACATATACCTGTTGAGTCAGTACTGCAGAAGCCCCGAGATCAAAACGTCGCCAATGCCGGTAGCTAGCCAGTGGTTAGTAGTTAGTATGCTAGCGATTTAGCACAATTCGCTCGCTTTTCTTTGCATTTTCAGATGAAACAAAGAGTCCATCACCACAAAGGTATTGTGGTTTGCTAATCGAGACAATAAATCCAACTCTAGAACTGCCTATTTTTTTTAAAAACTGAAATAGCTTCACGATGTTTATACAAGGGCAGACTTAAAGCTGAATAAAGCTTTTTTTTTCAAAAGGGTGGGACTTCCAGGTCAGGTAAGAAAATCTTTTCAAACAGCGCCTCACTGTGGAAATTAAGGTATCCAACACAGTACTGCAGTTGTCACTGAGAGTTACTTGACAGTAATTTAGTGCTAGTAATTAACGGTTACATGAACAACTTTGAAGTGGAGTGATACCCAGTGAAATGGTTGGAGTGCAATTATTGTGGATTTTAGTAACTCCTGGAGTCCCTATTGTCCAATCAATTTGCCCCATCGGAACTAACTGTTGTATAATATGTTTTAATTTATCAACATTATTTTGTAGAAATCTGTTTTTACCTTGACATGAAATAACTTTTTTGTAAATATTTGTCAGAAAGACTAATTGTATTGACAGGTTGTCATTCCTAAAAACAAGAAAAGGAAGAAAAATCCAAGGAGATGGATACTGCTTAAGAACCTAACTACTCTGCCAAATGTTTTCTAAGTGACATTTAAATTTGAAAATTACTGGATTCACCCAAGGGCAACGTGGTGGAAGAGTGGTTAGCATTGCAGCAGAACAGTAACTCACCCTTGGCCGGGGGATCCTGGGTTCGATCCCAGCCCCCGACCAACAGTGATCTGTGTGGAGTTTGCATGTTCTCCCCGTGTCTGCCGGGATTTCTCTGGTTTCCTCCCACATGCCAAAAACATGCAAGTTAGGTTAATTGGCATCAAATGGGGATTCTAAATTGTCTTTAGGTGTGAATGGTTGTCTGTTTCTGTGTTGGCTCTGCGATGGACTGGCGATCTGTCCAGGGTGCACCCTTCCTCTCGCCCAAAGATGCTGGGATAGGCTCCAGCCCCCCCCCCCCCCCCCCCCATGACCCGAAAAGGATTAAGTGGAAGAAGATGGATGGATGGATTCACCCATGCACAGTAGCTAAAACTGTGCTTCCCCATAGTAAAACATTTCTTGGTGATCAGTTGTAAAATTATCAGTCCCTCTGTAGGCTCAATTTTTTTTGTCACTATCTGCTTCAACACTGAGGAGAGTGACGGAGAGGCGGAGCTACCTGATTGGCTGGTCTGGGGCGGAAGTGCGTCTGGTGTCCCAGCTGTGCTGAAAACAAAACAAGACGAGCTGCGACTGGTGAGTGTTCTATAACAGAGGAGCTTCATGCAGTTATTACATAGCATCTAGATATTCAGTGTGCACAGCGTATCGGCGAGACTGTTTCTGTGTTAAAATCCTGCGTGTTGGGCTGCTTGTTAAACAGTAGTGTGGGTGTCCTTGTGCTGAGCTCACGTGTGAGATGTTATGTAACACAGACTGCACAAAGCATGCAGACACTCCAGCCCGCCTCTGCTGTTGTTTTGGTGCATTAATCCTGCACACCATCCTATTCTCTCCATTAACCCCACATAAAGATGCTGTAAATACATTTTGCTAAAGCTAAAGATGCATTCATTTATAAACCGCTGTAAACAAATTGGGAGCTTATCTTCCAGCTTGGATTAGCTTCTGTAACATTATTATGCTGGGAAATCAGCATACCTCTTTTTGATTATGAACACTTGAGTTTTGTTCTTATGCCTTTAGATACGTGGCTAAAATGAAATCAAGTGCACAAGATAATGTCAGAATGTCACAGAATGACATTTTACCTCTTTTCTCAGAGCAGTGTAACTGTTGATTAATGGTGGAAAAGAAAACCAATTAGAAACCATATCTAAAATGGTATTTGTTTTCACAAAATAACGGTGTGCCTTGGCAGTGCTACAAGAACACTGCAGGAGAGACGGAATTCATACATTTTCTTGACAGCTTACACAGTTCAGGGTCACTGGGAGTAGTCGGGCCTATAGCAGTTGTTTTCAACAAGAGATGCAATACACCCTGGACACGTCACCCATCCACTGTTGGGTCAGCACAGGAAAGACAGTCGACTCTCCACATCTATACCTAGAAAGACCAGCTAATCTAATGATTTTTTCTTTGAACTGTACAAGGAAACCAAAGCACCCATGTAGGCAGGCACAGGGTACAAATTCCACACAGAAAGTCTCTGCCAGGGTTGGAGACCCTATCCATGAGGCAGGACTGCAAACCGTCACTGTTCCACCCTGACATGGATGTTATTATTTGTAATGGACTACTTGCACAAAGACTTCTGTCTTTTGCGTGTTCTGGTGCTCTGATGATTTGTGGTGCTCTATCGAATAATGCTACCATAGCGTCAGTCGACAGCAGAGTCCATCGATTTATGCTACTTTGTCAAAAACTACTACCGTTGCTTATCAATAAGATTTGTGTACATCTCCTAACGACAAAACAAGCTATGTTACATATTTATTTACTTTACAAACAAGGTCACATACTATTAGAGCTTGAGCAGCATGTTTTGATTGTGACATTTTTTATGGTAACACATTTTGATATAGTAATATTTTCCATCAAATAATCCTCCCAGTAGATACATGAGCTATTTTACACCTCCAGACACTTCAAGGGCACCATCAGAGTATGGGGAGCATGTTTTTTTTTGTAACTTAAGATTTTTATTCATTTTTCATTATACGTATATATTGCATTCAGATCACAGTCTACATTTAAAAAAAACAAAGGGGCTAGAGTAAAAAAGAAAAAGGAGAAAAAAAAAAGGGGGGGGGGACAAATGTTGGAGCATCAAGTTTTTAGTTTCCATCTCTTAATTCTTCTGGTTTTTCCAGCGTCTTTGGTTATTCTTTCAATATCTGTCTCGTTGTTGCACTTTGTAGTGTGTCCATTTCCGCCATTTTTTTCCCCATAGTCCTTCTTGCATTCTTTGTCGATATGTTAGTTTTTCCATCATATGTATGTCCTCAATAATGTCAGTCCATTGCTCTTGGTCAGGAAGAACTTCTGATCGCCATTTTTTTGTGATTGTTTTTTTACATGCAATCAACAAGATTTTAACTAGATATCTGTCCTCAGCCTGTATAACATTGTCTCTTTTAAGATCACATAGGTACATCAAGTTACAGTTCATTGGTATATTATATCCTAATATCCTCTGTATTGTCACATGTATAGATTTCCAGAATGATGAGATTTTGCAGCATTTCCAAAACATATGCGAGTGGTCTGCATTTTGAGCCCCACATCCCCTCCAGCATAAAGATTGGGTATTTGTATACTTTCCTTGAATCTGTGGTGTAATGAAAAAGCGAATCAGGTTTTTCCATCCAAATTCCCTCCATGTTCTTGAATTTGTTGACGTGTGTTGTGTTTTCCATATTTCCTGCCAGCTTTCTTCTGTTATGTTTAAATTGAGCTCTTTCTCCCATTTCTCCTTTATATAGTTACTTGAATGATTGTTTGCCATAAGTTTCTGATATAGCTTTGAAATAATTCTTGTTTTATTTCCTGTATATGAGCTTAAAATGAATTGTATAATCTCGCTCACATCTGTTTGGAGGTTATGCCTAATCTTCTTCATATAATAGTCTCTCATCTGCAGATATCTGAAGAATTCCGATCTTTCTAATTTAAATTTTCTCCTGATATTTACAAAGCTCCCGAGATCTTTTTTTCCGATATTGCCCCATGCTGTGATTCCCTTGTTCACCAGATTTTGTATCCCCTATCTTGTTTTGCCGGTTCAAACTGACTGTCAAATGCTACCCATTTCAATAGTTTTATGTCTTCCTTTATATTATACTTTTGTACTATTTTATACCACAGTTCTAAAGTAAATTTAGTGATTGGGTCTATTTGTTTGATTTGCTTATATGCATCTTTATCTCCTATTATGCTTTGTACTGGGAGTCCCTCAATTTCCTTTTCCATTTCTTTCCATTTTGCCTCATATCCCTCGTCGCACCAACATATGATATATCTTATTTGTGCTGAGTAGTAATATTCCTTTAGACTCGGTAGGCCCATGCCTCCTTTCTCTTTTGGTAACTGGAGAGTTTTATATTTCACTCTTGGTTTTTTACCTCCCCAAACAAATCTCGATATCATCCTGTCCTACTTTGAGAATTGGGCACCTGGAATCTCTGTTGGTAGAGCCTGGAAGAGGTAAAGTAATCTAGGTTGTATGCTGATTTTGACTGTCTCAATTTTTGAATTCAGATCCATATTTAAGATTGACCATCTATCAATATCTTTTTTTATTTCTTGTTCCAACCTATCATAGTTTGCTTTATAGATTTTGCTTAGATCTTTAGGTATGTTCACTCCAAGGTATTTTATTTCTTTTTGTTTCCAGTTTAGTTTGATCTTATCAGTTATCTGGTTTAGAGGGTTATAGTGGAATGTCAGTATTTGTGTTTTTGTTATGTTTATCTTGTATCCTGATAATTTTCCAAAATTTTCTATCAAGTTCATCATTTCCATTATTGATTCATCTGGTTGTTCAAGGTAAACTATAATATCGTCTGCAAATAGCCCAATCTTGTGTTCCGCCCCCTTTATTGTTACACCTTTTAATTTCTTATTTTGTCGTATCGCTTGAGCCAGTGGCTCTATGAACAGAGCAAACAAGGTGGGCGATAAGCAGCATCCCTGCCTAGTTGATCTTTGTATATTTACTTTGTCTGTTAAGCTACCGTTTATCTTGATTCTTGCCACAGGTTCTTGATACAGCGTCCTTATGCATTGTACTGATTTTTCGTTAAATCCAAAGCGTTCCAGCACACTATATAGGAATTTCCAGTTAACCCTGTCAAATGCTTTTTCTGCGTCTAAACTCATTATTACTGCGCTTTTCTTTTCTTTATGTATTTGATTAATTATATGTATTGTTCTCCTGATATTGTCATGTGTTTGGCGTCCCTCTATGAAACCAGTTTGATCATCTTCTATCAATTCCGTCAAGAATGTCTTTATTCGTTTACATATAATTGTTGTATATATTTTATAATCCACATTTAATAAAATGCAATGCTCCGTACTGTGGGTGTTTATATATTTACATATTTATTCCATCTAGCTACAATGCTCTGCACTGTGTGTTCATATATTCATATATTTATTCCATCCAGCTACAATGCTCTGCACTGGGTGTCTGTGTGTGTGTGTATATATATATATTTTATAGTAATACGTACATATGTATATTAGCTGCTCTTGCTTGCTTGTTTTTTTTTGTTTGTTTTTTTTCTTGCCTTCTGATTGTTGCTCTGAGTGTTGCTATCCCTGTGCTGTTGCAATCCTGGAATTTCCCCTTTGTGGGACTAATAAAGGCTTATCTTATCTTATCTTATCTTATAAAGAGATTGGCCTATAGTTTCCGCATTGTTCTCTATCTTTCCCTGGCTTTAAAATGACTGAAATAATGGCTTCGTTCCATGATGGAGGTATTTTGTTGTTGTTCAACGTCCAATTAAATGACTTTAGAAGCTGTGGCATGAGTTCTTCTATAAACAGTTTATAAAACTCAGATGGGTATCCATCACTACCTGGTGATTTACCATTTTTAAGTGACTTAATCACATCTCTGATCTCTTGTGTTGTTATTTCTGCTGTTAGCTTTTCATTTTGTTGATTTCCTATTGATGGCAAGTCCAATGTGCATAGAAATTTTTTAATATCTTTAGTATTTGTTTCTTCAGGTTGCGAGTATAGTTCTTGGTAGAAATTATGGAATATTTCTTCGATGTTTTCTGGGTTAACTGTGGTTTTATTTGTGGTGGGGTCTTTAATCTTATATACATTATTCATTGTTTGTTGTTTTCTTAACCGTTTTGCCAGCAGTTTTGTGGCTTTTGGTCCCGTTTCATAATATTTTTGCTTTAGATATCTATTTTTCCTTTCAATTTCATCCATTTGTGTTTCTTTTATCTTTATTTTTTCTTCTTTAATTTCTTGATATATTTTTGGGTCATTTGTGCTTTGATGTTTATGTTCTAATTCCCTCAGTCTCTCACATCTTTGTTCATATGCTTCCAGTTTAGTCTTATTTGCTTTTCCTGTTTCAACAATTAATTTACCTCTTAACACAGCTTTTAGTGCATCCCATAGTATTTAGTATTGTTGGGTCCACTTCTTCATTGTCATTCTCTTGGATATATTCATTTATGTTTACTTTTATTCTTTCTTTCATTTTATCATCATTTAACAGTCCTACATTAAGTTTCCATGTTGTTTGTCGTTTTCTATTGTTTAAATTTATTTCCATGTATATAGGATTATGATCTGATATTTCTGCCCCTCCAATCCAACAATTTCTCACCCTGTGTCTGTCACCTTCATTCATAAGGAAGTAATCTATTCTAGAGTGTACTTTATGGACTGCTGAATAATGTGTATAGTCTTTTTCGAGTGGGTGCAGGTCCCTTCAAATGTCTACCATACCCATTTCTGCCAGTGAGGTTCTTATGAATTTTGTTACATGTTTTTTTGTCTTCTTAACACTTGTTGTATCAATTTCATGATCCATGACAGCATTTAAGTCTCCTCCACAAATTAGGACTCCTTCACTGTGTGTTGCTATGAGATCAAACAGTTGTTGAAAAAAACCCTTGTCACTTTCTGGTGGGGCATAGATGTTCACTAATGTGATCTGCATTCCATCTATGCTACCCTTTATTATTACATACCTGCCTTCTTTATCCTGGATTTCCTGTTCACATTCAAATTGTATTTTATTTGAGATTAGTATCATAACCCCCCTTTTAGTTCCTCCCTTAAATGAACTGTAGTAGGAGTTCTTATAGCCAAATCTCTTTAGTTTCACATGTTCTGTCTTGCTCAAATGTGTCTCTTGCATAAATATAATTTCGGCTTTTTCTTTCTTGAATTTTCTTATTATTCTTTCCCTTTTAACAGGTGAGTTCAGACCATTCACGTTTAGTGTTATTATCTTAAGATTTTTACCCATAATCATGTTTTTCCATTTTTTTAACTTGTGCTCCTAGCCCCTTTAACAACAAAAATAACACATATTTATATAAAAACACATTAAAAAATCTCGACCTCCGTACTTTGGGCCTTTCTTCTGCCCACTGGTCCCTGTTGGTGGGTGGAGGGATTGTCCTCACCGAGTGTAGGGCCCTCCCTAGACCTGTATTTACTATCCAAGAAATAGTCATTAGTCTAGAAATGTCCAACAAATATCACTTAAACCTCTCCTAGCCGTCTGTTTCTCTTTTACCTTGTCTTCTTGGCCTTCATTTCTTCTGTGTCTTTCTTAATCTTTGTTATAATCTAGGCTTTCAGTTGAAAGCCTTGTAGTCTTTCCTGGGCCCGCTGCGCCACGTCTCCCCCCGTCTTTTGCCGTTCACTCGCCTCCACTCCGGCTGTCATGATGCGTTCAGGGCCTCCGCTGCTCCTACCGTTTCCTCCGGCACGTACACCTCAAGGCCCCGCTCCATCATGTCCTGCGCTGCCTCTCTGGCTGTGTTGTAGGTTCTTACGCCGTTCTCCCAATGAATCCTCATCTTCGTTAGCGGCGTTTGGAATCTAATTTTTTTTTCTTTCAGCGTTTTTTTAATGTTGGCATATTTCTTCCGCTGCTGCACAATTTCCGCCGGGTAGTCATGATCAAAGAATATCTGCTTGTCGCCGATTCGTATCTTTTTTTTTCCACGCTCGTGTCAGGATTCTTTCCTTTACATCATATTTCAGAAAGTTTACCACAACTGACCTGGGTGTAGAGCGTGGGTTCGGGTTCTGTGCCGAGGCTCTGTGCGCTCGTTGAATCTGCAGATCCGCTTCGCTGGGCAGTTCCAGCTCTTTTTTTAAGAACTGATCCATGAATTTCGTCATCGAGTTGCCTTCAATGCCCTCCGGGATCCCGAAGATGCGTATATTGCCCCGTCTGGACCTGCTCTCCAAGTCGGTTACTTTCTCCTGCATCCTCTGCATTTGTGCCGTCAGGGTCTGCAGCTGTTCGCTTGCCTCGCTATTCCAATCTTCCAGCTCTGATATTCGGGCCTGCGCTTCTGTCATACACGCCCGCTGGGAGCGCAGCTCCTCCATGTTTTCTGCTAGCTTGCGCTCCATTTCTCTTCGGAGGCCCATAATTTCTTCCTTAATCTCTTTTTTCAGCTCCTCCTTAAGAGCCGCTAAATCCTGTTGTAGCTGCCGTTTGAAGTCTCTCAACTCTTTACCCAAACTGGCGATGCCAGTGTTCATGGTATCGAGTTTTGTGTCTTCCATTTTCTCTGCTGTGGTCACCTCGTTTTTTTGGGCCCCGTGTTCAGCGGTTTCTCCTGCGTTGTTGAAGAGGAATTCTTTAATTTTACTCTGCTTTTGTCCTTGTGCCCGGCTCCTTCGTGTTTTCATCCCTTAGTTTATTGATCCGCTTATGTCGAGTTGGCCATTTACCGATGATTTTTAATCCGGCTAGGGAGAGCTCTCTGTTTAAGCGTTATGTCTCTCCGCCATCTTCCCGGAAGTGTCCGGGAGCATGTTTTGATAATCTATTTACATATTCTGAAAATTACTATGAATCATGAATCAAAGAATAATTTCATAATTCTGCCTACTGTACAGGAACTTTCTAAAGTTGATTAAATATAGCTTACCTTAAAATTACGATTTCTGAAAGGCTGCTTAATTTTAACTGCGCCACAGACATTGCATTATTAAAATTTTCTCCAGCAAAGTAGCATGAAATGATAGACGTAGAAATGGAGCTCAGAGAATGAGTCTACGTGTGCGCACAAACGCAGGCTAACACATCTCGATAAGTAGCACCGATTTATGGAACACTGGCTCAGTCACATTCTTTCTCTGTGTTCTATACTGACTGTGAATGAGAGCTCAACAAAATTTAAGATAAGTAGTTTTCTGTGGATTAGTAAAATGATCAATATTCGCTGTTATAAAGATGGGGAACATGCTGGATAACTGTTGGACTATTAAGATGATACTAGCTTTTATTTTGTTATAACCAATAAATTTAGCTTTTGTTGTTGTGTTGCCATGGTAGCAGAGTCCCAATGAAGGACATCAGAATCAGAATCAGAATAAGTTTATTGCCAAGCACATTTACAAGTAAATAACAGGTAAATATACGAGGAATTTGACTTGACACTGAAAACGTCATAAATGACATTCTCAATGACGCGGCGAGCCGTGGAGGCGCCTGTCAGCAGGAGGGGAACAGTAGGCAGAGGGGGAGGATGGACACAGTAGGAGAGAGAAAAAAGCATTGTTTATCAGAATAAAGTTCATATATGACCGATATTATGATTACAAGAAAAAAACTCTCAATGCACAATTAGCAAACAATAGAATCCGCACAATGACACAAAGAGAGCAGTGAGTGAATGTCTTCAGTCAGAATGTCTTCAGTCAGTATAAGACATGAAGACATGAAGACTATGGCAGGTTTGGACGTTAAATATATAGGACTACAGAGGACAGTCACCTTGACTGATGTTCCAAATTTTGTGACTCCAGGACTTTCCTAACCCTCTAAACAAAGTCGTGGACGTTGAATAGCAAGGAATCCCTTTCCAGGACAACCGCAGTGAAGGAATGGTAAACGTGACTTTCATTTAGGATCATACATGCGCTCTGATAAACGTCAGAAACTTTCATGTCCTTCTTGCAACCAGTGCTTGAGTAATTAAAAAAACAATTTGGTGTAATACGTTCTTTGTCTACTTGGTGGCTCTATAATTTTTTGTAAATGTTTTTATATAGGAGTGTTCAGGGTTGGACTAATATCCATCGTACAAAATTTGGCGACAGCCAGACAACATGTGTCCGAGTTATAACTATCCTGTGTTTTATGGCAAGGAGTCAAACTTCGCCGTGTTGCTGTGGCAACACCTTTGAGCTTTTGCGAGACATTTATACAACTTTTAATGCCCCACGCCTGTTATGTATCGGGCAGGGATGGAAGAATTAGACCCAAATGCAGGCTATTCCAGTTCACAAGGGTTTCACTCTGTGTGTGTGTGTGTGTGTGTGTGTGTGTGTCACGTTTATAGGACATCATAGGATGGCCTATGATCTCTGCCTGATCATCATAGGACGTCCTATGAACTCAGGCATCATAGGACTCGTGATGCCATCATAAAGATATTAGCGATGCTGTCATAAAGATATGATGTCTATATGACGGCACATAGACAAATGTGCCTTTATGATGTCATATAGACCATCACTCACGATGCCTAGACTAATGTGTCTTTATGATGTCATATGGCTCAAAATTGGCAAGGTGAATAAGTCACAGGGCCAGTCTTTACAGCGCGTGCGTGTTTTCTGCACAACAGATTTCTGCAGCCATGGCCAATTCTACGTTGCTGCGCGCAGAGTTGCCAGATCAAGCAGTCTTCGTATTGTTGCTCAAGGTGAAGAAACTAAGCAAAAGCGTCGCTTTCTCAGTAATGTCGTTTTTAGAGGTGCTGACACAGTAAAAATGTGTAACCTTGAAGAATGCCAGTCTACACTACAAATGTGTAAAATGCCAAGCAAAACGCTGATTTTCTCCGGGTGCTCCGGTTTCTTGGTTTCTACGGGAACAACACAGCCATCTGAGACAGGAGGAGACCCTTCAGCAACGGGCATGCAGAAATACTTGCTTATACTTGGTTTCTACGGGTATGCACGGGTATGTACTAGTATTAAATAATGAGATAAAAGCGCAGCACGATGGCTGAAAAAACACTGAACTTAAACTCAAGGGAATAAACTACAAGAACAAGGGATCAAAGATTACAAACCAGGACACTCGAAGACACAGAGGATGATACCAGAACAGGAACAATGTCGTGGCATTAGAACAGGAGGGGAGAGCTCAACTTATATTAAAACTAATGATTAAACATACAGAACAGCTGGGACACACAGTGTACCCAAAGGAGGCACATGGGTCCGCCCTCCAGTGGGCTCACCATCTGCAGGAGGGATCATGGGGGTCATGGTGCTATGTGAACTGGGCCGAAGTCTGGGCTATTCAGCCTGGACTAATGCCCCTGTGACCCGGATCCCTGGATAAGTGGTAGAAGATGGATGGATGGACGGGACACACAGAGGCAAATAATTGGGGTAATGAGGTAGCATAACAAAGTGTAAATTGTAAATTGTAACTACTAACCGGAAGGGACACCACAACAATAAAACTAAACAAGGACAAGAGAGGAAGTACTTCAAAATAAAAAAGATAATTAAACAGGCTAGGAAGGTAGACAAGACATGAGGGATGCAAGAGCTAAGAAACTAGACCAGACTAAATAATAAAATAAACTGATGCCTAAACAGAATAAACCATAATGATAACAATAAACTCAAACGCAACAAACTCAAAGGGTGGAGCATGATCAACTAGAAAAGCACTCGGAGAGCGCAGACCTCCGCCAAGCGCCACAATTCCCCCCATACAGTGTTTGTGTGTACGTTTTCACATTCCTTGAGCATGTAAACATATGACTAGCAATTGGATTCACAATGACTATTTGTTTATTTGACAGGGACAGTGCAATAAACACACAATTAATCAATGACAATCAATCTGATAGTGATAGGATTAGTGGTTCAGTAGTAAAAGCATTGCCTCCTTGGCGGAGGTAATAAACTGAAGTGTTGCTGTTGTGTCCATCTCCTCCACTGACGGATGCAAATTGGGTAGACAGGTTGCCGTGGGTTTTATATTATATTGTAACATGCTGCTCGACATAGCGGCGTCCCACCGGGAGGTTCGAACTCACGCCTCCCGCTCCGGAGTCCCGCACTCTAGCTGTGTCGCCAATAGGGTCAACCCACTTGGCAAGCCAAATAGGGTGCTCATATTGAGTTCGCTACAATATTATTGTTTTGGGGGTTGCGCTCCGCGGCAAACGACAATTTAGAAGCTTCGCCGGCAGAGAGCTCGTTTTTGCGCAGCGCCTATGGCTGGCCGGGGAATTTCTGCCAAAGAATCCGTTGGCGGACAGCTGCCCGTGTGAGGTTTTGCAGTTGCACGCTGGCAGGCCCAGGCCAGCAGTGTTTTCCGCGTCCTTTTGTGCCTAAAACGTTGAAGAACGCAGAGTTTGTGTTGCAGACACGACGACCAGCGCCCTCCATTGCGCCTGCGCACATGTTGAAAATGGCTGTATGTCACAGTGTTGAATGAAAAATGCTTTAAAAAAATTCCTGTATCCAGACGGTGAACCGGATCACCCCCAAAATTTAATTAGTTCTTCCTTGTACCATTTCCAACAACGCCTGAAAGTTTCATGGAAATCCGTCCAAGACTTTTTGAGTTATCTTGCTAACCAACAGACAGACAGACAGACAAACAAACAAACAAACAGACAAACCCCGGCAAAAACATAACCTCCTCCTGGCCTTTCGGCCTGGCAGAGGTAAAAATCATGCTCCCCTGACAATGCCGATAGATGCTCCCATGCGAAAATGAGCTTAATAGAACTTGTTCACTAGGAGAAGTTTGTTGAAATGCAAGGGCAGGAATTCGCCTCCACTTACAGGCAAGATGGTGCACTTCCTGTTGGGTGTGGGTCACGGTCCCAGTGATGTTTTATGCATGCCTCTTGATGTGATAGACACCTTAGCCGTATTTCGTGTCTCTATGGCAAACTTAAGTGTTGGTGGTCTCCAATGACTTTTCGTACAGGGGCCCCCAGGGGCCAGTTTTTTGGGCAGGCCCTTATTTTTTCCAATTTACAAAATTTTTCACCAGTTCTGGGCTGTGGACAAAAACTGGTTCATTTTCATTAATGTTGAGAACGTCAAAAACTCATTTAGATGCGTTTTAGATGCAGGCTTTGTCACAAACCGAGCCGGTGTTTTCCTGTAGGCTTGGTTCTGACTGTTCTCTGTGGCTCAGGTATTGGGTTTATTATGTATTATGTTTTCTTTTGAGTTCTTGTTGTTTTTATGTCTGTGTTCTTTTTCTTTTCCATGCCTGTAGCCGCTGCCCTGGCCGGTGGCTGTTAGGCAGCCTCTTTGACCCACATTCATGTGGGCGTTGTCTAACATTCGCCGGTCCGACCATGCCCCCTCTCTCTTGACAGCCAGCTGATTGCTCCCCGGTAATTGTCTTTCCCGCGCCTCGCCCAGGTGTGCCCAATTTGTGGTGCCAGCAGTGTTTGTACTTAGGCAGCCTTTACCAGTCAAACACTGCTGGACCATTGTGCGCTACATACGGTCGTTAATCACCGTATGACTGCCTGTTTGCTAGAAGAATTGTGTTTTGCTCATTGGACGCTTGGACTTTCGGACTGCTCCTGCACTGTAAGGTAATCTGTTGCGTTTCTCCGTGCAGTCAACTGCTACGCTACCGCTCCTATACTGTGGGTTTATTGTTGGCATTTTGCCGTGCAGTCGACTGCTACGCTTTGGCTGGTTAGCCCAGGTTTTCCTCTTCAGTCAGTTGAGCCTCCTTGAGGTCTCCCAGTTTCCCGAGCTAAAGACATTAATTGTATTGTTTGTTTTTGTGGCCACTGTGCACTGTGGTCTGCCTGCGGCATGTTATTGTGTGATGCCCTTAAGTGCACCCTGTTCCCTTTGTTTTATGTCTTTATTTTTGAACTGTCAACTTTTGTGTTCAATAAATGTGTTGTGGTGAAATCCTGCGCTTAAATCCATTCTTCCTTCTCCTCCTCCGTGCGCTGCATAAAAGCGCACAAGGAGGTTCATGACAGGCTTAAAAAAAATAAAATAATAAACATGTGTGATTACAATAGGGCTCTCACCCAGTGGGCTCGGGCCCTAATAAAAACTTAATAGCCTGAATGAGTGAGGGAGGTCATGTTCCGAGTAGACAAACCTGGAGTGAGAGCCTCAATGGAGATAGCAGAGACAGTCAATGACAGCAATGCATCAGATCAAAGCAGCAGCAAGCAGTGAAGATGGGGACACATTCAGAAGACCATGGATAAGTCATGATGGCATTCAGCCAGGGCTTGACATTAATACCCACTCACCTGCCCCTGGCGGGTATATTTTGGCTCTGGCAGGTAAGACAGCGACTCCCACTAGCCACTTTGGCGGGTTTTAGTTTTCTCAAATGACAGCTAAATAATAAACCTATTGCAGAGTGAGACTACAAAACTACAACTCCCATAACCACTATCTGCAATGAGTGTCTTCTCATTGGTCCACTGTCAGCCAGCTGCAGCCCAGGAGTCTGGCTCCGCAGGTTGGCTCATTTTCTTTCCAGTCAAGAAACGAACATGAACAGACAGCAGTCGCTCTCAGTGATCAGATCACAGGGACAACTGCCCCTGATCTCCCGTTGTTCCAGTGGTGAGAATAACCTGTGCTCTCCCCCAACATCAGCTCCTACCTCTGTGGTTAAATATGATTATTTTTAGAGCAAGAAATTCCCATTTACTGTCCGCAATTGTGCAAATTTAAGTTTCCGTATGACAGAGACGCTCTTCGCCCACCTCCACCCCCTGGTGGGACCAGCGATGGACCCACTTCAGTTTGCTACCAGCATGGCATAGGGGTGGAGGATGCAGTGATCTTCCTCTTACATTGTTCCCTGTTCCACCTGGAGAAACTTGGGAGCACTGTGAGGATCATGTCCTTTGATTCTTCCAGTGCTTTTTTTTTTTTTTTTTTTTTTGTTACTTATTTGTACCCGTAGGTAGATTTGGTTTGCAGTCTGGTGACAAGCCACCGGCTGCCGGTCGCTGCGTGCGCGAGCGCCCTAAACCTACATGTTTTTGGTATGCGGGAGGAAACCGGAGAAATCCCGGAGTAAACCCACGCAACACGGGGAGAACATGCAAACTCCACACAGCTCACTGTTGGTCGGGGGCTGGGATCGAACCCACGATCTCATGATCCCCGCGATCCCCCGGCCGAGGGTAAAACTGTGCTGCCACAGTGCTAAACCACTGCGCCACCGTGCAGCCACCGTGCAGCTTTCAACACCATACAACCAGTGATCCTGAGGGACAAGCTGCTGTGTGCAGAGGTGTACCAGCACCTATCATCGTGGATCCTGGACTACCTCACAGACCGACCACAGTTTGTGGGAACCCAGGACTGTGTGTCTGACACCATCATCTGCAGTATGGGGGTCCCCCAGGGAACAGTTCTGGCTCCCTTCCTGTTCACCCTCTACACTGCTGACTTTTCACACAACACATCACACTGCCATCTACAGAAGTTCTCTGACGACTCTGCGATCGTCGGCCTCATCTCTGATGGGGATGATGTGGAGTACAGAGGACTTACACTGTCCAGGACTTTGTGGACTGGTACCTGCGGAGCTGCCTCCAGATCAATGCGAGGAAAACCAAGGAACTGGTGGTGGACTGCTGCAGGTGAAGACAAGTCCCCACAGCACTGGTAAACATCCAGGGAACAGACATTGAGATGGTGACATTTTACAAGTACCTGGGTGTTCACCTGAACAATAAACTGGACTGGTCACACAACACCAACGCGCTCTACAAGAAGGGGCCGCACGGGCTGTACCTTCTGAGGAGACAGGTCTTTTGGAGTGTAAAGGGCACTCCTGAAGACCTTCTACGATTCAGTGGTAGCATCAGCCATCATATTTGGAGTGGTCTGCTGGGGCAGCGGCATCATAGCAGCCGACAGGAAGAGACTGAACAAGCTGATCAAAAAAGCTAGCTCTGTTCTGGGGTGACGCCTCAACCCAGTGGAGGAGATTGGAGAGAGGAGGATGGTGTCTAAGCTGTCATCTCTGCTGGAGTCTGAGTCCCACCCCATGCAGGACATGCTGAACGCACTGAGGAGCTCATTTAGCAGTAGACTGTGCCATCCTAAGTGCTTGAGGGAGAGATTCCGCAGGTCCCTCCTACCTATGGCTGCCAGACTTTATAACCTAACCAGGGATGCTCGTAGAGGTCGTATTAAACATACTAAACGTCACAACTTTGCACAAGAGAGATCATCCCCTCCAATACACAACTAAGACAATTACAATTTTTATTGAGGGTGGCAGCAACGCTGTTGATTCAAATGTGAAATATACTGTCTGGGTCCATATTTATATTCTGCTGGGTAATTTAACTAACCCTAATGTTGCTGATACCATCTAGCTGCAATGCTCCTGCACTGTGTATATATCTGTGTACATATTGTATGTATATTCATTTACTGCTTTGACTAACCAGTTCTTATTATCTTATTTACTATTGCTCTGAGTGCTGTTATCCCTTTGCTGCTGTAATCCTGAAATTTCCCCATTGTGGGATTAATAAAGGCTTATTTTATCTTATCATAAACATAATTTTCCAACCACAAAATTGTGGCTAGTAAAAAGGCTGAGTGGCTAGTGACTTTGGAAAATCACTAGCCACAGTGGCTGGTGAGCAAAAGAGTTAATGTCAAGCCCTGCATACAGCCGTGTGTAAGCGGTCCACAAACTGATAGGTAGCAGCAGATTAACTAGGTTTAATGTTCAGTGAAAACAGTCCTGATGAGCACAAAAAAATAAATCTTATATTGAACTGAGAAGTTCCAATATACAACGTCCTCAGCATCAGGGTAGTCAAAACAGAAGAATTAAAGTGATCCTAGGAACAAGATGCATCTTTACAGTATTAGCCTCCTTTTTAACGTTGATTCCAGTCACTACAGTTTAAATATTACAAGTTTTCTCCAAGGTAAACAATAGCACTGTATGATAATGGCTAACTGTTTAAACAAGGAGCTTGGTCTAAATCATTGTGAAACTGTGAAAATGTACATTTCTGTCATAAAACTGTGATGCTGAGCAAAGCAGGGCACAACCATTCTTGGAGAATTTTTTCTCCTGTCTTTGGAAAAGCGCCAAATTAAATATTTTGTATGTACACTTGTGATAAATCTTCCTCGATCTACCGTAATCATCTATCTATAAATGCAAGAAATCTCTGTTTGTGTGTGTGTCTGTGTGTGTTTTCCTCACATATCTCTCAAACCATTCATCAGACTGGCCAAAGATTTTAAACGTGCTTTCCTGAGGTTACGAGGGTGTGCATCCCTGAATATGGAGTCGCTCAGTCAAAATATGTAACTTCTATCAAAAGTATAGCCACAGCTCTGTGACTGCTCTGTGTCTTCATCCCCTGGCTTCAAGAAGTGTGGGCGGGGTTTCGGATTGACTCCGTGCTCATTGGATAATATGCCACATCACGGCCATGCTGATTGGACAGTATGCGGCATCACGACCATGCTGATTGGATAACACACAGCATCACGACCTGTCAGTCACCACAGCGCTTCGCAAACAGATTTTATAAGTGCTATCCCCGAGTATGGAGTTGCTCAGTCAAAATATACTGTATACCATAAAGTAACTGTGATTGCATAGGTCTAATGGATAATTCAGCATGGAGAACACGAGGTGTATGTGTGTGTGTTGGGGGGGGGGCGCTGGTGGGGACCCATGGTGCCGCTGGCACACGGGTAAAGCAGCAACCGAGACTCCTGTTAACAACACCCGGCAACACCAGTGCCCGACAGGGCGCTCCATGATTGTTCGCGGGGAGACACGCTCAGACTGCCCGGTCAGTGGTAGATGGCAGTCCCGATTGCTGCTTCATTGTGGAACGGAATGACCAGATCAACTGCATATTACATGCGGACATATATGCACGCTTTCACTAAATGACAAGATGCAAAAATGCCCAAATAACAAAATAAATCATTTTTATTTAAATATTTACAGACAAATGGGCAACACTGATGCAAAAGTTGCAGCCAAACGGCTTTCTCCTCTGTGTGTATGTGTGTGTGTGTGTGCGCGCACGCGTGCATGTGAGTGTGTGTGTGTGTGTGTGTGTGTGTAAATGGTGACGGATCGGTGCCGCACGTGGATGTCCTGAATCTCCCTCTGGGGATTGATAAAGTATACAAGATACAAATACAAAAAAAAAATAATAATGTGTCACGTTCTGTGCACAGGGGGATTCTGCTGTGTGCAGTCTTGTTGCCTTTTTTCCAGATTTGTAGTGTTGTATTTTTGAGTTCTAATTCCTGTTATTTTATCGTTGGTTGGTTTTTACATATTTTGTATTGTTTCTTAGTATGACTTATTTTCCTGTTTACGTTCATTGGAGTTTTGTTATTTACATATTTGGGTTTACTTGTCTTTATTTGCCATCACATTATATTTATTTCTTCCCGGTTTTCTTCACTTTCTCTCTCTCTCTGGGGTTGCAGTTGTCAGAGGCACTTTTGGGTTTTTCCCTGGTTGTGGGTGGTGCCCCTGTCAAGCTGTCAGCTGTCAACTCTTCTCATGACTCACGGCTGATTCAATTCAATTCAATTCAACTTTATTTATATAGCGCCATTTCACAACAACAGTCATCTCATAGAACTTTCAACTGTAGGGGAAACTCCCACAATTGCAGAAAGACCCCAGCAGTCAGGCAATCCCCTGTGAACAAGCGCTTGGCGACGGTGGAGAGGAAAAAACTCCCTTTTAACAGTCAAAGTCAAAGTGCCTTTATTGTCATTCCATTGCTAAAAAACAATACAACGAAATTGAGATACTGCTCCCTAAAACAAACTATCACACTCACATTCATGAATTTAACATTCTCATAATTACAGCAATAATGCCTAAAACAATGATACCTAAAGAAGTTAAATACAATATGTACATAACAATAATAAAAATATACTGATCAATAAATAAATAAGACCAGCTTATACACAAGGTTACTGCCACAAAATAACCTAAAATAACATCAGCAGTCTATGTGTTAGAGGAAGAAACCTCCAGCAGAACCAGGCTCAGGGAGGGGCAGTCATCTGCTGCGACTGGCTGGGGAGATGAGGGGATAGAGAAGATGAAAAGAACAGACATGTAGAGAGCAAACAGCACGATGGGGACTCAGTCTATGGGAGAGAACAAACAGATGTTAATGACCAGCAAAAATATTTCATTGAGAGTGAAGAAAGGAGTGAAGTCCAGTGCATTATTGGAGGTCCCCTGGCTGTCTAAACCTATTAGCAGCATAACTAAGGGAGGGTTCAGAGACACATGATCCTAATTGTAGGCTATATCAAAAAGGAAGGTTTTAACCCTATTTTTAAAAACAGAGATTGAGTCTGACTCCCGAATCCAGATCGGCAGCTGGTTCCACAGTAGTGGAGCTGGATAACTGAAGGCTCTGCCTCCCATTGTACTTTTGGAGATTCTAGGTATTACAAGTAATCCAGCATTTTGGGAAAGTAGTGCTCTGTTAGGATAATAGGGTAGTATCAGATCTTTTAAATAAAAAGGGGCCTGATTGTTTAGAGCTTCGTAAGTGAGAAGAAGGATTTTAAACTTAATTCTAAACTCTATGGGAAGCCAATGAAGGGAGGCCAGAACCGGAGAGATATGATCTCCCTTTCTAGTACCTGTTAAAACTCTTGCTGCAGCATTTTGGATCAGCTGAAGACTCTTTAAAGATGTTTTAGGAAAACCTGATAATAAAGAGTTACTATAATCTAATCTAGCGCTAACAAAAGCGTGGATCAGTTTCTCAGCATCATTCTGAGACAAGATGCTCCTAATCTTGGCAATATTACGCAAATGATAGAAGGCAGTCTTCGAAACAAATTTAATATGTGAATTGAAAAACAGATCTTGATCAAAAATAACTCCAAGGTTCCTCACAGAACTATTCAGAGAAAGAGTAACCACATCCAAACTAAGAATTTGATTTGGAAAGGTATTTCTAAGGTTTTTTGGACCAACTAGAATGACTTCAGTCTTATCTGAATTTAATAGCAGGAAATTAAAAGTCATTCAAGCTTTGATTTCCTTAAGACAGGCCTCTAACTTGGCTAATTGATTACTGTCATCTGGCTTCATTGACAGGTATAATTGTGTGTCATCTGCATAACAATGAAAATGTACACAGTGCTTTCTAATAATGTTGCCTAACGGAAGCATATATAAACTAAAAAGAGTAGGGCCTAGCACAGATCCCTGTGAAACTCCATGACTGAGCTTTGAGTTGGAAGAAAACTCATTATTGACATGAACAAACTGGAACCTATCAGATAAATAAGATCTAAACCACTACAATGAAGTTCCATTAAGTCCAACATAGTGTTCTAATCTATCAAGTAGAATATTATGATCAATAGTATCAAAAGCTGCACTAAGGTCTAAAAGGATAAGTACAGAAACAAGTCCATTATCAGATGCGATAAGGGGGTCATTAGTGACCTTCACTAAGGCTGTTTCTGTACTATGATGGATTCTAAACCCAGACTGAAGCTCTTCAAATAAACCATTTCCCTGCAAGTGGTCAAATACCTGCGTAGCAACAACTCTTTCTAAGACTTTTGAAATGAAAGGCAGATTAGAGACTGGTCTATAGTTAGCTAAAACTCGTGGATCTAGCGTTGGCTTTTTGAGTAAGGGTTTAATTACAGCATTTTTAAAAGCCTGCAGTACATGGCCTAATGTTAATGAAGAATTGATTATTTGAAGAATAGCGCTACAATAAATGGGAAGACTTCTTTGAATAACCTGGTAGGAATAGGATCTAAAAGACAAGTTGAAGGCTTGGATGAGGAAATTATTTTATCTAACTCTAAAAGGTCAATTTTCTTATCATGTTTAATGTTGCAGCATTGTACCGAGACAAATTCCTAGTTTGTGTACTACATGAACAATGGCAATAAACCTGATTCTGATTCTGATTCTGATTCAATTGGAGTAAACTCATCCAAACAGATATCAATTGAAGGAGTTGTAGTAGTTACTGTATTTAAAGTAGAACTGAACTGAACGGCACTGAACGGCACTGGGTGATAGTACATACAATTATAAAGATAATTTATCATTGGCACCCCCTCCACAAATCCCGGAATCTTGGAGAAAATCGCGATTTTGAATTTCCCGCCCTGAAAAATCAGACAAATCCGCCGATTAACCGGAAGTGCAGCCGGAGTTCCGTGTGACGTCACGAGTGTGACACAGTCCTCCATGTTTACCATTGCCAGCACGTCGACACTGGTTGTTTTTGGTGCATTTTGTCGTTATAGTCGACTACAAAACACTTCCAACACCTGGGAAGATCTGTTCAGTGGCCAAGGAAAGCTGTCATGGCGACGAAAGAAAAGAAAGGGGGAGGAAAAGCGACCGGGAAGCGATGCGTTTCTAGATATAGATATTACAGTGATCCCTCACTTATCGCGTTTAATGCAGACCAGAACCAACTGCGAAAAGTGAAAACCGCTAAGTAGCGTCACCCCCCCCCCCCAAGGGCGTCACAAGCACTATTTTGCACAAAAAGGCACAAGAGAACAGCGAAAAGTGCCACTAAGCAACACGAGCGATAAAGAACAATGAATGCTGTCTTCCTTCGCTATGTATGGGCGCTCTGCAGGGAGAGAAGCTGGGTAAAACATCTCGGCCAATCAGCTTGTGAGGTAAAACGTCTTGGCCAATCAGCTTGCGAGATTCCCTAGCTGTGAAGAGGTGGGCGGAGAGGAGTGGAGCGGTGGTCAGAGAGGTGGATTTTGAGTTGTGCGGGCTCTCCGTGTTGATACCTGATTAATGTACTCTCCCTGCCTTCTGCTAGCGCTCGGGCAACTTTCGTGCCATTTTTTCTCAATTTTGAATTTTTGATGAATATTTTTGAAAAATCCGCGATGCACTGAGGGCGCGAAAGGTGAAACGCGAAGTAGTGAGGGATCACTGTATTTATAAATAGCACAGTCAAATGCAGAGGCCAGTTCTGTTCATGTGCATTGCCACTATAGTCTGTAGAAGTATTGTAATACATAGCCCAATTTTTTGAATGAATGAATGAATTTATTTATTTCGGATAGTACAGTACAGGTTGAAAGAAACTGAATGATATAACAACAAGGTCAAATTGAACAATGACTCATCTGATTATACAATTCAACGTAAGTTATCCGAAATGGGTGATGGCTGAAGCCGCAGCTTATATTGCCCACCCATATTCCATCCAAGAATTCAAAAGAGAAAACAGGCAAGAGCGATTACAATTCAAAACAAAACTAAGACAAAATGTGACAGAGAAAAAAGAAAACTAAGCTACAACACAACACAGGCTGGATATGTTACAACTCGCCGCTCATTAGCGGCGCCAGCTGCGCGCACACTTGCGCCTCGTCAGCAGCGTGGGATATAAGCCACTCTGCCCTGGGCTTCGGCATGAAGCCGTCTGATTCCTTCAGCCCTCTTGCTGCAGAGGAACCCCCTCATCTCTCAGCAAGATCTACAGCGTAAGCATACCTACCTTTGCCTTTCCAGTCTCTCCCCTGTGCACAGGTGTATTCCCCGGCGGCGGACCTCGCCTCTGCATCGCCGTCTGCCAGCTGCTGTCACAGGTGCATCAGGTCGCTGTCTCCCGAGCTCGCCTTTGTGCACGCCTGCCACCTGCCACACTCCTGCATCCTCCTCTGTCTCGTCACCGATCCTGAATGCCTCTTCACTCTGAAAACTCTGGTTTTCTTGACTGCTGGAACTGCTATCATCTGCCATTGTTGTTTTGTTTAGGGATCACACTCGTGACGTCACGCAGCGTCGTCTGCACTACTTCCGGTTTGTTTGGCACTGCCAGCCAGAGGCAAAAGTTTATCGGCTTATAGCTTGGCCATCGCACGGCCTAAAAATTTCTTTTATGTGTTGAAAAATACAATAGGTAATAAGGAATTAATCTGCTATTCTACTTTTTGCGCCAAAAGGTGGGTTCAGTTCTACTTTAAGTTAACGGTGGGAAGAATCTGACTGATTTTATCTCTGATAGATAAAATTTTATTATTGAAAAAGTTCATAAAGTCCTGACTAGTAAGCTCTAAGGGAATGCTAGGACTGACAGAGTCCTGACTCTTTGTCAGCCTGGCTACAGTGCTGAAAAGAAACCTGGGATTATTCTTGTTCTCTTCTATTAATGCGGAATAATAACTTTTTCTGGCTTTTCTAAGAGATTTTTTATAAATTAAAAGATGATTTCTCCAAGCTAAATAGATTTCATCTAATTTAGTGGAGTGCCATTTTCTCTCTAATTGACAAGTCTTCTGTTTTAAGCTACGAGTTTCTGTGTTGAACCAAGGAGTTAAAAATCTCTGATTAGACATTTTCTTTTTTAAAGGGGCCAACATGTCTAGAGTCTGATGCAGAGAAGCTGTAACGCTATCTACCATGCTATCAATTACAGAAGGCGCAAGCTCTCTGTAGTTTATTTCCGTTGTGTTGACACATGGCATAGAGGAAACAATCTGCATAAATTTGGTAACAACATCATCTGAGAGGCATCTACTATAGTAATATTTTTCTTTAGGAGCCAAATAGTCAGAAATAGTAAAATCAAAGGTTAACAGACAGTGGTCTGACAGTACAGGGTTATGAGGAGACACTACCAGATTTTCTATTTCTCTGCCATATATCAGAACAAGGTCCAACGTGTGGTGGAGATAATGGGTAGAATTTCCTACTTTCTGAGAAAACCCCATTGGGTCTAATATTGAATTAAATGCCATATTAAGGCAATCACTATCTACATCTACATGTATATTAAAGTCCCCTACTATAATTATTCTATCTGATTTCAGCACTAAATCAGCTAAGAATTCGGCAAATTTGGATAAAAACTCTTGAGTAGAGTGAGGGAGGACGAAGGCCCTCAAAGGAATTATAACATGTTTTTTGCTTTACATTAACTAGTAATTTGGAATGGTAAATTGTTGCTACTCCTCCTCCACGACCAGAACTTCTGGGATTTTGACAGTTTAAATAACCAGAGGGAGCTGATTCATTTAAACCAACATAATCCTCTCGCCCTAACCAAGTCTCTGTAAGGGATATTAAATCAATCTGATGATCAATTAACAGATCATGGACTAGCAGAGACTTGGGAGTTAGAGACCTAATATTTAACAAACCACATTTAATTATTAAATTATGAGGAGGAAGAGAGGCCAAGTCATTAAATTTAGAGGCTTCATGTTTAATTTGAGTTTTAGCAGCTTTTTGTTTAATCACTTTGGGATGCTTATACATTATATTTTTATTTACTTTGGAGGGAGCAGACAATAATTCTCTGATGGGGAAGACAGGGGCTAAGCTGAGGGGTGGCGGATGAAGAGGAGCTGCAGAGAGGCGTGTAAGACTGCGACTCTGCTTCCTGGTCCCAACTCTGAGTTGTCAAGGTTTTGGAAATTTGGATAAAAATGATGCCAGATTGTTAGATAAATGAGACGCACCATCCAAAGTGGGATGGATGCCGTCTCGTCTAAGAAGACCAGGTTTCCCCCAAAATGAGTTCCAATTGTCTATGTAGCCCACCTTGTTTGCAGGACACCACACAGACAGCCAGCAGTTGAAGGATGACAAGCGGCTAAACATGTCATCACTGGTCAGATTGGGGAGGGGCCCAGAGAATACTATAGAGGCAGACATTGTTTTTGCAAAGTCACACACCGATTTCACATTAAGTTTTGTGACTTCCGACTGCTGGAGTCGGATGTCGTTAATGCCGGCGTGGATAACAATTGTGGAGTATTTACAGTTACTTTTAGCCAGCATTTTCAAATTTGACTTGATGTCGCCTGCTCAAGCCCCGGGAATGCATTTGACTATGGCCGCTGGAGTCTCTAGGTTCACGTTTCTGACTACAGAGTTGTCAATGATCAGAGTTTTTTCCTCAGTGGGTGTGTCGCTGGGCGGGGAAAAGCGATTAGAAACATGAACAGGTTGGTGGTGTACAAGGGGCTTGCGGCTATGCTTCCTTCGCACCGTCACCCACCCATTCTCTCCTGGCTGCTTAGGAGAGGTCTGAGCCAGGGGACGGCTAGCAGGCCGCCCTATGCTCGGGTGCTCCGCTGCAGCTGAGGGGCAGCTGTCATTATTAACTGGCGCAGACGGTGTTTCAATGCAGCGGAGCGAGGATTCCAAATCACATAACCTCGCCTCAAGTGCCTCAAAAAGATAACATTTATTACATTTACCGTTATCACTAAAAGAGGCAGAGGTGTAGCTAACATCTGACGGAGAGAGCACACCAGAGGAGAAGGGGAAGGAGAGCTAGTAGCCATAGCTAGTGGCTAACCCGAAGCTAACACAAGCACCAATGAAAGGTGAACAGAAGGCTAAAGAGGGTGATTAGGTGACACTGAGTGTGCACACAGGTGCAAGAGGCTTGTTAAACAGAAGTGAGAGGTAACGTTAGATAGAAAAAAGCGATTAAAATAAATTAAAGGCAATAATCCTCAGGAGAGTGAACCACAAAGCGAACCACAACAACAGCTACAGGGATGAGAATCCTCCGCGGAATTCCTCAGATTTGATCATGTCTAGGGTCATTCTCGTGAATCGTCTAAATTCAAGGAGAAAATTTTAGGGGGGGGGGGGGTGAGGTCTGTTATGAGCGGCGAGTCGTATTTTCGATCGGCTGCTAAAAGCCACCGCGCAGAACGCGCTACCCAGCGAGATCAGTAATGTAATGTAACAAGGCCACTGATTGGCTGATAATTATTGAAGCAACCAATCGGAGATTTTGTTATTCCTTTGTCATATCCAACAGGCGGAGTGAAATGCAAATGGCGGACAGTTCAATCAACTGAGTTTTCCTGATTTCATGAAAATGGTGAACCTAAAACTCACGAAAGACAACAAAGCAAGAATTTTAGAAATCGACAAAGGGATAAGGAACAAGTTTCGTTGGGAATGGCTCGAAAAAACTGCGTTAATGACTGTAAAGATCGGTAAAAATACCGAAGTTGTGGTTGAAAAAATGGCCGACTTCATAGCGAAATGCAAAGTACCAGGGAAAGCCCAGTGTGTTTATTGCAACGATTTCTTGAGTTATGGATCTCGTGGCTGTGTTGCCTTAGTTGAACACTGTTCAAAACAGAAACATCTCAAAATTGTGGCTACAAGGAGATCGAACTACTGTACTCGCTCGTGCTGCATTCAAAACGATCGATGGACACGGTCAAATTCAGATGCCAGTCAATCAAAGTTCATCACAATCGGCCCCGATTACAGCAATTAGTGATCGGAAGACACATTCCGAGGTAAGATTTTTTTTCTCGTTATAAGTAATGTACTTGAGAATTTTCGCGTAATGAATTTGTTATGAAATAACATGTGTACGTTGTGACGCCATGCCTGTTTTGAAACACTAATTGCATTTGAATGCTGATTATCGATTGTTAATAGATAAATGTTATTACATATTTTCTCACAATTTGAAATGCAATCTAAGAATTTTGAATATAATTTATCATTTTTTGTTTCACTAGGAGGAGTTACATAATGCATGTGTAAGTTTTTTTTGTCATGGGTGGTGATGGGTTGCCTTTCCTAAGATATATTTGCTTTTATTAGTAAACATAATTTCTTTATGGTCATTGCATAAAAATATTAAACATCTTTTAGGTTTTACTTACTTTCTTAGATTATCTTTCAAATATTAAAATATACTAATATGCAACTTTTTTTATATTCCTAGTAACACTAACAAATGCACACATTAATAACTCAAAATGTTTGCAGAATGTCAGTATATTTTAATAAATGGATGATGGACTTGGTGATGGAATTTTGTTAATATTTATAATTTATTTTACTTGGTTAAATTATTTTGTCTGTTCTAGAACTATGTAAATGTAATTCTGTGTCAGTTCTAAACATGTTAAATAGTAGTAAAATATAATTTAGTATTATTACATCAACATACCATTCAGATATCATAAATTTACACATGTGATGCAGCAGCAGATTAAAAAGGTAAACTATAAATGCATTTGTACTTACTTCTAACTTTAAATATAAGACCACATTTGAGCATTCTAAAACACCAGATTTTGTTAGCTTCTGGGGGGCAACGCCTCCCAGACCCCTAACCAAGGCTCTGCCTTGGATCCGGCTTGGGGGTCTGCGTCCCCCAAGACCCCCGGCTTAGTTTCCTCTTTTTTTCCCAAACCCCATTCTCATCCCTGAACAGCTAGCAACACAGGAAGTGACGATATGTTACCACAGGAAGCATCCGAGCTGACCTGTCCTCCATACGACGACCTGTCGTATGGAGGACCTGTCGTATGACCTGTCCTCTAACGTACGTAAGGCTGCTGGCCCTGATAGCATTCCTGGGCGTGTGCTGAGGGCATGCGCTGAGCAGCTGGCAGGGGTCTTCACAGACATCTTCAATCTGTCCCTGGCCCAGGCCGTGGTACCAGCGTGCTTCAAGACCACTTCAATAGTACCAGTGCCGAAACATTCAACACCATCGTGCCTAAATGACTATCGCCCTGTGGCACTGACGCCCATAGTCATGAAGTGCTTTGAGCGACTGGTCTTGGCACATCTCAAAAAAGGCCTGCCCCCTACACTGGACCCTCATCAGTTCGCCTACCGGAGCAACAGGAGTACAGGGGATGCGGTTTCTACAGCGCTGCACTATGTACTCTCACACCTGGATGACAAGAACACCTACGCAAGAATGCTGTTTGTTGACTTCAGCTCAGCATTCAACACAGTTATCCCCTCCAAGTTGCTCACTAAACTTGAGGACCTGGGAATCAGTACCTCCACCTGCAACTGGATCATGGATTTTCTGACCAACAGACCCCAGCATGTTAGGTCAGGCCCCAACCGTTCTTCCGTCATCACACTCAACACTGGTGTACCACAGGGCTGTGTGCTCAGCCCATTCCTCTACTCCCTCTACACCCATGACTGCAGGCCTATGTATGGATCCAATTCCATCATAAAGTTCGCAGATGACACCACGGTGATTGGACTCATCAGGGACAACGACGAGTCAGATTACAGGGCAGAGGTTGAGCACTTGGCTACTTGGTGCATTGACAATAACCTGCTCCTTAACACCAGCAAAACCAAGGAGCTCATAGCGGACTACAGGAAGGAGAGGGAAGAGACACATGACCATATCAATGGCATAGCTGTTGAACGTGTCCCCAGCTTCCAATTCCTGGGGACCCACATCTCGGAGGACCTGTCCTGGTCAGTTAACACCACCAGCCTGATCAAGAAGGCCCATCAGCGCCTCTTCTTCTTGAGGACACTGAAGAAGAACCATCTGTCAACTGACATCCTGGGCAACTTCTATCGCTGCGTGATAGAGAGCACCCTGACCAAATGTATCACAGTCTGGTATGGGAGCTGCTCTGTCGCTGACCGCAAGGCGCTGCAGCGGGTGGTGAAAACCGCCCAACGCATCACAGGGACTCCACTTCCAGTTATAGAGGACGTCTACAGGAAAAGATGTCTGCGCCGGGCACGCAGCATTCTTAGGGACTCCAACCATCCTGCTCATGGACTGTTCCAGCTTCTCCCCTCCAGAAGACGTTTCAGAAGCCTTCGGACTAGAACCAGCAGGTTTAGGAACAGTTTCTTTCCAACAGCTGTCACGTTATTGAACTTAGTTCCCCACTGACTCTCTTACCATCATCTCTTACCATCCTCACCTGTACATAACTGCATAACTACATAACTACATCTAACTTATTGCACATTATTTGCACATAGCAGTACTCTTAACTTTCTGCACTGCTGCATATATTTGCATATATTTGCTTAATTTGCACATACTGTTAATTACCGTATATACTGCACTGCTGTCCTTTGCACTTCTGATTGGATGCTAAACTGTGTTTTGTTACCTTGTATTCATACATGTGTAATGACAATAAAGTTGAATCTAATCTAATCTAATCTAATACGACCTGACCTGATTGTCATCACCTTCTCCTCCAGCCCGCTCATGTGATTCACACCTGTTACCATTTGTGTTCGTTTGTTTCTGGCCCTGTTTAAGGGTGGTTATTTCTTTTCTTTATTGCTGGAGTCTCAAGAATCGTTTGTGTCAGAACCCTGCCCTCGTTCTGACGTTTATTATCCATGTGTATCCTGTTTCCTCCTGCCATTCGTAAGTTTTGCTTTGTGCACTTTTTGGCTTTTGTGCTTGTGCACTGTTTGGACTTTTTGTGTTTATTTAATAAATATCACAAACTGCAGTTCAGCGTCTGGGTCTCCCCTCTCTGCCCTGAGGAGCAATTCTTGTCATAATCAGTGTTTCCTCTGGCTTAAAGATCTTGGCGCAGTGGCAACATATTTTCCCCCGGGGGAGTAAACATACAGGAATATTTTAATTTTATTCTATTTATTTCTTTTCAAAATTTTACACAGTAACGTTGCATATGGAACTTACCATATGAAGTATTGTACAACCGAGGCTTGAATATTGGGCCAGTTGGGGTCTCACCCAGACATCCTATGTTTAGACTTTTTAGTGGTGTTATCCTTCTCTCCTTCCTCTGCCTGAACACTTTCCTCTCCTTGGCTCCTCTCTTCTGTCTCATCTTGCCCTCTCTGAGCTCTGTCTAATTCAGGTTCTCTCTCTGTCTATGGTGGTATACAAACAGGTTAGAAAATGTCAAATGTCATGTTTTGTCCTGCAGGATTTTTTTTTTTTTTTTGTCATGGTTTACATAAATGACAAAAATATGTGTATTTTTTGTATTCTTATTCTAGTGTTTCTTTTTTTCCATTGAGAGAGTAGGGAAGGGAAAGAAACATTCATAATAGTAATGTACTCATGCGTACTTAAATTATATGATCAGGTGGGTATAGTAACCAGAAATTCTACTCATGTAAAAGCAGTGCTTTGAAATTATTAATTAAAAGTAGACAACCAAAAATTTCTACTTGAGTTAAGGGTACAAAGAGCACCCACTTAAAAACTTGAGCAATGACTTCAGTGTTGAAGGTTTGAGGTTTTTCCTCAAAAATTTATAACAATTTTCTTGTAGTTTTCTACTTTTCTCTGTAAATCTATCAAAAGTTGAAACCATGTTCCTCAAATATGTAATTTCCTCTTGTAAAATTGACTTTAATTGTACATTTGAAACGTTATTATAAATTTGTGGATTATTTTTTTTCCCACAATATTTTTTATTGAACCTTTTTTTACACACATGGCACAGACAGTCAAACACTAACACTAAAGTAATTTAAAAATTAAAAAAACAAAACAAAAAAACCCACTAACAACAACAAAAAAAGTACTAAAACAACAACAACCATTAACAAAAGCAAATCAACAACAATGCTCCTCTGTTTAGTCTAGGTAATCTATTACATAAGTATACATAATATACATTCACCAGTTTGGAATTTGCAAGGTCCACACATATCATTCACCTTCTTCTTCAGAAGTTATGTTTAATTTCTTTACATAATCAATGAAAGGTCTCCATATATTCTCAAACACATTTTCCTTTGATTTCAGTATGTATGTTATTCTTTCTAGTGGAAGGTTTGTTAACATCTGTCTTAACCACTGAGTCACATCTGGTCTATGAGTCTTTTTCCACAGTAGTGCAATACATTTTTTGGCATTAAGCAAACCGAGGTCTATGAATGCTCTTTCACTCTTATTAAAGTTATATTTTTCTGGATACAGACCCAACAAAAACAGTTTAGGGTTCAATGTGAATTGTTTTGAAATTATTTTTTCAATTGTTATCCTCACCTCTTCCCAAAATATTCTGATTTTTCTACATTCCCATAAACAGTGAAATAGGGTTCCTTTACTTTCCATACATTTTGTGCATGTATCTGGTATGTTTTTTTTATATCTATTTAACTCCACTGGTGTAACATACATCCGCATTAACCATTTAAAATGTATCAGTTTAAGACATTGATTTGGTTTGAGCTTCTGCACAAGCCATTTCCCATTGTTCCTCTGAAATTTCAATTTGCAGGTCTTCTTTCCAGTAATTCAGTCTTTTCTGTGAGTTTTCACTTGAGAATAGTGTCAATGAGTTATAAAACTCTGAAATAATACCCTTTCTCTTACTATCTTTCGTCAAAATTTTTTCCAAGGATGAATAAGTAGGTCGGGTGAGAGCATTATTTTGATTTGATCGAATAAAATTTCTAAGCTGAAGATATTTAAAAAAATGTATTCTATTAAGATTGAATTTAATCCTCAGTTCTTCAAAAGACATTATGTTATCTGAACGTGACAAATATAAATCTTGAATCTTTTGAATCCCTTTTAAATTCCATACTTAAATACAGCATCCGCTCTCCCTGGTGTAAAATATTGATTACCCCATATTGGGCTAAATTGTGACAGTAAGTGTGGTTCTTTTAAATATTTTTTATATATTTTAAATATTTTTTGGTTTCACACCATATTTTGATCATGTGCTTTACAATTGGATTTTTAACTTGTTTCTGTAATTTTTTAGCCGAGTCTGAGTATATGAATAAGGGAAGAGGTAAAGGTAAATTGTATGATTCCATTTCAGTCCAGTGAGGAGGATCATTTGATGAAAGATAATATGTCATAGACCTCAGTTGTGCTGACCAGTAATACAACATAAAGTTTGGACATTTCAGGCCTCCACGATCAAATGGTAAATATAGTAAGGACAAACGTAATCTAGCCTTTCCATTGTTCCATATAAATTCCACTAACTTTTTTTTAATTCTTGAGAATAGATCTGAAGGTGGTGGTAAAGGAATGTTTTGAAATAAATAAAGTATTTTTGGTAAGATATTACTTTTAAGTATATTAATTCTCCCTATCATCGACATTGGTAGTGACATCCATCTCTGAAGTAACTCATTAATATCTGTCATTAAGGCTTCATAGTTGGCACTGGCGACTGATTGTAGCTTAGGCAAAATTTGAATTCCTAAATATTTAAACTGGTTTACAACACTGAATTGATTTACCTCAGGAGCTGGGTGATGGGTCTCATTTAGCATTAATTTTGAAGATTTTGTTTTATTTATTTTATATCCTGATATTTCCCCAAAGTTCTTCATTAAATTTAACAAGGTCAGAATTGATTTTTTAAAATTCGACATAAACAAAATTATGTCATCGGCATACACGGAGATTTTATGTTCTGTTGGTCCTACTTTAATTCCATATATTTGTGGATGTAAACGTACTGCCATCGCTAAAGGTTCAATTGCCATAGTAAACAATAAGGGTGAAAGTGGACAGCTTTGTCGACATACTCTGTTGATTTTTATTGATTTTGAGATATTGCTGTTTGTTAGGATTTCTGCTGTAGCATTATTGTATATTATCTGGACCCATTTTATGAAATTATTTCCAAGTCCAAACCTTTGTAGGACTTCAAAAAGATAGGGCCATTCGACCCTATCAAAGGCCTTTTCGGCATCCAATGACAGGAGAGCTGTATCCGGTGCTTCTTTATTGGAATAAATAATATTAAATAGTCTTCTTACATTATGGAAGCCTTGTCTTCCCATTATAAAGCCATTCTGATCTCGGTTAATAATATTTAGTAATATTTCTTGTAGTTGTTTTGCTAAAATTTTACAGATTATCTTAAGATCAGCATTTAATAGGCTTATTGGTCTCATGTTTTCACATTTATTAGGGGGTTTACCTGGTTTTGGCAACAGTATTATTAAGGCATTATTCATGTATGGTGGTAAATTACCATTTTGAAATGCTTCTAAAACCATTTCCAAAAGTGGTTTTATTAATTTATTCTTAAATTTTTTATAGAGGTCAACTGGAAGACCATCTGGTCCTGCTCTTTTTCCTGATTTCATATTATCAATGGCTTGCCCAACTTCTTCTTGACTAATTTTAGACTCCAGTATCTCCCTGTTTTCATTTGGAATACACGGTATAGATAATCCACCCAAAAACCCATTTAGTTTTGTTAAGTCAGTTTCATTTTTTGTGTCATATAGTTTTTCATAGTAATCTCTAAAGGCACTATTAATTTCTAAAGGATCTATAACTACCTGTCCGTTACTTATAATACTGGTAATTGGTGTTTTAGATTCTAATTGTTTAATCTGCCATGCCAATAATTTTCCTGATTTTTCACCTTGTTCATAAAAAGTTTGCTTCAATCTTAGAAGACTCGAGGCAGCTCTATTCGCTGATTTTTTAATCATATTCAGCTCTCAGAATCAGTAATTCGTTCTCCAACTGTGGGTTACTTCCTTCATACACCTTTTCTTGAAGAATTTTTATTTTACGTTCCAATTGGACTCTCTCCTCTCGAGTCTTCTTAGATTTTGAACCTGTATAACTAATAATATGCCCCCTAATAAAAGCTTTGAAAGCCTCCCACTTTATACATGCCGTTGTTTGTGTAGTATTAATATCAAAGAACTCATCTATCTGTTTTTCTATGTACTTAACAAATTCCTCATCCTGAAGCCATTTATGCTGAAAATGCCACCTACCTGGATCCTTTGTCAATTTCTTATCTACATATATTAGACAACAGGGTGCATGATCAGAGATCACAATGTTATCATAGAAACAGTTTTGAATCTTGGACCTTAATTCTGCAGAGATTAAAAAGTAGTCAATACGTGAGAATGTCTTATAGGTATTAGAATAACAAGAATGGGCTTTGACTTGTGGTTTCATTTCTCTCCATATATCTAGCAATCTCAGTTCTTTCATAAAATGATTAATGGTCATCCTGCATCCATTGTGCGTACAGTCCAGTCCTGTTGACCTATCTATACTGGGATTCAATGTACAATTAAAGGCCAAATGTCACGTAACAGGGTACTTTAAATATCTTGAAACTAGATATAAAAGGGAACCGATCCGTTCGGGTCTTGGTGCATATGCTTCAGTAACAACGGAATATTCGTTAATTTAAAACTGCCGCGCTTGGCCTGACACGGCCCCTGGAATCGCCTGGGGAAGAAGGCGGAAGTGACGAAATCGATTGTACCCTAGTTTGATGCTTGGGGTATTTCAATTGATTGTTTATATGGAGACTGGAAGGTTGAAGTGAGCAACAAGAAAGAAAAAATTGGATATTGATCGTCACTTCCTTGTGGTAACGTATCGTCACTTCCTGTTTTGCTGTCTGCCTGTGTGGTTTGCTCTCCAGCCACTAGCTAGCCACTAGCTATGGCTACTACCTCTCTTTCCTCTCCTCCTCTGGTGTGCTCTCTCTGTCAGATGTTTAGCTGCACCTCTGCCTCTTTTAGTGATAACGGTAAATGTAATAAATGTTGTCTTTTTGAGGCGCTCGAGGCGAGGTTGTCTGATTTGGAATCCCGGCTCCACTGCATTGAAACACCGTCTGCGCCAGTTAATCTCGACGGACGCCCATTAGCTGCAGCGGAGCTAGCTAGCTTAGGTCCCACTGTCAGCGGTTCCCCGGCTCTCCTCAGCAGCGAGGAGACTGGGTGGGTGACGGTGAGAAGGAAGCCTAGTCGCAAAGCCCCGGTTCACCACCAACCTGTTCACGTTTCTAATCGTTTTTCCCCGCTCAGCGACACACCCGCTGAGGAAAAAACTCTGATCATTGGTGACTCTGTAGTCAGAAACGTGAACCTAGAGACTCCAGCGGCCATAGTCCAATGTATTCCTGGGGCCAGAGCAGGCGACATCGAGTCAAATTTGAAAATGCTGGCTAAAAGTAACTGTAAATACTCCACAATTGTTATTCACGCCGGCATTAATGACATCCGTCTCCGGCAGTCGGAAGTCACGAAACTTAATATAGAATCGGTGTGTGAGTTTGCAAAAACGATGTGTGCCACTGTAGTATTCTCTGGGCCCCTCCCCAATCTGACCAGTGATGACATGTTTAGTCGCTCGTCATCCTTGAACCGCTGGCTGTCTGTGTGGTGTCCTAAAAATGACGTGGGCTACATTGACAATTGGAGCTCTTTTTGGGGAAAACCTGGTCTTATGAGACGAGACAGCATTCATCCCACTTTGGATGGTGCTTCTCATTTATCTAACAATCTGGCATCTTTTTTATCCAAATTTCCAAAACCATGACTACTCAGAGTTGGGACCAGGAAGCAGAGTCGCAGTCTTACACGCCTCTCTGCAGCTCCTCTTCATCCGCCACCCCTCAACTTAGCCCCTGTCTTCCCCATCAGAGAATCGTTGTCTGCTCCCTCCAAAGTAAATAAAAATATAATGTATAAGCATCCCAAAGTGATAAAGCAAAATATTGGTAAAACTCAAATTAAACATAAAGCCTCTAAATTGAATGATTTGGCCTCTGTTCCTCCTCATAATTTAAAAATTAAATGTGGTTTATTAAATATTAGGTCTCTAACTCCCAAGTCTCTGTTAGTCCATGATCTGTTAATTGATCATCAGACTGATTTAATTTCCCTTACAGAGACTTGGTTAGGGCAAGAGGATTATGTTGGTTTAAATGAATCAACTCCCTCTGGTTATTTAAACTGTCAAAATCCCAGAAGTTCTGGTCGTGGAGGAGGAGTAGCAACAATTTACCATTCCAAATTACTAGTTAATGTAAAGCAAAAAACATGTTATAATTCCTTTGAGGGCCTGGTCCTCAGTGTTGGGCACTTTAGCAATTTCAGGTTAAACCCAATTTTATTTGCCATAGTTTATCGTCCCCCATCAACCTATTCAGAATTTTTATCCGAATTTGCTGATTTCTTAGCTGATTTAGTGCTGAAATCTGATAGAATAATTATAGTAGGGGACTTTAATATACATGTGGATGTAGATAGTGACTGCCTTAATGTGGCTTTTAATTCAATATTAGACTCGATTGGGTTTTCTCAGAAAGTAGGAAATTCTACTCATTACCTCCACCATACATTGGACCTTGTTCTGACATATGGCATAGAAATAGAAAATCTTGTAGTGTCTCCTCATAACCCTGTACTGTCAGACCATTGTCTGTTAACCTTTGATTTTACTATTTCTGACTATTTGGCTCCTAAAGAAAAATATTATCACAGTAGATGCCTCTCAGATGATGCTGTTTCCAAATTTATGCAGATTGTTTCCTCTATGCCATGTGTCAACACAACGGAAATAAGCTATAGACAGCTTGCTCCTTCTGTAATTGATAACATGGTGGATAGTGTTTCAGCTTCTCTGCATCAGGCTCTAGACTTGGTGGCCCCCTTAAAAAAGAAAATGTCTAATCAGAGATTTTTAACTCCTTGGTTCAACACAGAAACTCGTAGCTTAAAACAGAAGACTCGTCAATTAGAAAGAAAATGGCGCTCTACTAATTTAGATGAAATCTATTTAGCTTGGAGAAATCATCTTTTAATTTATAAAAAATCTCTTAGAAAAGCTAGAACGAGTTATTACTCTGCATTAATAGAAGAGAACAAGAATAATCCCAGGTTTCTTTTCAGTACTGTAGCCAGGTTGACAAAGAGTCAGGACTCTGTCAATCCTAGCATCCCCTTAGAGCTTACTAGTCAGGACTTTATGAACTTTTTCAATAATAAAATTTCATCCATCAGAGATAAAATCAATCAGATTCTTCCCACAGTTAACTTAAATACTGTAACTATTACAACTCCTTCTATTGATGTCTGTCTTGATGAGTTTACTCCAATCGACCTTTGTGAGTTAGACAAAATAGTTTCCTCATCCAAACCTTCAACTTGTCTTTTAGACCCTATTCCTACCAGGTTATTTAAAGAAGTCTTCCCACTTATTGGTAGCTTTATTCTTCATATAATCAATTCTTCATTAACTTTAGGCCATGTACCGCAGGCTTTTAAAACGGCTGTAATTAAACCCTTACTCAAAAAGCCAACGCTAGATCCAGGAGCATTAGCTAACTATAGACCAATCTCTAATCTCCCTTTCATTTCAAAAATCTTAGAAAGAGTTGTTGCTACGCAATTATTTGACCACCTGCAGGGAAATGGTTTACTTGAAGAGTTTCAATCTGGGTTTAGAATCCATCATAGTACTGAAACAGCCTTAGCGAAGGTCACTAACGACCTCCTCATTGCATCTGATAATGGACTAGTTTCTGTACTTGTCCTTTTAGATCTTAGTGCAGCTTTTGATACTATTGATCATAATATTCTACTTGATAGATTAGAACACTATGTTGGACTTAATGGAACTTCGTTGCAGTGGTTTAGATCTTATTTATCTGATAGGTTCCAGTTTGTTCATGTTAATGATGAGTTTTCTTTCAGCTCAAAGCTTAGTCATGGAGTTCCACAGGGATCTGTGCTAGGCCCTACTCTTTTTAGTTTATATATGCTTCCGTTAGGCAACATTATTAGAAAGCACTGTATACATTTTTATTGTTATGCAGATGACACACAATTATACCTGTCAATGAAGCCAGATGATACTAATCAATTAGCCAAGTTAGAAGCCTGTCTTAAGGAAATCAAAGCTTGGATGACTTGTAATTTCCTGCTATTAAATTCAGATAAGACTGAAGTCATTCTTGTTGGTCCAAAAAACCTTAGAAATTCCTTTCCAAATCAAACTTTCAGTTTGGATGCAGTTACTCTTTCTCTTAATAGCTCTGTGAGGAACCGTGGAGTTATTTTTGATCAGGATTTGTCCTTCAATTCACATATTAAATTTGTTTCTAAGACTGCCTTCTATCATTTGCGTAATATTGCCAAGATTAGGAGCATCTTGTCTCAGAGTGATGCTGAGAAGCTGATCCACGCTTTTGTTAGCTCGAGATTAGATTATTGTAATTCTTTATTATCAGGCTGTCCGAAAACATCTTTAAAAAGTCTTCAGCTGATCCAAAATGCTGCAGCAAGAGTTTTAACAGGTACTAGAAAGAGAGATCATATCTCTCCGGTTCTGGCCTCCCTTCATTGGCTTCCCATAGAGTTCAGAATTAAGTTTAAAATCCTTCTTCTTACTTACAAAGCTTTAAACAATCAGGCTTCTTTTTATTTAAAAGATCTGATACTACCGTATCATCCTAACAGAGCACTACGCTCCCAAAATGCAGGATTACTTGTAATACCTAGAATCTCCAAAAGTACAATGGGAGGCAGAGCCTTCAGTTATCAAGCTCCTCTCCTGTGGAATCAGCTGCCAATCTGGATTCGGGAGTCAGACTCGATCTCTGTTTTTAAGAATAGGGCTAAAACCTACCTTTTTGATATAGCCTACAATTAGGGAGGGATCATGTGTTTCTGAACCCTCCCTTAGTTATGCTGCTAATAGGTTTAGTCAGCCAGGGGACCTCCAGTAATGCATTGGGCCTCACTCCTTTCCTCACTCTCTATGAAATTTTTTTTTTTTGCTGGTCATTAACATTTGTTTGTTCTCTCCCATAGATTGAGTCCCCATCGTGCTGTTTGCTCTCTACATGTCTGTTCTTTTCTCTTCTCTATCCCCTCACCCCCCAGCCAGTCGCAGCAGATGACTGCCCCTCCCTGAGCCTGGTTCTGCTGGAGGTTTCTTCCTGTTAAAAGGGAGTTTTTCCTCTCCACCGTCGCCAAGTGCTTGCTCACAGGGGATCGCCTGATTGCTGGGGTCTTTCTGCAACTGTGGGGGTCCCCCCTACAGTTGATAGTACTATGAGATGACTGTTGTTGTGAAATGGCGCTATATAAATAAATAAATAAAGTTGAAAAAATTGGATATTTCACCCATACCTTAAAACGGGACTATCAGGGACAGCTGGGTAATAAGGGACACTTCTCTGGGAAATGTTTTCATACCTGTCAAGTGAGACGTTTTCGCTGTACTTCAACACCGTAAAAAGCGGCTATAAGGAACGGCGGAGCAACAAGGCACACCTCTCTGGGATCTCTGTCTGTTCCGCAACCGCTGCACAGCTCAACGTGTTAAACCATTGTTCTAATGACTTCTCATTGTAGTGAGAACAGCTCAAGCTGAGCGATCAGCCCGCCCAGACAATTAAACTAATGAGTGACTCCACACTTCTCATGGTAGTGCGAATAGCTGACGCTGAGCGATCTGCCAGCACCAGCTGTGGCTGATCACACACGAGTGCTCCGCAAAACACTCAATTTTTTTTCCAGTATATTTTTCCTTTTGGGCGTACAGAAATGGCAATACGCCCGTTTTTGCTAAAATTACATTTTCCCCGTATTTTCCTTAAAATATTTGACAATAACAACACGAACTACATTTAAAACATTTCCCAGAAAAGTGTCCACCACCACTCCGCCCACCAAAATACGGCGAAAACGTCTCTCTTGACAGGTATGCGCCTCCATTTTCATATTGATCTGGTCAATTTCTTGACAGCAGCGGCTCTCCTCCACTGTAATAATAATGGCTTCCGAAAAATCAATATTTATGGGGCGCCCTCGACAGACCCCCTTCGGCTTCGCAATTCTGGAGGCGATTAATGTCCAGTTCAATGACATTTTCCACTGGTTCTGCTCTCTGGTCATCGTTGGAACTGTTGTCATCAGACAAAGCATCTGATTCCGTCTCGGACGGCTCGAACTGGTAAGGTTTTATGCCTCTGTCACTGTCTGAACCACTGACAAAAAAAAAAGACAAAAAAAAAGACAAAACTAAACTAATTTGTTCACAATCGCTGTCACTTTCCGTCATGATTGTCCAATGTTGATAAGTGTGAATGTGGATAGGCAGGGCAGCCAGGGTACAACTGGTGATGTCAAAAACATGGGCGTGGTCTGGACTGGCTGTCACAAGCCAGCAAGCAAGGTGGGGCCTTCACCTGGTGTATTTTGTGCAATTATGTAAATACAGGTGGGTGATATGGTCTCCGGTATGAATATTTGGTTTAAGCTATGTGTATTTTATCTAAATTCGTTGTCATTTAGAAAAAAAAATTACGTGACATTTGGCCTTTAAAATCCCCTGCTATTATATGTTGCCCTGTAAGTGATGATAAAGTAAGGAATAAATTGACAAAGAAGTTTTGATCATCAATATTGGGGCCATATAAGTTCGCCAGATTTATATTTTCTAATAACAAAGATCCTTGGGTGATTAGATATCTTCCAAATTTGTCTCCAATTACATTTTTCACTTGAAATGGGACTGTTTTATGTATGAGAATCATAACTCCCCTAGCTCGGGATGAAAATGATGAGGTGAACACATTACCTTGCCACCTTCTCCTAATTCTTTTTACATCCTCCTCTATTAGATGAGTTTCTTGTAAAAATACAATTTTTGAATCTATATCTTTTATTTTATTCATAACTTAAGTTTTTTTTTTAGATTTTGTAGACCTCTGCAATTCCATGAAGTTAAATTAAGATTAACGCTTTGATCTTTGATCAATAAGGAGTTTGAGATTACCTTGCAATATGAACATGCTCATACAGAGAAGCAAAAACATGGATGATTGAACATTCATCCTACAAACCAAACAAAAACAAATTCCCTTTCCCCACATTCGTGGTAATCTCCCTAAAATCAAAAAAATTCCGTCTCCCGTTATAGCTAATGACTGTTCCACACCTGCGAGGATCAGTCAAACCACTCTCTCTTTCTAATCTCAATCACCCTGACTCTACTACTATTTTTAATGACATTAACTCTCTTCTGTAGTTTTTTCAACATAACTTCAAAGTTTTATAGCAACTTTGTACATCATAGCTTTTTTTTTTTTAAATACAGTCTGTATTTTGTAGACATGTTATATGTTTCAGATCAATCAGACGCCTGTACAAATGCTTAAAAGTTCTACCTTTGTCATGTTCATGCTTAGCTCCCACCAGTCTCCCCTTGGATCTGCTTAATGAGCTCTTGCGCCTCTTTAGGGGTCTTGAAGATATGGGTTCTCCCCTTATATGTGACGAGCTGTCTTGCCAGGTGAATCACTCCGTGACAAATCCCAAGGTTGCGCAGCTCTTTGTGGGCGGGGTCAAACTGTTTCCTTAATTGTTGAATTCCTGTGGCCAAATCTGGGTAGAACCGCATCTGTTGATCCTGGTATTTAATTTCCCCTTTAGCTCGCGCCGCATTGGTGACCGTCATCATGTCCCTGTAGCTGAGGAACTTCATAATCAGCGTCCTCGGTGGTGTCTTATTATCTCTCGGTGGGCCGATTCGGTGAGCGCTCTCTAAGACGACCGATGACTGCAGGTCCGCGTTGTTCAGCGCTTCTGGAATCCACTTTTCCAAAAAGGAACATGAGTCCCGTCCCTCTGCTCCCTCCGGGAGGCCCACCAGCCTCAAATTATTCCATCGCGAACGGGATTCCAAATCCAGGACATTATCTTCCAGACGTTTCCATTTTAATTCCAATGTTTGCACCTTTGATTGTAGGCTGGTGACGTCATCTTCAGCGCTTGAAATTCGGAGCGCCGCCTGTGATACTCGTTCCATACAGTCGCTTATTTCCTTTCTCATTCCTTCTATCGCTGCTATAATCCCATCAAATTTAGACGAAAACTCTGCTCTCATAGAGTTGATGGCAGTGAGCACTGCATTTGTCCCCTCCCCAGCAGTTCCCGCTCCACCGCTGGCTCCATCCTCCGCCATAGTCTCTGGAGTTTTTTGTGCTTTGCCTCGAGCATGGAAGTCTGTTAGCTTGGATTGTTTTGTCGAATTGCTTTTTCCGCCACCTAATTTCCCAGCCTTGGTCTTTACCATATCCGCGCCTAAACGCTGGGATGGGTTTTTGTTCCAATTAAGAGAGTTTAAGCAAACTTTTTATTTTTAGGAGCAGAGCAGTGTGGAACACGTCTTCCTACGTGGCCGCCATAACTGGAAGTCCAATTTGTGGATTATTTTATGTCTAATTTTTGTCTGTTTTTTAAAATAAAATTAGGTTGGTTTTTTTTAGATATATTTGAAACAGACTGTGGTAATTTTTTTTTTTTTTTTTACTTTTCCTTATAACAATTTACATTTTTAACCATAATTTTGCAGTCAGAACAGAACAATAATTTAACTCTGATTAAAAAGAAAAAATATTAATAAAATTGTATCTAATGAAATAAATTAACTTAAATGACCAAGGATGCCGTTATGTCTGTTATAATATTTCTTTATGTTTATAGTTTTTTTTTTTTTTTTTTAAGAAATCTCCTCACCACCCAGACAGCAGGAAAACCCTCCCTTATTTTGAAATCAAATGTTGACACGTTTAGTTTGTCTGAAGGCTGCTGACAGATCATTGACTTCGTGAATTTCGGTCATCTTAACCTGCCAGGTACATAATAGGGAACTGTCGCGGACTCTAAAGACATAATTCACCACAGTATGTGTTCATGTACAGAATGATCTGTTTAGGCAGTTATAGTTGTGCGCTCAGGTTTTCTCATCAGGCACTTCTCTAGGCAGCTGCTGAAGGACCTCAGTTTAGAGCTAGCGTTTTTAGCTGTTTCTTTTTGTCACTGCCACTGGAGAATTAAAATGGCACGCCTGCTCGTGCGAGAAAAGAGAGAAATTGCCAGTCTCTTTATTCCAGCAATTCCTACAGAACATAACTTAATATTGTAGTGGCTGGAGAAATATATCCTCAGCAATTCATCAGTCCCCCGCCTTTCCCTTCATATGAAGCTGGCTGCATATGAATTCTAACCACATCTCTTAGCTAAGCGACTCTTCCATTATTGCTCCCGTTAACAGCGGGTTAAAACCATGATAAATGCCTCCAGTGCTTACATACATACAGTACCTCTTCTGATTTTTTTTCCGCGTTTAAAGTACTTAAACAAACTCATGTTTTTGTCGACAGTCACGCTTAGTGAGACAATGCCTGCTGACTAACTCGAAAACTCGCGTGGGCAGGGCTGATTAAAGTCATTGACTTTGTGAATTTCGCTCATTTTAACTTGTCAGGTACATAATAGGGAACATAACTTAATATTGTAGTGGCTGGTGAAATATATCCTCAGCAATTCGTCAGTCCCCCGCCTTTCCCTTCATATGAAGCTGGCTGCATATGAATTCTAACCACGTCTCTTAGCTAAGCGACTCTTCCATTATTGCTCCCATTAACAGCAGGTTAAAACCATGATAAACGCCTCCAGTGCTTACATACATATCTCTTCTGATTTTTTTTCCGCGTTTAAAGTACCTAAACAAACGCATGTTTTTGTCGACAGTCACGCTTAGCGAGACACTGCCTGCTGACTGAGTCGAGAACTTGCGTGGGCGGGGCACTTCTAAACTCCGCGCGGATGACGGCCACGCGCGTTGTTTGTGTGCGCGCTTGCGGAAAGTCATTGCTTCATATATTTTTCTTAATAAAATCATATTGCCTTGGCGTGGCGGTACAATTTCTGTTGAGGCGGCCTGTCACGGAGAAATGTTTCCAGAGGAAACCCTGCATAATGTTTGGTGTTCTGTACTTACAATATTACTAAAATATAAAAGGATGCACTACAGTGGGTCTCAAATATTTGTAAACATGTCCTGTTATAGTACTGCATGAGTTTACTGACGATAGACAATAAACTACACATATAAACTAAATTATAATGATGACTGAACTACTCCCATTCCCTAAAGTGCAAGATACAACATTTATGAATAAGTCATAAAAGATGACACAAATAAGCGATCTGACAAAAAAAATAAACAAGCGGTTCTTAAACAGTAGCTAATATTGGATGTCCCATTCATTTTCAATTATTCTATAATTAATATTCACACAACCAAATAAATCTCAGTTCAGTACCTTTCATATTTGTCAGAGTCTAACATATGATTGCCTACATATAGGCTACACCTCTTTATTTACCTTTTATTCTTATTAAAGACAAAAATAGAAAGGAGATGTCTTTACCTTCTTAACATGTTTCGACTGTGCACTGCAGCCTTCGTCAGAAGAGTCAGCTGATTGCTGCCAGGTGTCATTTTATCAGCTGACTTTCGTAGGCACAGTCGAAACATGTTAAGAAGGCAAAGACATCTCCTTTCTATTTTTGTCTTTAATAAGAATAAAAGGTAAATAATTAACAGAAGACAAAATGAACCTACTTGAGAGGCTACATCTCTGTATTCCACTTTCAAACACAGCCTACATTTGGGCCTGTAAAGCCTAACTGGGCTCCCTATTTCAGACAGGAATTCTTGCTTTCTACAGGTATGCACTAGTATATTGTAAATACAATCTGGATGAGGAGGAGGCGGAAGATTTACAACTGGATTTACATCACGCCATTCAGTCCAAGTAGTCCATGCCATAATCTTCTGGTGTTTTGATAATACATGAGGAGCACCATGTTCACACACTGCTTTGACCCTAAATGTGTTATGGGAATCATTTGTTTAGATTTAGATCTGGTGATTGCAAATGCTGCAGCATATAATTAACAACATTTAATATTTAACTAGTGCATTGCCCGTAGAAAGCAAGTATTCCTGTCTGAAACAGGTAGGCCAGTTAGGCTTTACAGGCCCAAATGTAGGCTGTGTTTGAAAGTGGAATACAAAGGTGTAACCTGTATGTAGGCAATCACACATGTTAGACTTTGACAAATATGAAAGGGACTGAACGCTACCAAGATTTATTTGATTGTGTGAATATTAATTACAGAATAACTGAAAATGAATGGGACATCCGGTATTAGTGACTGTTTAAGAACCGCTTGTTTATTTTTTTTTGTCAGATCACATATTTGTCTGACCTTTTATGACATATTCATAAGTGTTGTATCTTGCACTTTGGAGAATGGGAGTTGTTAAGTCACCATTATAATTGTTTTAGTTTATATGTGTAGTTTATAGTGTATCATCAATAAACTCATGCAGTACTATAACAGGACATGTTTACAAATATTTGAGACCCATTTGAGTGCATCCTTTTATATTTCAGCAATATTCGTCGGCCTCCGTCGGTCTATGATGACCATGGAAGAGAATCCTAAACGTCTACTCTGCTGGAACAGCACCGCCTGTGGCTGAACAGGCCGATGCGTGAATGACAGTCCCTGTCACACAGGTCACACTTGTGGGTGGTCTCCGTGCTGCTGGGTCTGTGGCGGTTCTTCCTGCAGGTCCTTTTTTCATCTGCTGCAGCAGTCAGTCTCTCTTCACCCGCCTTGAGCTGTCTGGTCAGGGTGCCTCTCCATTTGGAGCGGTCCGTTGCAAGGTCCTCCCAGCACTCTGTGTTGATATCCAGGGCCTTCATGTCTCTCTTGCAGACGTCTCTAAAGCGCAGCTGTGGGTGGCCAACGTCTCTCCTGCCAGTTGCCAGTTCTCCATAGAGGACGTCTTTGGGGATTCTGCCATCCTCCATACGGTGAACGTGGCCTAGCCAGCGGAGCCTGCGCTGCCTGAGTAGAGTGAACATGGAGGGTAGGCCGGCGCGGGACAGAACTTCTGTGTTGGGCACTTTGTCCTGCCAGGATATGTCCAGGATGTGGCGAAAGCAGCGCAAGTGGAAGGAGTTCAGTCTCTTTTCCTGCCGGGCGTATGTTGTCCACGTCTCACTCCCATAGAGCAGTGTGCTGATGACGCAGGCGTTGTACACTGCCATCTTCGTCTTGATAGAGAGTTTGGGATTCTCCCACACTCGTGTGGTGAGGCGAGTGAGTGTGAAGGCTGATTTTCCAATCCTCTTGTTGATCTCTGTATCAAGGGAGAGGTTGTTGCTGATCGTGGACCCCAGGTACGTGAACTGATTCACGACCTCCAGCTTGTAGTCATCAATGGTGATGGTTGGTGGTGCTTCCGTGCCTTGCGCCAAGACGTTAGTCTTCTTCAGGCTGATGGTAAGCCCGAAGTCCTTGCATGCCTGGGAGAAGCGGTCCATCAGGGTCTGAAGCTCCTGCTGTGTGTGGGTTGCGACTGCAGCGTCGTCTGCGAACAGCATGTCTCTGATTAGAGCCTCGCGTACTTTGGTTCTGGCTTTCAGGCGGGCGAGGTTGAAAAGCCTGCCGTCAGATCTTGTGTGCAGGTAGATTCCCTCTGTTGCTGTGCTGAAGGCATGCCTCAGGAGCATAGCAAAGAAAATCCCAAAGAGGGTTGGCGCAAGTACACAGCCCTGTTTCACTCCGCTGCGTATGTTGAATGGCTCTGAGACGTTGCCATCGTGCTGCACTATCCCCTGCATGTTGGTGTGAAACGATTCGATGAGGCTTTGCAACTTTGGTGGGCATCCTATCTTTGGCAGGATCTTGAAAAGGCCCTCTCTGCTGACCAGATCGAACGCTTTGGTGAGGTCGATGAAGGCGACGTACAGAGGCATGTTCTGTTCTCTGCATTTCTCCTGGAGTTGGCGGATGGAGAATATCATGTCTACCGTCGATCGCTCAGCGCGGAAGCCACACTGAGACTCGGGGTAGACACGTTCGGCAAGCTTCTGTAGACGAACGAGAACAACTCGTGCGTAGACTTTGCCAACAACGCTGAGGAGGGAAATGCCCCTGTAGTTGTTGCAGTCGCTTCTCTCCCCTTTGTTTTTGTAGAGGGTGATGATCTTGGCGTCCCTCATGTCCTGTGGTACGGCACCTTCCTTCCAGCACTGGCAGAGGACGTCATGCAATGGCAGCAGTAGGGCGGTCTTGCAGTGCTTGATCAGGTCAGGGGGTATGCCGTCGTTGCCGGGTGCCTTGCCAGCGGCCAAGCTATCAATGGCCTTACTGAGTTCGTCGATGGTTGGCTCGGCGTCAAGTTCGTCCATGGATGGCAGGCAGTCGATGGCATCAAGGGCTGACGGTGTCACGGTGTTCTGTCTAGAGTAGAGGTCGGAGTAGTGTTCCACCCATCTCTCCATCTGCTTGTTCTTCTCTGTGATCATCTCCCCAGTGGAAGATTTGAGGGGGGCCGTCTTGCTCTGAGCCGGACCAAGTGCTTTCTTGATGCCATCGTACATACCACGGATGTTCCCTGTTATGGCAGCGGTTTGAATGTCTTGGCTGAGCTGAGTCCAGTACTCGTTGGCACAGCGCCGAGCAGTCTGCTGAACTTTGCGTCTCGCAGCCCTGAGAATCTGGAGATTCTTCTCGTTTGGGTACTTCTTGTACTCAGCAAGTGCTGAGCGCTTGGCTTCAATGACGGGGGTCATCTCGGTCAACTTGGCATCAAACCAGTCCTGTGACTTCGAGGTCTTCCTCCCAAAGGTAGCCAAGGCTGTGCGGTAGATGGTGTTTCGTAGCTCTTCCCACTTCTGCTTTGCAGATTCTCCTCCTTGTGGTACACCAAGTTCCTTCTCAAAGGTGGAGGCAAACTGCTCAACAAGTTCTGGTTGGGCCATCTTGCTGGTGTCAATCCGTGCCTTTCCAGGTTGTCTAGCACGATGGAATTTCTTCAGCTGCAGCTTGACCTTGCAACACACCAATACACACCAAGACAGGAGGGCCAGGAGTCGTGGTCAGCACCCACTCTGGCATTGAAGTCTCCAAGGAGAATGAGTTGTTCAGAGTTGGGGATGATCCTGACAGTTGTTGCGAGATTCTCGTAGAACTCGTCTTTTGCCTCTGGTGTGGCTGTCTGTGTTGGGGCATACACACTGACGAGGGTGACTGGGCCTTCAGTGGTGTTCAGGCGGAGGGTGAGGAGTCGTGCAGAGCCAGTGCTGCCCGGTTCCACCATCTTCAGCAAAGTGTTCTTCACTGCGAAGCCCACTCCGTGTTCCCTGTGTTCGTCACTGCCCTTTCCCTGCCAGGAGAACGTGTAGTCCTTCTCTCTCAGTGTGCCTGCATCAGCTAACCGTGTTTCCTGGGGAGTGGCGATATCCACTCCCAGTCTCTTCAGCTCATTATTGATGATGGCAGTCTTCCTGGTGTCATTGATGTCCTTGAGGTTAGCAGCGAGTCCTGTCATCATAGTGCGGACGTTCCAAGTTCCCAGTTTTAGAGTTGGTCTCTTTTGTTTTATTGTCTTGCCTGGTGCAAAGGTTCTCAGCCTGCTGTTTGGATTTCTCCTTATCCCCATGCACCCAATGAGGAAAGCAAGCTGTGGCGGGACAACACCTTATTGGCTGGGGGCTGCCCAGCTTGAGGTGGGCGGTAGCTGTCCAGTGAGATCTGATGATCCCTCCCACCGTCGGGAACAACCCCTGGCGTCACGCTCTACGCCAATTGAGCAGTGGCTTATAACCGGTAACTGTCATTCCCCGTGTTTTGTCTACGCCAAAGGCGAAGCTGGAGTGTCCTCTCCAGTGATCCGGTGTTCTACCTTCCAGCGTTGGGCATTGGTAGGATTCAAGCCTGGGCAGGAAGATATGGAGGACAAGATGTTGCCCATGCAGCATGTCCCCCCTCTCCACGTCACTGATGAATCCAAAGGAACAGCAGGGCTGCTACAGTTTTGCACCAGCGCCGTTGCAGGAGCTGCCAGAACGATGTTGAGCACAACATAGAACTGCCTTAGGGGCTCCGACTCCGGATTTTTCCTCAGGGTTGACTCCCGAAGCCTTTCCCGTGACCGGGTATGCCGCAAGGCAGCAGAGGTTTGAAATCAGGGTTTACCTTCCCCTAGATGGGCTACCTTCCCAGGTTGACGAGCCACCATCTACCCGAAGCATCTGGTTTTAAGGCGCCAGAGATCCGCCCTCGCCCCTTCTCCTATTAGTAAAAGCAGTTCCGCCGGGCTTAGAGACTAAACCACACGGGCAGGCTAGGAGTTGGACTTAGTTGTCAGAGGCTTTTCGAGACGCACGCCATAAGGAGTATTTTATGAGCACTGGGAGCTTAACCCCAGTGCCGCTCCTGGCTATGACAACCTTGGAACCAAAAAATAAGTACAAAACACCCAACATTATTATGCACAGCAGAATGACCTGGTTGACTACAACTGTTTCATCAGTGTTGCCCATTTGTCTGTAAATATTTAAATAAAAATTATTTATTTTGTTATTTGGGTGTTTTTGTTTGGTGTTTGGTCGCGGTTGTCGTTTAGTCAAAGCGTGCATGTGGCCGCGTATGATATGCAATTGATCTGGCCATTCCACTCCACAATCGTGGCAGTATTATTATTAAGATTCTAACTTTTAGATACTCTCACGGGAGGGAGGGACTCGCGGTCCTGCAAAGGACAGTGGTACCACACGGGTGAAGCAGCAGCCGGGACTCCCGTCTATCATTGACCGGGCAGGCTGGGCGTGCCTCCCCGCAAAGGATCGTGATACGCCTGGTCGGACACCGGTGTTAGAGGAGCAGCAGCTGAACCGGCGGATAGCAGTCCTTTGCAGGGAGCCAAGCCCAGCCTGCCTGGTTAACGGGCGTCTCAGCTGCTGCTTCACCCTTGTGCCACCGCTGTCCTTTGTGGCACCATGGTCCCTGCCAGCGCCGCCCCCTCCCCAGTGCACTCGTGCACCTGGTGTTTTCCACATATGCCGAATTATCCTTTAGACCAGGGGTGTCCAATCATGTGCCATGGAGGGCCAAGACCCTGCAGACTTTACCTCCAGCCAGTGTCTTCAACAGCAGATTCCACTGAATTTCTTCCCACTGATTGCTGATAAGTGAAAACACCTGCTGAGGAGACTGGGTAGAAGAGAAAGCCTGCAGGGTCTTGGCCCTCCATGGCACATGATTGGACACCCCTGCTTTAGACCAGCGCAATCATGACAACTTTATGGTATAATTTTTTAAGCATTAAATCTTCAGTATTATCTTTTTCTAGTCAAATTTGTCATTTTTCACATCCTTGTTTTGTTCACGGAACGCTGTTGTTACTAATGCCATGATGCCACGTATTATCCAGTCAGTACGGAGTCAGTCCAAAACCGTGCCCACACCTCTAGAAACCAGAGCATGAGGAGAGAGCGATGACTAAACTTTTATTGATAAAAATGACATATTTTCACTGAGCAACTCCATACTTGGGGATGCACACCTTCCAAACCTCAGCAAAGCACTTATAAAATCTGAAGCCAGTCTGACAAATGGTTTGAAAGATATGTGAGGAACACCCACAGACAGAGATTCCTTGCATTTTTAGATAGATACTCATCCAAACATTCCGTGATCATGAAAGAGTGTGTTGCAATTCTGAACAACAGCACTCTCATCAGGATAGAAATTTTTCATGAAAGAATAAATATAATTGCTCATAAAAACTTTTGGACTGAAGTACAGTTGGAAGAAAAATTATGTGAACCCTTTGGAATTACCTGGTTTTCTGTATTAATTTGCCAAAAATGTGATCTGATCTATAGTTCGGTTCATATATATTGTATGTAGACACTAACACAGGTTTTGCTATTTTAGCTGTTTATCAACATATTCGAGATACAGTTATATAATCAATATGGGTTTAAAGTGCAGTGTCTCAGCTTTAATTTGAGGGTGTTCACATCCAAGTTGGAGTTACAGTTTAGGAACTGCAGCAATTTTTATACAAAGTCTCCTCCTTTCAGGGGCTCAAATGTAATGGCCTGGCCTTGAAATCATCAAAGGAAAAAATGAATTCCCAAGTTTGTCAAGGTCCATCCATCCATCCATCTTCTACCGCTTTTCTGGAGGTTCGGGTCATGGAGGCAGCAGTTCAAGCAGAGAAGCCCAGACTTCCCTCTCCCCAGCCACCTGCTCCAGCTCTTCAGAGAGGATACCAAGGCATTCCCAGATCAGCTGGGAGACATAGTCTCTCCAGCGAGTCCAACGGGGTCTCCTCCCAGTTGGATGTGCCCGAAACAACTCAAGTGGGAGGCGTCCAGGAGGCATCCTGATCAGATGCCCATACCACCTCAACTGGCTCCTTTCAATGTGGAGGAGCAGCGGTTCTACTCTGAGCCTATCCTGGATGACTGAGCTCCTCACCCTATCTCTGAGGGTGAGTCCAACAATCCTACGAAGAAAGCTCATTTCAGCCGCTTGTGTCTGCAATCTCGTTCTTTCGGTCATTACCCAAAGCTCATGACCATAGGTGAGGGTAGGAACGTAGATTGACTGGTAAATCAACAGCTTTGCCTTAGAGCTTAGCTCCCTCCACCACAACAGACCGGTACAACGTCCGCATCACTGCATAGGCTGCTCCGATCTGTCTGTCAGTCTCTTGCTCCATTCTCCCCTCACTCGTGAATAAGACCCCAAGATACTTAAACTCCTCCACTTGGGGCAGGAGCTTGTCCCCAACCCAGAGAGGACAAGCCACCTTTTTCTGGCTGAGGACCATGGACTCGGACTTGGAGGTACTGATTCTCATCCCAGGCGCTTCACACTCAGTGGAAAACCGTCCCAGTAATACCTGTAGGTCATTGCTGGATGAAGCCAGCAGGACAACATCATCTGCAAACAACAGAGATGAGAGATCCTGTGGTCACCAAGCATGACACCCTCTGTTCCCTGGCTGCGCCTAGAAGTCCTGTCCATAAAAATTATGAACAGGATCGGTGACAAAGGGCAGCCCTGGCGGAGTCCAACTCTCACTGGGAATGACTCAGACCGAGTGTTGGCAATACGAACCAAACTCTCACAATGGTTGTACAGAGACCGAATAGCTCATAACAACAAGCCCGATACCCTATACTCCTGAAGCACCCCCTACAAAAAAACCACGAGGGATGCGGCTGAATGCCTTCTCGAAGTCCACAAAACACATTTAAACTGGTTGAGCAAACTCCCACGAACCCTCGAGGATTCTGGAGAGGGTAAAGAGCTGGTCTGATGTGCCACGGCCTGGATGAAAACCACATTGCTCCTCCTGAATCCGAGGTTCGACCAACGGCCGGACTCTCCTCTCCAGTACCTTGGCATAGACCTTCCCAGGGAGGCTGAGGAGTGTGATCCCTCTAAAGTTGGAGCACACCCTCCAGTCCCCTTTTTTTGAAGAGAGGAACCACCACCCCAGTTTGCCATGCCAAAGGTACTGCCCCCGACCTCCACGCAATGTTGCAGAGGCGTGTCAACCATGACAGCCCTACAACATCCAGGGCCTTGAGGTACTCAGTGCGAATCTTGTCCACCCCCGAGGCCTGCCCACCAAAGAGATTTTTAACCACCTTGGTGACCTCAGCCCCTGTGATAGGTGAGTCGTCCTCCTCGTTCACAAGCCCTGCTTCCTCTGTGGAAGGCGTGTCAGTGGGATTGAGGAGATCCTCAAAGTATTCCTTCCACTGCCCGATGATATCCCCAGTCGAAGTCAGGAGTGCCCCATCCGTACCATACACAGTGTGGACAGGGAGCTACCTCCTCTTCCTGAGCCGCCGGGCAGTTTGCCAGAATTCGTCCAAGGCCGACTGCAAGTCTTGTTCCACGGCCTCACCGAACTCCTCCCATACTCAAGTTTTTGCTTCAGCAACCACCTGAGCTGCACTCCGCTTGGCCTGCCGGTACACCTCAGCTGGCCAACCAAGCTTGATAGGATTCCTCCTTCAGCTTAATGGCCCTCGGATGACCTTGTGGCTGCAGCTCTGGGCAGCCACTTCAACAATGGAGGTGGAGAACATGGCCCATTCAGACTCCATGTCTCCAGACTCCCTCGGAATATGGTTGAAGTTCTTCTGGAGGTGGGAGTGGAAGACCTCCCGGACAGGGGCCTCAGCCAGACTTGCCCAGCACACCCTCACTATACGTTTGGGTTTACCAGGTCTGAATGTCATCCTCCCCTGCTATCGGATCCAACTTACCACCAGGTGGTGATCAGTTGACAGCTCTGCACCTCTCTTAACCTGTGTGTTCAAGACATACGGTCGCAGGTCTGATGACACGATAACAAAATCAATCATCGGCCTGCGACCTAGGGTGTCCTGGTGCCAGGTGGACATATGGACACCCTTATGCTTGAACATGGTGTTCGTTATGGACAAACTGTGGTTAGCACAGAAGTCCAATAACTGAACACCACTCGGGTTCAGATCGGGCAGGCCCTTCCGCCCAATTACCCCCCTCCAGGTTTCACTGTTGTTGCCCACATGCACATTGAAGTCCCTCAGTAGGACAATGGAGTCTCCAAGAGGAGCACTCTCCAGCACCCCAGTCAAAGTCTCCAAAAAGGGTGGGTACTCTGAACCATCATTTGGTGCATAGGCACAAATGATGGTCAGGACCCATTTCCCAACCCGAAGGCGCAGGGAAACAACCCTTTCATCCACCAGGGAAAACTCCAATATAGAGGCAGCAAGGTGGGAGGGATACAAGAATACCCACCCCTGCTTGTCACCTCTCACCCAGGGCAACTTCAGAGTAGGCCAAGCTCCAGCCCCTCTCCAGGAGACTGGTTCCGGAACCGGAGCTGTGTGTTGAGGTGAGGCTAACAATATGTAGCCGGTATCTCTCAGCCTCATGCACCAGCTCAGGCTCCTTCTCCACCAGAGAGGTGACATTCAACGTCCCAAAAGCCAATTTACGAAGCTTGGGATCAGACCGCCAAGGCCTCCGCCTTTGACTGCCACCTGATCCATATAGCACCGACCCCCATGGTCCCTCCTGCAGGTGTTGAGCCCACTGGAGGGTGGAAGAATATAAAGTTCCTTCTCTGGGATCAGTTCTATTTGGCTCAATTCCCTTACAAAAATCCTCCTGATCGTCTGCAGTCTCTGTTTTTTTTCAAAACACTGAGCACATGGCCTTGGACAGCAGCTGCATGGACAATTGCCAAGGACAATTGCCAGTAGCCAGACAAAACATCTCCTGCCAAAGTGTCCTTGTTGTTCTTACTGATACAACACTTGCTTCAACATTACATTCATATTGATCCACAAACTGACAACAAGATGATTCACTCACTGCTCTCTTTGTGTCCTGTGAACTCTTTTGGTCTGCTGATGTGCATTGAGGGCTTTTTTTTTTCTTTGTAATCATAATATTGATCATGTGACCAGTATTCTGAAATCAATGATTTTTTTGCTCCTTCCCATTGTATTATTTCTTATGCTACCTGTACCCTCCTGTTGGCAGGCGCGTTTCAGACGCATGCCGCGTCACGGAAATGCAGGTTCATTTTCTGTGTCAAGTCAAATTCTCTCGTATGTTATCAGTGATCTGTTAATGTACTTGGCAATAAATCTTTTTCTGATTCTGATTCTGATCCATGTAACTCCTTTAGCCTGAGCCCGGCTGGGTCCCATGGGCGGAAACTCAGCCACCAGACGCTAGCCATCGAGCCCCTCCCCCAGGCCTGGCTCCAGGGTGGGGCCCCGGTAACCCCATACCGGGCGGGGTGCCCTGAATCCTTGTTCTAGCATTCATCATGAGAGTCTGTTGGATCGTTCTTAGTCTGGCCCTTCACTCAGGACCGGTTTGTCTTGGGTGACTCTACCAGAGGCAAATTGCTCTGGATAATATTGCTCCTGGGATCACTTGAGCACGCAAACCCCACACCACGATAGGGTGACGATCAATGAGGGAGTTTGTCAAGGTATCCAACACAATAATGTCAGGGCTATCCACCAGCTGAAGCTTAGTAGAAGTTGGGGGATGTAGCAGGACCATAAATTTCAAAATAAATCTACTACAGAATAGCTTAAAAAAAGAGGATCCGCCAGACCTGAATCCAATAGAGATGCTGTGGAATAACCTCAAGAAAGCCGTTCAAACCAGACATCCTAAGAATATGGCTGTTCTGAAGCAGTTCTGTAAACAAGAATGGTCCAAAATTCTTCCTGAATGTTGTGCAGGTTTGTTCAGCAGCTACCAGAAGTGCTTATCAGAGGTTATTGCTGCCTAAGGACTTTCAACCAGTTAGTAAATTCAAGGGTTCACTTACTTTTTCCACCACCACCATTGTGACTCTTTAAAGTAGTAAATTTAAATTTAAATTTAAACTGTAGTGAATTTTAATCAATAGCTATTTCAAAGGCTCAAATATGACACTAGTGGTTCTGTCCGGTAATTTTGGTCATGATTCCTTCTCAAATACACGAGTTTCAAGGCACTGCTGTGTCAGTCAGTCATGGTCAGCGACATCTTGCCTCCTCGATGGGCTGTTTCAGCACCGGTTGTGACGCACAGTCATTGCTTTGTGCAGTTGACGGGGCTGCAGTATAACAGTCAACAAAGTTTTAACATCAGAATTTTATGTAATTCTTTACAACCATGTACAAGCAAATCTACCCACATATAATTTAATGAAATAAAATTCTAGTATATCAAGATTTATTGAACGTGTTCTTAAGTTACTTGATTGGGAACTTGCCTGTTCATCTGGTCCCCTTCAGCTGCTGGTCCGCGGAGGTACCTGAGGATCATGCCGTCAATGAGGGCCATTTCCAAGAATGGTTTGTGCAGTATATATTCGTGCAGATTTTGCGCTGTTTTCAACTTGGATCTCGACCCACTGAGCATCTGCTGAACATGTTTACGCGTCCGCGGTAAAGTCGGAATCAGTGAGTGTATGTCACTTCCGGTCGGCAATGGCTGCTCCCCATTGGTTTTGACTGAGCGGTTTTCATAGGATAAAATTATTTAGTATACTGACTCTAGAGGGTTAGTTTTACTGAATAAACGCATTTTTGGTTTATAAGTAATACTTAAAGCATGATTAATGTTGTTATAATGATCAGTACTGGTTTCCTTTAATGGATGTGTGCAATAAATACATGAAATATTATAACTGTTTGTGTGGCATTAGGTTAAGAATATTTGGGCCTATTATGACCGTCTCAAGCAGGCATTTGTGCCATGCTTTGCGCCTTGCGCTAGTAATGCATTAGTTTCTGTCAGCGCCTTGTCTGGTTTTCTGCTGTGTTCTCGCCACCTAATTAGGACGTGACTGTGCACACAACTTGCACTGGTAGGAGGGGACAGATTTAACGTGGGTGAGGCTCGGTGCTTTTGTATTAAGGTGCATTTTCTTCCACTGTGCTTTTGATTTCCAAAAAGCAGATCTAAAGTCAGCTGTAAATTATTAACCACTATTTTAGCAGCATATTTAAAAGGCGTAATCTTACCTGATCTTTCATCAGCTGATTCATCTGTCCAGGGTGTACACCCTGCCTCTCTCCCAACGATGCAGGGATAAACTCCAGTCCCCCCATGACCTGTAAAGGACTAAGCATTTAAAAGGAAGAATGTGTTATGAATACCCCTTGCAGGGCATTAGTGAGACGCCAGATGCCAAACAGTAAGTTTGCTTGTTTATTTACAAAAAGACAAAATGACAAAATAAACAGCCATGTGGAGCAAAACACGGACATATACTAAAGCACAAAATAAAAGACTCTGAAGACAAACGAGGAGGTGCAGCGAGGACGGAGCCTGTGCTGTACAAAAACACAAAGATGAGCACGAAGAATCCAAGGCACAGAAGGAAGACTGGAGTCGGAATAGGAACTCCAGTTCAACAACACGGAGGTTTATGAACGTGTAGGTCACAGCGAGGAATAAGCCTCAGCTGCTCCCTTAAATACAGACAAAGGCCAGAAACGGGTAAAGTAATTAGTGAAAATGACAAACAGCTGTCACGACGCCGGCTCGGCTTTGACAGCTGGAAGTGCGGCTGTGATGCTGTCGCAGTAAGAGCCATTGCGGTCCTAATAACAAATCCCGGAATGCTATGGCCGGAAAGGGGAAATACTGAGTAACCCAAGCGCGGATGGGATCAGCACTCAGATCACCACCGTACCCCCCGTTCAAAGGGTGCATTCCAGGCGTCAAAACGTAACATCCAAGGGACCCCCCAACCAGAAGGCTACCAGGACCGACCCAGGGAGGGCAGAGGGGGAACAGGCCAGGAGGGAGAGAACCAAAAAAAATAAAAGGCCACAGCAACACCCAGAGGAAGAAAGAAAAAACCCCCACCAGGAACGGATGACAATATAGACAACAAAATGGCGTGGCTTACACACAGAAATGACCAAAACTAACTCAAGTGCAACAGGATGACAAATAAAATACAGATACCCTTCCAACATACATCAATCAGTCAATCAATCAATCAATCAATCAGCCTTTATTGTCATGATGCTATGCATACAACTGTAGTGCAAGCAAGATGAAATTGCGTTTCTCTAGGCATCCGTATTGTAAAAAGAACATAATTTAAAAACACACTCACATCCCCCACCTCGACAGCCATTCACACATCCCTGAGACACATTTGGATATTACAGTAATGTTAACTTATTACAGTTACAGTTAAAATGATAATAACTGCCTATGTATATATAAAACAATTAAAATGGCTAAGTGAATCTAAGTAGCTAAGAGAAATAAATACTTAAAACTGACTAAAACTATAATATACATACAGTATAATATACATAATGTCCATAAAGTGCAGTAATATGTGTAAAGGATTCCGGATCAACTGTTCAGCATTCTAACAGCTTGTGGAAGGAAGCTGTTGATCAGTCTGGTGGTTCTGCCTCTGATGCTCTGGAATCGTTTGCCAGATGGCAGCAGTTCAAAGTGTTTGTGCAGAGGATGAGAGTGGTCCTTAACAATGATCAGTGCTCTGCTCCTGCAATGGCTCTGAAAAAGTTCTTGAACAGAGGGGAGGGAAACTCCGATTACCTTCTCAGCTCCCTTATCTTCTGCAGAGCTTTTTTGTCTGACATACTGCAACTGGAGTACCATGTTGCAATGCAGTACGTCAGAACACTCTCCACCACACCTCTGTAGAAGGTCCTGAGGATGCAGATGGGGAGAGAGGCCTGTTTGAGTTTCCTCAAGAAATGCAGTCTCTGCTGGGCCTGCTTCCTGATCCCCAAGGAATTCTTGCTCCAGGTCAGGTCCTGCGAGATCTGCAGTCCAAGGAACTTGATGTTCTCCACTCTCTCCACCGAACGGCCGCTGATGCAGAGAGGGACGTGTTCAGGCCGTGACCGCCGGAAGTCGATAATCATCTCCTTCGTTTTGTCCATGTTGAGCACCAGATTGTTGTCCCTGCACCAGCCCTCCAGGTCTCTAACTTCTTCCCTGTACATTGATTCCTCATCCCTCTGAATAAGTCTCACCACTGTGGTGTCATCTGCAAACTTAATAATCTGGTTCCCCTCATGTCTGGACACACAGTCATGTGTTAGAAGTGTAAATAATAGTGGACTGAGTACACAGCCTTGAGGGGATCCAGTGTTCAGCGTGATGAGTTGGAGATGTTGTTTCCAACTCGGACAGACTGAGGTCTCTCGGTCAGAAAATCCAGGATCCAGAGACATGTGGCGGTGTTCAGACCGAGAAGGAGTAATTTCTCCATCAGTCTCTGGGGAATAATGGTGTTAAATGCTGAACTGAAATCAATGTACAGGAGTCTGGCATAGGTGTCTTTCTGATCCAGGTGGGTAATGACAGAGTGCAGGGTGGTGACTATAGCGTCCTCTGTGGAGCGATTTGAACGATACGCGAACCGGAGCGGGTCATGTGATGCAGGGAGGCAGGCTGTGATGTGTGGTTTAACAAGCCGTTCAAAACACTTCATCACAATTGGTGTCAGTGCGACAGGACGATAATCATTCAGACAGGACACAACCGCTTTCTTTGCCACGGTACTATGATAGAGGTCTTAAAGCATTTAGGGACGATGGCCTGACTCATGGAAATGTTATATATGTCAGTCAGGACATCCGCCAACTCACTCGTGCAGACTCGGAGCACACGTCCCGGAATGTTGTCCGGACCTGCAGCTTTACGTGGGTTAACCCTGATTAGGGTCCTCCGTGTGTCCGCTGCGTTGATGGTGATAGCTGGCCCCACAGATGGTGAAGATGGGCCAGCCCTCACTCTGATTGTCGGGTTTGATGCTTCAAAATGTGCAAAGAAGTTATTGAGCCTGTCTGGAAGCAAAGCGTCATCATCATCGACCCCCTGCGTAGACTTATAATCTGTCAACGCCCGTACTCCCTGCCACATCCTGTTTGGTGTTCCTTGTGTCACAGAAATGTCCCTGGATTTTCTCCGTGTAGGCGCGTTTCGCCGTCTTAATTCCCTTTGAAAGCACAGACCTGGCTGTGCGGAGGGCGATCCTGTTCTTCTCTCTGAAGGCTGCATCTCTGACTGTGAGCAGCGAGCACACCTCTGCAGTCATCCAGTGTTTATAGTTGCCCCGTGCAGTGAAGGTCTTCAATATAGTGACATCCTCTGTGCACTTCGCGATGTAGCTGGTGACCGTTTCAGCGTACTCCTCCACATCAATCCTGTCTCCCTGAGAGGCTGCTATTTTGAAAACCTCCCAGTCTGTATTCAGAAAACAGTCCTGAAGTGCCGAGGCTGCACCCTGCGGCCAAGTCCTGAATTGTTTCTCTGCTGGCCTGCTGCACTTCAGTAAAGGTTTGTAGGCAGGCACCAGCATCACGGATAGGTGGTCAGAATGACCGAGGTGGGGGTGAGGTGTTGCCTTGTATGCATTTGGAAAATTTGTGTACACCAAGTCCAACATATTCTGTCCTCTGGTCTTAAAGTCCACACATTGTTTGAACTTGGGGAGCACAGTCTTTAGACTGGTGTGATTAAAATCCCCTGCAACCACCAAAAAACTGTCCGGGTGTGAAGTCTGAAATTCACTGATAGCATCATGCAGCTCTCTGAGTGCCTCATTAGCATTAGCTTTAGCATTAGCGCTAGGAGCTATGTAAACAACAGCTACAAACATGTTGGTGAATTCCCTCGGCAGATAGAATGGCCGGCAGTTCACGATAAGGAACTCCGCCAATGGAGAGCAGTGTTTAGTTGCTAACGTGGCATTAACACACCAGTTCTTGTTAATATAGATACATAGCCACCCCCCACCCCCCCCGCCCCTGGCACTTACCAGAGCTAGCGGCCTCCCTGACCGCCCGGAACGATGTCATCCCTTCCAGCTGAATGGCCGCGTCAGGGATGTTGTCGTGGAGCCATGTCTCCGTGAACGTAAACACACAGCAGTCCCTCCACTCTCTGCGGGTTTCTCTCAGCAGACACAGCTCGTCCAGCTTGTTGTCGAAGGAGCGGACATTGGAAAGAAGGAGCGACGGTACTGCTGGTCTGGAGGGGTTAACCTTTAGCCTAGCATGAATTCCAGCCCTCTTTCCTCTCCTTTGTTTCCGTTTGCGCCGCTTACACTTCCTCCTCTTCTGGGTAGCTGCCAGCCTAACCCCTGATAGTATTCCATGCTGGCGTATAATGTCCAAATCGCACCCGAACGCCGCAATTCTTGCAGCGTACATTACCTTGATGCTTAATAAGATCTCTCGGTTGTAAGCTGTACGTCTGGGATGATTAAAACACTCAAAACTCTCACACTCACTGATGCCTAGAGAGGCCGCAGCGTCCATGCGCACCGCCATCCTAATTCCAACTAGAGAAATAAAGTGCAGCAAAATGAAAAAACAACAAATAAATAAAGCACAGCCCGCGAGGAAACCAAAATACAGGTACATTTCAAAATACCCCAGTACCCAATAACACTTCAACTAGACAAAACACACAAAAAAACCTTCAAGCACTACAGAATAAGCAAGGGGAAAAAAAAGTATGGTGCACACGGTAATTCAAAATATGACTTTAACTGACAAAGAATATGCTCATGAGGTAAAGGTGAGTGTCGAATTTGGTAACTTGTGTATAAAGTTCTCTGAAAATAATATAAACTCCTTATGTGGCACCTTTCTATGACAGTGAAATTAACATCTTTCTAGTGACTAAGCATTTTGAGTAATATGGGGATATTCTTGCTTTGGTTTAGTTTTTAGTTGTAAATGGTGATCAAAAAAAAGATTTAAAGGAGAAACTGTTTACTCAAAGCAGGTCACCGGGTCAAAGATCTATCGTTTTACTCTATGACACAACAGTCAGTCAGTGTTACGTCACAGGTCGACTGAACACCAGTAGTATGAAATGTGAAGGTTATTTCCTCTTACAGTGGAGCAAACTATGTATTTAAGGCAATATAGTTCAAGATATTAGATTATGTCTTTAGATTTAAAAAAAAATGCAAGTGTAAATCTGCAGCCAGTAGCTAGTTAGCTCAGCACAAAGGTTAAAGAGAGCCTAACTTCAATGATGTAGCAGAGTCGACAAGGAACAGAGAATCCTTCAGAATACATGAAAAAAACCCACAACTAATTAGGGCAAAGAACAGAGAATCCTACAATATACATGGAACAAAAACAAAAAAACCCACCACTAATTCAGGCAAAGAACCGAGTGACATAACGTTCGGCTCAGGAGACGCACACACACAGGCTCAGAGTAGTTCAAACTGTTTATTAACAACAGGGATGTTTGGGTGCGTGTCTGCGGAATGTTAATGTGTTGGTGGTGGCGTCTGCTTCGGACCCAGAGGCAGGAGACCGTTCAGCCGGCAACCCTATGGGAGAAATCAGACACAGGGTGATGAGCACACACCAACACAGGAGGAGAATAGGTGAGGGAGAGAAGCTTACTTGTTGGGACAGATGACTGGCGCTTCAAGGATGGAAGCCCGGGAGACAGCCACCTGCAGGGCTCGGTGCAGCAGCGAGGAGAGACGAGGGACGGGATTGTCCGCCGCCGAGGAATCCACCTGTGCACAGGGGAGCAGACTGGAGAGATGAGGTAAGTGATTTTCTTACCGGTGACGAGGATGCTGAAGAGAATGTGGTAGAAGCCCATGGAAGGGAAATGAAGTCTACGGCTTCAGACCGAAGCTCAGGGCGAGGCGGCTTATATCCCTCGCCGCTGATGACTGACAGGTGTGTGAGCAGGTGGCGCCGTTGATGAGCGGCGCGGCGTGACAGTACTCCCCCCTCTAGCAGCGCCTCCTGGCGATGGCTTATCCGGGTGCGCTCGGTGGAAGTCAGCGATGAGCGATGGGTCCAACACAAACGACGGGGGCACCCACTGTCGATGCTCGGGCCCATAGCCCTCCCAGTCCACCAAGTATTGCAACCCACGACCCCGGCGCCGGGAGTCCAGGATGGAGGAGACGGACCAGGCCGGATGGCCACCAACCATCCGGGGTGCGGGTTGCGCTGCAGGAGGAGGGCAAAGGGGGTCGATAACTGCCAGCTTCACCTTCGACACGTGGAAAGTGGGATGGATGCGGAGGGAGGGGGGAATAGCCACGCGCACAGCCACCGGGTTGATGATCCGGGTGATGGGAAAGGGACCCATGAAGCGCTGTGCCAGCTTTCTCCTCTCGCCTTTTAGGATGGCGTCCTGGGTGGAAACGTAGACAAGTTGCCCAACTCTGTACGCCGGGGCAGGTCTTCTGCGCCGGTCCGCCACGGTCCTGTTGCGCTCCGCTGTGCGTAAAAGCGCATGACGCGCGGCGGCCCAGGTGGAGCGGAACTGCCTCACGTGCGCCCTAACTGACGGGACAGTTACCTCGCTCTCCTGCGCTGGAAGCAGCGGGGGGTCGTAACCCAGGGACGCCTTGAAGGGGGACATCCCCGTTGCAGAAGAGCGGGCGGTGTTGTGGGCGTACTCCACCCAGGCGAGATGGTTGCTCCATGACGTCGGCTTGGATCTTGCAACACAGCGGAGCGCAGCCTCCAGCTCCTGATTGGTCCTCTCACACTGCCCGTTAGACTGGGGGTGATGGCCGGAGGAGAGGCTCACCTTGGCTCCGATGGCGTTGCAAAAGGACCTCCAAACCTCGGATGAAAATTGGGGACCCCGGTCCGAGACCACGTCCACCGGAATCCCGTGCAGCCTGACCACGTGTTGGATGAGGAGGCCCGCCGTCTCCAGGGCGGTAGGGAGACCTCGCAGGGGGACGAAGTGTGCCGCCTTGGAGAAACGGTCCACGATGGTCAGGATGGTGTTAAAGGAGCTGGAAACGGGGAGTCCGGTGACGAAATCCAGTGCGATATGAGACCAGGGCCTGCCGGGGACGGGCAGAGGCTGGAGCAGACCCGCTGGAGGGGCATTTCCTGACTTGCTGGTGGCACAGACTGGGCAAGCCCGGGCGTAGCGGGCTGCATCCCTCCGCAGGCCTGGCCACCAAAAAGACCGTTGGAGGAGGCTGATCATCCGGGAGGTGCCGGGATGACAGGTGAGCCGGGAGGTGTGGAGCCAGTGGATGACCTCTCCTCGGACCGCAGATGGGACGAACAGTCTTCCCTCCGGTCCGCCGCCAGGATCAGGTTCCACCTCCTGTGCCTTCCGGATCTTTGCCTCGATATCCCACGAGATGGCTCCCACGACGCACGACCTGGGCAGGATGGAGTGGGGCGTCTCCTCCGATTCCACGGGAGTGAACTGCCTAGAGAGGGCGTCAGGCAGGCCGTTCTTAGAGCCAGGCCTGAAGGTGATAGAAAATTGGAACCTGGCGAAGAACAGAGACCAGCGCGCCTGGCGGGCGTTCAGGCACTTGGCAGATCGTAAATACTCCAAGTTCTTGTGATCCGTAAGGACCACAAACGGCAGGTTCGCCCCCTCTAGCCAGTGGCGCCACTCCTGCAGGGCGAGCTTGATAGCCAGGAGCTCTCTGTCCCCCACATCGTAGTTCCTCTCTGCCGGGGACAAGCGCCGGGAGAAGAAGGCGCACGGTCGTTTGGCGCCATCGTCCGGTGACCGCTGGGACAGCACTGCTCCCACTCCCGTGTCTGAAGCGTCTACCTCGACGATGCACTGCAGCGCGGGGTCGACCTGGCGAAGGACCCGGGAGGAGGAGAATTCCGCCTTCAGTGCCTCAAAGGCGGCAGCGACCTCTTCGGTCCACCGGAACGGGACCTTCGGGGACGTGAGGCGGGTCAGTGGTCCAACGATGGTACTGAAGTTGGGGACAAAGCGGCGGTAGAAATTGGCGAAGCCAACAAATTGCTGCACCTGCTTCCGGGATGCAGGTGTAGGCCATTCCACCACCGCCTTTACCTTCTCTGGGTCAGGGAGCACCTTATCGTGGGCGATGATGAACCCCAGGAAGGACGTACTCCTGGCGTAAAATTCACACTTTTCTGCCTTTACGTACAGACGATTCTCCAGCAGCCTTTGGAGGACCCGCCTCACGTGGACCTGGTGCTCATCCCTGGACTTGGAGAAGATGAGAATATCGTCCAGGTAGACGAACAGGAAAAGGCCAATGAAGTCCCGGAGGACGTCATTAATGAGGCGCTGGAAGACTGCAGGAGCGTTGGTCAACCCGAACGGCATCACCAGGTATTCAAAGTGGCCGTTCGGGGTACGGAAGGCCGTTTTCCACTCATCTCCCTCCCGGATCCGGACGAGGTGGTAAGCGCTGCGTAGGTCCAGCTTGGTGAACCAGGTCGCCCCCTGGAGGGAGTGGAAAGCAGTGTCCATGAGAGGCAGGGTGTAACGGTCCTTCTCCGTGATATTATTGAGGGCCCGGTAGTCGATACAAGGGCGGAGGGACCCATCCTTTTTTCCCACGAAGAAGAACCCTGCCCCCACGGGTGACGATGATGGGCGGATTATCCCGGCGTTTAATGACTCCTTCAGATATGTGTTCATCGTCTCCTTCTCCGGCGCTGACAGGCTGTAGAGCCGACCAGAAGGTAACGGCGCCCCCTGGCGGAGGTTGATGGCACAGTCGTAGGGCCGATGAGGGGGAAGAGACATAGCTTTCGCTTTACTGAACACCATACCCAGGTCGTGAAACTCCGGAGGCACCAGGGACAGGTCCGGGGGTGCAGCGTCCGTCGCGGGGGGAGGAGCGGACGGCGAGCAGGCAGCGGACTGGAGGCAGGTGCCCAGGCAAAATGTACTCCATGCCGATACCCCAGCTGATCTCCAATCCAGGACCGGATTGTGAAGGCGGAGCCAGGGATACCCCAGGATGACGGGCGACACAGAGTTGGGAAGGACGTAAAAGGTCATCTCCTCCCGGTGGTTTCCCGAGATGATGACCGGTAGGGGGACAGTTTGATGTGTCACTCTCCCAAGGGTGGCACGGGAGAGGTGGACTAGGGAGATGGGAGTGTTGAGTGCCTGGCAGCGGATGCCCAATCGGGTTGCCAGGCTTTGTGAAATGAAGCTGCCTTCTGCGCCCGAATCCACCAGTGCGTGGGTGAGGTGCCCAGTGGGGTTATGGCAGAAACGGATGGGCAGCTTCAATTGGGTGAGTGATCCTAACCGATTGACGTCTGCGAGGCTTCCAACAGTGACTCGCGGACCCCACCGACTGGCTTTCCGTGGACAACGCTCCACGGTGTGTTGGTCGCCTCCACAATACATGCAGAGGCCCAACTCACGGCGGCGTTGTTTCTCCACAGGGGAAAGTTTAGTCCAGCCCGTCACCATCGGCTCCGACTCCTCGGGGCACGATGCTGGCGGCGCCGCCAGGGGGCGAGCTTGGAACAGGTGCGGCGAGGCTCCACGAGGGCGAGAAGAAGAAGACCTCCGCCCCGAGGAGCGCTCGCGCAGCCTGTTATCCAAACTTACCGCTAAGGATGTCAGCTCCGCTAGCGTCCCAGGGATATCCCGACCAGCCAGTTCATCCCTCAGATCACTATTGAGGCTGCGGAGGAACAGGCCACAGAGGGAGCGTTCCTCCCAGCCCAATTCCTCCGCCGCTACCCAGAAGTCGACCGAGTGGTCCGCTGCCGACCGGCTTCCCTGCTGGAGAGCGAGAAGCCGATCGACCTGGACCGTTTCGGTTTGAGAATGGTCAAAGACCTCCAGAAAGCGCCTCACGAATTGATCATAGGTGAGGGTGGCATAACTGGGCCTGGCCATTACGGCGTAGGTCCAAGTTAACGCACGCCCCTCCAGAAGATTCCCTATGTAACCAATTCGGCTGTGATCCGAGGGAAAATCTCTGGGCACACGGTGGAACACGGACTCACACTGCATAATGAACCCCCGCGCTCCGCCGAGCTTACCGCTAAAGCGGGCGGGGGTCGGAATCGGTGTGAGCCGAACCGGTGCCACTGGAGCCGGCTGGACGGCCGCTGGAACAGCAGGAGCCGCGCCACCCTGGTGAGTCGGGAGGAACGGCTGTTGGGGGTCCAAGCGGTTCAATCGGTTAGTTAATTCTAATAATTGATTAAGAACCACCTGTTGCTGATAAACAATCTGATCCACCCGAGCCTCGAGGATGGTAAACCGGTGTGCGAGCCCGCCGTCTGCCGAGCCGCTCTGCTGAAGCCGTACTGACATAACGTTCGGCTCAGGAGACGCACACACACAGGCTCAGAGTAATTCAAACTGTTTATTAACAACAGGGATGTTTGGGTGCGTGTCTGCGGAATGTTAATGTGTTGGTGGTGGCGTCTGCTTCGGACCCAGAGGCAGGAGACCGTTCAGCCGGCAACCCTATGGGAGAAATCAGACACAGGGTGATGAGCACACACCAACACAGGAGGAGAATAGGCGAGGGAGAGAAGCTTACTTGTTGGGACAGATGACTGGCGCTTCAAGGATGGAAGCCCGGGAGACAGCCACCTGCAGGGCTCGGTGCAGCAGCGAGGAGAGACGAGGGACGGGATTGTCCACCGCCGAGGAATCCACCTGTGCACAGGGGAGCAGACTGGAGAGATGAGGTAAGTGATTTTCTTACCGGTGACGAGGATGCTGAAGAGAATGTGGTAGAAGCCCATGGAAGGGAAATGAAGTCTACGGCTTCAGACCGAAGCTCAGGGCGAGGCGGCTTATATCCCTCGCCGCTGATGACTGACAGGTGTGTGAGCAGGTGGCACCGTTGATGAGCGGCGCGGCGTGACACCGAGAGTCCTTCAATATACATGGAACCAAACAAAAAAAAACACAATTTCAGGGGCGCCAGCAGGTAGAAAGCAGAGAACAGGAAAAAACAGTTCAGGGGGCTACCCGCATCTCGATTCCACCTAACACAAAGGAAAAAGAACAGTTCAGGTGGTCTATCAAAGTCCCAGACCCAGGGAAACAGTACCTCAGGCGGCCGGACCAGGTTGCCGAACCAACAAGGCAGTCCTTAGGGTGGCCAACCCAGAACGCAGAACCGGCGAAACAGTCTCTCGGGCGGCTGAACCAGGTCGCTGACCCAACAAGACGGTTCTTCAGGCAGCCGACCCACGTCCTTAGACCACCAGGACCGGAGGGGGAAGCTCGGAGGCGGCCTCCCTACCGAGAGGGACAGCGGGGAAGAGCCGACCCGAATAAAGGGGACCCCAGCAACACCCAGTGGAGGAAAATAGGGGGGAAGATGAGGACCCAATCTGGCATCCGGCGGAAGGGAATCTGCAGCTCCCTCACCGACCTTGAACCGAACCGGCGCTGCACCCTCGGTGGACCCCGATTGGGCCAGTGCAGCACCAGGGGTGAACTCCGAACACAAACCTGAAGCCTCGATGATGACAACCGGAGCTGACTCGTCTCCGGTGACCTTGGGAGAAGGCTCAGAAAGACAAAGAGAACAGGGATCAGGATCACCGGCAGTGGCAGAGCCCGGCGAGACGAGCTCTAATGCAGCGGCCAGCTGCACCCAGCTCATCTCCCCAAGAGACAGGCAAGAATGCTCCAGAACAGAAAATAAGAAGACAAAATAGAGCACTTGCCTGATCTCGGGCTCCACCGCCATCCAGTACTCTGACGATCCAGGCTCAAAGATCTGGAGGTCCATTCTTGGTTCCGGCACGACTGCAGCGGGCCCCGCAGCCAGCATGATGGTCACCACAGTCTGGGAACCCCCAGGTGCTGGAGCCCATGCCGAAGGCCCGCACGACGTGGTGGCAGGGGATCCGTGACTCGCTGGGCCCGACTGCTCCTCCACGGAGAGCCGGGGATGCTTAATTGTTGGCTCAGGCTCCAAGCGGCAGTCAGGACTCCTCCTCTGCCCATGCTGCGGCTGCGGCGCTGGAATCAGACTCTCCAGGGCCGCAGGCTCCTCCTTCATTTGACGGTCCACTCCAGGCGCCGGGGAACGCTCAGGAAAAAGGGAAGGAGACACAGAGGTAGCAGGTTCATTATTAATGGCTGCAGCAGGTGGTAGGAGCTCAGAGGACTGTGAACCCCAAGCTCCACCCCCAGGAGTCAGACAAGGTAATTCATTATACTGAGAGGGAGAATGAAACAACACTTGCCTGTTCTCCCGAGGGGCGATGGTGGCTGCTGCAGCGGGCTTGATTCTCCCCTTTCCCCTGAGGATGGTGACTGAGGGCCCCCCTGGAAGACAAGGAGGAGCCGCTCTCATGGGATCAGTGACGGGTGGAGCCGGAGCAGGACTCGCTGAACTCCCAGCAACTGGAGAGTGCACCGAGGAGGAGGGAGGAGCAGCCGAGGCAGTCCGGGAACGAGAAGCTGACGGAACAGCAGGGAAAGGTAACCCGGAGGCTGGGGCTGCTGTGTCAACCCTCTGACGTGGCACGGGGGGAAACAGCTGACTGGGAGGCAGAGTTCTTGCAGCAGCCTGGGACAGGATCTGGACGGGGATCTCGCAGAGGTTGATCACAGGCAGGGCGGCGACGTCTTCCGGCAGAGGGCGAGGCTAGATTTAAGTCTGGAAAGCACCGCTGCTGCACAGAAACGGAGGCCAGCAGCTCGGCATACTCAGGATAATTATTCAGTTCAGGATTAGCCTCCACCAGTCTAACTGCTGCCACCACGTTACTCAGGATTCTGCTGGGATGAGAGGAAGAGCGTGCTTCAGCCACGCGACCCCTGATGAGCTCAGCTGCCCACTGAGTCTCTTCACAGGGGGCCCCGTCTGTCCTCTTCCTCTGCGGCATATGGAGACGGCCCCTTGGTGATTCAGATCCTTGGGATGGATGGGTGGCAGGAACCTGATCTCGAGGTGAGGAGCGAAGATGCCTCACCGTCGGCTCCGACTTTGGCTTCCTGCTGGGACTCCTCACTGGCCCGCGGATCCTCCGCCGAAGTGCCGTAATTTTGGCCATCTTCTCCCTGCCGTCAACGTGATCCGCAAGGCGAGGATTGCGCTTAATTGCCGCTTCTGCGAGGTCCAGGTACCAGCGTGCGTTGTCGGGAGTGGCGAGCCGACGAGCGTTGGCGAGGAGGCCATCTACCTCCATGAGAGCCATGATCAGCTCGTAGCCCAAGTCCAACGAATAACCAGTCCTAGATGACGCCATCTCCTGAAATACACTGGTACTTGAAAAGGGGGAAAAAAACTCAAGCCCGAAACAAACTTACTGTGGCTGGTGTCTTGTTTGGCTGTGACCTACTGTTATGAATGCCCCTTGCAGGGCATTAGTGAGACGCCAGATGCCAAATAGTAAGTTTGCTTGTTTATTTACAAAAAGACAAAATGACAAAATAAACAGCCACGTGGGGCAAAACATGGACATATACTAAAGCACAGAATAAAAGACCCTGAAGACAAACGAGGAGGTGCAATGAGGACGGAGCCTGCGCTGTACAAAAACACTTACAAAGACGAGCGTGAAGAATCCAAGGCACTGAAGGAAGACTGGAGTGGGAATAGGAACTCCAGTCCAACAACACGGAGGTATTTGAGCGTGTAGGTCGCAGCGAGGAGTAAGCCTCAGCTGCTCCCTTAAATACAGACAAAGGCCACCCAGAAACGGGTAAAGTAATTAGTGAAAATGACAAACAGCTGTCATGACGCCGGCTCGGCTTTGACAGCCGGAAGTGCGGCCATGACGCTGTCACAATAAGAGCCCTTGCAGTCCTAATAACAAACCCCGGAATACTGTGGTGGAAAAGGGGAAATACTGAGTAACCCGAGCGCGGACGGGATCAGCACTGAGATCACCACAGAATGAATTGTAAACTTATAGACAAGTACACACATTAAGTTCAGTTAGTTAGTTAATTCCCTTCCACAGCATGTGGGACACCATGTGGTGTACAGGGGCGGCACCTATCTCCGTTTCTCTGACCCTTAAGCCACACAGCAACTGTAAAGCCCCTTTTTCACTAGTGCCCACTCAGCCCTACTCTACCCTACTCTATCCGGTTTGTAGCGTTTTCCATTAGTACCTAGTACCTGGTACCAGGTACTTTTTTCACACCTATTCCAGGGCAGGGTACAACCGCGCTGAGTCGGGCTGAAAATGTGATGTCAACAGACTGCAGACCACTGATTGGTCAGGGCGTAACGTCATGAAAGCGTCCGTCTTCTGCAGGATCTCCAAACCTCCATTTGCAAAAGTTCACGGAGTAAACGCAATATTAATAGAGATGGCTTCGTAGGTTTCGCGGAAATCTACACCGTGGTCCAACGAAGAGGTGCAGAGTTTTCTGTACTTGGTGGCAGATAGTATCCAGAACGACATGGAGCGACCCCGCAATGAAACAGATGGCAGCCCAGCATAGAACCGGACTACGGACAAGCTGAAGATGAAAGTGAGAGAGCCATCGATGGTGAGTGATTTATGATATTGTGCATCTTTTCACTTATTTATCCTGTTGGTGGTAAGCTCACTTTTTTTGAGCAATACAACACCATCCTGTGCTGGCTAACGAGTGTTAGCTAGTAGCTAGCTAGCTAGTAGCCAACTCTGCTGATTCGCACTTGCTTTGTCCGAAGTATTCACTTGTGAGAGCAAAACGATGAAATATGTTAATCCTGGTTAAAGTCCTGGTTTGTGTACGTGTTGCACCTTGGTGCTGTGCATTAAGTTGTCTGTATTTTCTTTCTAGAATCTGTTTCCACATGCCAGGGGTCTGCCTCCCTCAGCATGTTGTGTTTATATTTTGGATACAGGTCAAGAAGACCCCAGGCTCCAAAATCTCAACATATTCAAGTGCATTTTCAAACCAGTGATTTATAAAGTGATTCATATAATTTTCTAAAGCCTCATAATAGACCCACATACCTATTCTGTGGATTTTCCCAAAAAAAGTGTTGGAACAGTGTTGTGCTGTTTCTGTTCCACCATAAATCCCTTGACTGAAATTGTACTTGTACATGTACAGAGTGGATCCTGGGGTGCTCACTTGTCAGGGAAACAAAGCATTTTGTCACATCCCACCACTGACTTTCACAAGTGTACAGTATTTCCCTAATACAAGGTACATCTCAAAAAATTAGAATATTATGAAAAAGTTCAAAATTTTTTGTCACTCATTTCAGAAAGTGAAACCCATATATTATATAGATTCATTACACAGACAGTAATATATTTTAAGCGTTTATTTATTTTAATTTTGATGATTATGGCTTACAGCCCATGAAAACCCCAAATTCATTTTCTCAAAAAATTATATTACATAAAATTAATTTTAAAAAATAGTGGTGCTCAGTTATTGGACTTCTGTGCTAACCACAGTTTGTCCATAATGAACACCATGTTCAAGCATAAGGGTGTCCATATGTCCACCTGGCACCAGGACACCCTAGGTCGCAGGTCGATGATTACCTCCGCCAGGCCGAAAAGGCCAGGAGGAGGTTATGTTTTTGCCGGGGTTTGTTTGTTTGTCTGTCTGTTTGTCTGTTTGTCTGTTGGTTAGCAAGATAACTCAAAAACTTTTGGACGGATTTCCATGAAACTTTCAGGCGTTGTTGGAAATGGTACAAGGAAGAACTGATTAAATTTTGGGGATGATCCGCATCACCGTCTGGATACAGGAATAAAGCATTTTTTAACACTGTGACATACGGCCGTTTTCAACATGTGCGCAGGCGCAATGGAGGGCGCTGGTCATCGTGTCTGACCAACACAAACTCCGCGTTCTTCAACGTTTTAGGCACAAAAGCACGCGTAAAACACTGGTGGCCTGGGCCCGCCAGCGTGCCTGTGTTTGCGCACAGCTGCAAAACCTGACACGGGCGGCTGTCCGCCGCCGGATTATTTGCCAGAAATTCCCCGGCCAGCCATAGGCGCTGCGCATTTGGCAGAAATTGACCGGCCAGCCATAGGCGCTGCGCAAAAACGAGCTCTCTGCCGGGGAAGCTTCTAAATTCTGTTTTGCCGCGGAGCGCAACCCCAATAATATAATATAAAACCCACGGCAACCTGTCTACCCAATCAGCATCCGTCAGTGGAGGAGATGGACACAACAGCAACACTTCAGTTTATTACCTCCGCCAAGGAGGAAATGCTTTTACTACTGAACAACTAATCCTATCACTATCAGATTGATCGTCATTGATTAATTGTCTATGTTTATTGCACTGTCCCTGTCAAATAAACAAACTAGAAAAGCACTCGGAGAGCGCAGACCTCCGCCAAGCGGCACAGTTCCCCCCATACAGTGTTTGTGTGTACGTTTTCAGATTCCCTGAGCATGAAGAGATATGACTAGCAATTGGATTCACAATGATTATTTGTTTATTTGACATGGACAGTGCAATAAACAGACAATTAATGAATGACAATGTGATAGTGATAGGATTAGTGGTTCAGTAGTGTAAAACGGGGCTATAAGGGACGGCGGGTTAATAAGGGACACTTTTCTGGGAAATGTTTTAAATGTAATTCTGCTTTTTTTATTTTGAGCAGGACGCTGAGTTGTGTTGTTATTGTCAAATATCCATGAATCCTTCATCAAATCTAGGCGGAAGCAAAATTAAAAAAGCAGAATTACATTTAGAAAAGTGTCATACACCGCCGTCCCTTATAGCCCCGTTTTACGGTTGTAAAAGCATTGCCTCCTTGGCGGAGGTAATAAACTGAAGTGTTGGTGTGCCCATCTCCTCCACTGACGGATGCAGATTGGTTAGACAGGTTGCCGTGGGTTTTATATTATATTGGGGTTGCGCTCCGCGGCAAAACAGAATTTAGAATCTTTCCCGGCAGAGAGGTCGTTTTTACGCAGCGCCTATAGCTGGGCGGGGAATTTGTGGCAAATAATCGGGCGGCGGACAGGTGGCCGTGTCAGGTTTTGCAGCGTGGCGCAAAAACAGGCACGCTGGCGGGCCCAGGCCAGCAGTGTTTTCCGCGTGCTTTTGTGCCTAAAACGTTGAAGAACGCGGAGTTTGTGTTGGTCAGACACGACGACCAGCGCAATGTGCGCAGCGCCTATGGCTGGCACAGGCACGCTGGCAGGCCCAGGCCACCAGTGTTTTCCACATGCTTTTGTGGCTAAAACGTTGAAGAAGGCGGAGTTTGTGTTGGTCAGACACGACGCCCAGCGCCCTCCATTGCGCCTGCGCACATGTTGAAAATGGCCGTATGTCACAGTGTGGAAAAATGCTTTAAAAAATTCCTGTATGCAGACGGTGATGCGGATCATCCCCAAAATTTAATCAGTTCTTCCTTGTACCATTTCCAACAACGCCTGAAAGTTTCATTGAAATCCGTCCAAAAGTTTTTGAGTTATCTTGCTAACCAACAGACAAACAGACAGACAGACAAACAGACAAACACACAGACAAACCCCTTTCGGCCTGGCGGAGGTAATAATCATTGTGAATCCAATTGCTAGTCATATGTTTTCATGGTCAAGGAATCTGAAAACGTACACACAAACACTGTATGGGGGGAACTGTTGCGCTTGGCGGAGGTCTGCGCTCTCCGAGTGCTTTTCTAGTTGATTTTGTTATCGTGTCATCAGACCTGCAACCGTATGTCTTGGACACTTGGATAAAGAGAGGTGCAGAGTTGTCAGCTGATCACAACCTGGTGGTGATTTGGATCCGATAGCAGGGGAGGATGCTATTCAGACCTGGTAGACCCAAATGTATAGTGAGGGTATGCTGGGAACGTCTGGCTGAGGCCCCTGTCCGGGAGGTCTTCAACCCCCACCTCCGGAAGAACTTCAGCCACATTCTGAGGGCGTCTGGAGACATGGAGTCTGAATGGGCCATGTTCTCCACCTCCATTGTTGGAGCAGCAGCCCAGAGCTGCGGCCACAAGGTCGTCGGGGCATCTCGTGGTGGCACCCCCTGAACAAAGTGGTGGACACCAGTGGTGAGGGGGGGCATTAAGCTGAAGAAGGAGTCCTATCAAGCTTGGTTGGCTTGTGGGACTCCCGAAGCAGCTGAGGTGCACCGGCAGGCCAAGTGGAGTGCAGCTCGGTTGGTTGCTGAAGCAAAAACTCGGGTATGGGGGGAGTTTGGTGAGACCATAGAACAAGACTTTCGGTCAGCCTTGAAGAAATTCTGGCAAACTGTCCGGCGGCTCAGGAGGGGGAAGCAGCTCCCTGTCTACACTGTATATGGTGCGGATGGGGCACTGCTGACTTCGACTGGGGATATTGTCAGGAGGTGGAAGGAATACTTCGAGGATCTCCTCAATCCCACTGATACGCCTTCCACAGAGGAAGCGGGGCTTGTGGACAAGGGGGAAGACTTGCCTATCACAGGGGCTGAGGTCGCCAAGGTGGTTAAAAATCTCTTTGGTGGGCGGGCCCCGGGGGTGGACAAGATTCGCCCTGAGTACCTCAAGGCCCTGGATGTTGTAGGGCTGTCATGGTTGACACGCTTCTGCAACATTGCGTGGAGGTCGGGGGCAGTGCCCTTGGCATGGCAAACTGGGGTGGTGGTTCCTCTCTTCAAGAAAGGGGACTGGAGGGTGTGCTCCAACTTTAGAGGGATTTCACTCCTCAGCCTCCCTGGGAAGGTCTATGCCAAGGTACTGGAGAGGAGAGTCCGGCCGTTGGTCAAACCTCGGATTCAAGAGGAGCAATGTGGTTTTCATCCAGGCCATGGCACATTGGACCAGCTCTTTACCCTCTCCAGAATCCTCGAGGGTTCGTGGGAGTTTGTCCAACCAGTTTACATGTGTTTTGTGGACTTGGAGAAGGCATTCAACCGCGTCCCTTGTGGTTTTTTGTGGTGGGTGCTTCAGGAGTATGGGGTATCAGGCTTGTTATTACAAGCTATTCGGTCTCTGTATGGCCGTTGTGAGAGTTTGGTTCGTATTGCCAACACTTGATCGGACTCATTCCCAGTGAGAATTGGACTCTGCCAGGGCTACCCTTTGTCACCGGTCCTGTTCATAATTTTTATGGACAGGATTTCTAGGCACAGCCAGTGAACGGAGAGTGTCATGCTTGGTGACCACAGGATCTCATCTCTGTTGTTTGCAGATGATGTTGTCCTGCTGCCTTCATCCAGCAATGACCTACAGGTCTTACTGGGACGGTTTGCCGCTGAGTGTGAAGCGCCTGGGATGAGAATCAGCGCCTCCAAGTCCGAGTCCATGGTCCTCAGCTGGAAAAAAGTGGATTGTCCTCTCTGGGTTGGGGATAGGCTCCTGCCCCAAGTGGAGGAGTTTAAGTATCTCGGGGTCTTATTCACGAGTGAGAGGAGAATGGAGCAAGAGATTGACAGACGGCTCGGCGCAGCATCTGCAGTGATGCGGACGTTGTACCGGTCTGTTGTGGTGAAGAGGGAGCTGAGTTCTAAGGCAAAGCTGTCAATTTACCAGTCAATCTACGTTCCTACCCTCACCTATGGTCATGAGCTTTGGGTAATGACCGAAAGAACGAGATCGCGGATACAAGCGGCTGAAATGAGCTTTCGTTGTAGGATCGCTGGACTCACCCTCAGAGATAGGGTGAGGAGCTCAGTCATCTGGGAGAGGCTCAGAGTAGAACCGCTGCTCCTCCACATTGAAAGGAGCCAGTTGAGGTGGTATGGGCATCTGATCAGGATGCCTCCTGGACGCCTCACTCTTGAGGTGTTTCGGGCACGTCCCTCTGGGAGGAGACCCCGGGGCAGACCCAGGACTCACTGGAGAGACTACGTCTCCCGGTATCCTCTCTGAAGAGCTGGAGCAGGTGGCTGGAAAGAGGGAAGTCTGGGCTTCTCTGCTTGAACTGCTGCCTCCGCGACCCGGATCTCTGGAAAAGCGGTAGAAGATGGATGGAGTTTTTAAATAGAAATGTTGGTCGTTGAAATGTTGATTAAAAACTCTTTTTTACAATTAATTTTATCTAATATTCTAATTTTTTGAGAAACTGATTTTGGGGTTTTCATTGGCTGTAAGCCATAATCATCAAAATTAAAATAAACACTTGCAATATATCACTGTCTGTGTAATGAATCTATATATGGGTTTCACTTTCTGAAATGAGTGACAAAAATATTGAACTTTTTCATAATATTCTAATTTTTTGAGATGTATCTGTATATGTTCTGAACTTGCTTGAACTAACCACCATCCATTTCTGTCTTTCGTCTAGGCAAGATGAAAGGAAAAGCAGCCACCCCACAATGGATCTTGCCACTGTGGAAAGTACTGAAATCCTTTGCTTTTATAGATAAAGTGCCAAAACTAAAGTAGCACAATTTCCACTTAATATAAAAGGTGTAGAAGAGCTTGAAATGATGAGGCGATTTGATATATAAACCAAAGTTTAATTATCAGCTCTCCTAACAAGTCTCATCTAGTGCAGAGGTAGCAGAAGGAAAAGAGACCAAATATCTCCGGCTCACTGACTTTATACTTGCACATAACAAAAGACATGCATAACAAAGGCTGACATCCCTCATTATCTTAATCCCCCCATTGTCTTGGTATTTCCTCTCCTCGCCCTAGGGGGTGAGGGTAGCTCCTCCGGTCTCCACCGCAGTGTCTGGGAACGTCTTTGTTCTTCACTTGGCGGTTGAGAGCCTTTGTCCTTTCAGAGGTGTGAAGTTGCTTTACATATGTAATTACCAAACATTTCCACATGCTTCAACATATGTAGGTTATGGAATATATGATTAATATAGCCCACAAAAGGGACTGAACTGAGATTTATTTGATTGTGTGAATATTAATTACAGAATAATTGAAAATGACTGGCACATCAACTGTAAAATAAACCGCTTGTTTATGTATTTATTTATTTTTTTGTCAGATCACTTGTGTGATACTTTGTGAGTTATATTCATAATTGTATGTTGCACTTTGGGGAATGGGAGTTGTTCAGTCACCAATATAATTTAGTTTATATGTGTAGTTTATAGTCTATCATCAATAAATGCATGCAGTATTATAATAACAGGACACATTACAAATATGAGACCCATTGTAGTGCATCCTTTTATATTTTAGCAATACAAGTACAAAACACCACCCACACTTGAAGCCAGGGCAAGAAGAGACACAGCGGTGACAGAGTGGTGGCTAAACTTTTATTGATAAAAATTCCATATTTTGACTGAGCAACTCCATACTCGGTGATGCACACCCTCAGTTAAAGTACTAGATTCCATTCAAGTGAATGTATTTATTCATTCTGATTGCTGAGACCACAGTAAAAACAAATGATTTTAAACGTAACCCAGCCCTTGTAAAATCTACTTTACTGAAGCGCAGCTACATAAAAATTGTGGTTAAATACAACGACGAAGCACTTTGTCACATTCCACCACTGGCTTTTAGCAACAAGTGTATTTCCCAAATATGTTTTAAACTTGCATTAATTAACCACCACCCATTTCTGTCTTTCGTCTAGGCAAGAGGAAAACGATCCACCTAAACCGGACCGTGTGTCACTATTTACAGAGATGCAGGCTGAAGATCTGGTGAACCGGGACCAATGTGAACAGCACATCCAGTTGCTTCTCAGTGAGGCAGCGTGGCCGGCGTGTGTGACCCATTCTAAGTTTTTTTTTTTTTTTCACAGTTTGAATTTTGCACATTCTGAATAATCTGGAATTTGCTGCTGTTTGTAATAAACAATTTAGTGACTTATGTGTTTGTATCATGATTTTCTATTTTGTCTGTTAAAACACCGGTGGGAAAAGAGTCAACAGTACAAACCATTTATCAGAGACTTTGAAAATAATGGCTTATTTTTAAGAAAAAGTAACCAAAACAATTATTTTATTTACTGAAGACTGTATTGTTGGATGTACCACTGCAGAAGACCCTGCACCCTTTAGTGATAGTACCAGTATATGGAGGAATTCTGGGCCATATTAGCATCTGTGTTTTCTAATAATGGGTTAGGGCAGGGGTGTCCAATCATGTGCCATGGAGGGCCAAGACCCTGCAGGCTTTACCTGCAACCAGTGTCCTCAACAGCAGATTCCACCGAATTTCTTCCACTGACTGCTGATCAGTGAAAACGCCTGCTGAAGAGACTGAGTAGAAGAGAGAACCTGCAGGGTCTTGGCCCTCCATGGCACATGATTGGACACCCCTGGGTTAGGGTTTTATGGGATTTAACACAAACTGCTTTATGGTTCATAATTCTGTTGACAGACTTACACCAAACCCAAAGTGATTTCTCAAACTGCTGGATTGTTCTTATACAGCTTTTCCAATCTTTTAGTATTTAATTTATGTCACTTGTGGTAACCTTCACATACACTACCGTTCAAAAGTTTGGGGTCACTTAGAAATTTCCTTATTTTTGAAAGAAAAGCACTTTTTTTCAATGAAGATAACTTTAAACTAATCAGAAATACACTCTATACATTGCTAATGTGGTAAATGACTATTCTAGCTGCAAATGTCTGGTTTTTGGTGCAATATCTACATAGGTGTATAGAGGCCCATTTCCAGCAACTATCACTCCAGTGTTCTAATGGTACAATGTGTTTGCTCATTGCGTCAGAAGGCTAATGGATGATTAGAAAACCCTTGTGCAATCATGTTAGGTCTGCAATGCTGTAATTGCTGCAAATGGAGGATTCTTTGACGAAAGCAAAGTTTGAAGGAAAAAATTATTATTTCAAATACAAATCATTATTTCTAACCTTGTCAATGTCTTGACTATATTTTCTATTCATTTTACAACTCATGGTGGCAAATAAGTGTGACTTTTCATGGAAAACACAAAATAGTTGTCTGGGTGACCCCAAACTTTTGAACGGTAGTGTACATGTATCTAGTGAATCAAGTATTTTCCATGTAACCTTGTGACTGCATTATTTTAATTGCTTTTAATCCTAGATCAAGTTTGTTTTGGCCTAAAATGCATCATAATTGTCAAATATATCTTATTATACCTAACTCAGTACTATTTACCTTTTGAATATATATTTTGTGGCTAATATAACCCCATAACTACAACCTGGCAATCAAGTTTTGGCAGCTGAACAGTTTTTGCTGTGACACCACCACAGACTGGAGGGCTGCTGGAGCAGGTACATGACGATGTCTCAACAGTCTGTTCATGATTTTCATGTAGATCAGAGCAATTTGTTGCACAGGAAGCTAAACATTTCTACAGACATTCTTAAGTTCTGTAACCACTGATCGTTTGTGAAGCTGGGGTGACATTAGTGAGAGGCTGTGTTGAACGCCCAGACTGACGGTTTGAAGCGGTAATTTTCCCACAACAGAGCCATCTGAAACACGCACACACAACATGCATATTTTAGTACCTAATAGCGATAACTTGCAGACATTACAATGTAGTACGACGTACTTAAAGCAAACTAGCATTAGCAATCATTAGTTTACTGTCATATGTGATCTAGTTCCTATCCTCACGTCTTCCGCTTTATGGCTTCCTAAACGCTCCAGTACTTTTCCAGAGTGTTTCGTCTCGCTGCCTGTCCCCTCCTCTGGCTCTCCTTTTTGGCCTTTATTCTAACAAAAAGCCAGAGACCGAGGATTCGCCTTGTACAGCCGCCATGTTATGTTTTGCTTGTGTCGCATGTTTTACGTCACGGGAATGTGGCGCCGCCTTGCTGTAAAAAAATTCCCACCCACCCTAGGCGTACCCAGCTGCAATGGAAACAGAAGCAAACCAAGTAGAGTAAAGCCAAGTCGAAATGAGTAGGGCTGAGTGGGTACTAGTGGAAAAAGTGCTTAAGTAATGAAAGCTACAGTGGGAGGTCAGTCCTCTGGTAGCTCTGTGCGCTTACTTTCCCCATTCTATTATGCTGAGCACCAAGCTAGAAGGTGGAAAGTACCATTTTTTTTTAATATGGTATTTGGTATGACCTGGCTGAGGTGTGAACCCACAACCTCCCGGCTGTGGGGCGGATGTTCTACCACGAGGCTACCACTCTAGTACACATTAAGCTTTTATTTATTTATTTATCTTCTCCTTAAGTGAACAAAATGTGGATCACTTTTTTTCTTTTTAATTTAAAGACACACTCTGGTGGATATAAATCCCCTATAAAAACAAATCTGCATTGTCTAAAATGGTATCTTATGCCCTTTTCTCTTCAAAAAACCTTTCATTATCTTATAGTTTGATTTCCAAATCTTTTCACCCCCCGCCCCCCATGACAGAACCTGTGATTACTAGACCTAACCACATACCACAAGGCTAATAGTGGCTAGCACTACATTATCAGAATATATCCTGTGATATAAAGACTTACTGGTTGAAGGACATACCCAGTTATATGCACGGTGGCCCAGAATAATGACTGAAACTGCATCGGTCCTTGAAAGCAGTTTAATGGTAAAAGCCATCTTAAACTGGGTCAAGTTTTCAAAGCAGTTTGTTAAAAATGCTAACTATAGCCTGGAGGATAACTTCAGTTAGGCCAGAGAGTCTTGATTGGCTTAGCACTACCCATGTGCCAGCACCACGAATAGTTAGGTCACCAAAAACGTTCTGTCTCAACTCCCCTTTTTCGCAGGGAGTGGAGCTTAAGTGAAACTTTACACCAAAAAAAACAGAGATATGAGACATTTGAGTGATTTCTCTCTTGATGCACTACTCACAAAAAGTTAGGGATATTTGGCTTTCAGGTGAAATTTAAAAAGCATCAATTACAGCAGGGCAACTGGCAGCCGGCGGGCCACATGTGGCCCCTGACATCATCCACTGCAGCCTGCCAGTCCATTTCCAAAAATCAATTATGTATTTATATCCCGTTTGAACGTATTTGGAACCGCATTCTTAAATGCAGTTGTAGAGTCCGTCAGCAGAGGGAGTGCTAATCAGAAACCTAGGTGCCGCTCTGTGAGTGGTCCCACAAGCGTGAGGGAGCCACAGATAGAGGGAGCAGTGTGCCCTGGAGTATGTCTTAAGGTATGTACTGTATGTGTTGCATGCTAAGGCGACATTAATAGGCTGTGAACAGCAGTAAATGTACAGAGGAGCTACTTTTAAACAACAATAAATGCTACAGCTTCTCACTGAGGAGTATTTACAGTAACAAGTTTCAAACTGAAAGAAAAATTTATATAAGAAACTGTAAATTTATGACAGAAAAACACTAATTTAGAAAAAACCTGAGTACACCTAAAAAGTTATAAATTTTTAAATAAAATGATGCAAATTTATCAGTAGACACTTGCACATCTAATACCAAAATAAAATATAGATTTGCAAAAAAAGAGGGTAATTTAAACCAGAAATGTAGCATATGTATCAGTAAAACTATATATATTTTTTTTACTTTGATCATATTCTTCTGATTCTTCTGATATTTTAAAAACATTTTTCTTCATCATTTTCTTCTTGGCCTTTTTGTTAATTATCATCTGGAATTTCTCTTTGCTCATCATTTTGATGGAGAGTTTTAAAAATTAGGTCATGACATAATTTTATCAGTAATTTTAATTCTAATATGATAGAACACTGAGTAGCTTTTATTACCTCCGCCAGGCCGAAAGGCCAGGAGGAGGTAATGTTTTTGCCGGGGTTTGTCTGTGTGTTTGTCTGTGTGTTTGTCTGTTTGTCTGTCTGTCTGTTTGTCTGTTGGTTAGCAAGATAACTCAAAAACTTTTGGACGGATTTCAATGAAACTTTCAGGCGTTGTTGGAAATGGTACAAGGAAGAACTGATTAAATTTTGGGGATGATCCGCGTCACCGTCTGCATACAGGAATTTTTTAAAGCATTTTTCCACACTGTGACATATGGCCATTTTCAACATGTACGCAGGCGCAATGGAGGGCGCTGGGCGTCGTGTCTGACCAACACAAACTCCGCCTTCTTCAACGTTTTAGCCACAAAAGCATGCGGAAAACACTGGTGGCCTGGGCCCGCCAGCGTGCCTGTGCCAGCCATAGGCGCTGCGCACATTGCGCTGGTCGTCGTGTCTGACCAACACAAACTCCGCGTTCTTCAACGTTTTAGGCACAAAAGCACGCGGAAAACACTGCTGGCCTGGGCCCGCCAGCGTGCCTGTTTTTGCGCCACGCTGCAAAACCTGACACGGCCACCTGTCCACCGCCCGATTATTTGCCACAAATTCCCCGCCCAGCTATAGGCGCTGCGTAAAAACGACCTCTCTGCCGGGGAAGATTCTAAATTCTGTTTTGGCGCGGAGCGCAACCCCAATATAATATAAAACCCACGGCAACCTGTCTAACCAATCTGCATCCGTCAGTGGAGGACATGGACACACCAACACTTCAGTTTATTGCCTCCTTGGCGGAGGCAATAAACAGCGGGGTAATATGGGACACTTTTCTAAATGTAATTCTGCTTTTTTAATTTTGCTTCCGCCTAGATTTGATGAAGGATTCATGGATATTTGACAATAACAACACAACTCAGCATCCTGCTCAAAATAAAAAAAGCAGAATTACATTTAAAACATTTCCCAGAAAAGTGTCCCTTATTAACCCGCCGTCCCTTATAGCCCCGTTTTACACTACTGAACCACTAATCCTATCACTATCACATTGATTGTCATTCATTAATTGTCTGTTTATTGCACTGTCCATGTCAAATAAACAAATAATCATTGTGAATCCAATTGCTAGTCATATCTTTTCATGCTCAGGGAATCTGAAAACGTACACACAAACACTGTATGGGGGGAACTGTGCCGCTTGGCGGAGGTCTGCGCTCTCCGAGTGCTTTTCTAGTTTTCATTTGCATTTTCAGTTTTAGCTGGGAAAGTTTTGACTGAAGAAAATACCCTCCCCCCTCCCCCCGAAGGTTTACATGTAAATCTGGCACTCGGGAATTGAGGAAAAAAATGTGTGGCCCTCACTACCATCAAAGTTGCCCATCCCTGAATTACAGCATGACAACGATGTCTTATGCTGTTCACAAGTCGACTTATTGTCTGCTGAGGCATGGCATTCCACTCTTCTTGAAGGGCGGTCCTCAGGTCATTGAGGTTGTGGGGTGCAGGGTTATAAGCCTCTACATGGTGACTCAGCTGATCCCATAAGTTTTTTATGGGATTCAGGTCTGGAGAGAGTGCAGGCCACTCCATTTGAGGTACCCCAGCCTCCAGCAGCCAGTCCCTAATGATGCGACCTTGATGAGCTGGAGCATTGTCGTCCATGAAGATGAAATTAGGCCTGTGTTGTTCATGCAGGGGCACAATGACAGGATTAATGATGTTATTCAGGTAGTATGGGTTTGTCACTGTACCATTCACAAGGTGTAGGGTAGTTCTGTATTGACAAGACACACCTGCCCAGGCTGTAACACCACTACCACCAAAGCCTTGTCTGGTGACAACAGTGGCTGATGCATAGCGCTCTCCTTGACATCTCCAACATAGTTGGCGGCCATCATTTCTGCTCATCGTGAGTTGACTTTCATCAGAGAACAGCACTGAGGCCCACTGGTCCCTTGTCCAGCGTAAATGTTCCCTGGCCCATGCCAGGTGGTGTGGTCAGGTACCCTTGCAGGTCATCTAGCACGCAGACCATGCTGGTGGAGTTGAGTGGCATTCACCATTTGGTTCTATAGGACACTATTCACAGTGAAGCGGTCATCAGCGTGGGATGTGGCCAAAAGACGTCCACTTCTGTGCCTTTCTGTGACTCCTCCGGTCTCTCTGCATCTCTGTTGCAACCTGCTGATGACACTCTGTGACACTAAGCTCAGTGGCCACTTCTCTCTGAGAACATCCTGTTTGAATCCTCACAATGGTGAGGTACTGTTGATCAGTTGTTAGGTGTTGTCTTAGTCTCACGATGTCAAAATGTGAACAGCATGATGAAGATGATTGTTTAAATACCAGTTCTCATTGAACCACAAAATTTATTGGTCGATTCATCGATCAAACACCTGTTGTGAATTTTGCTTTTAAGCACCTTGTTAGAGAACAGCAAGTTATGCAAAAAAGTGTTGTAACATTTAACAGTTGGACATGTGCATTTAAAAGGTTAGAGAAGGCCAAATTAAGTTAATCTGTAAAGGTTATAGTGCATTTAAGGTGCATCCTGAAATTTCACCTGAAAGCCAATTATCCCTAACTTTTTGTGAGCAATGTATGTCCTGTAGCTCATAAAAACATGTTACAGTCATATTAACAAGGAAAAAAACTCAATTTTTAGTGGAGTGTCATTTTAACTACCAGACTTCCGTGCTGTGAAACAGCGTGTTCTATTTCTAGAGGAGAGCTGGTCGGCCAGGATTCTACCAGAACATCAAAGCACGCAATGCCGACATCCATCATTATCTAATTTATGACAGTTTCTTTTAAATTTATTGTTGTCATTCTTTTAACAGAATGATTCAACACGAATGGACTGGGGAGAGGAAAGTCTAGCCATCTCTGCTTAGACTTCTGCCCTGCAACCCGCATCCCCAGTTAAGCAGTAGATGATGGATGGGTGGGTGGGTGGGTGGGTGAATTCAAAATTAAAGTAGAAGCAGGCTGTATTTGATCTTGTCAAGTGATATCCTAACAATTTTTTTTAGCTAAAATACAATTTTGCATTCAGCAGAGGGAACATTAATAGACCTCAGGCTGAGATCTGCTGGAGGAATGGCTCTCTTCATGGTTTCATGGAGAAGTTCGAATAGCATCGTTGTGGGTGTGCTGGGTGTCCGGTGATAATATCATTGAAGGAATTTTTACACCTCTGTCAAAATAAAGGACAAAGAGAAAGACTGGCATAAACTGAATTCTACAGCTCTCAGACATACATAATTATGATTATGTCTCCCCACTGTGAACAAGATTGTGGACAAGGAGGTTAAAAAGCTCTTTTTACACTACTTGCTGTGCCCTTAAACGCATTTTCGTTTTGTGAATGAGCCCATATTGTGAGCACACAAACCCAGCCACAGGGGGTGCACAAGGCCAGTGTACTCCTAGTGCTGGTCCCAAGTCCGGGTAAATGGGGAAGAGTTGTTTCAGGAAGGACATCCAGTGTAAAACCTGTAAAACCACAACATGTGGCTCATGATGAATGAGATTTTCATACCAGATCGGTTGAGGCCCGGGTTAACAACGACCGCCACCAATGCTGTTAACAGGGTGCCGGTAGAAATTGGGCTATTGTTGGTTGAAGATCGAGGAGGAAGACAGGAAGAAATGTGTTAAGCAGGAGAGAGAGAAAAGGAAAGGTAGAAGTGTGGAGGTGAGAGTAGGGGCTTTAAATGTAGGGACTATGATTGGCAAAGGCAGAGAGTTGGCTGATATGATGGAAAGAAGAAAGGTAGATATGCTGTGTGTTCAAGGAACCAGATGAAAGGGAAGCAAGGCTAGGAGCATTGGAGGTGGATTTAAATTGTAATACCATGGTGTATAATGCATCCGGAAAGTGTTCACAGCACTTCACTTCTTCCACGTTCTGTTAGCCTTATTCCAAAATGGAATAAATTCATTTTTTTTCCTCAAAATTCTACACACAACACCCCATAATGACAACATGAAAAAGGTTTTTTTTTTTTTTTTTTTAGATTTTTGCAAATTTATTAAAAACTAGAAAAGCACTCAGAGAGTGCATACCTCCACTAAGGCTGCTTCTGTCTGTCATGGATCACCTCCAAAATGTAGTGGATTTGTGTGTAGGCCTAGAATCACTTCTGGTGAAAATTGCATCAAAGTCTGTCCATTAGTTTTGGAGTATTGTTGCTAACACATTGTGAGAAGATAAGAGCCTTGGCTGAGGTATGCATTCTCAGATCATCACCAAAATGTAATGGGTTCATCTGTAGCCCAAGAACCACCTCTGGTGAAAATTTCATCCAAATCCATCCTGTAATTTTGGAGTATTGTAGCTAACACTCTGTGAGAAGATAAGAACCTTGGCGGAGGTATGCATTCTCAGATCATCACCAAAATGTAATGGGTTTGTCTATAGGCCAAGAACCATCTCTGGTGAAAATTTCATCCAAATCCATTCAGTAGTTTTGGAGTATTGTTGGTAACACTCTGTGAGAAGATAAGAGCTTTGGCGGAGGTATGCATTCTCAGATCATAACCAAAATGTAAAGGGTTCCTCTGTAGCCCAAGGACCACCTCTGTTGAAAATTTCGTCCAAATCCATCCAGTAGTCTTTGTGTAATCCTGCTACACAAATACAAACAAAGCCCTTGGTGGAGGTATGCACTCTCAGATCATCACCAAAATCTAATCATCTGTTCCCCATGCCATTACACACCTTTCCTAGAAATTTCATCAAAATCCGTTCATAACTTTTTGAGTTATGCTGGTAACAGACCAGCCAACCAACTAACAAACCAACCAACCAACGCTACCGAAAACATTATCTCCTCCATTGGTGGAGGTAATAAAAAACTAAGAAATCACATGTACATAAGTATTCACAGCCTTTGCTCAGTACCTCGTTGATGCACCTTTGGCAGCAATTACAGCCTCAAGTCTTTTTGAATATGTTGCCACAAGCTTGACACACCTATCTTTGGGCAGTTTCGCCCATTCCTCATTGCAGCACCTCTCAAGCTCTGTCAGGTTGAATGGGAAGCGTCGGTGCACAGCCATTTTCAGATCTCTCCAGATATGTTCAATTGGATTCAAATCTGGTTTCTGGCTGGGCCACTCAAGGACATTCACAGAGTTGCCCTGAAGCCACTGCTTTGATATCTTGGCTATGTGCTTAGGGTTGTTGTCCTGCTGAAAGATGAACCGTCACCCCAGTCTGAGGTCAAGAGCGCTCTGGAGCAGGTTTTCATCCAGGATGTCTCTGTACATTGCTGCATTCATCTTTCCCTCTATCCTGACTAGTCTCCCAGTTCCTGCCACTGAAGAACATCCCCACAGCATAATGCTGCCACCACCATGCTTCACTGTAGGGATGGTATTGGCCTGGTGATGAGCGGTGCCTGGTTTCCTTCAAACATGACACCTAGCATTCACACCAAAGAGTTCAATCTTTGTCTCATCAGACAAGAGAATTTTGTTTCTCATGGTCTGAGAGTCCTTCAGACACTTTTGGCAAACTCCAGGCGGGCTGCCATGTGCCTTTTACTAAGGAGTGGCTTCCGTCTGGCCACTCTACCATACAGGTCTGATTGGTGTATTGCTGCAGAGATGGTTGTCCTTCTGGAAGGTTCTCCTCTCTTCACAGAGGAATGCTGGAGCTCTGACAGAGTGACCATTGGGTTCTTGGTCACCTCCCTGACTAAGGCCCTTCTCTCCCGATCGCTCAGTTTAGACGGCCGGCCAGCTCTAGGAAGAGTCCTGGTGGTTCCGAACTTCTTCCATTTATGGATGATGGAGGCCACTGTGCTCATTGGGACCTTCAAAGCAGCAGAAATTTCTCTGTACCCTTCCCCAGATTTGTGCCTCGAGACAATCCTGTCTTGGAGGTCTACAAACAAATCCTTTGACTTCATGCTTGGTTTGTGCTCTGACATGCACTGACAACTGTGGGACCTTATATAGACAGGTGTGTGCCTTTCCAAATCATGTCCAATCAAATGAATTTACCACAAGTGGACTCCAGTTAAGCTGTAGAAACATCTCAAGAATGATCAGTGGAAACAGGATGCACCTGAGCTCAAGTTTGAGCTTCATGGCAAAGGCTGTGACTATATTTTTAATAAATTTGCAAAAATCTCACAAAATCGTTTTTGAGATTTTCATAGCGGATTGGTCGAGGCCTGGGTTAACAGTGACCGCCACCAGTGCTCTTAACCAACAGGGTGCCGGTGGAAATTGGGCTATTGTTGGTTGAAGATAGAGGAGGAAGAGAGGGGAAATGTGTTAGGAGGCAGAGAGAGAAAAGGTAGCAGTGTGGAGGTGAGAGTAGGGACTTTAAATGTAGGGACTATGACTCGTAAAGGCAGTCAGTTGGCTGATATGATTGAGAGAAGAAAGGTAGACATACTGTGTGTTCAAGAAACCAGATGGAAGGGAAGCAAGGCTTGGAGCATTAGAGGTGGATTTAAATTGTTCTACCATTGTGTAGATAGAAAGAGAAATGGAGTAGGGGTTATCTTGAAGGAAGAGTATGTGAAGAATGTTCAGGAGGTAAAAATGGAGTCAGACAGGATCATGAGTTTGAAGCTAGAAGTCAAAGGTGTAATGTTGAATGTTGTCAGTGTGTATGCCCCACAAGTTGAATGTCAGATAGAAGAGAAAGAGGAATTCTGGAGTAAATTGGATGAAGTGATAGAGAGTGTTCCCGGGGGGAAGATAGTGGTGATTGGAGCAGACTTTAATGGACATGTAGAATAGAATAGAATAGAATAGAATAGAATAGGCTTTATTGTCATTGTACAGTTGAACAGCACAACGAAATTGTGAGTGCTCCACCAGGCTACTGTGCAATAAAGCAAGAGAGAAGAATTTGAAAATAAAAATGGTTAAAGGACACAGTTAACCATCTGACTGAAGTGAAAATAAAAGGTAGGTGAAGGGAACAGAGGTGATGAGAAGGTTCTGGGTAGGTATGGTCTTAAAGAGAGAAATGTGGAAGGACAGATGGTTGTGGATTTTGCTAAGAGGATGGAAATGGCTGTGGTGAACACATACTTCAAGAAGAGAGAGGAGCATCGGGTGACTTACAAGAATGGAGGAAGGTGCACACAGGTGGACTACATCTTATGCAGAAGGAGAAATCTGAAGGAGATAGGAGACTGCAAGGTGGTGGCAGGGGAGAATGTAGCTCAGCAGCATCGGATGGTAGTCTGTAGGATGACTTTGGAAGGAAAGAAGAGGAAGAGAATGAATGCAGAGCCAAAGATTAAGTGGGGGAAGTTACAAAATGTAGAAGGTTGTACAGTGTTCAGGAAGGCAATGATACAGGCTTTGGAAGGTAGGGAGGAATTACCTGATGACTGGGAAAGTACAACAAAAGTATTGAGGAATACGGGTAGAAAGGTATGTGGTGTATCCTCTGGACAGAGGAAGGAAGACAAGGAGACTTGGTGGTGGAATGAGGAGGTACAGGAATGTATTCAAAGGAAGATGTTGACAAAGTGTGATAGTCAGGGAGATGAAGAAAGTAGACAGGAGTATTTGGAATCTAGGCGCATGGCAAAGAGAGAGTTGGCAAAGGAAAAGGCTTATAGTGAGTAGTATGAGAGGCTTGACACTAAGGAAGGAGAAAAGGACTTGTATCAATTAGCTAGACAGAGGAATTGAGTTGGCAAGGATATGCAGCAAGTTAGGTTGATTAAGGACAGAAATGATAATGTACTAACACGTGACGAGTGTGTTGAGAAGATGGAAGGAGTACTGTGAGGCGCTGATGAAAGAAGAAAATGAGAGAGGACAATGGATGAAGGTGGGGGTGGGGTTACATCAGAGATCAGCTCTGCGTCCCTTCTTGTTTGCCATGGTGATGGACAGGCTGACAGACAAGGTCAGATAGGAGTCTCTGTCATCCATGATGTTTTCAGACATCATTGTGATTTGTAGTGAGAGTAAGGAGCAGGTGGAAGAGAACCTAGAGAGGTGGAGGTATGCACTGGAGAGAAGAGGAATGAAAGTCAGTAAAAGCAGGACAGAATACATGTGTGTCAATGATAGGGAGGCAGGTGTAACAGTGAAGATGCAAGGAGTAGAGGTCGTGAAGGTAGATGAGTTTCAATACCTGGGGTCAACCATCCAAAGCAATGGAAAATGCACAAGAGAGGTGAAGAAGAGAGTACAGGCGGGGTGGAGTGGATGGAGACGAGTGTTAGGGGTGATTTGTGACAGAAGCATCACAGCAAGAGGGAAAGGGAAGATTTACAAGATAGTAATTCAATTCAATTCAATTCAACTTTATTTATATAGCGCCATTTCACAACAACAGTCATCTCATAGCACTATCAACTGTAGGGGGGACCCCCACAGTTGCAGAAAGACCCCAGCAATCAGGCGATCCCCTGTGAGCAAGCACTTGGCGACGGTGGAGAGGAAAAACTCCCTTATAACAGGAAGAAACCTCCAGCAGAACCAGGCTCAGGGAGGGGCAGTCATCTGCTGTGACTGGCTGGGGGGTGAGGGGATAGAGAAGAAGAAAAGAACAGACATGTAGAGAGCAAACAGCATGATGGGGACTCAATCTATGGGAGAGAACAAACAAATGTTAATGACCAGCAAAAAAAAAATATTTCATAGAGAGTGAGGAAAGGAGTGAGGCCCAGTGCATTACTGGAGGTCCCCCGGCTGACTAAACCCATTAGCAGCATAACTAAGGGAGGGTTCAGAAACACATGATCCCTCCCTAATTGTAGGCTAGATCAAAAAGGTAGGTTTTAGCCCTATTCTTAAAAACAGAGATCGAGTCTGACTCCCGAATCCAGATTGGCAGCTGATTCCACAGGAGAGGAGCTTGATAACTGAAGGCTCTGCCTCCCATTGTACTTTTGGAGATTCTAGGTATTACAAGTAATCCTGCATTTTGAGAGCGTAGTGCTCTGTTAGGATAATACGGTAGTATCAGATCTTTTAAATAAAAAGGAGCCTGATTGTTTAGAGCTTTGTAAGTGAGAAGAAGGATTTAAAACTTAATTCTAAACTCTATGGGAAGCCAATGAAGGGAGGCCAGAACTGGAGAGATATGATCTCTCTTTCTAGTACCTGTTAGAACTCTTGCTGCAGCATTTTGGATCAGCTGAAGACTTTTTAAAGATGTTTTAGGACAGCCTGATAATAAAGAATTACAATAATCTAATCTCGAGCTAACAAAAGCGTGGATCAGCTTCTCAGCATCACTCTGAGACAAGATGCTCCTAATCTTGGCAATATTACGCAAATGATAGAAGGCAGTCTTAGAAACAAATTTAACATGTGAATTGAAGGACAAATCCTGATCAAAAATAACTCCAAGGTTCCTCACAGAGCTATTAAGAGAAAGAGTAACTGCGTCCAAACTGAAAGTTTGATTTGGAAAGGAATTTCTAAGGTTTTTTGGACCAACAAGAATGACTTCAGTCTTATCTGAATTTAATAGCAGGAAATTACAAGTCATCCAAGCTTTGATTTCCTTAAGACAGGCTTCTAACTTGGCTAATTGATTAGTATCATCTGGCTTCATTGACAGGTATAATTGTGTGTCATCTGCATAACAATGAAAATGTATACAGTGCTTTCTAATAATGTTGCCTAACGGAAGCATATATAAACTAAAAAGAGTAGGGCCAAGCACAGATCCCTGTGGAACTCCATGACTAAGCTTTGAGCTGAAAGAAAACTCATCATTTACATGAACAAACTGGAACCTATCAGATAAATAAGATCTAAACCACTGCAACGAAGTTCCATTAAGTCCAACATAGTATTCTAATCTATCAAGTAGAATATTATGATCAATAGTATCAAAAGCTGCACTAAGATCTAAAAGGACAAGTACAGAAACAAGTCCATTATCAGATGCAATGAGGAGGTCATTAGTGACCTTCGCTAAGGCTGTTTCAGTACTATGATGGATTCTAAACCCAGATTGAAACTCTTCAAGTAAACCATTTCCCTGCAGGTGGTCAAATAATTGCGTAGCAACAACTCTTTCTAAGATTTTTGAAATGAAAGGGAGATTAGAGATTGGTCTATAGTTAGCTAAAGCTCCTGGATCTAGCGTTGGCTTTTTGAGTAAGGGTTTAATTACAGCCGTTTTAAAAGCCTGCGGTACATGGCCTAAAGTTAATGAAGAATTGATTATATGAAGAATAAAGCTACCAATAAGTGGGAAGACTTCTTTAAATAACCTGGTAGGAATAGGATCTAAAAGACAAGTTGAAGGTTTGGATGAGGAAACTACTTTGTCTAACTCACAAAGGTCGATTGGAGTAAACTCATCAAGACAGACATCAATAGAAGGAGTTGTAGTAGTTACAGTATTTAAGTTAACTGTGGGAAGAATCTGATTGATTTTATCTCTGATGGATGAAATTTTATTATTGAAAAAGTTCATAAAGTCCTGACTAGTAAGCTCTAAGGGGATGCTAGGATTGACAGAGTCCTGACTCTTTGTCAACCTGGCTACAGTACTGAAAAGAAACCTGGGATTATTCTTGTTCTCTTCTATTAATGCAGAGTAATAACTCGTTCTAGCTTTTCTAAGAGATTTTTTATAAATTAAAAGATGATTTCTCCAAGCTAAATAGATTTCATCTAAATTAGTAGAGCGCCATTTTCTTTCTAATTGACGAGTCTTCTGTTTTAAGCTACGAGTTTCTGTGTTGAACCAAGGAGTTAAAAATCTCTGATTAGACATTTTCTTTTTTAAGGGGGCCACCAAGTCTAGAGCCTGATGCAGAGAAGCTGAAACACTATCCACCATGTTATCAATTACAGAAGGAGCAAGCTGTGTATAGCTTATTTCCGTTGTGTTGACACATGGCATAGAGGAAACAATCTGCATAAATTTGGAAACAGCATCATCTGAGAGGCATCTACTGTGATAATATTTTTCTTTAGGAGCCAAATAGTCAGAAATAGTAAAATCAAAGGTTAACAGACAATGGTCTGACAGTACAGGGTTATGAGGAGACACTACAAGATTTTCTATTTCTATGCCATATGTCAGAACAAGGTCCAATGTATGGTGGAGGTAATGAGTAGAATTTCCTACTTTCTGAGAAAACCCAATCGAGTCTAATATTGAATTAAAAGCCACATTAAGGCAGTCACTATCTACATCCACATGTATATTAAAGTCCCCTACTATAATTATTCTATCAGATTTCAACACTAAATCAGCTAAGAAATCAGCAAATTCGGATAAAAATTCTGAATAGGTTGATGGGGGACGATAAACTATGGCAAATAAAATTGGGTTTAACCTGAAATTGCTAAAGTGCCCAATACTGAGGACCAGGCCCTCAAAGGAATTATAACATGTTTTTTGCTTTACATTAACTAGTAATTTGGAATGGTAAATTGTTGCTACTCCTCCTCCATGACCAGAACTTCTGGGATTTTGACAGTTTAAATAACCAGAGGGGGTTGATTCATTTAAACCAACATAATCCTCTTGTCCTAACCAAGTCTCTGTAAGGGAAATTAAATCAATCTGATGATCAATTAACAGATCATGGACTAACAGAGACTTGGGAGTTAGAGACCTAATATTTAACAAACCACATTTAATTTTTAAATTATGAGGAGGAACAGAGGCCAAATCATTCAATTTAGAGGCTTTATGTTTAATTTGAGTTTTACCAATATTTTGCTTTATCACTTTGGGATGCTTATACATTATATTTTTATTCACTTTGGAGGGAGCAGACAACGATTCTCTGATGGGGAAGACAGGGGCTAAGTTGAGGGGTGGCGGATGAAGAGGAGCTGCAGAGAGGCGTGTAAGACTGAGACTCTGCTTCCTGGTCCCAACTCTGAGTAGTCATGGTTTTGGAAATTTGGATAAAAAAGATGCCAGATTGTTAGATAAATGAGAAGCACCATCCAAAGTGGGATGAATGCTGTCTCGTCTCATAAGACCAGGTTTTCCCCAAAAAGAGCTCCAATTGTCAATGTAGCCCACGTCATTTTTAGGACACCACACAGACAGCCAGCGGTTCAAGGATGACGAGCGACTAAACATGTCATCACTGGTCAGATTGGGGAGGGGCCCAGAGAATACTACAGTGGCAGACATCGTTTCATAGTAGTGAGACCTGCTATGATGTATAGTTTGGAGATGGTGGCACTGATGAAAAGACTGGAGGCAGAGCTTGAGATGGCAGAGTTGAAGATGTTAAGATTCTCATTGGGAGTGACTAGGAGGGACAGGATTAGAAATGAGTATATCAGAGGGACAGCTCAGGATGAGCAGTTTGAAGACAAAGTAAGACAGGCAAGGCTGTGATGGTTTGGACATGTGCAGAGGAGGGAGAGTGGATACACTGGACGAAGGATGTTGAAGATGAAGTTGCCAGGCAGGAGGAAGAGAGGAAGACCACAGAGAAGATTCTTGCATGTAGTGAAGGAGGATTTGTCCTCCCATTTAAACACTGTCATATTAGTATTATACCTTGGATCTTGCACCCTTGTTTATTGAAGGGAATGAGAGCAAAGACAGCAACTGGTTTATTTCACATTATATCCAAAACACAGCTCTGAATAATTCAGACATAGGACAACTTCTCTGTGTGTTCCGCCAGGCGCAAAATTCGATTATGCGCTGCTGTGATAGCTAAATGGACTTAGCCAAGCCCATAAATGCGCTCTGCGCCATAGACAATACAGTGCTGACTAGATTGTCGTAATATGGCCCATTGTGTTTGCCTATTTGTGATTTAAATGTAGATCAGATCACATTTTAGGACCAATTAATGCAGAAAACCAGGTCATTCCAAAGAGTTCATATTTTTTTCTTGCCCTTGTATATCTATTATTTGCTGAGGAAACTGAGAACTTTTAATGTCAGCAGACACATTTTAATTCTGGATTACACTTCATTAATTGAATCCATTCTTACTTTTAACATTTCATCCTGGTACAGCTCCCTCTTCATCAAGCACAAAACAAAGCTTTCCCGTATAGTTAATCAGGCTAGCAAAATCATTGGCTCACCACAGACACCATTGCCTGAACTGTATCTGCGCTCTGTGATCAGGAAAGCCACCCTGATCACCATCAAGCAGACGATATAAACTTCCATTGCCCCATAAAAAACATTTACAAGAAATCATTTATTCCCTCCGCAATAACCATTCTGAACAAAATCAAATAGTTATCACACTGCACATGATTTTATTTGCCATCTCCATTTCATCCATGTTTACTTTTAAATTGTTTTTATTTTGTGAGTTTGAACATGTCTTCAGAGTGCTGAATGAGATATATATTGTTGTAGCCGTGTCAAAGAAGAATTTCTGTCACCGACTGGGACAGACAATAAAGTTATCTATCTATCTATCTATCTATCTATCTATCTATCTATCTATCTATCTATCTATCTATCTATCTATCTATCTACCTACCTACCTACCTACCTACAGTGGATATAAAAAGTCTACACACCCCTGTTCAAATGCCAGGTTTTTGTTATGTAAAAAATGAGACCAAGATAAATCATTTCAAAACTTTTTCCCCCATTAATGTGACCTATAACCTGTACAGCCCAATTGAAAAACAAACAAATCTTTTAAGGGGAAAAATGAAAAAATAAAAAAATTACAATACCCTGTTTGATTAAATATGCACATCCTTAAACTAATACTTTGTTGCAGCACCACTGGCTTTTATTACAGCACTCAGTGTTTTTGGGTAGGAGTCTATCAACGTGGCACATCTTGATGTGGTAATATTTGCTCACTCTTCTTTGCAAAAATGCTCCAAATCTGTCAGATTGCGAGGGCATCTTCTGTGCACAGTCCTCTTCAGATCACCCCACGGATGTTTGATCGGATTCAGGTCTGGCTGGGCCATTCCAAAACCTTAATCTTCTTCTGGTGAAGCCATTCTTTTGTTGATCTGGATGTGTGTTTTGGGTCAATGTCGTGCTGAAAGATGAAGTTCCTCTTCATCTTCATCTTTCTAGCAGAAGCCTGAAGGTTTTGTGCCAACACTGACTGTTATTTGGAACTGTTCATAATTCCCGCTGTCTTGACTAAGGCCCCAGTTCCAGCTGAAGAAAAACGGCCACAAAGCATGATGGTACCACCACTATACTTCACTGTAGGTAGATATGGTGTTCTTTTTGGTGATGAGCATTGTTGTGTTTGTACCAAATATACGTTTTGGAATTATGGCCAAAAAGTTCAACCTTGGTTTCATCGGACCATAACACATTTTCCCACATGTGTTTGGAAGATTTCAAATGTATTTTTGCAATATGTAGCCGGGTGTGGATGTTTTTCTTCGTAAGATCCATCTTCCATCTTGCCACCTTAGAAGGGAGATTGTTGTGACATGTACTAAACAGCCAGTACTTGCCAGAAATTCCTGCAGCTCCTTCAGTGTTGCTGTCGGCCTCTTGGGAGCATCCCTGGCCAGTTTTCTTCTTGTCTTTTCATCAGTTTTGGAGGATGTCTAGTTCTTGGTAATGTCACTGTTGTGCCATGTTTTCTCCACTTGATGATGACTGTCTTCACTGTGTTCCATGGTATGTTTAATGCCTTGGAAATTCTTTTGTACCCATCTCCTGACTAATACCTTTGAACAGTGAGATCCCTCTGATGCTTTGGAAGCTCTCTGTGAACCACGGCTTGTGCTGTAAGATGTGACTACAAAAATGTCAGAAGAAGTCTACTAGAACAGCTGAACTTTATTTGGGGTTAATCAGAGGCACTTTAAATGGTGGCAAGTGTGTGCTAACTCCCATTTAACATGAGTTTGAATGTGATTGGTTAATTCTGAACACAGCCACCTCCCCAGTTATAACAGGGTGTACATATAAGATAAGATAAGATAAGATAAGATAAGCCTTTATTAGTCCCACAACGGGGAAATTCCAGGATATTGGAATATCCTGGTTGCATATTTATGCAACCAGGAATATATATATATATATATACTGTATATACTGTATATATTTTATTTTTTTTAATTTTTCCCCTAAAAAAATTTCAGTTTGTTTTTCAATTGGGTTGTACAGGTTATAGATCACATTAATGGTGGAAAAAGTTTTGAAATGATTTATCTTGGTCTCATTTTTTTTACATCACAAAAACCTGGCATTTGAACAGGGGCGTGTAGACTTTTTATATCCTATCTATCTATCTATCTATCTATCTATCTATCTATCTATCTATCTATCTATCTATCTATCTATCTATCTATCTATCTAGCTATCTATCTATCTATCCATAAGACAAGCCGCCTTTATTAGTCCCACAATGGGGAAATTCAAGGATTGCAGCAGCACAGGGATAGCAGCACCCAGAGCAATAGTAAATAAGGTGAGAATTGGCTAGCCAAAGCAGTAAATAAATATACATATATACACAGTTATATACACAGTGCAAGAGCATTGCAGCTAGATGGTATCAACAGCATTACAGTGATCCCTCGCTACTTCGCGCTTCACCTTTCGCGCCCTCAGTGCATCGCGGATTTTTCAAAAATATTCATCAAAAATTCAAAATTGAGAAATAATGGGCGGGCGCTAGCAGAAGGCAGGGAGACTACATTAGACCATCAGGTGTCAACACGGAGAGCCGCACAGCTCTCTGTTCGCTGTTCTCGTGTTGGCTCGGCTCGGAAATCTCGCAAGCTGATTGGCCGAGACGTTTCACCCCGCAAGCTGATTGGCCAAGACGTTTCACCCCGCAAGCTGATTGGCCGAGACGTTTCACCCACCTCCTCTCCCTGCCGAGCACCCATGAAGGGAAGGAAGACCGCATTCATTGCTTTTTATCGCTCGTGTTACTTAGTCTCGCCGCATGGAACTTTTTGCTGTTCTCTTGTGCCATTTTGGGCGAAATAGTCTTCCCGTCGAGCCACTACGCCGCCTCCTCCAACTCTACCGGAAGCTGCCCTCGATGATCCTGCGCCTCTAGCACCTCACGATGAGGCGTCACCTGAGGAGCAGTAAAGCTCTCATTAACCTGTGCAGTAAATCATTTTCATCTTGAGTTACGTATCTTGTTATAAGAATAAAAGAGTTCTAAAAACATATTTATGTACACTTTGTTTACATCTACGTATGTATGTACACGTACACACACACACACGTGTGTGTGTACGTGTATGAGAGTGAGAGAATGAACGTACGTATTATTTATGGATGACGTCATTAGGGGTGACGCTACTTCGCGGTTTTTCACTTTTCGCGGTTGGTTCTGGAACCCATTAACCGCGATAAGTGAGGGATCACTGTACAGTTAACCCCTTGAACTCTGTGAATTCCGCGGGCGGTCATGTCTCTGCATCTTAGTGCATCTCAGTGCGCACTGAAAAAAAAAGCTGTATTTCCGGTCTTCCAGGACAGACACAGCCTTGTTACAACCTGAGAAAAAAGCTGTGTAATATATTCATTTTTTGTGGTATTTTTACAAAATTTTGACCTGAGCTTGAAAACACTTGGTTCTACATTTCTGTTGTGTTTTCCAGCCAGTATCTGACAGCTGTATGTTATTTGCAAGCATTTGTATCTAAAAAAAACACCCAGGCGAACTTTCTTGTTACTCAGTTGCAGGAGCACTTAGAGAGATTATGACTGTTTTGCCAAAAAAATTCAGAGTGTTTTCTTTTAAATGAGACTAAACCCATGAAGATGCTGCAAAGGGTTGAAGAACAGCTTTTGATTTACTTTGGGCATGTTATTTTTAGGTGTTTTTAGGGAAGTTGAACAGAGTTCAACAGGTTAAATTACCAGGCAGAACATAAATATGGACCCAGACTATGCTGCCAAAAGTCCAACTGAAATTATAAAAGGGCCTCTGGATGTCCTCACAAATGGTCTCAGACTCTGCATACAGTTTTGGTAGACCATGAAAAGGGGAGTACCACCTTTTGGAAATGCCTATAAAAAAATTACGCTGCAGCAAATAACTGTTATTTACACAAGGCTGTCTTAGTGAACAATTGCTTGATATTTGGTGTCCATCCAGTTTTCTTAGCTTTTTCTGTTGTTTAAATGTAACTCTGCCTTCTTCTTGGTTTTCAGCACCATGATGGATGAGCTGGTGCAGGACCTGGTGTCTGCACTGGACCAGACTTCAGAGCAGACTAAGCTGGGGGAGCTGTGGGAGGAAATGGTCCTCAGTCCATTGGAGCAGCGCCGGCAGATCCGCCGCCGTAGAGGCCGTAAACGCTTTCGTGAATCCTCACTCTACCCAGTGGAGCACAGGCGATGTTGGCTTGAGGCCTCGGAGTCCAGCTTGGATGAGGCTAAAGAATACAGGGAGAGCATCACTACTGCTGTGACCAACTGCAGCGACTCCGATGACATGACTGCAACCAGTCGATGGCCCTCCCTCGTGAGAGGCCCTGTCAGAACACGGCATTCGTCCTGGCCAGAGTCCGACTCCTTCACTGAGAATAATCCAGCACGACTCAGGAGGCGGAGGAGGGTGAAGCGTATGACCTCAAATGTAACTGTTAGGATTCAGCCAAAGTTAAGGTGCTCTGATGTTGATGGGAAACAACGAAACAGACCATCCGGGGCCCAGCATCTGTCAGGATCAAAGAAGAGGTCAGGTGGTTGGATGGGAGCAGACAGAAAGACTGAAGGAGCCAGGCTGATGGGGAAGGAGTGCTGGAAGAGAAAAATGAAAAAGGAGCACAGAGACGCTGCAGACGAGAACATGTCTGAGGGGTAATACTGGATTGAGTCTAACAACCCTTCTGTCATTTTAGTTCTGGAGAGTCAGGCTACAATCACATTATTTAAAGCTCTCTGAGGTTTGTAACTTGTGACAAATATTTTTAGTTGTGCAACAAGCTAAAAATTTACACCACCATTGTTTAATAAAAATCCATATTATTTCCATATTGATTGCGAAGCTAAAAACTTTAAGCCCTTTTTATCTTTTAAATTGAAAGTTACCATGGCAGTTAAACCGATATAATAAAAGTTGTGGGACTAACTACCATCAGACAGAAGCAAATAAACAAGGCGACATTTAGGGTGATCTATACTGCCTACCTTCATTAAGCCAGTTGTCAATATTCAGAATGTCCTCGACTAAAGCCCCCAAAAAAGTATCACAATCATGCCACTCCACTTTAAAGTATTGAGCTGACATTAAAAATAAATGATAGAGTCTCTTCATCCTCATCTTGTATAGCCGAAAGAATCATTGGGGAGGGATCTTTGATAGTTATGCCTCCAGGCATCTGCCAGCTCATTATTTCCTTTTGAGAAATATTGTCACAAATAAATAAGTGACTTGGTACAGTATTGATTTGTTTTGAAATGAATTCCTGTCTTGGGCTGGATAATTAAAGTTGAGCCCGTCCCACAGTCCCAGAATGCACAGTCCTGTGTGCATTTTATTTAGCAAAACTAAATGTGACCCTAACTGCCTTCAGAGAGGAGCTTTATATTATTACAGTGAACTAACAATTACAAAATACAGCACTGGATCAACAGTTATATGTGGCTCAGTATTTGTGGCAGTGAACAGCTGCCACCTTAGGTAATTATGTTGCACAATCTTTCTTTTTTTCCTGTTAAATATATAAACAGTAATGTTGTGGAATATGGATTTTTTTAAACTAAAAATGTGATGCGGTTCTGCAAGTAAAAGTTCAATTATATTCATCTTTATACTTTACATCAGATGGGACATTTTACATTTTATTTAAAATTTTTCTTACCATGGACTGCATTTATTAGATGCACCAACAATACCATTTGTAGTGGCTGATTTTTAGATTATTCTGGCAAAGATGCAATGAACTAATGTTTAGGTTCTGCATCCGTCATCAGTCGGTCTGTCGACATTTCAAGATAATCACTACTCCTCCTTGGCAACTGGCCGGATGCTCACCAAACTCACACAGTGATCCAAATGTAGGTTTGCATCAAGGTTGAGCTCAAGGTCAAGGGAAAAGGTCACAAGTTTTGTAAGTTAAGTTAATCCCTTCCACAACATCTGGGACACCATGTGGTGTATGGGGCGGCACCTATCTCTGTTTTACTGACCCTAGGCTACACAGCTACTGTGGGTAGTAAAAGCTACAGTGGGTGGGGAGATCAGTCCTCTGGTAGCTCTGTGGGTTAACAGGTTTGCATCAAGGTTGAGGTCAAGGTCAAGGGAAAAGGTCACAAGTTTTGAGTATGGATTTTTTTTTAACTTTGAGTAAGACTAGGCTATATACAGTATGCATGTGTATACATAGAAAGGTTTTTGGTGACCACAGTGTGTGTTCATCAGGCTGGAATGAGCTACTCCATCACTGACAATCTGGTTTTCCTATTTTGGAACAAGAATTAAGCATATTTGGCCAAAAGATGTGGTCCATGTAGAGATGCAAAACCTGTGTAGTTAGTACAGTCAACCTCCCAGGAAGCCATATTAAGTGTGAGATGATTGTATTAGAAATCCGTTGAGTGTTTTAATCTATTCTGTCTTCATTGCCAAAGAAACAAAGAAATGTACATTAATTAATAACTGAATGGAAATACTTGAAAATCATTCAGTCCCAAATGTTTTCTGAATTTGCAGCTGTAGTCTACGGTTGTTTGTTCCGGGGGGGGGGGGGGGGGGGGGGGAGTCAATGTCACCCAACTGGGACACACCAGAAATATTGACCACAGCAGATATCCTTATTGCCACTGATGATATATTGGTGCATCTCCACTTCCTGGTGTAGTGATCTGAATTAGGGTGGATGAAGTGGACCGTTAAGGGCCGACCACACCAAGCACGATAAATATAAAGATAACTATAAAATTATAGTTTTAAAAATCGTTCTAACTGAAGTGGATGGCAGAGTCCACACTGCAGCGATAACCATAACGAAAGTGGCAGACCATATCATTGGGATCACTTTCAGAGCAATTTTATGAACGATAAAAACACTTTCAGCCAATCAGAAAACATCCGACCAACGCCATCACCCGTTTGACAGCAGGGCTGACATAAATGACAGAGGCTAGGAACATTTATCCACCTGCTTTCAGCAGGATCTGAGTGCGCAGTGGGTGGAGGAGGAGGGGGAGAAATAATTGGATGCATAAAGCGGCCCTGTAAAACAGCTCTATGCATCCAAGCTGGAATTATTATTATTAGTCTATTATTAATTATTTGCAAGCCCATGTGTTTCCGCTTTGCACTCACTTCATCCTACCTGTACAAGTCTGGAATCTGGAGGTGAGGGAAAATCAAGTGACTAATTTCACACTCTTTTTGCGTTTCTTCTTATTTTTTTCTCTGCCCAAGGTACAGGTCTGGTTAAAAAAAATCCTTTAAGATTACTGATTGCAACAATGGCATAAACAATCTCATTCTGCAGCAGGACAAACATACGGGGGGGGGGGGGGGCTGAAAAACTCATAGGCTGACCATGATGCAGTGGTCAAATTTGACCAAATGTGGTTTATTTTTACCTCCATCAAGGAGGTTATGTAATCGGGGTGCTTTGTTTGTTTGTCCGTCCGTTTGTTTGTCTGTCTGTTAGCAGGATTATGCAAAAACTATTGGATGGATTTTGATGAAATTTTCACCAGAGGTAGTAGCCCTTGGGCGAAGGATGAACCCAAAATTTTGGTGATGACCTGAGAGTGCATATCTCCACCAAGGACCTTGTTTGTATTTGTGCAGCAGGATTACACAAAAACTACTGCATGGATTTGGATGAAATTTTCACCAGATGTGGTCCTTGGGCTAGCGAGGAACCCAAAACATTTTGGTGATGATCCCAGAACGCATTTCTCCACCAAAGCTCTTATCTTCTCACACTGTGTTAGCAAGAATCCTCCAAAACAAACCCATTACATTTTGGAGGTGATCCGTGAGGGATGGAAGAAGCCTTGGCGGAAGTATGCGTTCTCTGAGTGCTTTTCTAGTTCCAACATAGTTTCCAATGTCAGTGTATCTGAAAAGAAACAATGCAGTTAGTATCAGAAAAGGCTGAATTTAATGCATTACTAGTTTCATTGCTGTAGCATAACGCCTTCCTAGTCAGCCTATAAACTTTTCAGCCCCCTCCCCCCCGTATATGGGGTGGGGTGAAGCCAGTGTGGAGTGCAGCTCATGTTTGGCTCTGCTGTTAAAGTGATATCGTTCAGTGTGGACGCTTCATTGTGAATGATTTTTCAAACTATGATTTTATAGTCATCATGCTTGGTGTGGAGGGCCCTTTGTTGGCTACCAGATACCTCTAATTAAAGCCTTAGCAATTCACAACTTAAACAGTTCATGTAACTTGACAAATTAGCTAATAAAAACTGCTGAACCTGGAATTTATTTTGTAGTGAATGAGGAGGTTCTTTATAAAAACAGTGACCCCCCAAGTGGACATTAGAGGAAATCCATTGTCACTTCTGCATTTGCTTCATTTTTAGCCCCCAAGATTGTTTAAACTTTTGAATTCAAGCACACTATTATACAGTGGCAAGAAAAAATTGTATACAGCCTTTAGAATTACCTGTTTTCTGCATTAATTGGTCATAAAATGTGATCTGATTTACTTCTAAGTCTTGAGTGTACACAAGCACAATGTGCTTAACCTAATACCACATAAGCAATTATAATATTCCATGTATTCATCTTCTTCCGCTTAATCCTTTTCGGGTCGCAGGGGAGCTGGAACCTATCCCAGCATCTTTGGGCGAGAGGCAGGGTACACCCTGGACAGATCGCCAGTCCATCGCAGGGCCAACACAGAGAGACAGACAACCATTCACTCTCACAGTCATACCTAAGGACAATTTAGAATCCCCAGTTTTGATGCCATTTAACCTAACTTGCATATTTTTGGCATGTGGGAGGAAACTGGAGAAATCCCGGAGTAAACCCACACAGACACGGGGAGAACATGCAAACTCCACACAGATCACTGTTGGTCGGGGGCTGGGATCGAACCCAGGATCCCCTGGCCAAGGGTGAGTTGCTGTGCTGCCGCAGTGCTAACCACTCGTATTTATTGAACATATTTATTCAACATTCACAGTGCTGGTGGAAAAAGCAAGTGAACCCTCATGCTAATGACTTCAACAAAAGCTAGGAGTCCAAGCAATGAAACAAGATTGGAGCAAGGTGTAGTGCTACTACACTCAAAACTGTCATGTACCTAACTAACAATGCCCAAATGCAGGCATAATCCAATACACTTCATTTATTAACAAAAAAAAAAAAATGCTGCATGAGGGATGGACAAAACACACACTCAAATAACTTGGGACCAGAGACACAAACCAGGAAAATAAGAGAGGAGAGAGAGAGAGGAGATACGAGAGATAATCCACAGATAGTAGAGTACGTCCATGTATTGTCACAACACTGGTGAGAGGGTGAGACCTAAACTTTTACACAGACTACTGACTAACACATGAGAAACAGCTGAGGACACAAGTGCAGGGAATCAGACTAACTAGAAAACAAAACAACAAACGATAAACTGTGAATCACAACCAAGGAAAGACAAGGAGAGCTTATTACAATAAAACTAACAGTAGGCCTACTTCATAATAAAACCCAAGATCAAAAAGAGACTAGACATGGATCAACACAAACACTTACACAATAAACTCAATCCAAGAGAACCTACACTAGACTAAGAATAACAGAAACAACATTAATCTAAACTGAGGACAAAGGTGACAAAACCAGGCACAAAGAAATAGTACAACAGAACCCGAACCAAGAACAGAATAAATCATAATTACAGAAGTCCCCAAAATATTGAACTTCTCAAAGGTGGAGCATGACCCTGGATCATGCTCTCCTGACACAAACGTTTTGAGTTTGCTACTCACAGGAAGCATCTGCTGATGTGAACCATGTGTCGCAATAAAAAAGATCTTCGAAGACGTACTATCGAGAATTGTTGATTTGTATAAAACTGGAAAGGGTTACAAAGTCATCTCCAAAACTTTAGGTATTCACCAGTCCACAGTTAGTCAAATTGTCTACAAATGGAAACAATGTAGTACTGTGGCTACTCTCCCTAGAAGTGGGCACCCAGCCAAGTTGATTCTAAAGGCACAATGCAGAATGTACACTGAGATTAAAAAAAGAACCCTAGATAGCTAAAGGCTTGAAGGAATCACTGGAACTGGTTAATATCATGGTTCATGAGTCTACCATGCACAAATCATTGAAGAGGCATGGTGTCCATGGCAGGGCATCACGGAGGATGCTGCTGCTTTCCAAATAAACATCACTGCTTGCCTGAAATTTGCCAAAGAGCACCTTGACACTCCACAATGCTACCTGGAAAATGTTTTGTGGACTGATGAAACTAAGGTTGAATTGTTTAGGAAGAACATGCAGCACAATGTGTGGACTAAAAAGGGCACTGCATGCCAGCATGAAAGCCTCAAACCAGCGGTGAAATATCATGGAAGGAGCATCATGATTTGTGGCTGCTTTGATGCCTCGGGGCCTGGACCATTTGCTATCATTGAGGGGAAAATGAATTCCCAAGTTTATCAAGGTATCCTACAGAATAATGTCAGGGTGGCCGTCTGCCAGCTGAAGTGCAGAAGAAGTTGGATGATGCAGCAGGACAATGACCCTAAACATCAGAGTAGATCTACAGAATGGCTTCAAAAAAGAAAATCCACTTTTTGGAGTCGCCTAGTCAGAGTCCAGATGTGAATCTAATAGAGATGCTGTGGAATGTCCTCAAGAGAGCAGTTCACATCAGTCATTCCAAGAATATGGCTGAGCTGAAGGACTTCTGTAAGGAAAAATGGCCCAAAATTCTCCTGAACATTGTGCAGGGCTGATAAGCAGCTACCGGAAGCATTTGTTGGAGGTTACTGCTGCCAAAGGAGCTTCAACCAGTTCACTTACTTTTCCCACCAGCACTGTGAATGTTTAAACCAAGTAATTCCAAAGGGTTCACATTGGGTTCACTTTCTTGCCACAGTAGATTAAGTGCAATCATATGTAATAATATTATTATAAATATTAATATAATTATATTATTATAATTTAATAATATAAACATAATTCAAGACAAAGTCAATATTGGTAATCCAGTAATGCTAAAAAGGTAACACTTACAGTATGGCACTTTGATTTGGGGTAATTTGACTACATTTTGCGACAGATATTTTTGAATTTTCCCTTTAAGGAAACTGTAATTTCAAGAGCTTTGACATCATGAGAACTGTGTACTACCTTAGGTGACATGAATATGTTATGAAGATTTCAACATGCAACTTTAATACATTATAAAGATTTTTAAAAAATCTTTATAATGTTTTTCTAACATTCAAATACAATAGCAGATAATTAATATTGTGCGCTATATGTTACACAGGTAGGTACAGTGGATATACAAAGTCTACACACCCCTGTTCAAATGCCAGGTTTTTGTGATGTAAAAAATGAAACTAAGATAAATAATTTCAAAACTTTTTCCACCATTAATGTGACCTATAACCTGTACAACCCCATTGAAAAACAAACTGAAATATTTTAAGGGGAAAAATAAAAAACTTACAATAACCTAGTTGCATAAATATGCACACCCTGTTATAACTGGGGATGTGGCTTTATTTAGAATTAACCAATCACATTCAAACTCATTAAATGGGAGCCAGCACACACCCGATACCATTTAAAGTGCCTCTGATTAACCCCAAATAAAGTACACCTGTTCTGCTAGGCTTTTCCTGACATTTTTGTAGTCACATCTTACAGCACAAGCCATTGTTCGCAGAGAGCTTCCAAAGCATCAGAGGGATCTCATTGTTCAAAGGTATCAGTCAGGAGAAGGGTACAAAAGAATTTTCAAGGCATTAAACATATGGAACACAGTGAAGACAGTCATCATCAAGTGGCGAAAATATGGCACATCAGTGACATTACTAAGAACTGGATGTCCCTCCAAAATTGATGAAAAGACGAGAAGAAAACTGGTCAGGGAGGCTGCCAAGAGGCCGACAGCAACATTGAAGGAGTTGCAGGAATTTCTGGCAAGTACTGGCTGTTTAGTACATGTGACAACAATCTCCCGTCTGGGGTGGCAAGATGGAAGCCTTATCTTACAAAGAAAAACACCCAAGCCCGGCTACATTTTGCAAAAACACATTTGAAATCTCCCAAACAAATGTGGGAAAATTTGTTATGGTCCGATGAAACCAAGGTTGAATTTTTTAGTCATAATTCCAAAAGGTATATTTGGCGCCAACACAGCACTGCTCATCACCAAAAGAACACCACACCTACAGTGAAGCATGGTGGTGGCAGCATCATGCTTTGGGGCTGTTTTTCTTCAGCTGGAACTGGGGCCTTATTCAAGGTGGAGGGAATTATGATCAATTCCAATACCAGTCAGTGTTGGCACAAAACCTTCAGGCTTCTTATAGAAAGCTGAAGACGAAGAGGAACTTCATCTTTCAGCACAACAATGACCCAAAGCACACATCCAAATCAACAAAAGTATGGCTTCACCAGAAGAATATTAAGGTTTCGGAATGGCCCAGCCACAGTCCAGACCTGGATCCGATCTAACATCCGTGGGGTGATCTGAAGAGGGCTGTGCATAGGAGATGCCCTCACAGTCTGACAGATTTGGAGCATTTTTGCAAAGAAGAGCGGGCAAATATTGCCACATCAAGATGTTCCATGCTGATAGACTCCTACCCAAAAAGACGGGGTGCTGTAATATAAGCCAGAGGTGCTGCAACAAAGTATTAGTTTAAGGGTATGCATATTTTTGCAAACAGATTATTGTAAGTTTTTTATTTTTTATTTTTCCCATTAAAAGATTTCAGTTTGGTTTTTCAATTGGGTTGTACACATTATAGGTCACATTAATGGTGAAAAAAGTTTTGAAATGATTTATCTTGGTCTCATCTTTTTACATCACAAAAACCTGGCATTTGAAAAGGACTCTGTAGACTTTTTACATCCACTGTAGTTTCAGAAAAGACACTTTATTTCAGGGCTATTCAATTACAAAATCAGTTGGGCCATAATGTGAAATCAAGACATGTAACTGCGCCACACATGTTCAGCAATCTGTTGAATATGACAAATTTCAGACCAATACAGATCAATATGATGAAAAATATGCACTTTTTATTCATTGTCTTGTTTTTAAATGTGCACTTGGCATATGACAAAAGCACATCAAAAGTGCATGAAAACACAATAACAGTGCATAACTTGAAGTAGTAGAAATATTTTTCCTCTTGAACAACAAATAATCGAACAAAAAAAAAATAAAATTCTGTAAATAGCCATTTTGGTTACATCTTACTCAAGCATATCTCAAATTGCATGAAAACTCAATGTGCACTGTTAGTAGCATTAACATTTGTTTCCCTTTTGATATAAAATATACTACATCCTGGTCATAACTGACCTTGGCACATCACAAAGTGCATTTAGCTGAATAAAAAATGAACTGTCAAACACTTCAGTGCACAGACCCACCACGAAAAGATTGATAACATTAACAAACATTGCACATCCACTATTGTGGTTTTTGTTTTAAAGCACCACATGTGTGAGTAGGAACCTCTTTTTATAACTACACATTCCGTTACACATGCATATCAATCCGGGCAGGGTTAAACTGATGATTTTCATCATCAATTTTATGCTTCAGAGTTGACAATGGCATGTTTTAAGGTGCCTTCACACCAAACGCGAACGGGCAAATTTTTCGTGTGGCGTGATTACATTATCGCTCAATGTAAATATGCGAATAGACATGAATTCACCATCTGAGTGAGTCAAATAATGTCATGCTTAGGTTTACATTATCCGACAGGGTGCTCACCTGAAAAAGTTGCCCCTACCTCCAAAATTTCACAAGATGATAGGCATTTATGTTGCTAGCCTGCTAGCACATCTGTGGCAGGAGTCCATGGGTGAATAACAACAACATCCCGATTCAGCTGAAGAGCTCCCAGTCCTTTCTCCAGGTGAGTGTCAATCTCATTTTCAAACTAGTTTACTCTCCAGTGTTGATACTTGTACTCCAATGATGGCAGAATCTTAAAGCTAGCGCTGTCCCTCGGAAGCAAATGTGCAATTGTGTGTGTGTGCTCGCCTCTTTCCATTGATTTTGTATGCATTTGCGACACCTGTTTGCGTTTGGTGTTGGCTCGGTATCTTGCCATTAGCACCGTTAGCCACAGTCATAGCCCACACTTCAAAACAAATGTGCTGCATTGTGGGTTGACAGTTGTTAGGCTAAGTGGAGTGTTGCATTTACGATCTGTAGTAATTAATAGATTTCTGCAATTCTGTGAAACATGTTGGCCTTTGCTTCTCTGGCTGGACCACAGACTGGGCCTGGGCCACTCGGAGGTTGGTTCTGGGCCACATGTGGCCTGCGGGCTGCTAATTGAATAGGCCTGTTTTATTTAGTAGACATATATAATGACAATAAATTATTGTTGCTATTGGGAGCAAAAATTGTATCTACAAAACAGCCATTTTTCAGGAATTGAGAGAAACCGTGTATTTTCTAAATGATTTAGCAATTACAAGATTTATTCAAATGAGTTTTATAATTCTTAAAATTGATTTGATATTATTAAAAACATCTAAAGACATGAAGATTGACCAATAGAAATAGACTAAACATGGAGATATGATGGTTTCACGTGACAGCGATGACATGATAAGCTGTAGTCAGTTGAAGCTATCCATGTGGTCTAAAATCAGAATTTTTCCCCAAGTCACCACACCACCTTTTCTGCATGTATTTCAGTTAACGAAAAAAAAAATTTCACCAAAGTTAAAGTATTTGGGTTGTAAATATAAACACAGTGCAAATTGTTGGTCATTCTGTTAAAAACAAAATACATTAGTTTTCAAAAGCTTTGTGGATCTTCTCTCCTTCACAATGCATCTCCTTTACCAATCTCATTATCTGTGCAGTAAAATATGTGCAAAGAAGACATTTGAGGTAACCTGTAATGGGACAGAGAGAAGGCTTTACATCTTCTGGTTTAATTTGTGCTGACCTCTCTAGCCCCTAAATGGTACTTGTTTTCTTACTTTATGGAAAAATCAATAGCCGTTCTGACAGAAAACAGCTCCAGAGAAGAAATAAATGGGAGTGCCATGGCACGCTGTCAATCATTTCTCACTTACTCAACGCCAACACTCTTGATTGCTGCTCAGTAGACTGCCACACTGTACTGAGCTGAACAATCTAATGGTTAAACCCTGGTGGAGGTAAAGGATATGAACAAATGGCAGCAGTGTGAAGGGTTGACAGTGGTACAACAACAATATTTATACTCTTAAGAGTGTATGGTCCATTTGATGTCAAACACAGATGCCACTGATGAAATGTGTCTTAACTCACTTACATTTCTTTGGTCTCCTTTCATTCCTTTAAGCTTTTTCATTTGAAGCGTCTGGTCTCTTAAGATGTGCCTTCTCAAGGTCACTCCCCTCATGTGTGTACAGAACAGAGCTTTGCCTTCAACCACCCAAGTGCAAGGAGAGCAGATGTTGGTAGCTCCAGTTGGGCTCCACATCCTTGATTAGACCTGGGCCAGGCTGCTGGCAGTGATAACACCTGGCACCCAGGCTGGCCCAGCAAGCAGGCCTCACCTGTGGGTGGTTGCTGTCCCGGGCTCACCCTCCATCTTCAGCTGCTTGCTTCTGTTTGGGATGTCAGAAAAAGAGCCATTGTAAGTCCCTTTTTAGCTGTGATTTATATTTTGAAAATTCTACAAGGAGTTTTTGGGAAAGCACTGCAGCATTTGTAGAAGTTAATTTTCATAAATCTCTGAGACTAATCCAATTACTGCAGCTCAGGGAGGGCGGGATAACCTTATAATCAGACACCCATGGAAGAGGGCATGGATTTGGGTTGGGCGGCTTGTTTGAAGAGCCCACAGATCCATTGTTATCAGCACTTTGCCCCCCTCTGACGCTGCCTCTTCTTTATTCCTCTGCAGAATGAGCCCAGGCTCAATAAATGGCGGCTTGCCTGTAATCTCTGTGCAAACTGGTCTGCCTCTCCCAGGAGCTGGGGATTATAGCCTAATGATTAGTGCTCATCTGGATACTATGTTTTGCTTCACCTCTTTGCCTTGTGTAGTGGCAATATGGCCACATGAGGAGTTCATCCCTAAACACTGGAACGCAGTTTGTGCCCTTGCCTGTGTTTCACCTGGGCATTTAGAATTGATTCAGACTGTATTGTCTAATCCACAGCTGAAAATCTTAACTTTTTAATCAAACAAAGTGCTGTTTTGTGGAAAGGTTTGCTTTCTGCATGCAGCGGGGCAAATGCCAAGTTTGCCCAAAATGTTTGTAAACTTTTCTTGACAAAGGTCACTGCTGAAGGAAGAAGAGGTGTTTCTCTTTGTCCCATGAAAAATGGGGACCTCAATTATTTATAGAATTAATTAGGTAGCACTTAATGGAAACGGTCTTACATCAGCCCTATGCGGCTCCAAGCGACATCACATTACACCTTTAATACAGATAAATACTTAATGGGTGTCTCTAATTAATTGTTTATGCCTGTGATTCTTTTTCAAACTTTGATGAAGCAAACACATTTCTAACTTGAATTTCCGATCCCCGATAAAGAAACATAAAACTGGATTAGCAGGTATTTGTTATTGTAGAGCTTGTGGCTGTGTCCTCAACTGATGTTAGAGTGTTGTGGGCTGCAGATGCCAGCTGATATGTCCAGAGGTGGGGTACAGCTGAGGTGAGGCCTGGGGAATCAGAGGGGTTGAAAGGGTGGGATGGGGGGGGGGGGGGGGGGTGGAGGGCACGGTTCATGACTGCTCAGTGAGGCCAGACATCGTCCAGATTCTCTGGAGAGGCCTACTCCCTCTCACATCTGCTCCTAGTGGATGTTAGGGGAGATGATGCAGGACCATCTGGCCAGGGGAGACGGGCGGGCTGGGTGGACGTTTTCCTCATCCCGCCATCACTGACAGGCCTCAGCAATATGGCAAAGCACCATATCAGCGCATATCTGACCCTCCAGGTTTCTCCTGCAAGCAAGGTCAGCGATTTTAAACAAGGCGCAAATATCAAGGCTGTCGAGAGAAACAAGCTCGCTGTTTTTCATAAACTTGCACGAATGGCAATAAGACACACTTATAAAGGACAAGGCTGCCATTATTTACTCTCTTTCTTGTTTATAATAAGATAAGATAAGATAAGATAAGCCTTTATTAGTCCCACAACGGGGAAATTCCAGGATTGCAACAGCACAGGGATAGCAACACTCAGAGCAACAATCAGAAGGCAAGAAAAAAAACAAGCAAGCAAGAGCAGCTAATATACATATGTACATATTACTATAAAATATATATATACACACACACACACACAGACACACAGTGCAGAGCATTGTAGCTGGATGGAATAAATATATGAATATATGAACACACAGTGCAGAGCATTGTAGCTAGATGGAATAAATTTTTTTTTTTTTTTTTTTTTTTTCTCTCGGCGCCACACGAGTAGGCTGCCTTTTGCAACAGCGGCTCGATTCCGAGTCTTTTTCCCTTCCTCTCTCTTTTGATCCGTCTTTTTTTTTTTCACCCCACTTATATCACGGACACACAGATCGTCCTAAATGTCTCCTGAGCCGGTGGACGGAGCCACTGTTTATAGCAGGATACGATACAGCAGAGAACAGCTGCTAGCATTCAACCGCCACCCGGTCCCATTGGAAAAACTCGACATACCGAGAGAACTGAGGCGAAAACGCCGCGGCTGCCGGGCTGGAGTAAGGCGGAGGACAAAAAATATAAGGTACAGACCCTCCCTTCCATCTGTTGTCATGGGAAATGTACGGTCGATACTGGGAAAGTTAGATGAGCTAGCGGCTATCTCCCGTTATGATAGCACATACCGGGAGTGCTCTCTCCTTTTGTTTACTGAGACGTGGCTAACTGAACTAGCAGCAGATGCTAACATTGAGCTGGAGGGTTTTCACATGATACGAGCTGACCGAACACCAGACAGTGGCAAGGCTAGGGGCGGTGGAGTGATAATGTATGTTAACAACAACTGGTGCAGACCGGGACATATCACTGTTAAACAACGACACTGCAGCAAAGACATTGAGTTGCTAGCTGTTAGCATGAGGCCTACATATCTCCCGAGAGAACACTCACACGTGATCTGCATTGTTGTTTATGCAAATCCGACGGCGAACGCTGGGACAGCACGTGACGTCATCCATTCAGTAACCAGCAGGCTGCAGACAGAACACCCAGATGCTCTTCTCCTCATCTCAGGCGATTTCAACCATGTTTCACTGTCTCCCATTCTACCCACGTTCACCCAGTATGTCACATGCCACACTAGAGACAATAAAACACTGGATTTATTCTACGCAAACACTAAGGAGGCGTACACCTCATCACAACTCCCCCCACTCGGGAGATCGGATCACAACTTGGTTCATCTCCGGCCGGTGTACAAACCCCTAGTGCACAGACAACCTCCGGCCATGCACACTGTGGAGTTATGGTCTGAGGAGACAATGGACACCCTAAAGGGCTGTTTTGAAGCCACCGCCTGGAAGCAGCTCTGCGATCCACATGGTGAGGACATCGATGGCCTCATTCACACCTTCACGGGCTACCTCAGCTTCTGTGTGGACAAATCCGTTCCCACCAAGACCATACGGCGTCACTCAAACAACAAACCCTGGATCAACCCTGAGATAAAAACACTTCTGAGAGAGAAGAAGAGGATCTTCAGGTCAGGGAACAGGGAGATGCTGAAGTCCGTACAGAGGGAGCTGAGGAGAAAGATCAGAGAAGGCAAGGACAGCTTCAGGAAGAAGATGGAGGACAAGCTGCAACAGAGCGACATCAGCGGGGTCTGGAGAAACCTCAAAACCATCTCGGGGCTCCAGAATACCTCCCCCCAGGCCACAGGGGGCAGGGAGTGGGCGAACAACCTGAATCTGTTTTTCAATAGATTTGACCAACCGCCCTCCCCCCTGACTGCACAACAACCACTGCTGCCTCTAAAGAAATCAAGTCCTGCTGCCCACTCCCCACTCCACCAACACCCCCCCACTCCCAACACACAGCCCCCCATCCTGACCCTGACCAGGACCCAGGTGAGGACGGAGCTGAGGAAGATCAAGGCGAGGAAGGCGCCGGGACCGGACGGCATCAGCGCAAAGCTCCTCAAGTCCTGTGCAGACCAGCTGTGTGGGATTGTGACGTATATCTTCAACATGAGCCTGAAACTGGGGAGGGTACCACAGCTGTGGAAAACATCTTGTGTGGTACCTGTACCAAAAACTTCCCACCCCAAAGACCTGAACAGCTACAGACCGGTGGCCTTGACGTCCCACTTGATGAAGACCCTGGAGAGACTGCTCCTTGCTCACCTCCGCCCCCTGGTGGAACCAGCGATGGATCCACTCCAGTTCGCCTACCAGCATGGCATTGGGGTGGAGGATGCGGTGATCTTCCTCCTTCACCGTTCTCTGTCCCACCTGGAGAAGCCCGGGAATATGGTGAGGATCATGTTCTTTGACTTCTCCAGTGCTTTCAACACCATCCAACCGATGATCCTGAAGGACAAGCTGCTGCGCGCAGGGGTGGACCAGCACCTGTCATCATGGATCCTGGACTACCTCACGAACCGGCCTCAGTTTGTGAGAACCCGGGACTGTGTGTCCGACACGATCATCAGTAGCACGGGGGCCCCCCAGGGAACGGTGCTGGCTCCCTTCCTGTTCACTCTTTATACTGCGGACTTCTCACACAACACAACACACTGCCATCTACAGAAGTTCTCTGATGACTCTGCGATCGTTGGCCTCATCTCCAATGGAGATGAAGCTGAGTACAGAGGGCTTATCCAGGACTTCGTGGACTGGTGCCATCGGAACTGCCTCCAGATCAACGCGAGGAAAACTAAGGAGCTGGTGGTGGACTGCCGCAGGCATGGGCAGCCCCTCACAGTACCAGTAAATATACAGGGAACAGACATCGAGATGGTGACATCCTATACGTACCTGGGTATTCATCTGAACAATAAACTAGACTGGTCACACAATACTGATGCACTCTACAAGAAGGGACAGCGCAGGCTGTTCCTGCTGAGGAGACTCAGGTCTTTTGGTGTACAAGGGGCGCTGCTGAAGTCATTCTATGACACGGTGGTGGCATCAGCCATCACTTTTGGAGTGGTCTGCTGGGGCAGTGGCATTACTGCAGCCGATAGGAAGAGACTGAACAAACTGATTAAGAAAGCTAGCTCTGTCCTGGGGCAGCGCCTTGATCCGATGGAGGAGATAGGAGAGAGAAGGACGGTGGCTAAACTGTCATCTCTGCTGGAGTCCGAGTTCCACCCTATGCAGGACATACTGAATGCACTGAGGAGCTCATTTAGCAGCAGACTACATCATCCCAGGTGCACAACCGAGAGGTTTCGTAGGTCCTTCCTACCAACGGCTGTCAGACTGTACAACCTAAGCAGGGCTGCTCGCAGAGATAGCAAAAAGACGTAACAAACTAATAGTTTTTTGAATGCAAAAGATGCAATAGACTTACACAATGGTCCCCTCCGGCATACAACTAGGAACATACCGGTCGCTATGGAGGGTGAGAATATGTATGGGCACATAATCATACCATGTAGGATAACTAAGTAGACGGTTATGCTGTTTCATTCCATCTAGCAACAATGCTCTGCACTGTGTGTGTTTATATATTTACATATTTATTCCATCTAGCTACAATGCTCAGCACTGGGTGTGTTTATATATTTATATATCTACATATTATTCCATCTAGCTACATTGCTCCGCACTGTGTGTGTTTATATACTTGCATATTTATTCCACCTAGCTGCAATGCTCCGTACTGTGGGTGTTTATATATTTACATATTTATTCCATCTAGCTACAATGCTCTGCACTGTGTGTTCATATATTCATATATTTATTCCATCCAGCTACAATGCTCTGCACTGTGTGTCTGTGTGTGTGTGTATATATATATATTTTATAGTAATACGTACATATGTATATTAGCTGCTCTTGCTTGCTTGTTTTTTTCTTGCCTTCTGATTGTTGCTCTGAGTGTTGCTATCCCTGTGCTGTTGCAATCCTGGAATTTCCCCGTTGTGGGACTAATAAAGGCTTATCTTATCTTATCTTATCTTAAATATGTAAATATATAAACACCCACAGTACGGAGCATTGCAGCTAGGTGGAATAAATATGCAAGTATATAAACACACACAGTGCGGAGCAATGTAGCTAGATGGAATAATATGTAGATATATAAAAACACAGTGCGGAGCATTGTAGCTAGATGGAATAAATATATAGATAATCCTTGAAAACTATCAAAACTCACTTAATGCCAGTCAGCCTGGGTCCATTAGCTCAGCTGAAGAGAGTTGTTTTGTTTTTTTTTTAAAGAAAAAGGTAGAGGCATAAATTCTTGTTTTTTTCCCTTAAAATGGCACAACAACAAAAAAATGGGATCCTGCAATTAATTTGTTTGGCTATTCTATTTGTAAACATTTATTATTATTATTATTATTATTATTATTAATAATAATAATAATAATAATAATGGGGTAAGAAGGCAATTGGGCTTTATTACTGGTATTCCCACTCACAAATTTGTGCCAATATTCTGAACCATTACCACATTTGTGCACAATGTAAAGAAGCTATGGTGCACATACTGTACAGTATTCATTTAATTGGAAGGTAGTAACTGTCTGTTGACCTGTGAGTAGAGCAGTGAGGGAAAAATGTCCAAAATCCAATAGTTCTTTATGTTAAAAAATGATGACAAATAAAAAGATGTATGTAAAGTGTAAAAAAACACATTTTGTATGCAGATGTGGGTACTCATTTCTTACATTTACTATGCTAAAGCTGCTTTTTTCACAAAATTGTACTTTACTGATTAGTTTTATTGCAGGATACTTTTGCTCTTGCATGAGCACGTTGAATACCCTACTTGAGTTCTCTGAAAAATAGTTAGATGTGTTTGTTTATTTACGCAATATTACACGAGAGGGAGTACAGCATCAATTAATATAGTAACTGTGGGTGTGATACGTCTATTGCCCGACGCGTAGTATTGAGATTTGTTTGTTTAACCAGTTATTTTGCACAGCTGAGAAAAACAAAAGTCCCTTCTAAATGTAGCCAGTAACTGTTGCTAAACATCTCAATCAGCATGAAGACGTCTACTGTCAACAGCTGGGAGTCGGACTTATGTTTCAATTCAATTCAATTCAACTTTATTTATATAGCGCCATATCACAACAACAGTCATTTCATAGCACTTTCAAATGTAGGGAAAACCCCACAATTGCAGAAAGACCCCAGCAATCAGATGATCCCCTGTGAGCAAGCACTTAGCAACGGTGGAGAGGAAAACCTCCCGTTTAACAGGAAGAAACCTCTAGCAGAACCAGGCTCAGGGAGGGGCAGTCATCTGCTGCGACTGGCTGGAGGGTGAGTGGATAGAGAAGATGAAAAGCACGGACATAAAGAGAGCAAACATTAACGGAGAGAAGCCAAGTACATTATTGGAGGTCACCCGGCAGTCTAAATCTATTAACAGCAAAACAAGGGGTGGGAGGGGGGGTTAAGAGACACAAGATCCCTCCCTAATCATAGGCTATATTGAAGAGGAAGGTTTTTACCCTATTCTTAAAAACAGAGATTGAGTCTGACTCCCGAACCCAGATTGGTAACTGGTTCCACAGGAAAGGAGCTTGATAGCAGAAGGCTCTGCCTCCCATTGTACTTTTGGAGATTCTAGGTATTACAAGTAATCCAGCATTTTGGGAGCGTAGTGCTCTGTTAGGAAGATAGGATAATATCAGATCTTTTATATAAAAGGGGGCCTGATTGTTAAGAGCTTTGTAAGTGAGAAGAAGGGTTTCAGTGAGTTTCACAGGTCTATTACAGCCCATACAGTGGTATTTGGATTGGCAGTGATATAAACAAGCTACAGCAACTGATTGCTAGCTGCTTAGCTAACTAGGTGAACTATTAAACAGCTCGGTATGGTTACAAAAACGATCAAAATGTGAAACGCGAACTTTATAAAGAAAAAACGATATGCCTGTACACTAATTCCAGTATGTATAATGATAAGTGAAAGTGATCAAATTGATTTATTGATGACAAAGCACCAGAGAATGGGGAAATATAATGTTGGGCTGCACGGTGGCGCAGTGGTTTAGCACTGTGGCAGCACAGTTTTACCCTCGGCCGGGGGATCGCGGGGATCGTGGGTTCGATTCCAGCCCCCGACCAACAGTGAGCTGTGTGGAGTTTGCATGTTCTCCCCGTGTTGCGCGGGTTTACTCCGGGATTTCTCCGGTTTCCTCCCGCATACCAAAAACATGTAGGTTTAGGGCGCTCGCGCACGCAGTGACCAGCAGCCAGTGGCTTGTCACCAGACTGCAAACCGAATCTACCTACGGGTACAAATAAGTAACAAAAAAAAAAAAAAAAAAAATATAATGGAAGAGGAACCAGAACTGTGGGAGGACTGGAACACAGAAGTACGTTACTCTACGTTGTGCGAGAGGTCCATTGTAATTCTCACTGAGAGTTGACAGTAAATTACTGTTAGTAATTAATGGTTACTAGAACACCTCTGAAGCAGAGTGATACATATCCAGTGAAATGTTGGAGTGCAATTATCGTGGAATATACAGTATCTCACAAAAGTGAGTACACCCCTCACATTTTTGTAAATATTTTATCTTTTCATGGGACAACACTGAAGATATGACACTTTGATACAATGTAAAGTAGTCAGTGTACAGCTTGTATAACAGTGTTAATTTGCTGTCCCCTCAAAATAACTCAACACACAGCCATTAATGTCTAAACCGTTGTTGGTACCAACACTGGCGTGGTTATGAGCGGTGCCTGGTTTCCTCCAAACATGACGCCTGGCATTCAAGCCAAAGAGTTCAGTCTTTGTCTCATCAGACCAGAGAATTTTGTTTCTCATAGTCTGAGAGTCCTTCAGGTACCCTTTGGCAAACTCCAGGCGGGCTGGCATGCGTCTTTTACTAAGAAGTGGCTTCCATCCGGCCCCTCTACAATACAGACCTGATTGGTGGATTGCTGCAGAGATGGTTGGCCTTCCTGAAAGTTCTCCTCTCTTCACAGAGCAACGCTGGAGCTCTAACAGAGTGACCATCGGGTTCTTGGTCACCTCCTTGACTAAGGCCCTTCTCCCCCGATCGCTCAGTTTAGACGGCAGGCCAGCTCTAGGAAGAGTCCTGGTGGTTCTGAACTTCTTCCATTTATGGATGATGGAGGCCACTGTGCTCATTGGGACCTTCAAAGCAACAGAAATTTTTCTGTACCCTTCCCCAGATTTGTGCCTCAAGAGAATCCTGTCTCAGAAGTCTACAGACAATTCCTTTGACTTCATGCTTGGCTTGTGCTCTGACATGCACTGTTAACTGTGGGACCTTATGTAGACAGGTGTGTGCCTTTCCAAATCATGCCCAATCAAGTGAATTTACCACAGGTGGACTCTAATTAGGCTGTAGAAACATCTCAGGGATGATCAGTGGAAACAGGATGCACCTGAGCTCAATTCTGAGCTTCATGGCAAAGGCTCTGAATACTTATGTACATGCGATTCCTTAGTTTTTTATTTTTAATAAATTTGCAAAAACCTAAAAAAAAAAAACTTTTTTCATGTTGTCATTATAGGGTATTGTGTGTAGAATTTTGAGGAAAAAATGAATTTAATCCCTTTTGGAATAAGGCTGTAGCATAACAAAATGTGGAAAAAGTGAAGCGCTGTGAATCCTTTCTGGATGCAATGTATTGTGCCACAGCTCTATACTGTATAAGTACTTGCCAGTTCTCTTGAAAGTAAACTCTTGTTCTTCTCTCTCCATCACCCCCACCCTGCCTTTGACCTTGAACTGTCTAGAGGTCCTGGTCAAAGTGTGAAAACAAAAGAGCAAGCCACAGTTATTTAAGTGAGGGGCAGGGGCACAGAGGGTGTGGAGGGAGGGTAACAGGGGTTGCCCTGAGGGTGTGGAGAGGAGCGGCAATGGAGCAAACTAAGCGGCGGCAGGCCGACGCAGCAGATGTCGGCCAGTTGTTGGAGCGGCACGTCTCTGGGTTGCTCTGGGTGGGGGGCACACCCAGAGGGAGGGGCGGTTAGGGGAATGTGTTTCGCTCTCCTGTCATCTTCAACAGCGCAGGCAAGATTAGATTGGAGCTGACAGTGGAGGATATTCAATTAGATTGTCCATGTCACTCAGTGGCTTTGATCAGAGTCTCTCCTGATGCCTTTGTGTTTTCTATCATAACCACGAAGAACACAGCACGCTCTGTCTTTTTGTGTCATTTCCATTTATGTCGACCTCTAGCTCCAGACTTCTTCATTACTTTTAATATTGAATGTTGCATGTTATATATTTGACATTACTAGGACATGTAAATGTTTGATTTACATTGTTCACTCTTCAGATGCTATAACATTGTCTGACCTAAAGAACCCTTCAGAGTTGAGATGACAAATGAAAATTGAGTTCTTCATCCACATATGTCATTGATATTAAAGAAGGGGGTCAGTGGGAGTCATTTACATGTGCTGATGTTTTCTCCTCTGCAGGGAAACCAGCAGTACCTGCAGCAGTGACCCTGGGCTATTCACCAATGATGAAGGAAGACAAGGTATCAAACCACTATTTCCAAAGACATGGTGCATTTAAGGTAGCAGCTAAACAGATAATTGGAATTTGAGTCTTTGCGAGTTGACTTTTTTCCTGTCTTGTAAAGAAAAATTATGAATTGTCAGATGTGGACCCATGCTTGACTGGGATTCTGAAGATTGAGCGGGAGGTTTGGACACAATGGATTGGTTGCTGGGCACCCAGGCGACTCTAATAAGACGTTGTCATGTCGTGTTAATGAGCGCTGAAGCCTTTGCTAATCTCATTAGCCGTGGTGGGGCCAGGCGGCCTCTGATTTAACAGTTGTCACTACACCTTGACTATGAGAGGCATGGTTCTTGTGTGCGCTTTGCTGAGTGACAGGTCTGAGAAGATTTCGCCATCAGGGGATGTTCCTGACATTGTTTGATAATGTGTCGTTAAAGATGTCTTTCATCCCTAAAATGAAATTGCAAATATTTTCAACAAATATAGCAGTTGAAGCACCATCGAATATACAGCGGCATAGCTTCTTTAAAGCAGTTACTCGTGTTATTCTAAATACAATTTATTATTAGCTGCAATTTATTTATACACTGACAGATCATATTTAAAAGTTAGACAACTACAACTTTCCATCTGCAAACAAATGGCAGGAAAAAACATCAACAATGTAGAAATAGTAGCACAGCACAGAGCTCCATCAGTATAGTGCATAGAAAATGCATAGTATGCAATAACAGCAATTTGTGCCCAGCTGTTTTTTTGTTGTTAAAATTAACCACATAAGGCAACTTTAAAAATTAGTTTATTGGGAAAAAATCTGATGCCCCAGTATGTAATAAGTTAGATATTGAACAGAAGTCACTCTTTTAATGGAACTGACCTAATAATTACATTTTGACTGTTTGGCTTACATTTGGAGTTTATCTATCCACTCTGACATCTCTGTCTCTGTATCTGCAATTTTCGCTGCTGCTTTTTAATTTGTTTTTTATTTTGCACGAATAAAAATGACAGTATCATCAGCATATAATTAGATGTTAACTGGGTATAACAAAATAGCAGTTGCCTGTGGAACTCCATGGGATATGTGTTAATTTTATTAAGGTTATTATTATCAAGGTCCTGATTAAACAACATGATTGATTGTTGTACAGGTATGCCTTGGGTGACTTTATAGGGTTGTGTATTAATATAACAACTTAAAACACAAAATATTAAAATTTTTTTTAAATGGCAAAAAAGCAGACTAATCTGGGCTACAGACACCAGAGCTTGAAATTGTGTAAGAGGGCCGACCATGAAGTCTCTCAATGCTATACCTACAGACAGACAGACGGAGTGCTGTTATTGTATAGTGTAATTAAACAACATGACATGAGAAGGAGAGCAGTACGATGAATATATAGCAGTGTGATGTGCTGTAGTCACGAGGCTGCAGCCCAGGTGATAATGACATCACAGCCATTATATTTTAATGGTGCGTCACAACTTTGAGTGTTGTATTGTCTTTATACAACAGTTACACACACACACACACACACACACACACACACACACACACACACACACACACACACACACACACACAAGTTGTCATGAAACGGTAATAAGATACAATAGACTGAGCTTAATCAGTTATATTTCTCCCCAGAAATGAGTACTTCCACAATTGCTGTTTAGCGGATTTTGCCACCAACGCCAACAATAAGCACAATACAGAATAGAATAGCTTTTTGGTCAGTTTACGCACATATACAACACAATTTTCTGTTGTCCACAAGTCTGGGTAGAATTGCTTTGGTCAGGCAGCCTGCTAGCTAGCTTCTGCCTGCATTTGGTATTCTGGGATGAAACCGCCATTTTGTTATTGTCATCACACAATTTGTCCAAGTGGCTGATAAATGGGATTGGAATGATGATTAAAATGTTAGCTCATCACCTTATTCACGCAACAAAATTAATGGGGAGTGATGACTTGCCTGTGTGGAGGCTAAACTATGGGCTTATAAAAACATTCTAGACCAGCGATTCCTAAATTTTTGTTTATGTTCTCTTTGCTGCCTTTTGTGGCATTTTCAGATAAACAGTCAGACGCATGTATTACACTGTTAGGATTTATTAGAAAATGGCGCTAACTGGGCCAACTGTTATCATGAATACAGAACACCACACAGTATCCAGGTTGTGAAGGTTATGTCTTCTCAAGCAGTGCCTCGGTGTGTGTACACAACACAGCATTACGATTCTCACTATATAAAAAGTGAAGACCAGTTACTGTAATTAATAAATGTTAGATTCTAACAGCTAAAAAGCCTGAGAAGGGAAGTGATACATATGTTAAACATCCAAGTATGGTTATCGTGAAATATACATACTCACAGAATGCCTACTGTCTAATCAAATTGCTCATTTGGACTGTTATAAGCTAGTGATTTAAAGTTCTGTATGTGCCCCCCATAAGATATTGCACTTGCTAAATGATACACAGTCTTCTCTGTTCATGTGAGCAGGTGATGACGAGCAAAGTGACTGGTTCTTTGAGGGGGACTGTGGAGTAGGTACTGGCGTCGCCACCTTGCTGCCAAGCTGGGACTCTGACAACCAGCTTTCCCTTGAGGATCGCCGTCCCTTACCCACCTTCCTGCAGCCAGTCCGGCCCTCTGATAGAGGCAAGAAAGAAAATGGTTTTGTCTTGCAGACGTAGTAGCTTAAACTTTTACTTTGATTTTTTTTATTAAAATACCTAAAATCAACATACAGTATCTCACGAAAGTGAGTACACCTCTCACATTTTTGTAAATATGTTATTATATCTTTTCATGGGAGAGTACTGAAGATATGACTCTTTGATACAATGTAAAGTAGTCAGTGTACAGCTTGTATAACAGTGTAAATTTGCTGTGCCCTCAAAATAACTCAACACACAGCCATTAATGTCTAAACCGTTGTTGGTACCAACATTGGCGTTGGTACCAACACTGTCTAAACCGCTGGCAACAAAAGTGAGTACATCCCTAAGTGAAAATGTCCAAATTGTGCCCAATCAACCATTTTCCCTCCCCAGTGTCATGTGACTTGTTAGTGTTACAAGGTCTCAAGTGTGAATGGGGAGCAGGTGTGTTAAATTTGGTGTTATCGCTCTCACACTCTCTCATACCGGTCACTCGAAGTTCAACATGGCACCTCATGGCAAAGAACTCTCTGAGGATCTGGAAAAAAAGAATTATTGCTTTACATAAAGATGGCCTAGGCTATAAGAAGATTGCCAACACCCTGAACCAAGCTGCAGCATGGTGGCCAGGACCATACAGCAGTTTAACAGGACAGGCTCCACTCAGAACAGGCCTCACCATCGTCGACCAAAGAGGTTGAGTGGACGTGCTCAGTGTCATATCCAGAGGCTGTCTTTTGAAAATAGATGTATGAGTGCTGCCAGCATTGCTGCAGTGGTTGAAGGGGTGGGGGGTCAGCCTGTCAGCGCTCAGACCATACGCCACACACTGCATCAAATTGGTCTGCATGGCTGTTGTCTCTGTGTGGAGTTTGCATGTTCTCCCCATGTCTGCGTGGGTTTACTCTGGGATTTCTCCGGTTTCCTCCCACATGCCAAAAACATGCAAGTCAGGTTAATTGGCATCAAAAAACTTGGGATATTAAATTGTCCTTAGGTATGACTGTGAGAGTGAATGGTTGACTGTCTCTCTGTGTTGGCCCTGCAATGGACTGGCGATCTGTCCAGGGTGTACCCTGCCTCTCGCCCAAAGATGCTGGGATAGGTTTCAGTCCCCCCACCCCCACCCCAGGATCCGAAAAGGATTAAGCAGAAGAAGATGAATGAATGAATGAATGAATGGCTGTTATCCCAGAAGGAAGCCCCTTTTAAAGATGATGCACAAGAAAGCCCGCAAACAGTTTGCTGAAGACAAGTAGACTAAGGACATGGATTACTGGAACCATGTCCTATGGTCTGATAAGACCAACATAAACTTATTTGGTTCAGATGGTGTCAAGCGTGTGTGGTGGCAACCAGGTGAGGAGTACAGAGACAAGCGTGTCTTGCCTACAGTCAATCATGTGGTGGGAGTGTCATGGTTTGGGGCTGCATGAGTGCTGGCGGCACTGGGGAGCTACAGTTCATTGAGGGAACCATGAATGTCAAAATGTACTGTGACATACTGAAGCAGAGCATGATCTCCTCCCTTCAGAAACTGGGCCACAGGGCAGTATTCCAACATGATAACCACTCCAAACACACCTCCAAGACGACCACTGCCTTGTTAAAGAAACTGAGGGTAAAGGTGATGGACTGGCCAAGCATGTCTCCAGACCTAAACCCTATTGAGCATCTGTGGGGCATCCTCAAATGGTAGGTGGAGTAGCGCAAGGTCTCTAACACCATGATGTCGTCATGGAGGAGTGGAATAGGATTCCAGTGGCAACCTGTGAAGCTCTAGCGAACTCCATGCCCAAGAGAGTTAAGGCAGTGCTGGAAAATAATGGTGGCCACACAAAATATTGATGCTTTGTGCACAATTTGGGCATTTTCACTTAGGGGTATACTCACTTTTGTTGCCAGTGGTTTAGACATTAATGGCTGTGTGTTGAGTTATTTTGAGGGGACAGCAAATTTACACTGTTATATAAGCTATACACTGACTACTTTACACTGTATCAAAGTGTCATATTTTCAGTGTTATCCCATAAAAAGATAAATAAAATATTTACAAAATCAGTAAAGTACACAAAACAGTAAATAAATAAAATGCGAGGGGTGTACTCACTTTTGTGAGATACTGTATTTAGTATGTATATTTATGTATTCTTCTTGCCAGTCAAACATTTCCTCTTTTTATTTAACACCACAATGCTTAATATAAAGTTTGTTTTGTCTTTTTCCTGTTCCTGGAAGATAAATATTGTGTTTGGTTATTTATTTATTTTTTGCAGGGTATCGTTCGCGTCTTAAACGATTGGCTGGATCCTCCGCCTGCTGTGTCAAGAGGGATAGGAGGCGGCCTTCCAGCAAGGTTAAAAGGAACCTTGAATTTCCTTTTTCACTAATTACGGCAAATGGTTGGACAGTTTTGTTTTTTGTTTCTCACTGCGTGTCTTTGATTTGTCACAAGCAGAGCAGCAGTGTGCCAGTGTTTGTAGAGCGACTGAGGCACTTCTCCCAAGACCCTTACCAGAGAGAGTAAGATGTAACAGAGAGAGTAAGATGTGAACTTTGTATTGTTATTTTGTTTCTGTTTCTAGTAGTTACAGTATGCCAATTCTCTTTTAGCTTTTGGCTGCCTACTGTTGGAAACCGAGATCGAAGCCAGGTATGCGCCGATACAATATTTTTTCTAAGCTTGATTGTCCCAGTTTGTTGTGACTCTCAAGATAAAACTACAAAATCTAAATGCTATTGATACTTTTGATTTTACAGCTGAACCCTTTGTGCCCATTACCAGTGTGTCCTATTGACATGGTGTCAGAGAGCTCCCACCTCAGATGTTCCTCCTCAGTCTTCAGAAACAGGTAGCTGATGGCCTGTCAGAGACACCTTTCAGCCTTTTCAATCAGAGCTCAATATATTGATGTAGACGTCGATGCTCAGCTCACTTAAATGAATGGGTTTCAGAGCGTAGCCCTTTAGTGAGTGGAGTAATCTTTTTCTCACATGATGCCTCAGAGACCGTGTGAATGTTTGTGTGTGGACCTATAGTATGTTTGACACGTTTCTTATTCATTAAAATGAGATTGAGCTGTATTTACTCAGTTAAGTACTTAAATTGACACAGACTAATGTTAACACAAATGATGTCTTTTTCAGCTCATCATATTAAAAAAACTTTATAAACCTATAATTTTTTTAAAAAAAATAAGCTTTTTTGAGTGCATAGTGCTAAAATCAGCATTCAGATCGGACATTTATAAATTTTTAGCTCATTATTACTGTCCCCAATGTTCTCATACACCAGTTTGATTTTTCACTACAAACTGATCTCCTTATCAGAACAGTGTAAGTGTCACGATCGGGGGCACTGTTAGGACCGTGCCCATGCTTTATGTTCTTTTATGGGTTTGTTTTCATTGTATTACTATTATTATTATTATTATTATTATTATTATTATTATTATGAGTATGAGTTTATGATTTAGTCCCTTGTTTATTGTCTTCCCCTGTTGTCTGTGTCTTATATTTGTCCTTTTGTATTCTATTAGATTTTTGTTTGGTGCCCTGCATGTTCTGTTTGTCTGTCTCCCTGTCTGTGAGTGTGTCATTGTGCTGCCCCTCCCATCCTGTGAGTCCGCCTGTTGCCCTGATTACCTTCCCAGCTGTTCTGCGTTTCCTCAATTATGAGTTCCCTATTTATGTCTGTCTTCGTTCAGTGTTCTTTGTGCAGGCATCGCTCCGTTTCCATGTCAAGTTCCATGTCCATGCCACGTAAGTTTTTGCCACACTATGCCATGCTATATTTAAGTTATGTTTGCCAAGTTTTAGTTCAGTTAAGTTCCGTAAATAAATCACTGTTCACACCTAACCCTGCCTGCATCTCTGAGTCCTCCTTCTGCACTTCCGTCTGCCCAGAGGGCAGATCGTTACAGAATGCCCGCACCAAAATTGGACTCAGCAGGCAGGAGGAGGCTGGTGGGGGGTGGGGGGCTGTGGGCAGAGTGAGACAATCAAGGGGTTTGCCTCGGATGCCTACTCTTTCCCCATGCTGGAGGAGGCTCTGCGCAGCTTTAATTTGGCGGCTGCAATTATGGAGGCATTTCCGAGTCTGTGGCGCTACCCTAACCTGACGGAGCTGCTACAGTATGTCACAACCCTCCGGCACATGTATCGGATGATGGTAGGAGACTCACTGGCAGTGCCGCAGATGAGGAAGCGGCCCCAGGTTCCGGCGTCTTCTCCACCTCACCATGTTCCAGCTGCGCCAGCCTCATTCCCGTCTCCCAAGAAGCAGCCTGCCACTCCACGAGCCCCTTGGGAGATGTCCACCGCCGAGAGGGAGTAATACCGGGGTCCCACCTGGTGTTCGGCGGTCCTGGGTGGAGGGGGAGCTCTGGGAGACATCCTCGTTCTCGGCGCCCCACCCCTGCTCCGGTTTACCCCTCCCCAGTTCCGCCTGTCACCGAGGCTCCAGAGGTGGCTCCTCCATGTTCCTTAAGGGGGCCCATAACCGCTGAAGCCATAACTGCTGTAGCAGACACCATTGTGCCCCGGGAATTCAGGCAAATGGTTTTTCATTCTCTATTACCCGAACATGAATTAGCTTGCCTGATTCCCGGTGGTGAGGCTCAGATTCTGCAGTCCACTGAGTCCTCACTGCCTGCCGCAGATAATTTGTCTTCACCTGTTCCCTCCGTATCTCCTCCAATGTCTCCTGGGTGTTTGCCGGTCCCGGGGATGAGCCGTTGGACGATGGAGGAGTCTGTGGTCCTGGAGGACCTGGTCCCATCACCAGCTGTGAGCCAACCTCCAGCTGCCACGCCGGATGAGTCACCTGGAGGTTTAGGGACTGCACTTTCCATCATGCCTGCTGCGAGGCAGGCATGATGGAGTAACGTGGGTAACGTGGGTAACGTGGTGTGGGTAACGCCGTGGGTAACGCCGCAGCCCGAGGCCACCATGGGTGTGATGCCACAGCCCGAGGCCACCGTGGTGCAACGCCGCAGCCTGAGGCCGCTGTGGGTGCGATGCCTCAGCCCGAGGCCGCTGAGGGGGCCGCTTTCCCACCATCTCTGCTTAAGATCACCCCCCCAAAAAGGCAGATTTGGACGGATAGGCTACTCTTGGCTACCTCGGGGGAAGAGGGAGAAGCCAAGGAGCAGCAGGATTGAGGCAGAGTGGGTTGGGGTAGCAGCAGAGAGAGAGCAGAGCGAGGCAGAGAGGCGGGGGGCAATCTGAATGTGACTGTGTGAGACCATGGTTTCGCACAGCCACATTCAAATCGAGCTGCTCTCGGCTCACTTCGCCAGCAGATGGGGCACCACACCATGAGCTGAAAGCAGCCACATTCAAATTGCCCCCCCCCCCCAATCCCTGCTCAGTTGTCGGCGGACGGAGGACTGGTTGTTAGTATAAAGTAAACACATATTTGGCAACTACACATTTATCTCTCACCTCGACCGTTTTCAGAAAAACGGTTTGCTTTTTACTTTTGAAGATATAGGCAAAACTTTAATGTCTGGAAGCATCTTGAACAGACTAGCAGCCCACCTACCAGGAGTCGCGGCGACCAATCACGTGCAAGCCCTGCAGGTCGGGAGTGCGGCGACCAATCACATGCAAGCCCTGCAGGTTGGGAGCACGGCGACCAATCACGTGCAAGCCTGCAGGGCTTGCATGTGATTAAGTCATAGAATTTAGGGGTCGTGCTCAGATGACATAATGTTTCACACTTTTGTACAGTAGGTGGCGGTATGCACCTTTCAGTTGTTTGCTATCCGCCAGTAACCGAGAGAAGAAGAAGAAGAAAATCTCTTTCCAAGCAATTCTAAAGCAATGAAAATTTTTTTGTGGGTAAAAAGCCACAATATACTGTACTATTCTGGGTAATACATATTTGTTTTTGAGGTGGTTTTAGATGGTTTTAGAGCTGCCAGAGCGCACCTTCAAATTAAAAAAAGGATAATCTGCTGAATTGAATGTGTTTTTCATTAACTGAGACATATGTGCATGAATGAACGCAAAATATGATGATGTGATATGATGACAGACATTATAGATTAGTGAACAGAATACTTTGTCACAGAAGAGAAGTTTGCAGTTTAAAATCTTCAGACTGACAGTATCCCACCATGCCTCCCCCGTGCACTGCATCCACACGCTCCCTGTTCATTCATTCATTCCCCCCAAAAATTTATACATTAATGCCTAATCTATAGACTATACTCCAATGGTCTGCAATAAAAAAGAAAGTGTGGACGGAATAAAAAACTGTTTGGTGTATCATCATATTATAATTAAAAGGACAGGTGATTAGATTATAATGGTCCCAACTCTGTCCGTTAAAATAACAGAAAATCCTAGTGCATGCCATGTTTCCTCATGTGCTCTTGTCAGTAGGAGCTGCACAATTTCAAAATAGGCTACTGAAATCACTTCTGATGACAGACCTCCTTTTTCCCAATCAAAAGCGCATTGTCATAAAATGCACCAAAATACTGATGTACATGAGATTGCGTGCTGCCACACTTCTCTGAAATGAGCCCCCTCCTCCCAGCACAAAGCTGGTACACTGTCTACTGGTAATTAGATGGCGTGACACAAAGCGTAAAAAACAGATATTGCACTGACAGAAACTAACAAAAGCACTGGCACAAGGTGTGAAGCACAGCACAAAAGTCCACTGTTGACTATCATAATAGGGCCCTAAATGTGTTTTGTGGACTTGGAGAAGGCATTAAACTGCATCCTTCGTGGTTTCTTGTGGGGGGTGCTTCGGGAGTATGGGGAATAGGGCTTGTTATGAATTGATCGATCCCTATATGACCATTGCAAGAGTTTGGTTTGTATTGCCATCAACCAGTCAGACTTGTTTCCAGTGAGAGTTGGACTCCACCAGGGCTTCCCTTTGTCCCAAATCCTGTTCGTAATTTTTATGGACAGGATTTCTAGGCGCAGCCAAAGAACGGAGGGTACCATGTCCAGGGGCCACAGGACCTCGTCTCTGCTGTTTGCAGATGATGTGGTCCTGTTGGCTTCATCAACCAATGACCTACAGGTCTTTCTGGAGCAGTTTGGTGTGTGAGTGTGAAGTGGGCAGGATGAGAATCTGCACCTCTAAATCCAAGTCTGTGGTCCTCAGCCAGAAAAGGGTGGATTGTTCTGTCAAGGGACAGGGTCAAGCTCCTGCCTCAAATGGGGAGTTCAAGTATCTCAGGGTCTTTTTCATGAACTGGGGGGAAAATGGAACTGAAGTCTGACATACTGGAGCAACATCTGCAGTGATGCAGATGCTGTACCCATCTGTCTTGGTGAAGAAGGAACTGAGCTCCAAAGCAAAGCTGATGATTTTCTGGTCAGTCTCAGTTCCTACCCTCACCTACGGTCATAAATTTTGGGTAATGACCGAAAGAATGAGGTCACAGATACAAGTATCTAAAATGAGCTTTTTTGCAGAGTGTGCAAACTCACCCTTTGAGATAGAATGAGGTGCTCAGTCATCTAGAAGAGGTTCAGAGTACAGCCATGACTCCTCCACATTGAAAGGAGCCAGCTAGTTTGTTTTGGGCATCAGATCAGGATGCCTCCTGGATTCCTACCCTGTGAGGTGTTTTGGGCACTTCCCACTGAAAGGAGACCCTGGGGCAGACCCAAGACATGCTGTAGAGCAGAGCTATTCAATTACAAAATCAGTTGGGCCACAATTTGAAATCAAGACATGTAACTGGGCCGCGCATGTTCAGCAATCTGTTGAATATTACAAATTTCAAACCAACGCAGATCAATATGATGAAAAATAAGCACTTTTTTTTTCATTGTCTTGGTTTTAAATGTGTGCTTATCACATGACAAAGGCACAGCAAAAGTGCATAAAACACAATAACAGTGCTGGGGTTGAGCAGAACTTGAAGTAGTAGAAATATTTTCCTCTTGAACAACAATTAAATAAATAGAATGGGGGAAAATAATTCTGTAAATAACCATTTTGGTCACATCTTACTCAGGCATATTTCAAAGTGCATAAAACTCAATGTACACTGTTAATAGCATTAACATTTGTTTCCTTTTTGAAATCAAATATACTACATCCTGGTCATAACTGATCTTGGCACATCACAAAATGCATTTAGCTGAATTAAAAAAGAACTGTCAAACACTTCAGTGCACAACCCCCCCCCCCCAAGAAAAGATTGATAATATTAACAAACATTGCACATCCAGTGTTGTAGTTTGTTTTGTTTTAAATCACCACGTGCGTAGGAACCTCTTTTTATAACTACACATTCCATTACACATATGTACATATCAGTCCAGGCAGAGATTTTCATAATCCATTTTGTGCTTCAGAGTTGACAATGACATGTAGCAGTGCTAGTGGCAAGATACCGAGCGGCACAAATAGATACAAAGTCAATGGAAAGAGGCGAGCATGTGCGAATCTCACACATTCGTGCGTTCACGTACAAGGGATACTTGGATAAGTGAACACTCACCTGGAGACAGGAGGTCCAGGAGCTCACCTCTTTCCATTGACTTTATATGCATTCACGTTTGGTCTGAGGGCACCTTTAGCCACAGTCATAGAGCCCACACTTCAAAACAAATGTGCTGCATTATGGGTTGACAGTCGCTAGGCTACATGGAGTGTTGCATTTACGGTCTGTAGTCATTAATGGATTTCTGCAATTCTGTGAAACGTGCTGGCCTTTGCTTCTCTGCCTGGATCACAGACTGGGCCTGGGCCACTCGGAGGTTGGTTCTGGGCCACATGTGGCCTGCGGGCCGCCAAGTGAATAGGCCTGCTGTAGAGACTATGTCACCCAGGTCCGGGGAAAGGAAACTTTGGGCTTCTCTGATGAGACTGCTGCTTCTGTGACCTAGACCACCAGAAAAGTGATAGCAGATAGATGGATGGATGGATAAGTAGACCTATGTTCGATTCCCGCTCTGTCTGCTGTCCGCTTGTCGAAGTGTCCTTGTTAAAGACACTGAACCCCCAGTTGCTCCTGGTGACCTGGTTAGCGCCTGTGTGTATGGCTGCTGCCATCAGTGTGTGAATGTGTGTGTGAATGGGTGAATTGCAGGATCTGTAAAGCGCTTTGGTTATCCTAGATGAGAAGAAAAGCGCTATATACACTACCGTTCAAAAGTTTGGGGTCACCCAGACCATTATTTGGTGCTAGCATTTAACCGCCACCCGGTCCCACTGGAAAAACTCGACATACCGAGAGAACTGAGGCGAAAACGCCGCGGCTGCCGGGCTGGAGTAAGGCGGAGGACAAAAAATATAAGGTACAGACCCTCCCTTCCATCTGTTGTCATGGGAAATGTACGGTCGATACTGGGAAAGTTAGATGAGCTAGCGGCTATCTCCCGTTATGATAGCACTTACCGGGAGTGCTCTCTCCTTTTGTTTACTGAGACGTGGCTAACTGAACTAGCAGCAGATGCTAACATTGAGCTGGAGGGTTTTCACACGATACGAGCTGACCGAACACCAGAGAGTGGCAAAACTAGGGGCGGTGGAGTGATCATGTATGTTAACAACAACTGGTGCAGACCGGGACATATCACTGTTAAACAACGACACTGCAGCAAAGACATTGAGTTGCTAGCTGTTAGCATGAGGCCTACATATCTCCCGAGAGAACACTCACACGTGATCTGCATTGTTGTTTATGCAAATCCGACGGCGAACGCTGGGACAGCGCGTGACGTCATCCATTCAGTAACCAGCAGGCTGCAGACAGAACACCCAGATGCTCTTCTCCTCATCTCAGGCGATTTCAACCACGTTTCACTGTCTCCCATTCTGCCCACTTTCACCCAGTATGTCACATGCCACACTAGAGACAATAAAACACTGGATTTGTTCTACGCAAACACTAAGGAGGCGTACACCTCATCACAACTCCCCCCACTTGGGAGATCGGATCACAACTTGGTTCATCTCCGACCGGTGTACAAACCCCTAGTGCACAGACAACCTCCGGCCATGCACACTGTGGAGTTATGGTCTGAGGAGACAATGGACACTCTAAAGGACTGTTTTGAAGCCACTGCCTGGAAGCAGCTCTGCGATCCACATGGTGAGGACATCGATGGCCTCATTCACACCTTCACGGGCTACCTCAGCTTCTGTGTGGACAAATCCGTTCCCACCAAGACCATACGGCGTCACTCAAACAACAAACCCTGGATCAACCCTGAGATAAAAACACTTCTGAGAGAGAAGAAGAGGATCTTCAGGTCGGGGAACAGGGAGATGCTGAAGTCCGTACAGAGGGAGCTGAGGAGAAAGATCAGAGAAGGCAAGGACAGCTTCAGGAAGAAGATGGAGGACAAGCTGCAACAGAGCGACATCAGCGGGGTCTGGAGAAACCTCAAAACCATCTCGGGGCTCCAGAATACCTCCCCCCAGGCCACGGGGGGCAGGGAGTGGGCGAACAACCTGAATCTGTTTTTCAATAGATTTGACCAACCGCCCTCCCCCCTGTCTGCACAACAACCACTGCTGCCTCTAAGAAATCAAGTCCTGCTACCCACTCCCCACTCCACCGACACCCCCCCCACTCCCAACACACAGCCCCCCATCCTGACCCTGACCAAGACCCAGGTGAGGACGGAGCTGAGGAAGATCAAGGCGAGGAAGGCGTCGGGACCGGACGGCATCAGCGCAAAGCTCCTCAAGTCCTGTGCAGACCAGCTGTGTGGGATTGTGACGTATATCTTCAACATGAGCCTGAAACTGGGGAGGGTACCACAGCTGTGGAAAACATCTTGTGTGGTACCTGTACCAAAAACTTCCCACCCCAAAGACCTGAACAGCTTCAGACCGGTGGCCTTGACGTCCCACTTGATGAAGACCCTGGAGAGACTGCTCCTTGCTCATCTCCGCCCCCTGGTGGAACCAGCGATGGATCCACTCCAGTTCGCCTACCAGCATGGCATTGGGGTGGAGGATGCGGTGATCTTCCTCCTTCACCGTTCTCTGTCCCACCTGGAGAAGCCCGGGAATATGGTGAGGATCATGTTCTTTGACTTCTCCAGTGCTTTCAACACCATCCAACCGATGATCCTGAAGGACAAGCTGCTGCGCGCAGGGGTGGACCAGCACCTGTCATCATGGATCCTGGACTACCTCACGAACCGGCCTCAGTTTGTGAGAACCCGGGACTGTGTTTCCGACACGATCATCAGTAGCACGGGGGCCCCCCAGGGAACGGTGCTGGCTCCCTTCTTGTTCACTCTTTATACTGCGGACTTCTCACACAACACAACACATTGCCATCTACAGAAGTTCTCTGATGACTCTGCGATCGTTGGTCTCATCTCCAGCGGAGATGAAGCTGAGTACAGAGGGCTTATCCAGGACTTTGTGGACTGGTGCCATCGGAACTGCCTCCAGATCAACGCGAGGAAAACTAAGGAGCTGGTGGTGGACTGCCGCAGGCATGGGCAGCCCCTCACAGCACCAGTAAATATACAGGGAACAGACATCGAGATGGTGACATCCTACAAGTACCTGGGTATTCATCTGAACAATAAACTAGACTGGTCACACAATACTGACGCACTCTACAAGAAGGGACAGCGCAGGCTGTTCCTGCTGAGGAGACTCAGGTCTTTTGGTGTACAAGGGGCGCTGCTGAAGTCATTCTATGACACGGTGGTGGCATCAGCCATCACTTTTGGAGTGGTCTGCTGGGGCAGTGGCATTACTGCAGCCGATAGGAAGAGACTGAACAAACTGATTAAGAAAGCTAGCTCTGTCCTGGGGCAACGCCTTGATCCGATGGAGGAGATAGGAGAGAGAAGGATGGTGGCTAAACTGTCATCTCTGCTGGAGTCCGAGTTCCACCCTATGCAGGACATACTGGATGCACTGAGGAGCTCATTTAGCAGCAGACTACATCATCCCAGGTGCACAACCGAGAGGTTTCGTAGGTCCTTCCTACCAACGGCTGTCAGACTGTACAACCTAAGCAGGGCTGCTCGCAGAGATAGCAAAAAGACGTAACAAACTAATAGTTTTTTTTTTTTTTTTTTTGAATGCAAAAGATGCAATAGACTTACACAATGGTCCTCTCCGGCATACAACTAGGAACATACCGGTCGCTATGGAGGGTGAGAATATGTATGGGCACATAATCATACCATGTAGGATAACTAAATAGACGGTTATGCTGTTTCATCCCACCTAGCAACAATGCTCTGCACTGTGTGTGTTTATATATTTACATATTTATTCCATCTAGCTACAATGCTCTGCACTGGGTGTGTTTATATTTATATATCTATATATTTATTCCATCTAGCTACAATGCTCCGCACTGTGTTTTTATATATCTACATATTATTCCATCTAGCTACATTGCTCCGCACTGTGTGTGTTTATATACTTGCATATTTGCAAGTATATAAACAACATCAATATTGCATATTTATTCCACCTAGCTGCAATGCTCCATACTGTGGGTGTTTATATATTTACATATTTATTCCATCTAGCTACAATGCTCTGCACTGTGTGTTCATATATTCATATATTTATTCCATCCAGCTACAATGCTCTGCACTGTGTGTCTGTGTGTCTGTGTGTGTGTGTATATATATATTTTATAGTAATATGTACATATGTATATTAGCTGCTCTTGCTTGCTTGTTTTTTCTTGCCTTCTGATTGTTGCTCTGAGTGTTGCTATCCCTGTGCTGTTGCAATCCTGGAATTTCCCCGTTGTGGGACTAATAAAGGCTTATCTTATCTTATCTTATCTTATCTTATCTTATTTTGTGTTTTCCATGAAAAGTCACACTTATTTACCACCATGAGTTGTAAAATGAATAGAAAATATAGTCAAGACATTGGCAAGGTTAGAAATAATGATTTGTATTTGAAATAATAATTTTTTTCCAGATACTCAACCTGCTCAAACAAAGGTCAGTTTTATAGCTTCTCTAACCAGCTAAACTGTTTTCAGCCGTGCTAACATGATTGCACAAGGGTTTTCTAATCATCCATTAGCCTTCTGAGGCAATGAGCAAACACATTGTACCATTAGAACACTGGAGTGATAGTTGCTGGAAATGGGCCTCTATACACCTATGTAGATATTGCACCAAAAACCAGACATTTGCAGCTAGAATAGTCATTTACCACATTAGCAATGTATATTAGATATTAGAGTGTATTTCTGATTAGTTTAAAGTTATCTTCATTGAAAAAAACAGTGCTTTTCTTTCAAAAATAAGGAAATTTCTAAGTGACCCCAAACTTTTGAACGGTAGTGTAAGTGAAAGCCATTTACCATTTACGTTGTTGAGGTAGTATTTTATTTTTCATATACATTTAAAAAAAATCACTGGTGGCTGGGGCATCAGGGAAGCTAACCGTGACCTTTGATCTTTTGACCCCAAACCCATAGTCAGTGGATAGGGTCTCAGAGTGAACATGTGTACAGAGTTTGGTGACCCTAGGTGTTGTTGTTGAGATATAGTTTATAGGGCATTTTGACCTTGACCTTTGTCCCCACACCCATAGTTGTAGGTTGGGGTCCCAAAGTGAACCTGTGTACTAACTTTGGTGACCCTAGCTTACTTTGTTTGTGAGATATAGTTTAAATGGCAATCTGACCTTTGACCTTGCAATTCCAAAACAATAGTTAGAGGTCAGGGTGACAGGGTGAACCTGTGTACAAATTTGGTAACCCTAGCTTTATTTGTTCTATAGCAACAGGGCATAGAGGATGTTAACTATGACCTTTGACCTTTTGACTCCAAACCCATAGTCAGAGATCAGGGTGGACATGTGTACAAAGTTTGTTGAACATAGTTTCTTTGTTGTTGATGTATAGTTTATATGGCACTTTGATCTTGACCTTTTGACCCCAAACCCATAGTTGTGGGTGAGGGTCCCAAGGTAAACCTGTGTACTGAGTTAGGGGAAGCTAACCATGGTCTTTGACCTTTTGACTCCAAACCTGTAGTCAGAGGTCAGGGTGAACATGTGTACCAAGTTTGGTGACCCTAGCTTTACTCATTGTATAGTAATAGTACAAAGGAAATTTTAACATTGACCTCTGACCTTTTAACACCAAACCCAAAGTCAGAGGGCAGGGTCTAAGCCATCCAAGACTTGTCTTAGACATGATGATATTGATTTGAAAAGGCTACATCATTCATTTGTGTAGTTATCACATTACAAGATTTAGGGAAAACTGACCTCTGAGATCAGAGGTCACCAAAAGGCCAGAGGTCACCCAAATTTGATCTTGTCTGAGATTTTTCATAGATACAACTATATCAATTTCAAAAGCCCATGTAATTTCTTTCTCTAGTTATCGCGTTCACAAGATTTTGGAAAAATTGATCTGTGACCTTGACCTAAAGGTCAGAGGTCATCCAAATTCAAACTTGTCTGAAATTTTTCAGCAGTACACCAATGGTATCAATTTGAAAAGCCCATATAATTTCTTTCTCTAGTTAACGTTTTCACAAGGTAGGTGTTGACGCCGCCGCCACCCATCCATTCCTATTTAAAGGAAACAAGCTACATAATAATTATTATACCCCACACAACTTTTTTCACTCCATTTTATGTTGTTGCTGCAATAGCTTCTACATTTCTCTTCAGATTGACTTGAAATTTATACAGAAGCTTTAACTTTTCAACCTTAGATTCGATTTTGATATCCATTTAGTGTGGTGTTATCCTGCAAGGTAACCAACAATTAAAAGGACTTGAATATGAACTTTTTTCTATTGAAAAAGACACTAATTCCTCTGGCTACATTCCGGGTTTATATTTGCATCAGATGAAGGCCTGCATTACTATGTTCAATGAGAACTCTGATATGGTGATGTGTGGGGTATGTGAGGTTGCTCACTAAGGTTCTTTCATTATGCTTATAGGTGGTTGACAGTTGAGTTTTATTACTAAACATTTAATCTTGGGAATATGTCTGAACTGACAGTAACTATATCGTAACACTTTACTCACTAGTTTTCAAGGTCAGTGCTCTCAAATAGGGAAAATTATGTGTTGACATAGTTGTAATGCAGATTTAAATCCCAGCATTTCTGGGACTGCACAAAAACACTGAAAAAAGGTTTATCCAAAAGATGTTTGTCAAAGCATCACATTGCTCCCAGTCATCCCTGGAACTGTTGGATCTGCATGGGGGACTACTGAGCAGCTGAGAAACCCTCTTGGCCTCGAGACTGTGGGACTCCTCGTTGTATTGTTTCCACTCTGACTATTTATGGTGCATTCTTAATTTTGTTTCACACGCACTTCTTTTTCTCCCCTCTCTGGGGTTATTTCACAGAGCGCTCCGTGGCTCCTTGATGAGGGGCAAAAACACGACTGCTATGAAAAGCCCCCGACTTCTTAGGGCTTTCTTTTCTAAACTGTCCCTTTCTTCTCCACCTGAAAGGTTCCTTCAGATTCCAGTTTAAGGCATTGTGAATACTAATTTCTCTCTATTAAACAGCTCTCATATCCCTGCCATGCTCTCATTTGAATGGCAGACTCGGGGGAGACCTCTTAATTCCTTTATAGTTGGATTCAAGACCCTTCACTTCAAAAAGTATAAATCATACTCCCAAATGAATGAGGGAGTGAGGGGGGATTGACGAGAGGGGCTTCTGATGTGTCCCATTGGACGGCACGAGCTGAATTTATCTCCCCAAGCTGCTCAGTTCCTCTCCAGTGAAATGGCGGCTTTGTCCCTGCGACCCAGCTCTGCGCGTATCACACCCATTTGTTTCCTTTAACTTCTTCCAAAAAACTACCGCACACAATTAGAAATGTTGCTTGGTGTCACAGTAATTGCTCGTTGCCATTCTTGACAAACTTCAGAATGTCAATATTTGCTTTCTTCCTGATTCATAATATTTCATGGTACGATTGATTTATGCCACTGAGCCCCCATACTGTACCGTCGCTGTAAAAGTGATTGTTGAATTTTTCCATATTTCTGTATAAGTACGACCTAAAACATCATTTAGATTTCACACGTCCTAAAAGAGGAAAAGAAGAATATAATTAAGCAAATGAATTGAAAGTATTAGTCTCCATATATAATTTTTACTGAGGAAATGGATCCAGCATTGCCCTTAACCTTCAGTATCTGGTGTAGAGCAGAGGGGCCCTCATGCAGATGGAGGCCACTAAACTATAGATACCAGCTAGGAGGAGATCAATGCAACATTTCAGCTTGGCAACAACTAACAAGTATTTCCAGAACAGAATATTATCACCATAATAGCTCCCTCTTCCTTCATTTCAGTAAATGGTGATGGTGGGATTGAACTTAAAGCAAGTATTATCCTTGTGTTTTGTCCACACAAATGCTGACGATAAAGACCAAAAACCATTTCCATGTTGTTTCAGAGATCACTTTCCGGCATGCTCATAAATATCTATAAGTTCCTACTCTGACTGAATAAAGAAATTCAGTAAGGTCATTCATGCACAACAGCCACCTGCTAAGCTGCTGCTAACTGCTAACAATAAATGCTAAGTTATTGTATACTTAAATGGGCTATCACACTACAGCTGACAATTGTGCAGAAAGCAGGGTAGCAGCAATTCCAACACCACAAATACAACCATTGTCAGTGAAGTAGACATGCCTTCTTTGCATCAATGGTCGACTAATAGTAGCTTCGGCACTCACAACCTCTAGTCAAATATTCAAACAGTTGCAGGTTGTGAGTTTAAAGCACAGTACAACAGTGTGGAGAAACCAGCATCTCTAACCCCCGTATCTCACAGAGTGGTGAATGCTGGTGAAAGTAGCGATTTATGGGTTTTGTCAGAGTTCGTAAAAGGTTGCTCAACAGTTTGCAGTTTTAAGGCCCCAAACAGTTTTTCTTGTTGGCAAAAAAAAATTGAAAACATTCAAAATTTGACAGTATTCAAATTTTTTTGACTAATGTATTTTTCTGCAAACATTTGCAAATGGTTGTAATGCATTCCTAAGTTCTTTTTGGTTTGTCAAGTAGTGAACACTTGGAACTGTTTAAGACCCTTTATGACAAAACTGCTTGTGATCTTAAAAACTGTGTGCGAACTGTTTTGCAACCTTTTACGAACCCTGACAGCATTCTTGAATGTTCCTCAGCTTTCCCTGCTCCGTGAGACAATAGCTTGATTTTCGCCAACATTCGTCAGAAAAGTTGGCAGATCCTAAAATCTCTACATTCATCAACAATCGCCGCTTCATGATATACTGCCTTAAGAATTAGCTTAACCTCTTGACGCCTATTGTCGCGAATTCACATCAATCCAAAAAAAAGAAACAAAAAACAAAAAAACAATGATTTTCAATTATGAAAAAAATAAAAAATAAAATAATAAAAAAAAATTTGTTCACAGTTGGAAATAAATTCAGGCGTCAAGGGGGGAAAAAAAGAATTAGCTTCCCAACAAAACCCAAAATTTGTTTTAGTCCACCACTTATGTCAACTTCAGCTCTGATGTTAACAGGCTGTACTGATCTTCGTCTGTGAATGGATGCTCCATGGGCTGTTATCTCTGCCTGCTCCAAGGGAAGAGGCAGTGATGTACATAGAGTTTGGGTGAAAACAACAGGATCATGAGAGTGGATGTGATCAATAGCACAGCCAGTAGGACTATGATGGGAGGTGAACTGAAGGCAGGGCTTGTTTATGATGCTCTCGGCACTTCACAAGCACAAGCTGAGCTCTTTAGAGATATTTTGACAGTCTATTCACCCATCAGTTGTCAAATGTGCATCACACATTTGTGGGTGTGGTGGCCCTTCCCTTTGATGCACAGGGATGCTTTATCTAAAGTGAACTCTGATCATGACAACTTGTTTAAGATGGGTTTTGTGCTGCCCAAAGGGCGCACGCATGAGTGAAGATGCATGTGGTTGTAATGCTGCTTGGCAGTAAGGAAGGCATCAATCATAGTTGATGCCCAGTAAGTTATTTTAGAAAGGAAAACTGATTAAGGGATGCTGTTGGGCTGAACAATCAAGCTGAATGGTTTAACGCTGTGCACATGGATGCAACACACAGACCTGAATGGGTTAGAAATTGATAATTTCATAAACCCACGCACCTGTCCTTTTTTCACCTGTACCGTGAAAAACTCTGCTGTTTATTCATTCATTCATTCCCCTAAAAAGATAAGATAAGATAAGCCTTTATTAGTCCCACAATGGGGAAATTCCAGGATTGCAACAGCACAGGGATAGCAACACTCAGAGCAACAATCAGAAGGCAAGAAAAAAACAAGAACAGCGAGTATACATATGCACATATAAACATAAATATATAGACACACAGTGCGGAGCGTTGTAGCTAGATGGAATAAATATATGAATATATAAACACACACAGTGCGGAGCATTGTAGCTAGATGGAATAAATATGTGAATATATAAACACACATACAGTGTGGCGCATTGTAGCTAGATGGAATAAATATATGAATATATAAACACACAGTGCGGAGCATTGTGTGTAAAATAAACATATTAATGCATAAGTCTGTGATTAAAATGAATATGTGGATGGAATAAAAAACCATCACGTCCATCATCATATTACAATTAAAATGACGGGTGATTAGATTATAACTGTTAAAACTCTCCACTAAAATAACAGAAAATCTCAGCGCATGCTATGTTTCCTCATGTGCTCTTCTTTTGAAATCTGTGCAATTTCAAAACACATCGCTGAAATAGCATTAACAAATGCACTTCTGACAATAGACCTTTTTCCTGATCAAAAGGGCATTGTCATAAAATGCACCAAATTACCGATGCGCTGACACTGCACTGCTGTCACACCTCTTTGAAATGAGGCCCCTCCTGGCAATGCAAAGTGAGCCTACTGTCTACAGGTAATTAGATGGTGAGACGCAAAACGTGATAAAGAGACTATGCGCTGGCAGAAACTAACAAAAGCACTGATGCAAGGCAAGAAGCGTGGTGGAAAAGTCTGCTGTTGATAGGGCTCCTTATCTTTAAATGTAGGGATAATTTATCTGGAAAAGTTCTGTTACCAGCCTTCTGGTTTGTCCTCATGATCTTCATCAAACTCCCAACTTTTTAATTTTAAAGAGCAGTGCTCTATTGCTGTTCAGTGGTCTGCTGATGGCAAACTCATGAGAATTAAAATTAGCCAGAGTGAGAAAGCGAGAGAGAGTGTCTTTCACTTGCTTCTATTATGAACTGATTTTGATCTCTCAGCTGCCCAAATTTTGGAGTGGTCATTTTTGGTCCATCACTCCTGTAGACAGTAGCAAGGGTCCTAAATTTTCTTTATTGATCCTTATTCTGTCTGACTGTGGATCATTGGACTTCAGACTTTTAAAGAGCTCAGTATATGTGGTTTTCATAGCTAATTTTCCATGTCTCTGTAATTATTAGAAATAAACCAGACAGTGAATAAGTGTACATGTTCAGTAGAATTTCTCTCATTGGGTTTCCCTTTTATTAAACATATGGCTTGTGAAAAAAGTAGGATCTTTTAGGGTGAACTTTATGCAGAAATGTAGAAACTCTGAATGCTCACTTGTTTCGTCTTGCAAACTGCTCATGTGACTTTTCAGACACCCTTGAGAGAACAGTGTTATCTCTTTGGCTAGAGTATAAACATTAATCTTGTGTTGCGATATGATAGTGTATTAATAAAAACTGTCAGCTCTTGTTTGATGCAAGTTGACAATCACATATTTGATATTAAGTGATAAAGGCTGCTTACGAGGGTGCATGCCGCTCCATCCTTGCATCTGCTCGTGAATAGGAGCGATGCTTTGTGGGATTTGGCCGTAATGCCCTGAGCCTGTGGCCACGTTAGAATGCATAACTGCCTCCCACTTGAGCCAGGCAGCAGCAGCTTTTATCTATTGACTTATTTATTTCTAAATGACACTTGCGCTGTGAGATAAATCATAGTCTTATGCCACTCCCTTCCCAGTTTTCATTTTAATTGTGAGATCACAGTGTCAGCAGTTAGTATATTGGTGTGAGTGGCCTATTGATTATTGATTTGGAGCTATTGATTATGCTCCCTGGAGACCCTAATCCTTTCTGATTCATTTGAATACCTCTATTAATCTTGAGATCCTGCACACACCTGAAAGCACCATGTACACTAATGAAAATAGATGGCCATTTTGTAACAGCAGCATATCACTCCTCTTTTGATTTATTATTTTTAATTGATATATTTGCTTTTGGATGTGGGCGCCAAAATTACAATTGACCCTGTGTCATTGCTGTTATACTCTGCACCCTTTGAGACTGCACTGCATTTAAAAGTGTCTCATATGACCTGAAAACAATCCATCTTGGACACCTTTTTCTCAGTGTCCTTGCGTCTTTGATAGAATTTAGTCATTACCTTACTTATTACTAGTTTTTTTTTTAAACTCATTGCCTCAAAGTCAATCTTTGTTTTCTCATCAGAATAAATTTATTTACAAACTGGCCAACATCTATCAAGCTGTTAACACTGAGGAAGAGACAGATGGTAAATAATAAAAACAGTGTTGTGCTTTTTTTAAACAGATTCTCTGGGTTTTACATTGAGACATGTAATGTGTTGTCTGAAATGAATGGTAGTGTTTTGCCTTGGTTAATGAGGCAGCTGATGATATTCACAAGTCTGATTATCATTTTGCCGAGTGTCTCACTGGGCTCCAGGGTGGCCCCTGAAATTCTTTGCTTGTAGGCCTTTCCGTAGCTCCGAGGGGGCCCTCACTTCTCTCCAGCACCGCAGGGGTCTCGGCATGTCTTGGCCTTGGTAGTATGATGAGAAAAGAGATGGAGGGATGGACCTCCGCACATTAAGGCCAAATGCATCAGGGTATTACTTTTAATACCGCAGGCGTGCCTCGTGAAATAATGCGACGTTTAGATGTGGATCGATTTTGGAATTAAAAAGTTAGTTTGCAAAGATTTACTGTGGGGAGTTCAATGGCTGAGCTCTTTATCAGGGGCGCAAATGGCTGGTTATGTGCTGTCCGACAGAGGTACGATTGAGGGATCGATAGGCGTGTGATTTAGTAACTGGAGTACAGGTAATCAATAAGTATAAAAGTAAATGAAATATGCATTACTGGGATTTTATTAGAGAGGGGTAGCGGGGAGAGAATAACGGTCAGGCCATTTATTTTTATATCTATTGATTATACAACATAGAGACTTCGCTCAAAGCGTGCCCGGCACAGCTCTCAACACCCAGCGCCTGCACACCCGCCATGTGATTTATGGGTGTTGAGGTCATGGAACATGCTGCCTGTTAAAAGGCTGCTCTGACGGGGCCTTGTTGTAGCATGTGTCTGTTAGGACTGTGAGCTTTATGTAGCCTGAAGACTGGGATGAGTCTCGTGGGTTAACAGGGAGCTTTCTTGTTAAGCAGCTGGTCACAAATTCATTTTCAGAGGTGTGCTAGCATTTGTCCTAATGCTCTTTGAATATTCACCAGTTGACCAGTAAGAAGTATCATAATCCTCCATTCAAGCTTAATTCTTTTAACCTGTCACTGAATCTGTATCTCCCCACTCCGTCTGTCCCTTCCCTCTCAAACCCAAACATAAAGTCTGATCAAATCATCTGCTGCCAGCACCCCCATGTGATAGAACAGACCTTGACCTTAACTTTACATCTCAGAGGCATCGCTATTAAGCTCGTGGGGGAGCTTTTCCTATTTCAGGGCTCCTGACATATGACACACAGGAGGAGTAGAGCAGGTGTAATTTGTTTATGTGAACTATGCAATGAATCAGGCGCAGGCACCCCGGCATCTTTCCTTCTGAAGAAAATACACATTTAATGAAGAAAAATTAATTTATGAAAAAACAAATATGAACTGTACCAAAGATAAACACAGACTGCCGTTGTTGTAAATGTGCAGTGGTTGCATTTATCGATTCTTGTGAAATTATTAAATTTCTGCATATGTACATGTGTGTTGCGGGTGGGAGCCGCATCATCATATTGACAGATGAGTTTCTTCTCTCTCTCTATTCTTATTCAGGCAAACTAACATCAAGCCAGGACAACACACCGGAACCACGAGAAAGAGGAGGGATGCAGAAGTTGTTCCCGTCACAACATCAGGTATCACACACTCTCATTTTCACTCCAAAGATGAAAAAGACTGGAAGTGGGAAACATTTGCAATATTGGTACTTTACAAGTGGTTTTATGGCCCACACTGTGGGTTGTCATCAAACTGTTTAAGTATAAGGCTGTGAAAATACATAAATTAAAAGACTACAAACACAGTCTCACATAAGTTACATCATCGTTTTCAAAAAGTGTCCAGGGAGAAGTAACTAATAGTCCTCTGGATTAGCCGCAGCTTTCAAAATGCATTTGTTTTTGTGTTGTGCTGCTGTTTAGTGACAAGTATAGTCCGAGACAAGGAGATGTAGTTTACTAAGTGGTTTTAAAAAACTAAATATTACTCTTTTATTATACAGCAACCTACAACTTTTATTACGTGGAAAATTATATTTTAAATAGACAAACATCATATGTGTAACTCATGGCAAAATTTGATTGGGATCGAAAGATAATTTCTCTCTTGCCAGTCACTCCAATGGACATTTTTTCAAAAGTAAGGTTCTATATGCGGAAGTAGAGGGGGTGTGACTTAGGTTCTCTATTGCTAATTATAACTGGCTGGCTCTTAGCTTGGATAGGGAACCTCTGCCAACTAAGGTAAACTCGTCTTAAAGAATGAATGAAATAATGCATCACCAACAGACAGGGGTATGTGGTTTCAGTGGTCATTAGGATATGACCGGACTTTGGAGTACAATAAGCGGAGAAAAATTTGCAAATGGGTGAATGGTGGCCCAAGGTGGCTAATTGAAGCTAGGTAGCTAGCTGGCTAGCTAAAAATAACATCTAAGAGCAACATATATGGTCAAGTATTAGTAGATGAAGAAGGATTCCAGTCGGAGGTGAATACAATTTATAAAAAATAACAATCAAAACTGGCCAGATCGACAGTTAAGCTAATGCCAGGTGGCATGTCTGTCAGCTTCTCTCCACTGAGGTGAGCTGTAATGTGGTTATACTGACCGACAACAACCACCAAGCCAAGCTAATGCTAATAGTTTGATGTAGTCTCACAGCAAAAATATAACTAAATAAGTAAGAATGATGTAAAATATTATCACTTGTGGCTTAGTGAACCTGGGTTGAAACAGGGATGTATATTAGGGTGACTGAAATCTAAAGAAAATAACAAGCTTGGTAAGTTAACTCCCTAGTAGCACTGCTATTAGCTGTTATTGCCTTGACTGGGCTCCTCGCCCAGCTACACGTCTGCACACAGACCACTTGGCTGGCTGATAATAGAGCTGCAGGTGGGTGTCAAGGCTGGGGATACCTTGTCTTGACGTACAGGAACAAACCTGGAAGAGTTAAAATGGCTCATCAGAGACAGAAACCATATAAAGACTGTGTGGGGTTTTTTTTTAAAGAGAAGTGAGTGTTTTGATGTGTTTTTTCGATAATCACATGACCAACAGATGCATTTCAGAAGGTTAAAACCAACAAAAACACAATTTGCAGTGGAATGGGACCATTAACGTATTGGTTATCTCTTAGAAACAGCCACCATTCACAAAGTTTGTAATGTCATTTGCAATCATGTATTAGAATCAGAATCAGAATCAGAATCAGGTTTATTGCCATTGTTCATGTAGTACACAAACTAGGAATTTGTCTCGGTGCAATGCTGCAACATTAAACATGATAAGATAAGAGAAAAAAACTATACATGTAATAAAGTGTAGGATAAGATTAAGTGATACTGGTCAACAGTTAAAATATATATTAGCCAGCAGCAGATACTGTGGAGAACTATATAGTGCAGTCGGTAATGCAGGAAGAAAACAGTGATGATTGACATGAGTCTGGTTGAGCTGCTGTACATGGTGCACGAGAGTCAATAAGTCACTTAGTGTTCAGCAGTCTAATGGCAGAGGGGAAGAAGCTGTTCATGTGACGGGAGGTTTTAGTCTGGATGGACCGAAGTCTTCTACCAGAGGGGAGGGGGGCAAACAGTACGTGACCAGGGTGTGAGGGATCGGCTATGATCCGGCCAGCACGCCTCCGGGTCCTGGAGATGTACAGATCCTGGAGAGATGGGAGCTTGCAGCCGATCACCTTCTCAGCAGTGCGCACGACGCGCTGCAGCCTTAGTCTGTCCCTGGCAGTGGCTCCTGCGTACCACACGGTTATGGAGGTGGTGAGGATGGACTTGATGATGGCTGTGTAGAACTGCACTAACATCTTGGTGGGTAGCTTGAGCTTCCTCAGCTGCCGCAGGAAGAACATCCTCTGCTGGGCTTTTTTGATGAGTGAGCTGATGGTCAGCTCCCATTTGAGGTCCCTGGTGATGGTAGTGCCTAGGAAGCGGAAGGAATCAGCAGTGGTGATGGGAGAGCCTGAGAGGGTGAGGGGGGGCAGAGGAGTAGTGACTTTCCTGAAGTCTACAATCATCTCCACTGTCTTCAGAGCGTTCAGCTGCAGGTTGTTATTGCTGCACCAGGACGCCAGCTGGGCCACCTCTCTCCTGTAGGCGGACTCGTCGCCGTTGGAGATGAGCCCGATGAGGGTGGTGTCGTCCGCAAACTTGATCAACTTGACAGACTGGTGGCTGGAGGTGCAGGAGTTGGTGTAAAGGGAGAAGAGTAGGGGGGAAAGTACACAGCCCTGGGGTGATCCGGTGCTGATGCTAGTATAGTCTGAGACAGTCTTTCCCAGCCGCACATGCTGCCTCCGGTCCGTCAGGAAGTCGATGATCCACCTGCAGAGGGAGTCAGGCACGTTGAGCAGGGACAGCTTGTCCCGGAGCAGAGCGGGGCGGATGGTGTTGAATGCAGAGCTGAAGTCCACAAACAGGATCCTGGCGTAGGTTCCCGGGGAGTCCAGGTGCTGCAGGATGGAGTGGAGGGCCAGGTTGACTGCATCGTCTACAGACCTGTTGGCTCGATAGGCTCGATAGGCAAACTGCAGCGGGTCCAGGAGAGGGGTGGTGATGGACTTGAGGTGGGACAGGACCAGGCGCTCAAAGGACTTCATGACTACAGAGGTGAGCGCTACAGGTCTGTAGTCATTAAGTCCAGTGATCCGTGGCTTCTTGGGGACAGGGATGATGGTGGAGGATTTGAGGCAGGACGGCACGTGGCATAACTTAAGGGAGGTGTTAAAAATGTCTGTGAATACAGGAGCCAGCTGTTTCGCACAGAGTCTCAGGGTGGAGGGAGACACGCCGTCTGGGCCGGGGGCCTTGCGCGGGTTCAGTCTGGAGAACTGTTTGAGCACATCCTGCTCACTGATGATAAGGGGAGGGGGGGAGGAGGGGGGGTGCTTTAAATGAAGTAGGGAATGTGGAGGCTGTGGAGCTGGAGGGAGGGGGGGAGTTGGACACAGATGACGAGGTGTCAAAACGGGCATAGTGTTGGGACAGTCTTTGACAAAGGGCTTTGTCATCCTGACCTTTAGGAGCCTTAGGTCGATAGTTGGTGATTTGCCTCAGTCCTCTCCACACGGAAGCCGAATCATTAGCAGTGAACTGCTGCTGGAGTCTCTCTGAGTATAGAGATTTAGCCCTCTTCAGCTCTCTGTTAAACCGGTATTTAACCTCCCTGTAGCAGTCCCTGTCTCCACTTTTCAGCGCTGCTTCCTTCTCCTTCCTGATCTGTCTGAGCTTAGCTGTGAACCAGGGTTTGTCATTAGAGTAACTCACCCTGGTGCGTGATGGAAGAATGTTCTCTTCACAAAAGTGGATATATGAGTTCACAGTGTCCGTGTACTCATCCAGATCATGCGTGGCTCCTTTAAGCATGCCCCAGTCAGATATTTCCATGCACGTTTCCAGCTTCTCCTCAGCATCACTGGTCCGTATCTTCGTAGTGCTCACAACAGGTTTAGTGAGCGTCAATCTCTGTCTGTATGTGGGAATGAGGTGGACCATCACGTGATCAGATAATCCCAGCGCAGCTCGAGGGACAGCGCGATATGCGTCTTTCACTGTGGTGTAACAGTGATCCAGTGTGTTTAATCCTCTGGTGGGGCATTTAATAAACTGTTTGTAGCGGGGGAGATCGTGGCTCAGATTGCACTGATTAAAGTCGCCAGCCACAATAATCAGCGAGTCTGGGAAACTCCGCTCTGTGTGTTGAATGTGATCCGCGAGCACGCGCTGAGCTTCGCGCGTGTCCGCGTCGGGAGGGGCGTACACAGCGATCATTATGAAAGAAGCAAACTCCCGCGGGGAATAGAAGGGCTTGCAATTGATAACAAGAAATTCCAAGGCAGGAGAACAGTGTTTGGAAATTTCCGTTACATCAGAGCACCAGCTGCAGTTGATGTAGAAGCAGACACCGCCTCCTGTGGTCTTGCCGGAAAGCTCTGTGTCACGATCAGCACGGAAGAGCTGAAAGCCGTCGAGGCGCAGCGCGCTGTCCGGTATATTTTCCCGGAGCCAGGTCTCAGTAAAGCAGAGGACAGCTGAGGAGGCGAGGTCCTTAAAACGCATCAGCAGTCTCAGTTCATCTACCTTGTTAGAGAGAGAGTTGGTATTGGACAGAAATATGCCAGGCAGCGCCGTTCGCGAGCCTCTCCTGCGAAGTCGTACGAGAGCGCCCGCTCGTCTTCCTCTCTTCCGCCGTCTCACTTTCCGAGCCAAACAATAAACCAGATCGGCGGCAGGGGCTAGAAAAACTGGGAGGAGGTCCGTGGGGGTGAAAGTCCTGATATTTAGAAAAGTTCTTCACGGGTATAAGTGCAAGCAGACACACAATTGACAAACAAAAACAAACAAAGAGCGCAGCGAAGCACCATGTCGACCACTGTGGGCGCCATCTTGGATCTTGGATTAGCAGAACACTAGTATTTCATAGGCAGTATCTGGTTCCTTGTAAGACATCTAGGGTTGTATTATGATGGTACAGTCAACTGTCAATTGTCAGAAACGTGTTTATGGCTGTTTCCAAGTTCATTTTGCTATTACAGCAGCACAAAAACTAACTTTGCACATGCACAAAGTGTGAACAGGCTGTCCTAATGCTCTTAATTATTCAGACGTGTATTTGAGGCGTAACGTGAAATAAATCAATCACTGTCTGTTGGAGCTATTTGCTATTGGTTGATATCTATCTATAAATGCAAAGAATTTCTGTCTGTGTGACTGTTCCCCGCATATCTCTTGAACCGTTCGTCAGACTGACCTAAGATTTTAAATGTGCTTTGCTGAGGTTACGGGGGTGTGCATCCCCGAGTATGGAGTCGCTCAGTCAAAATATGTAATTTTTATCAATAAAAGTTTAGCCACCGCTGTGTTACCGCTCTGTGTCTCTTCATGCCCTGGCTTCAAGAAGTGTGGATGGGGTTTCAGATTGACTCCGTACTGATTGGACAATACGGGGCATCATGGCCATGCTGATTGCAATATACACAGCACCACGAACTATTAGTCACTACAGTGTTCCCTGGACAAAACAAGGAAGTGAAAGATGACATATTTGACTAGAAAAACATAATACTGAAGATTTAATGCTTTAAAAAATAAAACCATAAAGTTGCCGTGATTGCGTAGGTCTAAAGGATAATTCCGATAATATGTGGAGAACATGAGGTGCGCAATCAGACTGGGCGGAGCATGAGTGGGGACCAGGTCTGACAAATCAACACAGAACATACCTGGAGAAGCAGCGGCCAGACACGACCTGGCTCAAATGCACACTAACTGATGGCGATTAAAAAAAAAGTTATTTTCAATAAAGTGGGGAAAAAAAGAATGTATAGAGTGTGCTTTTGCCCTGAAGCTGATTTATCATGGAAAACAGCTGAGCTCTGTGGTTTGAGCGATCAGCTGACTGGATCCACCTCCTCCAGTGTTCTGACATTTTGGCATATCTATCAGTACAGCACTGGACAGCTGATGGTACAGACTGCAAAGGCAAAAAAACCCCAAAAAAACCCCAACATGGTGGGAAGGCCCTACAACCTTTGCTCCATGAATGCGGGACGTATCAACCATACACTGGATACGTTGGAAAATTTTCAGCATGGGGCACATATTTTTTCCAGTTTATAAAATTTTTCACCGGTTCTGAGGTGTGTGTGAAAAAAATCGCATTTTGGTTTACATTTAGAGGATCAAAAATGTGATCGTTTAGGTGGAATAATAATAATGATAAAAAATAATCTTCTCGCATCAATAAAAAACAAACCACTTACAATAGAGCTGCGGAGCTCACATTAGTCTTTACCAGTCACGCCCTCAAAGTTCAGATCATTATTTGGCCTCAGTATCGCCCCAGCGCGACGATATAAACACGTCCTCAATCTTAGCATTAGCGTTATAAAAAACCTTTTAATGACAAAATATTGCTAAAATATAAAATGATGCACTACAATGGGTCTCAAATATTTGTAAACATGCCCTGTTATAGTACTGTATGTGTTTATTGACGATACACAGAAATACAATATTACACTGAACTCCATCACTGAACAGTGACATAAACTAAAATAATTATGATGACTGAACAACTCCCATTCCCCAAAGTGCAAGATACACTATTATCTTGAATATAAATGATAAAAATAATCACATAAATAAGTGATCTGACAAGCAAATAAGCAAGGGATCTGAAAGTTGCTAATATTGGATGTCCCATTCATTTTCAATATTTAGGTATTCTGTAATTATATTCACACAATCAAATATATCTTAGTGCCATTTACTCCCTTTTATATTTGTCAAAGTCTAACATGTGATTGGCTACACCTGTGACATAGGCTACACCTCTTTGTATTCCACTTTCAAACAGCCTGCATTTGGGCCTGTAAAGACTGATTGGGATACCTGTTTCAGACAGGAATACTTGCGTTCTACGGGCAATACACTAGTTTAGTTTAATTTGCTTGTTTTGTTTAGGATTAAAGAAGTTATATTTTGGTAGAGTTTTTAATTTGGTAATTGTTTATTTAGTTTATAAGTGGTTTGTTTATTTGTTTAGCTTTGTTTGCATAATTACTTAGGCTTATTTTGGGTTGTTTGGGTAACACCATGGGCACCTAGGTTATATAGGTGAGGCAGCCAGGGATAGGACCAGCATGCATCTGGGTGGGCCTATGGTTTTTTTTACCAGAGCAGGAGAGGCAGGAGGAGTGGGAACTTCTGTTTGCCTGTTTTTTGGAGTAAATAAACCACACGAAAAGGTTATAAATTCTTTGGACAATAGACTTCTTTTGCCTGCATAAACCACAAACTCATGGTGCAAGTAGTAATCATTTGAGTTAAAGTTAAGTTTGCCTCTTTCTAAGTTTAAGTTTTGAATTTGGGCAAATGGTCACTACACTGTCTTTGTTCTCATTCCCGTTCATAAACAGGGACATAAGATCAAAGATGCAATATTAATATGACAGCATTTAAATGAGAGGACAAATCCGTTTTGTGCTGAGGACAGTGCAGGCTCATTAACAAAGTGAAAATGCATTGAAGGGCAAGGAGCTTTTAAACTTCCTTCTCCATAGCCCTGCTGACACTGGGGAGACTTGATCATAATTACGCACAAACTTCTCTTTTAAACCAAGAAAGAAGAAGCCATTCATCTCGGCCAAGGTCCATTGATTTCCTTTGCTGAATGCAAGATTGTTGTTTCAATGCAAAACAGCTGTCAGGATATTTTCATTTTGAATCATTCTGTTAAAAGAATGATGGTTAATGAGGTTAACAAAAACAACTGTCATAATTAAATAATGATGAATGTCAGTTTTGCATGCATCTGTCAGCTCTTCTCTGGGGCCATGGTGGCAGCTTTTTTCCTGGTATAAGGGCAGACTGATCCCACTGCGGTCCAGTAGTTAAATTAAAAAGAGGATGATCCGCTGAATTGTAAACCCACACACCATTTTTTCCTCTGTGCAGTGAAAAAAACTGCTGTGTCTTCAAATGGTTCATATTTTACTGTCCTCATTTAACAGAAAACAACGGCTGAATTGTTTTTCATTAACTGGGACGTACGCACATGAACGGGCACGAGATATGATGATATGATGACAGACACAACAGATTAGTGGACTGAATACTTTATCACAGAAGAGAGGTTTGCCATTGAAAATCTTGAGAGTACTAACAGTATCCCACCATGCCTCTCCTGTGTACTGCATCCACAGTCGAACACACACACACTCCGTTCGTTCTTTCCCATCTGCTTCTTCTGGCGGTCCCTTTAGGGGTCACCACAGCAGATCATCTGCCTCCATCTCACCCTATCCCTTGCATCTTCCTCTGTAACACCAACCCTCTCCATGTCCTCCTTCACTACATCCATGAATCTTCTGTGTTCTTCCTCTTCTCCTCCTGCCTGGCAGCTCCATCTTCAACGTCCTTTGTCCAATATATCCACTATCCCTCCTCTGCACATGTCCAGACCATCTCAGTTTTTCTTCTCTTACTTTGTCTCCAAACCGCTCAACCTGAGCTGTCCCTCTGAAATACTCATTTCTAATCCTGTCCTTCCTAGTCACTTCCAGTGAGAATCATAGCATCTTCAACTCTGCCACCTCCAGCTCTGCGTCTTTTTGTCCGCGTCTTTTTGTCAGCACCACCGTCTCCAAACCATACAGTGTAGCAGGTCTCACTACCATCTTGTAAATCTTCCCTTTCACTCTAGCTGCTGTCCTTCTGTCACAGATCACCCCTGACACTCGTCTCCACCCACTCCACCCTGCCTGTACTCTCTTCTTAACCTCTCATGCCTTTTTCATTGCTTTGGATGGTTGACCCCAGATATTTAAACCCATTTACCTTCACTACCTGTACTCCTTCCATCATTACCGTTACACCTTACTTCCTCTCATTTACACTCACGTATTCTCTCTTGCTTTTGCTGACTTTCATTCCACTTCTCTCCAGAGCATACCTCCATCTCTCCAAGTTCTCTTCCTCCTGCTCCCTACTCTCACTACAGATCACAATGTCATCTGCAAACATCATGGTCCATAGAGACTCCTGCCTGACCTTGTCTGTCAACTTGTCCATCACCATGGCAAGCAAGAAGGGACTCAGAGCCGATCCCTGATGTAATCTCATCCTCACCTTGAATCCATCTGTCACTCCTACAGCACACCTCACCACCGTCTTGCTGTCCTCATACATGTCCTGCACCACCCTCACATACTTCTCTGCCACTCCTGACTTTCTCATACAGTACCACACTTCCTCTCTTGGCACCCTATCATATGCTTTCTCTAGATCCACAAAGACACAGTGCAACACCTTTTGACCTTCTCTATACTTTTCCATCAACACTCTTAGAGAGCAAACATTGCATCTGTAGTACTCTTTCTTGGCATGAAACCATGCTGCTGCTCGTTGATTGTGACCCCTTCTCTTAACCTGGCTTCAACAACTCTTTCCCATATCTTCATAGTGTGGCTGATCAACTTTATGCCTCTGTAGTTACTACAGCTTTGAGCATCACCTTTGTTCTTGAAAACTGGTACCAAAACATTTCTTCTCCACTCCTCAGGCATCCTCTCACTCTCCAAGATTGTGTTAAACAATCTGGTTAAAAAGTTCACTGCCATCTCTCCTAAACATCTCCATAGCTCCACAGGTATGTCATCTGAACCAACCGCCTTTCCATTCTTCATCCTCTTCAAAGCTGCCCCCACTTCCACCTTGCTTGTCATTCATTCCCATAAAAAACAACAAAAAGAACATTAATGCCTAATCCAGGGATGAGCAACTTTGGCAGTAGTGAGAACCACAAAATTTTTTCCTCACTTCCCGAGGGCCATATTTACATGTACGCTGTGTTACACTCCTACCAATTCAAAACATAAGATAAGCCTTTATTAGTCCCACAATGGGGAAATTCCAGCTCCTGTCATATTATGACATATTATGACATTAGGACATATTATGCCACCTGCCTGTAATTGTGTAGATGCCTGTTCACACTTCCAAAATAGCTCTGACCTCATCTTATGGAGGCATTCTGTGCTTTCTTCATACTTGAGGGAATCGTATAGGCTCATAGGGTACTGGTCTGAACGCTGATGGTCATTCTGCCTTGTGCAATCAAAATTTCCTTTTTAATGACCAGATAAAGCAAATATAACTTGCCTACAAGCTCAGAAGTGAAGTGTGATGTGGAGTTCACCCTATCTGAGGAGGCACAAAGCAGCTGCCGTTGTGTTTTTATAGGTGTGTGTGTGTGTGTGTGTTTAAACTGGTAAAGCTGCCTTTTTTCATTAGAGTGATGGCTTGGGGCCTTTTGTCTTTGCCGGATTGAAATCTGAATTGGTTTGTCCACCTTTTCTTCTGCGTCCCCTCTGCGTGCTCCACTCCTGCAGCTGCTGTTTGTCATTTAAATAACAAATGCTGGTGGTTCCCTGATTTAGTGAGGGGTGCAGGCCTCTGATGTATATTAATATTGCTGCAGAGTGCTTTGTACCAGGGTCCATCATTCATTTGGATAAAAGAGGTGGAATTTAAAAACAGCCAATGCTTTACATGGCTACGGATTGCGTCCATTTATTGCGCTGAGTGATGGAACGGCCAGCAACTCTGTCCTTCACCTCTCCAGCTTCCCATAAAAGTTAAAAAAGGATTCACCCCTGGCCCCTAAGGACCCCTCATTTTCAGCATGCCGAGCAAGGGGCATCCCTCATTTGTCTACAGTTAACAGGGCAAGAGCCTACAGTAAAATATGGTAAAGGATCATGAAATCTGTTTGTTTTTAGTATTTATCTTAGTTTAATGTTTGCAACAAACTGATTGCTTTATATAATAATTTGATACAAATCTTTAATATGAAAAATGTGGTCTCTTTATCCTAAATGACATACAGTAGCAGAGTTCCTGATTAGTAACCCCCCCCACCCAGTGTGTTTTCGTGCTTCTTGAGTCTAGTGCCCCCTGTCCACCATGATTTATCATGCATCCCATGTCGTCCAATGTCAGTTTCTGCAGCTGCAACTGCTCTGTATAAATCTTTACTTTGGCAGCCTGCTGCACCATGTCTCTCCTCGGTAATCTCTCCTCCACTAGGAGATGCACATTCACTCTGACAAGCTTTCACACTCCCCGTGCAGAAATTTTGGTTTGCTGCCATCCTGACATAAATGTGTAGAGATTCAGTGATTTACTGAGTGGTGTTGTTTTCTGGTAAACATCTTGTTTGCATGAAAAGATTGTTTACTGCATTCAGTGGCAGGAGCAGCGGCGCTCCCCGTGTTGCTCTTAGTGAACACGACAGCTGAGTCTTTGAGTTAGCCAGAGGAAGTGGATTGTTGTATGTGTTAGTGGTTGATTTGAAACTCTGTAATCAGGAGTGAAAATAGTCTGCAACTGAAGGTATCCTCCAGGGCTCTATAGGGAATTACTGAGGCGGTACCCAGCTGTTGCTTTGTCTTCTTTCTTTACCCTTTTAGCACCTCCACGCACTGCTGAAGCTTGTTGTAGAAAAAAGAAAAGGAAAAAAAAAAACAGTTTATCAAGCCAGGTATCTGTTTGGATTAGATGACCACTCCATTTCTCAACCTTAAATTGGCCGGTTTTGTCTTTTTTCACCACCATCAATCCAGAAATCATACTCTGCTCTTACTAGACATTGAACAAAGTATGCCATGTATTAATTTTACTGTATATTAATACAGTAATAGTTTTTTTTATTTCATCACATACATAGCCACATTCTTTATCTTTCACATTTTGCCCTTTGATCCATAATTACAATAAATACACTGTTCACACTACACAACTGGTGGGATTATTTTTGAGCCACAGATAAATCAGTAAGTATAAAGATCTTGATGGAATTTAATAGCCCTGGCTAGTCTCACACTCAGACTAATTAATTATTCCAATTTTACTCCTTCCTGGCTGTCTCCCATAATGCCCTTCATCTTTATCTGTCTGATGAGGAGAGAAGAAGCTTGAATTTCCTCCTTGTGGTGGATTTCAGAGGGATTTTAACTAACTATGCGAGGTTGAAGTCAGTTTAGATTCTGATAAACCATGTCATATTGCGTGTTATCTTTATGTGTTGTAAGTACCACATGTGAGTGCCCATGTGGAGGCCTGCCACATGGTCAACTCCACTGCTCCTCTCTCCCCCTCCGTCTTCATGTGTCTCCTTGCCTGAGCAAGACGGCCGCATGACAGATCACCTGCGTTGGAGGCCCGCCGTGTTCCTGCCCGGCGGTCCGGCCCCCTCTCATTAATGCCCAGGCTGGTGCGAGGGCCGTATGGCAGCACAAGACAAATAACGCCACCACTCAGCCATCACTTCTGCTGACAGAAATGCAGCCCACCGCACTATTTCGCCCTCTCCGGCTCCACTCCACACCCTGCTCTTGTCCTTCAAGCACCCCCCCCCCCCCCACCCCCCGTCTCACCCGTTGCTACCTGCACCTGCCTGCACTGCTCCACCAAACTTTCATGTTGGGTTTCTGCAGTTGCTGGAGGCTGAGCTTAATTCTGAAAGCACCACGAGTTGATGTGCTGTAACCATGAACCTGCTGACTTTGTAAGCACTCTAATTTTTTGTGGTTTTTTTCTGGAGAAAAATTTGTTTTTAGCAGCATATTCTATCAGGTGCTTCTTGACTCACATGGAGAAAACCCTCTCACCAGGAGGTCTGATTTGAATGTCTTTTTTTCAGTTGTGAAAAGAACTGTGTGTGTCTGTGTGTGTATGAGCAAGGTACAGAGAGCAAAACACAAAGGCTAATCATTAAAGAGCTACTCAACCCTGTTCATTTAAGTGTGGGAATCAGCAGGCCCATTACTGTCAATGTGTAATTAGCTGATTAATAAACAGGGGGAAGGGGAGTGCTCCAGGAAGGCCTCTAATGATTGTTTTTAGAGAGCATCACATGAGAGCTTATTAAGATGGTAAGATGGTTCCATTCAACTTCCAATTATCGCCCACAATAAATGTGCGTACTGTAATTCTCCCATTGATAGAAAACCTTTGCATTATTATGTATTTATAGACTGAGATGTAAAACCAGTCGAGTGTAGGATTTATAGTAGCAATAATATATAAAAATGCTAACTCCATATTTTTGTGGGCTATGCTTTAGAATCTGTACTACTTGTAAAGCCTTGAAAGCTGGGAGAATTCAGCCATTTGCAAATAAATTTAAACTCTTAAGTTGAATATACACAGCATTTGAATTTAATACCAACATGTTTAAATGTTGGGAAAGGGATGTGTCAGCATGTTGTCTCACTATTATTGACACTGTAAAGCAGGGGTGCTCAATATGTCGATCGCGATCGACTGGTAGATCGTAAAGGCACTGCGGGTAGATCGCGTGACATTAAAAAAAATTAAAGCTTTTAATTCTATCATCTATCCTCCTATCTGTCCTCTTATTGGCATTTACCATTTGATTGATGTACAGGGCAGCCAATCAGGAGAGGTCCTGTCTATGTGTCATAGGTCACTGCATGCGTAGTCAAACACACTAGCTAGCTACTGCTAAACTCCAGCGAGCTGTGACCGTGTTAGTGCTTCCAATGTTTATCAACTAAAGAAGGGATATTAAAAGTGAGTGGGGGAGCTGAACCCAGTAAGAAGACAAAAACTTACCACTTCCATGCGGAATGGGAGGAAGATTTTTTTTCACAATGTCATTTTCGAAGTGTATTTGTCTGATCTGTCAATCTATCGTTGTGTTTCCAAAGAAGGGAAATGTGGAGAGGCACTTTCGAACCATTCATAAAAAACTACGACACTGGCTTCCCTCCGAAAAGTGAGCTGAGAAAAAGAAAGGTGAAGGAACTGAAATCTCAGTTAATCGGACAGCAGTCATTTTTCACACAGCTGAATTCAAAGGCAAAGGCAGTCACTGAAGCATTGTTCCGGGTGAGTCATTGCATTATTAAGCATAAGAAGTCCTTTCAAGATGGAGAGATGATAAAAGAGGCCTTCATTGGGGCAGCAGAGTCGTTTTGGGATTTTAAAAACAAACCAGAAATATTATCTCCAATCAAAGCTCTTCAGCTATCAAGAAGTACAGTTACATGGCACTGTGAAGTAATGGCCTATGATTTGACACAGCAGCTTTGGAAGGACATCGCAGAATGTGGGTATTTCTCACTGCAATTCATCCGAACTTGTCTGCAGTGGAGGATGAGATTTTGACACTACAGGCTGACATTGAGCTTAAGTCCAGGGCTCATGGACAGTTTTGGAACTTACTCACAGAGGAAAAGTATCCAAACATGAGGAAATGTGCTACCTCCTTGACTGCATTATTTGGCTCTACTTATTTGTGCGAATCAGCCTTTTCCCACATGAAGGTTATTAAGTCCAAATACCGTTCCACCATGACTGATGATCATTTGGAAGCCTGCTTGAGACTAGCTGCCAGCAGCTACTGTCTGGACTATGCAACCCTGGCTGACTCCATCCAGTGCAAGTCATCAGAGTAAGGTAATGATCGTAAATGTATTGAATTGTATTGTGCCATAAGGGTTCACACAGTTACTGTATATAATGTACGGCATACATTGTACGCCAACATATATTGCAATATTTGGCATTTTTTAAATGTAGGTAGATCATTTTGACCTGGTCATTTTAAAAGTAGCTCACAAGCCAAAAAAGTGTGGGCACTCCTGCTGTAAAGAGTTCAGAAACTGTGAGGGACAGGTATAGGTTTTAAAAATGAAATAATTCTTTTTGTTTGTTTGTTTTATCAGTCCCTCCAGGATTTCACGATGTTGCAATTGCACTAATTCCCACGAAATCAGCCAATCAGTGCAACTATTGCACGACCTTGCAACTTTGTCCAATCACCGCAACTTTCCCGCAATTTTGGCCAATCCTTGTCAACTTCCGCCAGTTTCACCAATCAAATTTTTCTCTAACTGGCGCTGAAACAGTCAGTCTAACCAATCAAATGCATCGCTATACCACGTTCACTTCCGTGTTTACAGTGAGTAGTGCGTTTATAGTTTACAGTGAATAACGGAACACATCAGTAAACAGTGTGTGATTTAAAAAAAAACTCACCCGCGAAGTTTTCATCACCGTCCCTTCCTCCGTTTCTCCCAGCCTGCCCGTGGATGCCTTGCCATGTCTCTGTCCTGACTGCGTGTACGAAGCGCTGGGTTTGTGTTGAAAAACATGCACCTGCTCAAAAGTACCCAGTCGCAGGAGAGCGCTTGATGAGAGTACACTACACTACAGCGAGTGTTTGAACATTTATACATCTTTAGAGGTAAAATCATTACTACATTTAGTCAGTGAGCTTTAAAACTGAATCTCCAGTGTGGACGGACAAGATGTGTGTGTGAAGACCGACATGCAGCAGACAGACAGGTAGGCATGGAAAGAGAGAGAATATTCTCTGTATTTTTATTTATTTATTTTTTTTCAGAAAAACACAGACTCCAATAGCCAATACAGTGCAACAGAATAAATTATTTATTTTTTCCTCTCCACTTGGTACCAAGTGGTTGGGAACTGTAGGGAGTTTTCAAATGAAGGTGCAATTTAGCTGTTGTGATGGAAATTGTGTTAATGTTTGTATTTGCTGTTGCACAGAAGAGTTTTTCTGTATAGCAGAAGTTTCTGCTTAATTTACAAATCACTATAGTAGGAAATTTTTTACAATCCTGTGCTTTTCTTGTATTGTTATATAGAATATCACTGCAGTAAACTGGAAAAAAGCATCTGCTTTAAAATTTGGAATTCTTCCCACAACTTTTAGTGCAAAAAACACTCTGAAAACATCACAACTTTTATTGTAACTTTTTTAAAAAGCTCCCGGGAATTCAGGCTTTTTGGCCCGCAACAATCATAAAAACATCCTGTGAAATCCTGGAGGGACTGTTTTATTTCATCTGCTCAGCAGTTGAGGTTTTCTTTTTAATCCCCCACTGGGTGAAGACCAAAGGGGGATTATGTTATGGGGCACCCCATCTGTCTGTCTGTCCGTCTGTCCCACTTTTGTGAAATCAACTACTCTTACAGTTTTGTTTCGATTGTTTTGAAACTTTGTAACAGGGTTTGATATACACTGATGATGTACATATTGCAATTTGACTCTGAAGGTCAGAGGTCAGATTTTCCCTAAATCTTGTAAATGCAATATGGGGGGCTGAAACGTTCATAGTGGTCAAATTTGACCAAATGTGGTTTATTTTTCAGCATAGTCTCCCCTTCGGTCCACACACTTCTTCCATCGATGTTGCAGCGCTTGGATCCATGCGGTTGAAAAATAAACCACATTTGGTCAAATTTGACCACTATGAACTTTCCACCCTCCCATCCATGGTTTTGAGATCGCAAGGTCAACATCAAAATGGCTTATATACTATATCTCAACAACAAAGAAAGCTAAGGTCACCAAACTTGGTCCTCAGGTTCACCTTGGGATCCTGACCTCTTACTGTAGGTTTGGGGTCAAAAGGTCAAATGTGACTGTTAACATTCCCTTTGCACTATTACTATAGAACGAGTAAAGCTAAGGTCACCAAACTTGGTACACAGTTTCACCCTGAGACCATGACCTCTTACTATGGGTTTGGGGTCAAAGGTCAGTGTTAGCATTCCCTATCCCTTCTTACTATAGAAGCTCTCTAGGGTCACTAAACTTGCACAGGTTCACCTTCGGATCTTGACCTACAGCTATGGATTGTACAAATATACAGCTATTTTTGTTGTACATTCATGGATGATAGGCTTATCATAATTTGGTTATGCCCCAATAATTATATGGAAAAGCTGAAAACTGCTTTCCTTCAGTAACTTGCAATCTTCAAAGAAAGTAGAGGCGGGGATACTGCACTCGCCTCAGAGTGCTCTTGTTTTTTAATCTCTTGTTCCAAAATGCATCTCAAGTTTTCAAGGTGCTGTCAGGGTATCTTCTGACGAGCAAAGCCAGTATCAAAGTGCTGTAAACTAGGATTGTTTCTAGAGGCTGATAAGGATTGCAAAAAGAAGTCCAATGTGTTGTCTTTGGTTTTGGGAAATTATGACAATTCTCACATGATTTACTACCTCAGCCAATTTTTTGTTGATGAGTTTATAGTTTCAAAAGCTGCAATGAATTTTTGGGAAATAATAATTTGTAGTTTCACTTTGATTTAAAAGTTATTATAATATGAGCATGCTGTTGGCAGTTTGTCTTTCAAGGTGTCAGTTTGCATTCCAGAAAGGTAAAAAAAAAGTCAAAGATAGAAACAAAGCCGGGTTTTCTTTAAACCTATGCTTTGTTAATTTGATGTGAAAATTTTGTGAAGTATCCTTAAAAAAATATTCAAGTTACAACACTACAGTAAACTAGGTACACCAAAGCATAAAAATACAGGGCTACAGAGAATACACTAACACCACAACATGCTTTGAATGTGAACAGGAGTAACAAAAACAACTCTTTAAAAGCATCATATTGAGTTTATTCCACAGTTAAACTATAAATTTGGGTAAGAGGTGATTAGAACCGGTATATTATAGGGGCCACGGTGAATACATTAGCGTTTCGACGCCTGTGGTTCCTAGTCACAATGTAATATTTCTATGACAATGGGTCATGACATCTGCTGTACATACAGTGGATATAAAAGTCTACACACTCCTATTCAAATGCCAGGTTTTTGTGATGTAAAAAAATGAGACCAAGATAAATCATTTCAAAACGTTTTCCACCATTAATGTGACCTATAACCTGTACAACCCAATTGAAAAACAAACTGAAATCTTTTAAGGGGAAAAATAAAAAAAATAAACAGCATACAATAACCTGGTTGCATAAATATGCACACCCTGTTATAACTGGGGAGGTGGCTGTGTTCAGTATTAACCAATCACATTGAAACTCATGTTAAATGGGAGTCAGCACACACCTGCCACCATTTAAAGTGTCTCTGATTAACCCCAAAATAAAGTTCAGCTGTTCTAGTAGGCTTTTCCTGACATTTTTGTAGTCACACCTTACAGCACAAGCCATGGTCCACAGAGAGTTCCCAAAGCATCAGAGGGATCTCATTGTTCAAAGGTATCAGCCAGGAGAAGGGTACAAAAGAATTTCCAAGGCATTAAATATACCATGGAACACAGTGAAGACAGTCATCACCAAATGGAGAAAGTATGGCACAACAGAGACATTATGACTCATTATTATTATTATTATTTTTATGACTGGACGTCCCTCCAAAATTGATGAAAAGACGAGAAGAAAACTGATCAGGGAGGCTGCCAAGATGCCGACAGCAACACTGAAGGAGCTGCAGGAATTTCTGGCAAGTACTGGCTGTTTAGTACATGTGACAACAATCTCTCATTTTCTTCATTTGTCTAGGCTATGGGGTAGGATAGCAAGACGGAAACCTTATCTTATGAAGAAAAACATCCAAGCCTGGCTACATTTTGCAAAAACACATTTGAAATCTCCCAAACGCATGTGGGAAAATGTGTTATGGTCCGATGAAACCAAGGGTGAACTTTTTGGCCATAATTCCAAAAGGTATATTTGGCACCAACACAACACTGCTCATCACCAAAAGAACACCATACCTATAGTGAAGCATGGTGGTTGTGGCAGTATCGTGCTTTGGGGCTGTTTTTCTTCAGCTGGAACTGGGGCCTTAGTCAAGGTGGTGAGAATTATAAACATTTCCAAATACCAATCAGTGTTGGCACAAAACCTTCAGGCTTCTGCTAGAAAGCTGAAGATGAACTTCATCTTTCAGCACGACAATGACCTAAAGTACACATCCAAATCAACATAAGAACGGCTTCACCAGAAGATTAAGAGCACATTCAGACTGCCACTGTTTGGTCCGGACCAAAGGACCAAACAGTGGATTCCGCATATAGTTTGGTTCATTTGGTGCTGTCTGAATGCGCGTTGGAACTCTGGAGGCACCAAACAAGCGAAGTCTAGACCCCCTTAAAACGGGGGTCTCGATTCCCTTGCAAATGAAGTCTGGTGTGCTCCACTTGCAGTGTGAATCCAAACAGAGTATCCAGCAGGACCAAAGGGCGGAAGTGCCCCTCGGCGTTTGTGTAACCATAGCAACACATAGTCTGAGAAGATGAAGTGGCGTTTACCGTAGTACATTTTGGGTAGAAAATAATAAAGACAAATGTGCAAATCTGAGAAATCCTTCTACCGGTGAAAGCCGAGGAGAAAAGTTAAAAAAAGTGTCGTTTTGGTGGATAAACAACCCAGCTTAAGGGAACACATTTTCGTTTTCGGTTCTGGCTAATCAATGAGCCTGATTTTCCTTCTTCACCGAGATTTTTTTCTTCCTGGTCAGTGGTGGTTTTGGCTACTGTGCTCCAAATGAGCAGTTGCTGTAACTGTGTGACGTTGTCCAGGCAGTTTGGTCTGCTGCATTGTGAATGCAAACCAAACAAAGGTGTGAAAATTCTCGGCATTCCCTGCCAAGTTGAACCGAGACCTCTGGACTATCCTGGTCTGAATGCAGCCAAAGGTTTTGGAATGGCCCAGCCAGAGTCCAGACCTGAATCCAATCGAACATCTGTGGGGTGATCTGAAGAGGGCTGTGCACAGGAGATGCCCTCGCAATTTGACAGATTTGGAGCATTTGTGCAAAGAAGAGTGGGCAAACATTGCCCCATCAAGATGTGCCACGCTGATAGACTCCTACCCAAAAATACTGAGTGCTGTAATAAAAGCCAAAGGTGCTACAACAGAGTATTAATTTAAGGGTGTGCATATTTATGCAAATAGGTTATTGTAACACATAGCTGCACGGTGTTACACATAGCTGCACGGTGGCACAGTGGTTAGCACTGCGGCAGCACAGTTTACCCTCGGCCGGGGGATCGCGGGGATCATGAGATCGTGAGTTCGATCCCTGCCCCCGGCCAACAGTGATCTGTGTGGAGTTTGCATGTTCTCCCCGTGTATGCGTGGGTTTACCCCGGGATTTCTCCGGTTTCCTTCCACATGCCAAAAAAAACATGCAGGTTAGGTTAATTGGAGATTCTAAATTGGCCCTTTGTGTGAATGTGTGTGTGAATGGTTAAAAGGGATGGCGCCGTATTGTGGCTGCTTCATCCATCCAGGTGGTGGATGACCCTTAATTTCTGTAAAGTGTCTTTGAGTGTCTATGATAAAGCACTATATAAATCTGATGTATTGATTGATTGATTGTAAGTTTTTTATCTTTCCCCGTAAAAGATTTCAGTTTGTTTTTCAATTGGGTTGTACAGGTTATAGGTCACATTAATGGTGGAAAAAGTTTTGAAATGATTTAGCTTGGTTTCATTTTTTTACATCACAAAAATCTGGCATTTGAACAGGGGTGTGTAGAATTTTTATATCCACTGTAAATCATACTAATGGTATTTAACTTTAATTGGTTGCTGATTTCTTAGATATACAAGAGGGGTATAGGGAATACAATATATTTGAAAGAACTATTTTGTGCAATTCCACATTTATATTTGCTCTGCATTATCACAGCAAGGTATTTATTCATTGCATTGCCTTCTCATATGTGTGAAATTGGGTTGATAGATACAATGGTGTGAAAAAGTGTTTGCCTCTTCCTGATTTCTCATTTTTTTGTATGTCACACAAATGTTTCAGATCATCAAACAAGTTTAAATATCAGATAAAAGTAAACACAAAATGCAGTTTTTAAATGAAGGTGTTTATTATTAAGGGTAAAAAAAATCCAAACCTACATGGCCCTGTGTGAAAAAGTGATTGCCCCCCTGTTAAAACATAAATTAATTGTGGTTTATCACATCTTAGGAAAGCTGAGTTCAATTTCTCAAGCCACACCCAGGCCTAATTACTGCCACACCTGTTCTCAATCAAGAAATCATTTAAATAGGACCTGCCTGACAAAGTGAAGTAGACCAAAAGATCATCAAAAGCTAGACATCATGCTGCGATCCAAAGAAATTCAGAAACAAATGAGAAACAAAGTAACTGACATCAATTAGTCTGGAAAAGGTTATAAAGCCATTTCTAAAGCTTTGGGACTCCAGCGAACCACAGTGAGAGCCATTATCCACAAATGGCAAAAACATGGAACAGTGGTGAACCTTCCCAGGAGTGGCTGGCTGACCAAAATTACCCCAAGAGTGCAGCGACGACTCATCCAAGAGGTCACAAAAGACCCCACAACAACATCCAAAGAACTGCAGGCCTCACTTGCCTCAGTTAAGGTCAGTGTTCATGTCTCCACCATAAGAAAGAGACTGGGCAAAAATGGCTTGCATGGCAAAGTTCCAAGACGAAAACCACTGCTGAGCAAAAAACATAAAGGCTCGTCTCAGTTTTGCCAGAAAACATCTTGATAATCCCCAAGACTTTTGGGAAAATACTCTGTGGACTGACGAGACAAAAGTTGAACTTTTTGGAAGGTGTGTGTCCCATTGCATCTGGTGTAAAAGTAACACAGCATTTCAGAAAAGGAACATCATACCAACAGTAAAATGTGCTGGTGGTACTGTGATGGTCTGGGGCTTTTTTGCTGCTTTAGGACCTGGAAGACTTGCTGTGGTAAATGGAACCATAAATTCTGCTGTCTACCAAAAAATCCTGAAGAAGAATGTCCGGCCATCTGTTTGTGACCTCAAGTTGAAGCGCACTTGGGTTCTGCAGCAGGACAATGATCCAAAACACACCAGCAAATCCACCTCTGAATGGCTTAAGAAAAACAAAATGAAGACTTGGGAGTGGCCTAGTCAAAGTCCTGACCTGAATCCCATTGAGATGCTGTGGCATGACCTTAAAAAGGTGGTTCATGCTCGAAACCCTCCAGTGTGGCTGAATTACAACAATTCTACAAAGATGAGTGGGCCAAAATTCCTTCACAGCGCTGTAAAAGACTCATTGCCAGTTATCGCAAACGCTTCATTGCAGTTGTTGCTGCTAAGGGTGGCCCAGCCAGTTATTAGGTTTAGAGGGCAATCACTTTTTCACACAGGGTCATGCAGGTTTGTTTTTTTTCCCCCTTAATAATAAACACCTTCATTTAAAATTCATTTACTTGTGTTATCTTTGTCTAATATTTAAATTTGATGATCTGAAACATCCATCTGAAACACCCATTTACCGGGGCCCCACCTTGGAGCCAGGCCTGGGGGAGGGGCTCGAAGGCGAGCGTCTGGTGGCCGGGTTTCCACCCATGGGACCCGACTGGGCTCAGCCCGAAGGAGTTACATGGGTCCGCCCTCCAGTGGGCTCACCACCTGCAGGAGGGATCATTGGGGTCCGGTGCTATGTGGATTAGGTGGCGGCCAAAGGCGGAGACCTTGGCGGACTGATCCCAAGCTTTCTAAACTGGCTTTTGGTACGTGGAATGTCACCTCTCTGGTGGGGAAGGAGCCTGAGCTGGTGCATGAGGCTGAGAGATACCGGCTAGATATAGTTGGCCTCACCTCAACACACAGCTCCGGTTCCGGAACCAGTCTCCTGGAGAGGGGCTGGAGCTTGGCCTTTTCTGGAGTTGCCCCGGGCGAGAGGCAACGAGCAGGGGTGGGTATTCTTGTATCCCCCCACCTTGCTGCCTCTATATTGGAGTTTTCCCCGGTGGACGAAAGGGTTGTTTCCCTGCGCCTTCGGGTTGGGAAAAGGGTCCTGACCATCATTTGTGCCTATGCACCAAATGATGTTTCAGAGTACCCACCCTTTTTGGAGTCTGTGACTGGGGTCCTGGAGGGTGCTCCTCTTGGAGACTCCATTGTCCGACTGGGGGACTTCAATGCGCACGTGGGCAACGACAGTGAAACCTGGAGGGGGGTGATTGGGAGGAACGGCCTGCCCGATCTGAACCCGAGTGGTGTTCAGTTATTGGACTTCTGTGCTAACCACAGTAAGATGAGATAAGATAAGCCTTTATTAGTCCCACAACGGGGAAATTCCAGGATTGCAACAGCACAGGGATAGCAACACTCAGAGCAACAATCAGAAGGCAAGAAAAAAAAACAAGCAAGCAAGAGCAGCTAATATACATATGTACATATTACTATAAAATATATATATACACACACACAGACACACAGTGCAGAGCATTGTAGCTGGATGGAATAAATATATGAATATATGAACACACAGTGCAGAGCATTGTAGCTAGATGGAATAAATATGTAAATATATAAACACCCACAGTACGGAGCATTGCAGCTAGGTGGAATAAATATGCAAGTATATAAACACACACAGTGCGGAGCAATGTAGCTAGATGGAATAATATGTAGATATATAAAAACACAGTGCGGAGCATTGTAGCTAGATGGAATAAATATATAGATATATAAATATAAACACACCCAGTGCTGAGCATTGTAGCTAGATGGAATAAATATGTAAATATATAAACACACACAGTGCAGAGCATTGTTGCTAGGTGGGATGAAACAGCATAACCGTCTATTTAGTTATCCTACATGGTATGATTATGTGCCCATACATATTCTCACCCTCCATAGCGACCGGTATGTTCCCAGTTGTATGCCGGAGAGGACCATTGTGTAAGTCTATTGCATCTTTTGCATTCAAAAAAACTATTAGTTTGTTACGTCTTTTTGCTATCTCTGCGAGCAGCCCTGCTTAGGTTGTACAGTCTGACAGCCGTTGGTAGGAAGGACCTACGAAACCTCTCGGTTGTGCACCTGGGATGATGTAGTCTGCTGCTAAATGAGCTCCTCAGTGCATCCAGTATGTCCTGCATAGGGTGGAACTCGGACTCCAGCAGAGATGACAGTTTAGCCACCGTCCTTCTCTCTCCAATCTCCTCCATCGGATCAAGACGCTGCCCCAGGACAGAGCTAGCTTTCTTAATCAGTTTGTTCAGTCTCTTCCTATCGGCTGCAGTAATGCCACTGCCCCAGCAGACCACTCCAAAAGTGATGGCTGATGCCACCACCGTGTCATAGAATGACTTCAGCAGCGCCCCTTGTACACCAAAAGACCTGAGTCTCCTCAGCAGGAACAGCCTGCGCTGTCCCTTCTTGTAGAGTGCGTCAGTATTGTGTGACCAGTCTAGTTTATTGTTCAGATGAATACCCAGGTACTTATAGGATGTCACCATCTCGATGTCTGTTCCCTGTATATTTACTGGTGCTGTGAGGGGCTGCCCATGCCTGCGGCAGTCCACCACCAGCTCCTTAGTTTTCCTCGCGTTGATCTGGAGGCAGTTCCGATGGCACCAGTCCACAAAGTCCTGGATAAGCCCTCTGTACTCAGCTTCATCTCCGTTGGAGATGAGACCAACGATCGCAGAGTCATCAGAGAACTTCTGTAGATGGCAATGTGTTGTGTTGTGTGAGAAGTCCGCAGTATAAAGAGTGAACAGGAAGGGAGCCAGCACCGTTCCCTGGGGGGCCCCCGTGCTAGTCTGTCCATAACGAACACCATGTTCAAGCATAAGGGTGTCCATATATGCACCTGGCACCAGGACACCCTAGGTCGCAGGTCGATGATCGATTTTGTTATCGTGTCATCAGACCTGCGACCGTATGTCTTGGACACCCGAGTAAAGAGAGGTGCAGAGCTGTCAACTGATCACCACCTGGTGGTGAGTTGGATCCGATGGCAGGGGAGGAATCCATTCAGACCTGGTAGACCTAAACGTATAGTGAGGGTGTGCTGGGAGCGTCTGGCTGAGGCCCCTGTCCAGGAGGTCTTCAACTCCCACCTCCGGAAGAACTTCAGCCACATTCCGAGGGAGTCTGGAGACATGGAGTCTGAATGGGCCATGTTCTCCACCTCTGCTGTTGAAGCGGCGGCCCAGAGCTGCGGCCGCAAGGTGGTCAGTGCATCTCGTGGTGGCAACCCCCGAACCAAGTTTTGGACACCAGTGGTGAGGGGGGCCATTAAGCTGAAGAAGGAGTCCTATCAAGCTTGGTTGGCTTGTGGGACTCCCGAAGCAGCTGAGGTGTACCAGCAGGCCAAGCGGAGTGCAGGATGGGACACTGTTGACTTCAACTGGGGATATCGTCGGACGGTGGAAGGAATACTTCGAGGATCTCCTCAACCCCACTGATACGCCTTCCACGGAGGAAGCAGGGTTTGGGGACGAGGGGGATGACTCGCCTATCACAGAGGCTGAGGCCGCCAAGGTGGTTAAAAACCTCCTTGGTGGCCGGGCCCCGGGGGTGGACAAGATTCGCCCTGAGTACCTCAAGGCCCTGGATGTTGTTGGGCTGTCATGGTTGACACGCCTCTGCAACATTGTGTGGAGGTCGGGGGCAGTGCCTTTGGCATGGCAAACTGGGGTGGTGGTTCCTCTCTTCAAAAAAGGGGACCGGAGGGTGTGCTCCAACTTTAGAGGGATCACACTCCTCAGCCTCCCTGGGAAGGTCTATGCCAAGGTACTGGAGAGGAGAGTCCGGCCGTTGGTCGAACCTCAGATTCAGGAGGAGCAATGTGGTTTTCGTCCTGGCCGTGGTACATCGGACCAGATCTTTACCCTCTCGAGAATCCTTAAGGGTTCGTGGGAGTTTGCCCAACCAGTTTACATGTGTTTTGTGGACTTGGAGAAGGCATTTGACCGCGTCCCTCGTGGATTTTTGTGGGGGGTGCTTCGGGAGTATGGGGTATCGGGCTTGTTGTTACGAGCTATTCGGTCTCTGTATGACCGTTGTGAGAGTTTGGTTCATATTGCCAACACTCGGTCGGATTCATTCCCAGTGAGAGTTGGACTCCGCCAGGGCTACCCTTTGTCACCGATCCTGTTCATAATTTTTATGGACAGGATTTCTAGGCGCAGCCAGGGAATGGAGGGTGTCATGCTTGGTGACCACAGGATCTCATCTCTGTTGTTTGCAGATGATGTTGTCCTGTTGGCTTCATCCAGCAATGACCTACAGCTCTTGCTGGGACGGTTTGCCGCTGAGTGTGAAGCGGCTGGGATGAGAATCAGCACCTCCAAGTCCAAGTCCATGGTCCTCAGCTGGAAAAAGGTGGATTGTCCTCTCTGGGTTGGGGACAGGCTCCTGCCCCAAGTGGAGGAGTTTAAGTATCTTGGGGTCTTGTTCACGAGTGAGGGGAAAATGGAGCGAGAGATCGACAGACGGATTGGAGCAGCATCTGCAGTGATGCGGACGTTGTACCGGTTTGTTGTGGGGAGGGAGCTTAGTTCTAAGGCAAAGCTGTCGATTTACCAATCAATCTATGTTCCTACTCTCACCTATGGTCACAAGCTTTGGGTAATGACCGAAAGAACGAGATCACAGATAAAAGCGGCTGAAATGAGCTTTCTCCGTAGGATTGCTGGACTCACCCTCAGAGATAGGGTGAGGAGCTCAGTCATCCGGGAGAGGCTCAGAGTAGAACCGCTGCTCCTCCACATTGAAAGGAATCAGTTGAGGTGGTATGGGCATCTGATTAGGATGCCTCCTGGACGCCTCCCACTTGAGGTGTTTCAGGCACGTCCCACTGGGAGGAGACCCCGGGGCAGACCCAGGACTCGGTGGAGAGACTATGTCTCCCAGCTGGTCTGGGAACGCCTTGGTGTCCTCTCTGAAGAGCTGGAGCAGGTGGCGGGGGAGAGGGAAGTCTGGGCTTCTCTGGTTGAACTGCTGCCTCCGCGACCCGGACCTACGGAAAAGCGGTAGAAGATGGATGGATGGATGGATGGATCTGAAACATTTAAGTGTGACAAACATACAAAAAACTGAGAAGTCATTAAGGGGCAAACACTTTTTCACACCACTGTATGTTATATCATATTATGGGTGAATAGAGAGGGAAGGCAATGGAATGGTTAAAAAATCATGGATTTACATAACAAGAACAAGAAGCTGACTGATTTGTGAAATCTGGTCATCCTGTTGCATCTTCTTCACCTGAAAATATCAAGATAAAGATGTTAATTTATGAAAATGTTTGTTATTTTTCAATTGTGAACATCCATATTTTTTCAGTGAAAGTATAAACAGTACAGTTACAGTAAAGTGAAACATAAATAACATTGATTTTGCATTATATTTACCTCACAGTTCCACCATTCAGCCAAAAATGGATGTATCATTTAATTTTGAAAAAAATTACTTTGTACATCACAAAGTGCTGAAAATATTTTTAATTCAATTCAACTCAATTCAATTCAACTTTATTTATATAGCGCCATTTCACAACAACAGTCATCTCATAGCACTATCAACTGTAGGGGGAACCCCCACAGTTGAAGAAAGACCCCAGCAATCAGGCGATCCCCTGTGAGCAAGCACTTTATTAACTAAAATATCCACACAATTCTTCTTGAATGTTTGCATAACATTATAGTCATGTGAAAAAATTAGGACACCCTGTATGAGCCTGTGTGTTGGTTTTTTTTTAAAACATATTTAGACATTTAGACATGGGCAGCGCGGTGGTGGAGTGGTTAGCACTGTGGCAGCACAGCAACTCACCCTTGGCCGGGGGATCCTGGGTTCGATCCCAGCCCCCGACCAACAGTGATCTGTCTGAAGTTTGCATGTTCTCCCTGTGTCTGCGTGGGTTTACTCCGGGATTTCTCCGGTTTCCTCCCACATGCCAAAAACATGCAAGTTAGGTTAATTGGCATCAAAAAACTGGGGATTCTAAATTGTCCTTAGGTATGACTGTGAGAGTGAATGGTTGTCTGTCTCTCTGTGTTGGCCTTGCGATGGACTGGCGATCTGTCCAGGGTGTACCCTGCCTCTCGCCCAAAGATGCTGGGATAGGCTCCAGCCCCCCTGCGACCCGAAAAGGATTAAGCGGAAGAAGATGGATGGATGGATGGATATTTAGACATATGGATATTTAATATCAATGTTAAAAATACTGGGAGATTCATGTAATACAACTAAACAATTAAAAAATGAGTTAAAGACTTATTTCAAATTTTCTGTAAAATGTAATTCTAAACAAATAGTGAGGAATAAATTAGGACACCCCCCCCATCTTTTTTTAGGACACCCCCACATTCATTCCCACTTAAAATGGCTAAAATAAATGTTAACAAAAACAACGTTAGACATAGATATGTGAACATTTATTAATAAATAACAGAATATTTAATGGAGTGTCCTAACTTTTTTCACATGACTGTAAATAAGCTAATTGACACCTTGAAAGAAAAATTGCCGTGTGCCATTCTTTTGTGAATTTGGTGTAAATTACATCATGCTTAAAGGAACTGTATCTAACTTTTGGAAACTCAGGATTTAGTGTCATTAATTTGTTATGATGAACTCCAGTATGCAATCCTTCCCAGAACTGACTGGACTGTGGAGTTCATTAAGTGAAAACAAACTGTCACTAAAAACAGACTAAGAAACAATAACTTTAAATAGAAGCTTTGTTAAGGCGTCTGTCCACTGGGGTGTTTTTTTAAAAAACATGCCGTTACTGAATACTGCAAATTTTGAAAATGTACTTTGCGAAAGTAAAGATAAATGGCAGCTCTCCTAGCCCTATAGACTTCAGCCCCCATACTGTGGCTCTTTGCAGTTATATCTCAAAACACATGGAAATGAATGAAGTTCATTTTAATTATTTTATTTTTCAAATTATTATTTATTGCAATTGGATACATTTCTCAATGGAAACGCATACTTTTATGAATGTAAAATATATATTTTTTAAAATTATTATGTTGTCAACAGTGCATGACTGTGTCACATCTGACAGCAGCTCACATGCACGGAGAGCTGCTCAGCCTCTCCTCGGTGCATGTGGAGAGCACCGAGAGCAGCAGCTTCCTGCTTATCCTCCCCTACCCTTGGTAAGACATGAACAAATCCAGAAAAAGTAAAATCACAGAGGAAAATAGAGAGCTTAATTCTGTGTGAACAGATTCATTTGCTTTCATGTACAGTAGATATAAAAAGTATACACACCCCTGTTGAAATGCCAGGTTTTTGTGATGTGAAAAAATGAGATTAAGATAAATCATTTCAAAACTTTTTCCACCATTAATGTGACCTATAGCCTGTACAACCCAATTGATAAACAAACTGAAATCTTTTAAGGGGGGAAAAAAACAAAAAAAACTTCACAATCACTTGGTTGCATAAATATGTACACCCTGTTATCACTGGGGAAGTGGCTGTGTTCAAAATTAACCAATCACATTCAAACTCATATTAAATGGGAGTCAGCACACACCTGCCACCATTTAAAGTGCCCCTGATTAACCCCAAATAAAATTCAGCTGTTCTAGTAGGCTTTTCCTGACATTTTTTGTAGTCACATCTTACAGCACAAGCCATGGTCCGCAGAGAGCTTCCAAAACATCAGAGGGATCTCATTATTCAAAGGTTTCAGTCCAGGAGAAGGGTACAAAAGAATTTCCAAGGCATTAAATATACCATGGAACACAGTGAAGACAGTCATCATCAAGTGGAGAAAATATGGCACAACAGTGACAAGAACTGGGCGTCCCTCCAAAATTGATGAAAAGACGAAAAGAAAACTGATCAGGGAGGCTGCCAAGAGGCCGACAGCAACATTGAAGAAGTTGCAGGAATTTCTGGCAAGTACTGGCTGTTTAGTACATGTGACAACAATCTTCCATCTTCTTCATATGTTTGGACTATGGGGTAGGATAGCAAGATGGAAGACTTATCTTACGAAGAAAAAAGACCGGCTACATTTTGCAAAAACACATTTGAAATCTCCCAAATGCATGTGGGAAAATGTGTTATGGTCTGATGAAACCAAGGTTGAACTTTTTGGCCATAATTCCAAAAGGTATATTTGGTCCAAACACAACACTGCTCATCACCAAAAGAACACAGTGAAGCACGGTGTTGGCAGCATCATGCTTTGGGGCTGTTTTTCTTCAGCTGGAACTGGGGCCTTAGTCAAGGTGGAGGGAATTATGAACATTTCCAAATACCAATCAATGTTGGCACAAAACCTTCAGGCTTCTGCTAGAAAGCTGAAGATGAAGAGGAACTTCATTTTTCAGTACAACAATGATCCAAAGCACACATCCAAATCAGCAAAAGAATGGTTTCACCAGAAGAAGATTAAGATTTTGGAATGGCCCAGCCAGAGTCCAGACCTGAATACAATCGAATATCTGTGGGGTGATCTGTGCCCAGGAGATGCTCTCGCAATCTAACAGATTTGGAACATTTTTGCAAAGAAGAGTGGGAAAATATTGCCACATCAAGATGTGCCATGCTGATAGACTCCTACCCAAAAAGATTGAGTGCTGTAATACAAGGTAAAGGTGCTGTAACAAAGTATTAGTTTAAGGGTGTGCATATTTATGCAACCAGGTTATTGTCAGTTTATTTTTCCCCTTAAAAGATTTCAGTTTGTTTTTCAATTGGGTTGTACAGGTTATATGTCACATTAATCGTGGAAAAAGTTTTGAAATGATTTATCTTGGTCTCATTTTTTTACATCACAAAAACCTGGCATTTGAACAGGGGTGTGTAGACTTTTTATATCCACTGTATGCTTGTTATGTGGAGAGAATTTCTCCACAAGAACACAAACAACGAAAAACAAACAGACTAAAACAGCCGCCTCATTAGTGTCTGCAGGTCCATGAAAAGTCATAAATTTGATCATCTAAAATCAAACATGGAGGTGGAAACATTCTGCTTTGGGGCTGTTTGTCTGCTAAGGGTACAGGAAGACTTCACCACATTGAGGGGCTAATGAACGGGGCTATAGAATCTTGGATGAGAACCTCCTGTCCTCGGCCAGAACACTGATGTTGGGTTGTGGATGGGTCTTTCAGTATGACAATGACCCAAAACATACGGCCAAGGCAACAAAGGAGTGGCTCAACAAGAAACACATTAAGGTTCTGGAGTGGCTTAGCCAGTCTCCGGACCTTAAGCCCATAGAAAATCTGTGGAGGGAGCTGAAACTTTGAGTTGACAAGCGACAGCCTGGAAACCTTCAGGATTTGGAGAGGATCTGTAAAGAGGATTGGACCAAAATCCCTGCTGAGATGTGTGCAAACCTGGTGACCAACTACAAGAAACGTCTGACCTCTGTGCTCACCGCCAAGGGTTTCTCCACCAAGTACTAAGTCACGTTTTGCTTGTGGATCAAATACTTATTTCCCTCAGTCAAATGCAAATTCAATTTATAACCCTTATTTAATATTTTTTTCCTGGATTATTTTTTTTTTTATCTTCTGTCTCTCTCTGTTGAAATAAACCTACCATAAAAATTATGGACTATTCATTTCTTTGTAAGGGGGTAAACTTACAAATTCAGCAGGGGATCAAATAATTATTTCCCCCACTGTACATAAGTAAACAATTAACGTTTGAAGGCATTACAATAAGCTAAATATTATAAAGTGGTAAGAGTTGTATAGCCATTTACAGAAATACTGAACAATCTCTGTTTGCATCACAGCATTTAAAATGTTTTATAACCTTGTGTTATGACCTTCAGCTAGAATACTAATAAGTGTCTGGTATGCTTTTGTGCATTCTGCAACATTCCCACACTAAATGCTTCCTGCTGTTTCTTTGTATGCTGTTTCTAAGTATGAAACCCCCTGAATTTTGATCAGGTCTTGTGACTGTGTTTAACCTGAGTGTTTGGACTGGACCTCAGCAACAGTTAGCCATCATTCCCTCAAGAAATATTAATCAATTATCTTGCCTGCTGGATCAGTTTGGCAAAGAAGTCATCTGGAAAGAGGCACAAGCAGATATAAGGGAAATGAGCAAAAGCACATACCAGTGAATGCTGTAATGCCTAATCCTTTGAGACAGCCCTGAGCCACAATGTCACTTCTAGTTCCCTTGTCCTCTGTTATGGGACTGCCTGGCAAATGTCTTGTGTGACCGCTGCTAACTTTTTGGGAGAACATCAGGAAAGATTTATTTATCAGACTGAAGTAGGAATAGCAGGAAGGCATGTTAGGGAGCACAATTGTTTTAGAGTTCTTCTGTTTTGTCTGAAAATTGGCCCCTGTTCTCTTTCATATATTTCTCCTCACTTACAAAGACGAAAAAGCTTTAAAGGTGCAAGAGGTGAGAAGAAATGAGGATCTTTAAAAGAGGAAGGCAGTCATTGAGATGTGAAGTGTGATGAATCGAGTTAAAAACAGACATTCTTACATAGCACAGATGGACGTGATAGCAAAGTTGAGCCATAAGCAGTACAGATATTTTAATTTTCCTGTCCAAAAGTCAATGGGGCAAATGGATGTGGCTAACATGATGAAAACCTCATTTATATTTAACCTATTAGAAGAGGATTGCTTCACATTTTTTGTTTCAGTATACCTAAAGCAGGGAGCGATCTATGAAATTAAATTTTCATTTAAGAGCCTTGAATCAGTGGAGGAAAATTTGATTTGTTAGAGTTTATTTTTGTTTGTGTGTTTTCTGTGTTGCATTGCGTGTCCAGAATATGATCTGTGCCTTCTTTTTTTCTCCTTTACAGTTTCCAACCCATTTCACATAAATCACCAGCGAGAAGCGACACAAGGAGAAGGCAACATCTCAACTCCAGAAGCCGTGGAACAAATTGTGGCTGGAGCACAGACTTCCACTTCTGTTCAGCCTGAGAGTTTAACTTTGCTTCAGGAAGACCATGAGGACACCTGAATTGAGTTTGTCAAGCACGTCCAAGCTGGCCAAATGTGGCAAAAAAAGAAGCAATTGTGAGGGATGAAAAAAACTTTTGCTGCACAAACTTTATAACAAAAGGAGGGAAAAAAGCACATCATTATTCTTCAAATCAGCATGTTTCTGCTAGATCCAGTCCTTCCAAGTAGTATATTAAGCATGACAAATGATAATGCAATCAAGCCTTGTTAAGCCCTTGCCATCTCTTCAAGGAAGGTGACAGTTTCAAGAGGCTCTTCGTTTCAGTCTAGACTTGGCAGCTCCTTATCCAAACAGAGTCTACAGGCCTCCCGCTACCACACAATCCAACAATTACGTCCACTCTCGTAGTGCAGCATTTGTCAGCAGGAATGCTTCTGTGAGGATGGCCAGGTGAGGCTGGACAGCCAGGGGGAGTTTGCTGTACTTTAACGTGGCCAACGATGGTTGTGCAGCAGCACATAGTTTGCGCAGAGAGAGGAGAGCATCACAATGTTTAGCGACCACATGCTGCTACGTGGTTCTGAGAGACGGCCACCGGTAGCGAGCCGCACAAAGTACAGGCCTCCTATTAACATGGATTTGAAAAGCTACAGTTGGTACAAAGGTGCTCATTAGCACAACACAGAGGGACTGTGGTCGTGGTCCTCGGAGGGCCGCCTGTGTTCTCTCCAGGTTACCTTCTATATTCAAATTTCCCCAAACGTATTTAAAGTTCAAGGCGAGCTGCAAATCTGTTTGAAGGGCCTGCTTTTTTTTTCTTAGATGAGTTGCTTTTAGAGCCATGCGGATCGTGGACGGGAGCCAGCAGAGAGGAGCTGGAGGAGGCAGGAGAGGACAGTCACACAGTATTTTCACCTACCCTTGGGGTATACATTTCCCCGCCTCCCTCAGCATCAGATGCATTAAAAGATCAATGGCAGCGTACAGTGAGATCAAACACAGCAGCTCTACCCAAGATGGTACACAAGTGGTGTTTTCAGAAAAATACAAATGTATATTCTGCTCAACATGAACCACATAGATGTTGCAGCCAAAGTGTGGACAACACTTGCAGTCTACATATTACATATATCCAAAGTCATTGAGGCGTTCAAAGTATGCTTGCACTTTCTATGATCTTTTCAGGGAAATGGACTGCATAATCATCAGCCACGTAGTGCATGACACTTTAAAGCCTTATTTAAGACAAAAATCGCATTTGATAGAATGAGATTTGCCAATTAATGTGAGTTATATGTCTGCAATAATCCATCTGAGAAGGCTTTATGTGATCTTGTTGGAGAGGGATGGCATTTATAAATGCTGTGTGTGCACACCAGCCTAAATGGATGCCTCACACAAGACATCCTTCCACTGAAATCAGTCAGTGTTGAGGGAGAGAGCCCCCCCCCCCCGGCTGCTTCTCCTCCTGCAGCTTCACCAAAAAGTCCAGCAGTCCAGCAGTATACATCAGATATGTGAGGAAAGCAGGCTAATAATTAGCTAAAAGAGTTTTTGTTAATTACATCAATGGGTTCTTTAGGTCTGAACTTGTTGACAGGTATTGAGTGTGTAGTGTTTTAAAAGGAGCGTTGAGCTGTTGCCACTTTGGACATTCTGTTTTGGTGCCAGGGCATTGACAGGGAGTGAAGATGCATCTGCTAAAATACAGCTCCATTAGCAGGAGGAGAGGAATGCCTCGCCTGCCACTGTGGTAATTAGCAGCCGCTGTAATGACGTCTCAGTCAGACCTTATGCCCCAAAATGAATTTGCAATGTCTCGGAAATGGGGGGAATGGCATCCGTGCAGCCAGTCAATTGTCCTGTTACAGTTAAGGAATCCAGCGGGCCGGTACCACTCATATTTCATCCCAGGTAAAGATTACCTGTCAGACCCACGGGAGATGTATTGATCTGTTTTCCTTTTTCCACCAGCAATCACCTGACAAAGGCACCTAGGAGGCAAGTGAATGAGTGATGCCCGGTCTGTCTGCTCCAACCCAGTGGCTTCTAGTGTCCACCAATGGGTGGAGAGGTGATGAGGAAGAGGAGAGATAATGCAGTCATAAACTGTGTTTGAACCTCCTCTGTATGCATGCGCGGCAGCCACTTTGGGTCCCGGGTCACAGGTCAGTGGGGAATTTGCTTTTCTCGGCTCCTTTCTTGTTGGTGGCATTTGTTCTCGCCGTGTAGTGTGTACTGATGAGAGAGACGCTTTGCAAAGGAGGCTCTCTGGTTCCTGCTGACAAATACATGTTGGGAGTCACCGTAGTTCAACTTACTTTGGATTTCAAAAGTGATCCTTGTGGTTCAGGGCACCCTTTTAACAGTATGAAACAGCCTTCTGTGGTGTCATGCTTTTCTGTGACCGTCACTCTGGCAATGATTGACACATTTTACATTTTTGTGTTTTCAGGCAGCTAAGTCTTTATTTGCCTTGTGATGGATGTCACCATGCACTTGAAATGAATGCACCGTTAAAAAAATGTAATATTTATGATGTGGTAATTATAGATTCATTAATTGAGGATTTAGGTCTGAAGACATTTAATTCATGAATAGATTGAAGAGTAGATATGTCTCTTTAATTTTTACTATCATATTTTTAATTTCACTTACAGGGATTTAAATATGTATTGCTGATATCAGGGCCCCTAAGGCAGCTATCCATTTTGATACGTAGCACAAATAGCATCTTATCTCTATCTCACAAGTGTTATCTTTATGTTTAATAGCAGTGGAGGCATGCCTAATTGCTTTGCAAATGATCTGAGGAGGATTACTCCTCCCTTAGAAAGCCCGCACCATGTCACTAGATGTTAGAGATGTTACAATGGTGAAATTTAATCAGACATTCAGTGCAGCTTTTATTCGATGTTCCCATGTTTTCCAGGAATATCAGCAAGTGTTTGGTCAAATAATATACAGAACACAACTTTTTTTTTCTGACCTTGATTATGGACTATTATGGAAAAAACTATGCTGTCATTTGTGTATTTTAGGAGTGAATTTTTTTAAGGATGTTTTGCCTTCATGTAATATGTGATGTCATGTGTGTCCCTCCATGAGTATTTATAGAAATGAAAATGCAGTATCTTATTCGTGTTAAATACTGAATTTATGTGCAATAAATGAGTTTTGGTGATCACTATGCAGATGTAGCCTCAGATTTATGATTTAATACATAATTCATCTTAAAATTAAAAATATGTGTTTTTTGCAGGCCTACAATGCTAATTATCCCATTAGATAAATATCATTTTCAACCCTTATTTGCAATTCACCATCTTTAAAACAGAAAAATATACAGACGTATGCAAAAAAATTTGACAAACAGCATATTTTGGTTATTTTGTTATTGGCTTGCATAATTAATTAAGCGTGCAAGGTGCCTATACTTTTTTGCACATGCCACAATTGTGTATTTATTTGTTCAGTTTTTGAAATAAAAAGTTCTCCTACTCTGGGTCTGTGTCATGGGGGCAGCAGTCCAAGCAGAAAAATATTTAACATTTTCTATATTTTTATAGAACTTACTTTATCAAAAATACAGATTACATTTTTATGTCAATTGAGGTCATTTCAAGTGTACAATTAGATAATTCTAACACACTATACAGTCTGGCTCTGGGGAAGAGAAGCCCTGGGAGGCAGGTTGTGAAGGGCCTAGAACCTAAAAAAATATGCTAATTGCCAAGGGATTGCCAAAATTTTGCATACCACTGTATTTAAGAAAAGGTGTTATATTGTAAAACACATTAATTTATCTTGTGATCTCAAGAAAACAAAATGAGAAAAAAAAGGAATGGCAGTGACAATTGCAACTCTCAGCTTCTGTAGTTATGAGCACTTTTATTTATACTGTCCAAATTAGTCAGTCAAATGAAGCATGCAGCAAACATTACAGCTCAGGTGGGTCAATATTTAATATCCCTATCAAACTATCAGGTCCATGGGATTTTCATCATTTGGGGTATAATTTCTCTTGCATTCTACATTAAATTAATCAAACAAGGTTGTCTTGAGTTTTTATTTTTTTTGAAAACCTAAGACATACAGTGCTGTGAAAAGGTATTTGCCCCCTTCCCGATCTCCCATATTTTTTGCATATTCGTCACACTTGCATGTTTCAGATTATCAAACGAATTTGTATATGAGACAAAGATAACCCGAGTAAATACAAGATGCAGTTTTTAAAGGATGCTTTCATTTATTAAGGGAAAAAAGCTATCCAAACCTACCTGCCCCTATGTGAAAAAGTAATTGCTCCTTAAATCTAATAACTGGTTGTGCCACCCTTGGTGTCAACATCTGCAATCAAGTGTTTGCGATAACTGGCAGTGAGTCTTTTACATCGCTGTTGAGGAATTTTGGCCCACTCTTCTTTGCAGAATTGTTTAAACTCAGCCAAATATTCTCCTCCAGGATTTTCGGGTAGAGAACAAAATTCATGGTTCCATCAATTACGGCAAGCCGTTCAGGTCCTGAAGCAGCCCCAGACCATTACACTGCCACTACCATGTTTGACTGTTGATATGATGTTCTTTTTATGAAATGCTGTGTTAGTTTTACGCCAAATGTAACGGGACACATGCCTTCCAAAAATCAGTCCACAGAATATTTTCCCAAAAGTCTTGGGGATTAACAAGATGTTTTGTTTTGGGTTTTTTTTTTTTGGCAAATGTGAGATGAGCCTTTGTGTTCTTTTTGATCAGAAGTGGTTTTCACCTTGGAGCTCTCCCATGGATGCCATTTTTGCCCAGTCTCTTTGTTACTGTTGAATCATGGACCGGTGTCCAAACTGAGGCAAGTAAGGCCTGCAGTTCTTTAGATGTTGTTCTGGGCTTTTGTTTCTCATCTGTTCTTGTATTTCTTAAGATCATGGCATGATTTGTTGCTTTTTGAGATCTTTTAGCCTACTTCACTTTATCAGACAGGTTCTATTAAGTGATTTCTTGATTCGACAGGTCTGGCATTAATCAAACCTGGGTGTGGCTAGTGACACTGAACTTGGCTTTCATGATTTAACAAGTGTGGCAGTTACTTTCTCACTTAGTTCACATAGAGCCTGGTAGGTATGGATAGCTTTTTCCCCTTAATAAATTAAAACATCATTTAAAAACTGCATTTTGTTTCTACTGGGGTTATTTTTTGTCCAATATTAAAATTGATGACCTGAAACGTTTTAGTGTGACAAATATACAAAAATACATTGCCTGGCCAAAAAAAAAAAGGTCACCACCTGGATTTAACTATGAAACCTTACCTGAATGTAACTAAGGTAAGAGCATCCCATTGGATAATTGGGTCTAGGTTCAGCAATGTTATGCGCCCAAAGAATGAGGTCAGCTGACTACCTGAATATATTGAATGACCAGTTTATTATGCCTCAGTGAAATGGAGAGGCATACGGTAATCAGTAAATGCATCTGTGTGTGGATGTGTGTATCTGTCCACCTCTCTGTTTCAGCTCACCCGGTCAAAATTAAGTGAAACTAAAGGCTTGTATCATTGTATTGCCATATTTTCTCGACTTTTAATTTGCCAGAATTCTGAGATAATGCTTTGTTTTCAAAATAAACACAAATTTAACTCACCTTTAACGTCAATGAAGCCAGGGGAAAAAGTATTGTAATAACTATGCCAGGCCACTAGAGGCAGCAGTGTGACTTTTTTAAAGCGCAACACAGCACTTTTTTTTACAGCACGTGGAGCAGAACTGTTATAAAATAGTGGTTATTGAAAAAATGAAGGCACCAAGGTGCTGATGCCTCGGTGCCAGAGCCTTGGTGGAGGTATGCATTCTCGGATCATCACCAAAATGTTATGGGTTCCTCTCTAGACCAAGGACCACCTCTGGTAAAAATTTCATCCCAATCCATCTAGTAGTTTTGGAGTATTGTTGCAAAAACACTGTGAGACGATAAGACCCTTGGTGGAGGTATGCATAATGGGATCATTACCAAAATGTTATGGGGTCCTCTTTAGCCCAAGGACCACCTCTGGTTAAAATTTCATCCAAATCCATCTAGTAGTTTTGGAGTACACGCATGCGCAGTGAAAATAATCTGCAGTTTACATGCCCCTACTGTCGGCGGCAGCCAAGAGCCACCAACCTGATTTGAACAGCTGCAATCCAAAAACAAAGAAGAGCACGGTGGCAGATGTTTTAAATGGCGGAAGCGATGGAGGTACAAGAATACAATGACAATCAAGATGAACTGGAGCTTTTGCTGTTAAGTAGCAGAGGAAGAAAACAGATGGGCAAAAAGACGGACATTTGTTCGCCCACTATTGACGGATTGCTGAGTACTTTCCTCTGGTGGGAGTTTCTAGGCGCGTATGAAGTACCATTCCATTGACGGTAAAGGTGAGCTATTCTTGTGTTTATTTAAAAAACAAAGCATTATTTTGAAATTCTGGCAAATTAAAAGTCGAGAAAATATGGTGATACAATGATACAAGCCTTTAGTTCCAATCAATTTTGATCAGGCGAGCTGAAACAGAGAGGCGGACAGACAGACAGACGGACAGATACACACACAGAGCCACAAACAGACGCACTGACTGATTACCATATGACTCATTTTCACTGAGGCATAAGGAAATCACCAAGGTGCTGATGCCTCAGTGCCAGAGCCTTGGTGGAGGTATGCATTCTCAGATCATCACCAAAATTTTATGGGTTCCTCTTTAGCCCGAGAACCACCTGTTGTTAAAATTTCTCCAATTCCATCTAGTAGTTTTGGAGAATTCTTGCTAACACACTGTGAGAAGATAAGAGCCTTGGTGGAGGTATATATTCCGGATCATCACCAAAATGTTATGGGTTCCTCTCTACCCCAAGAATCACCTCTGGTAAAAATTTCATCCAAATCCATCCAGTAGTTTTGGAGTACACGCATGCGCAATGAAAATAATCTGCAGTTCACATGCCCGTACTGTTGGCGGCAGCCAAGAGCCACCAAAATGATTTGAACAGCTGCAATCCAAACAAAAGAAGAGCACAGTGGCAGATGTTTTAAATGGCGGAAGCGATGGAGGTATGTGAATACAATGACAATCAAGACGGACAGGAGCTGTTGCCGTTTAGTGGCAGAGGAAGAAAACAGATTGGCAAAAAGATGGACATTTGTTCACCCAGTATTGGCAGATTGCTCAGTACTGCCCTGTGGCGGGAGTTTCTGGTCGCATGCACAGTTCACTGTGACCATTTGTGGGTGAGGAATGTTAGGACTTGTTGTTTTTAGCGAGTTTTTAACGAGTTTTACCTCGTTCTTCCTCTGCAAAACTAAACAGCAAAACCAGTGTGAAAACAATCGATGTGATGAATGGAACAAATGTACAAGAAAAGTCAATTTTACAAGAGGAATTACAAATTTGAGGAGAATGGTTTCAAATTTAGATAAATTTACAGAGAAAAGTAGAAAACTATAAGAAAATTGTTATAAATTTTTGGAGAAAAACCTCAAAACTGAAGTCATTACTCAAGTTTTAAGTGGGTGCTCTTTGTACCCTTAACTAGAAATTTTTGGTTGTCTCCTTTAATTTACATGGCACTTGATATTTTCTAACCTGTTTGTATATCACCATAGACAGAGAGAGAACCTGAATTAGACAGAGCTCAGAGAGGGCAAGATTAGACGAGAGGAGCCAAGGAGAGGAAAGTGTTCAGGCAGAGGGTCCAGGAGAGGTGAGAGCAGAGGAAGGAGAGAAGGATGACACCAGTAAAAAGTCCAAATACAGGACGTCTGGGTGGGACCCCAAATTGCCCAATATTCCAACATTCAAGTCTTGGTTGGCCTCGACAACATAATCGATAGAACGGACTCCGGTGTTGTTAACTAGAATGACAGTAGCTTTGTAGCTCACAGTTGCTCTGGTTTGTTGTTTTAATTTTACGGCTATGCCTTTGCGTTGTGTCGCAGGCTTAAATAAACAGCAGGCGTGAAAGACCACATCACACGCTTCAGCTCCAACTGTCATAAGCCTCCTGTGCGCTCCTCGTGTGCTTTTATGCAGGAGGAGCGCACGAGGAAGGGAAGGATTAATGGATTTATGCGCAGCTTTGACCTACTTTCTCTGATCGCACGCCAGTCCGGGCACGTCCCCTCTTTCATTATCACCAGCTGATTCTCTTCCCACTGATCATGTTTCCCGGTCCTCGCACAGGTGCTTCTCATCACACCATCACCAGCAGTGCGTGTACTTTGCGGCTGTTTGCCAGTCGTCTGTGCTGTTTGTCTGCCAGTATTTTCAGCACTCTCACGATGTATTAGTCACTCCATGTTTGCTGTGGTTCTCGTGCGTCCTTGAAGCGATGTCGGCCCTGCGTAAGAGCACATGGAGGGTCATGATGAATGGATTTACATGCAGGATTCACCACAACACATGTATTGAACATAAGAATGATGACAACAGTTCCCAAAAAGGTGATGACTTACAAAAATAAACAGAAACACTTACAGTTGGAGTTTGGGGTTGATATCGCCCAGCGAACGCATGGAGAGGAGACGTGTTAACGACGGTTGCGCCCCAGGGCCGACATCGCTTCAAGGAGTGCAACAGAACCACGGCTGTGTGGAGTGGCTAACACGTCGTGATAGTGTTGGCAATATTGACTGGCTGACAACACGACAGATGACGCACACAAACCATGAACAGCTGACTGTCAAAGAGAGAGGGCGCGTGTGTTCGGACCAGCGAATCTTGGACAGTGCCCACCTGAAAGTGGCTCAAAATGCACATAAAACACATGTGTAAAACAAAAACAACAAAAACTCAAAATATAATCCATAATAAACCCAATGCCTGAGCCACAGAGAATACACTGCTATGATTTTGTTGAAAAATCGGGTTTAAATAAATTATATTATGAACACATAATTTGTTGCAATATCTGTAACAAACCCCCTCATGGATCGTCACCTTATCGTGGTGGGGGGGTTTGCATGCCCCAGTGATCCCAGGAGCTATGTTGTCCGGGGCAATTTGCCTCTGATAGGGTCACCCAAGACAAGCTGGTCCTGGGTGAAGGGCCAGACTAAGAACGATCCAACAGACTCTCATGATAAATTCTATATTGTGGCAACCCCCACAACAGACTGGGACAGACAGCTCGCTACTTCTGGTTTTTTCCGCTGCATGCTGTGATGTAATCTGCCATTCATGCATTGTTTCACTGCTGTGATGCTAATGTGCCATTCAGGCATTGTGTTCATGCATCCTGTCCTGTCTGTGCCTCGCATATGCTAATGCCAATATCGACTGCTGTGAATGTCTTTGATGTATTGTCTGAGTTGGGTATATATGCTGCACTGTTCTGTAAATCTCTCTCTCATTCACTCATTCTTCAGCTGCTGCTGCAGACACACACTTTGTGTCTCCTCTCTGAGAGCCTGAGGAATCCCGCTTCAGCCTGCTCACACTATGGGCTGGAGCGGAGTTCCTATGAAGGCGGTATGATTTAATAAACCTGCTTAAAACCTCTCATCGCAGCCTTTATTTTATCATCTGCTTCAATATCAAGGATTCAGTGTACCCCGCCCGGTATGGGGTTACCGGGGCCCCACCCTGGAGCCAGGCCTGGGGGAGGGGCTCGAAGGCTAGCATCTGGTGGCCGGGTTTCCACCCATGGGACCCGGCCAGGCTCAGCCCGAAGGAGTTACATGGGTCTGCCCTCCAGTGGGCTCACCACCTGCAGGAGGGATCATGGGGGTCCGGTGCTATGTAGATTAGGTGGCGGTCAAAGGCGGAGACCTTGGCGGACTGATCCCAAGCTTTCTAAACTGGCTTTTGGTACGTGGAATGTCACCTCTCTGGTGGGCAAGGAGCCTGAGCTGGTGTACAAGGTTGAGTGTTACCGGCTAGATATAGACGGCCTCACCTCAACACACAGGTCCGGTTCCGGAACCAGTCTCCTGGAGAGGGGCTGGAGCTTGGCCTACTCTGGAGTTGCCCCGGGCGAGAGGCGATGAGCAGGGGTGGGTATTCTTGTATCCCCCCACCTTGCTGCCTCTATATTGGAGTTTTTCGCGGTGGACGAAAGGGTTGCTTCCCTGCGCCTTCGGGTTGGGAATTGGGTCCGGACCATCATTTGTGCCTATACACCAAATGATGTTTCAGAGTACCCACCCTTTTTGGAGTCTGTGACTGGGGTGCTGGAGGGTGCTCCTCTTGGAGACTCCATTGTCCTACTGGGGGACTTCAATGCGCACGTGGGCAACGACAGTGAAACCTGGAGGGGGGTGATTGGGAGGAACGGCCTGCCCGATCTGAACCCGAGTGGTGTTCAGTTATTGGACTTCTGTGCTAACCACAGTTTGTCCATAACGAACACCATGTTCAAGCATAAGGGTGTCCATATGTGCACCTGGCACCAGGACACCCTAGGTCACAGGTCGATGATAGATTTTGTTATCGTGTCACCAGACCTGCGACCATATGTCTTGGACACCCGGGTAAAGAGAGGTGCAGAGCTGTCAACTGATCACCACCTGGTGGTGAGTTGGATCTGATGGCAGGGGAGGAAGCCATTCAGACCTGGTAGACCTAAACGTATAGTGAGGGTGTGCTGGGAACATCTGGCTGAGGCCCCTGTCCGGGAGGTCTTCAACTCCCACCTCCGGAAGAACTTCAACCACATTCCGAGGGAGTCTGGAGACATGGAGTCTGAATGGGCCATGTTCTCCACCTCTGTTGTTGAAGCGGCGGCCCAGAGCTGTGGCCGCAAGGTGGTCGGTGCATCTCGTGGTGGCAACCCCCGAACCAAGTGGTGGACACCAGTGGTGAGGGGGGCCATTAAGCTGAAGAAGGAGTCCTATCAAGCTTGGTTAGCTTGTGGGACTCCCGAAGCAGCTGAGGTGTACCAGCAGGCCAAGCGGAGTGCAGCTCGGGTGGTTGCTGAAGCAAAAATCCGGGTATGGGAGGAATTCGGTGAGGCCATGGAACAAGACTTTCGGTCAGCCTCAAAGAGATTCTGGCAAACTGTCCGGCGGCTCAGGAGGGGAAAGCAGCTCCCTGTCCACACTGTGTATGGTGCGGATGGGACACTGTTGACTTCGACTGGGGATATCATCGGGCGGTGGAAGGAATACTTCAAGGATCTCCTCAATCCCACTGATACGCCTTCCACAGACAAAGCAGGGTTTGGGGACGAGGGGGATGACTCGCCTATCACAGGGGCTGAGGTCGCCAAGGTGGTTAAAAATCTCCTTGGTGGCCGGGCCCTGGGGGTAGACGAGATTCGCCCTGAGTACCTCAAGGCCCTGGACGTTGTAGGGCTGTCATGGTTGACACGCCTCTGCAACATTGCGTGGAGGTTGGGGGCAGTGCCTTTGGCATGGCAAACCGTGGTGGTGGTTCCTCTTTTCAAAAAAGGGGACCGGAGGGTGTGCTCCAACTTTAGAGGGATCACACTCCTCAGCCTCCCTGGGAAGGTCTATGCCAAGGTACTGGAGAGGAGAGTCCAGCCGTTGGTCGAACCTCTGATTCAGGAGGAGCAATGTGGTTTTCATCCTGGCCATGGCACATCGGACCAGCTCTTTACCCTCTCGAGAATTCTTGAGGGTTTGTGGGAGTTTGCCCAACCAGTTTACATGTGTTTTGTGGACTTGGAGAAAGCATTTGACCGCGTCCCTCGTGGTTTTTTGTGGGGGGTGCTTCGGGAGTATGGGGTATCAGGCTTGTTGTTATAAGCTATTCGGTCTCTGTACGACCGTTGTGAGAGTTTGGTTCGTATTGCCAACACTCGGTCTGAGTCATTCCCAGTGAGAGTTGGACTCCGCCAGGGCTGCCCTTTGTCACCGATCCTGTTCATAATTTTTATGGACAGGATTTCTAGGCGCAGCCAGGGAATGGAGGGTGTCATGCTTGGTGACCACAGGATCTCATCTCTGTTGTTTGCAGATGATGTTGTCCTGTTGGCTTCATCCAGCAATGACCTACAGCTCTTGCTGGGACGGTTTGCCGCTGAGTGTGAAGCGGCTGGGATGAAAATCAGCACCTCCAAGTCCGAGTCCATGGTCCTCAGCCGGAAAAAGGTGGATTGTCCTCTCTTGGTTGGGGACAGGCTCCTGCCCCAAGTGGAGGAGTTTAAGTATCTTGGGGTCTTGCTCACGAGTGAGGGGAAAATGGAGCGAGAGATTGACAGACGGATTGGAGCAGCTTCTGCAGTGATGCGGATGTTGTACCGGTCTGTTGTGGTGAAGAGGGAGCTTAGTTCTAAGGCAAAACTGTCGATTTACCAGTCAATCTACGTTCCTACTCTCACCTATGGTCACGAGCTTTGGGTAATGACCGAAAGAACAAGATCGCGGATACAAGCGGCTGAAATGAGCTTTCCCCGTAGGATTGCTGGACTCACCCTCAGAGATAGGGTGAGGAGCTCAGTCATCCGGGAGAGGCTCAGAGTAGAACCGCTGCTCCTCCACATTGAAAGGAGTCAGTTGAGGTGGTATGGGCATCTGATTAGGATGCCTCCTGGACGCCTCCCACTTGAGGTGTTTCAGACACGTCCCACTGGGAGGAGACCCCGGGGCAGACCCAGGACTCGGTGGAGAGACTATGTCTCCCAGCTGGTCTGGGAACGCCTTGGTATCCTCTCTGAAGAGCTGGAGCAGGTGGCTGGGGAGAGGGAAGTCTGGGCTTCTCTGCTTGAACTGCTGCCTCCGCGACCCGGATCTCCGGAAAAGCGGTAGAAGATGGATGGATGGATGAATCTGTAACAAAACATTAACACTCAGTGTTCCCCTGCCATGTGTTTGTCGCTGCTGCTGTGGTAGGCATGTGTGCCTCTCCATCGTCACTCTCTGAGTCTGACTTGCTAGGCACAATGCCCGCTTGGCACGGCTCAGACCTATACGGTCTGAAGCCCCCAGATTCTTCATTGTCATCCAATTCTTCGGAACTATAATCGTCTGAAGATTGGACAACACAAACCAATTCCAGACTACATGTGCTGGAACCATCGTCGATGTTTTCAGCAGCTTCCATCCTGTGTGTACAATGGGCAGCCAAGCGCTGTGTTCTGTTGATGACGTGACTACATGGCAGCGGGGTTTTCCAGCCACTGACGTAATTGGTGATGTGGCACTCATGAAAACATCAGATATTCATGTGAAAAAAAGCCTGTTTGACTTAGAACTGCACAGACCAACCTATTTTGTCATATTGTATTATGTGTTGAAAAATTAGAGGAAGTCAAAAATGTGTCATCAGCACTTTAAGCCAGAGGAAACACTGCAGAGAGACAATGGTAGTGGCAAGCTACTATTGTAGCCACAGCTGCCCTGGGGCAGGCTGACGGAAATGTGGCTGCCAATCCGTGCCAACGGCCTCTCTGGCCACCACCGGACATTTATACCCAGTGTTATGGACACTGGAGGCAAGGTAGGTAAAGTGTCTTGCTCAGGGACACAACAGCAGGATATCTGGGGAGAGCGGGATTCAAACCGCCAACCATCCAGTTATTGGATGACCTGCTCTACCTCCTGAGCCACTGCAGTTCCATCATCAATACAAGATCTTGGCGAAAAGTTAATCCAACTCTAGATGGAAATACAATTAATGCTGTGACATTGCAGAGGCTTATCAAAACGATGCAACAGCAAATGCATGCCGTAATCAAAGCTAAAGGCAGTCCAACAAAATATTAGTGTGACCTTTTTTTTTTGGCCAGGCAGTGTATAAGAAATCAGGATGGGGTAAATACTTTTTCCACAGCACTGTATAGTATTTTGATAAGAATTATTCCTTGAATTAATCAAGCAACTAATCTCTAATTGAGCACTGTGTGAGGCTATATTTAGATCTAAATGTAATCATCATCAGCCTTTAAAAATTAAACAGACCTTCTCTTTCTAATAAAATCATAAAATTTGCATCTCTGAATATTGATTATTATACAGCCAAATTAATGAATTTGAACAGGTTGCCCTTGGGTCCAGAAATTTATGTTGACTGTTTTGTTTTTAAACAGTCTCTTTGAACCAACACTTAAGTGCACAGCTGGGAAAACACTTAGTTGCTCCTTTGAATACTTTACAAAGGAGTGATAGAGTCCCTCCAAGATTTGTCAATAATCCTGGTGAATATAAATGTTGGTGTAACTGACAGAGAAAATACTCCCTCGGCCACTGGAGATTATTGGTAGAACCCCCACTGTTAATCTTCCTGCTGAATGCCCAGGACTGTAGTAGTCACTTTGCCATGTGTTGAGAGTCGGAGCAATTCTGTCTCCGCTCACCGGTGGTCCACGGTTACAAATCACATCATCAATTGTCTGAGCACCTACAGTCACCTCTTCTCCAGCAGATTGATGGTGAAATGGAGGAAAAATCAATGGCTTCTGCTCGTCAGAAGGAGCCAGCTCTGTCATGTTTTGGAGTTTGATGTTACCCTCTCTTACTTTCCCTTGACTATGGGAAATTGAAAGCTCAGTTTGAACAAACTGACACACCTGGAGTCTCTCGATGTGATATAATGACTGATTTCAATCTACTGCCTTGCCCGTGAGGTATCAGTTGTGCCTTTTAAAAACACTTCTGAACCACTGAAGAAGATTACAGTGATCAGGTTGAGTTGGGTGAGTTTTTAGTAAATGATTGTTGGTCTTCAAACTGAAAGCTTCTGTGTAGGTGACCCTGTGAGTAACAGCAGTCAGTTCTCTTGCTAGCCCCCCCAAGGAGTCCCCCTCCATCACTTCATCCTTATCATCACTATGACACACTGCTACTGTGAAGCACGCTTTCCATTCACTGCCCTCTGTGAAATGAGAAAGCATCACTGAGCTTTTTTCACTCTGACACATATTCCACCTCTAATGGGAAATTCAAATACCACATATCAGCTGAATGCAATATTCACTTAGCGAGAGATAACACTCTGCCTGATGTGTCTCATGTATCCGGTTCAGAATAGGCACGGCTCTTTCTGACACCACATCTGACTGTGAAGCTTGGTGTGTAAATTCTGTCTGGCACACGTGTGGAGCCTGTTCGCTCACTCTGTGCTTTATTGGTGCATGTGTTGGTCCTCTTGTATCCCCTGGTGTATTTGAGGGAGAGCAGATTCCAAGGCATCTGTGCTTGTCCTGCTGCTCCTCTCGTGTTTTAACACCAATGCCATCCCTTTTCATTTCTACTGGCATTCTAATCAGAGCGTTATGAGCTTCAGCGGGTGAAGTACGCAGAAAGTTGTGTTTCCTGACAGCCAATAAAAACCTTATAATCTCCTTGATTCAAGCGGCCCATCTTAAAAAAATACTAACTAGTGCTATCACTCAGACCACCTCCTCCCCTTTTTCTTTAATACCCTTTTTTATTTAATATATAGCCCATGAAAAATGAGAGACTCCCGCTTTGCCGTGTAGATATTTTGTTGCTGATGATGCGAGACGAATTTCCATCACAGCTTTGTTTCCAGCGGGTGAGCGGATAATCTTTTACAGTGCAGAGAGGGAGGGCACTGTTCCCATCAATCTCCAGGGCTTATAGCTGCTGCATGGTTACGTTACCAGACCAAGACACCTCCACGGCACTGCAGCAGTGGCCCACTAAAGGGTCAGAAGCCACTCTGGGAGGTGGCAACACTGGAAACTCACTTAAAGAGCAACAACCTTCCAAACTCTCCTTAACCCACCAACAATGCTTCAATGCTGTTCCATTATTTCTGCCATTGTCATGTCATTTTTCTAACAAGACCATCACAACAGAGAGAGCAGCAGAGCTTTCCTGTTGACAGCCCGATCAAACTGCAGCATGAACCTCAGCCGTTTGTAGACACAAAACTGCTCCGAAGGATTCACCCCTCTGTGTTTCTAAACCGCACACTGTGTGTTGCAGAGCAAAAGGGCTCAGTTTTAGCTGTGGCATCCTGCCCAGGCAGCCTCTTGAGAGGAGGCCCCGGCGGCCCTGTGCTGGTGTAGTCGCTGGCAGGCCTGCTGCATGCTGCTCTCCGCACACCACTGCCCTGGCAATTGCCTGATTCACCGCCTCTTCCAAGGAGACGCCGCCACTTTGATTGACAATAATGGGAAGTGGCAGAATCAATGGCAGACAAGAGAGGGGTGTGCGAGAAATTCTCTTGGAGCTTCTAGTCACAGACCAGAGGCTCTGGCACCAGTCACCTGTCATCCCTGCAGCACCAGGATTAGGGCCTGTGACAGCAGGAGCAGCCCGAGAGAAAGATGCTGTGGTCATCATCGCCACTGACAGCCAGGAAATGGTCCCCCTCTTTCACATTTAGACTACATATATGTTTCATTAACTGGCTGGGCTCAACCACTACACTGCTCCATGGAAACGTAAAGTGCTGCACTTCTAAAAATCTGCATCTTTTTACACACACACACACACAAAATCCCACTTGGGTCAAGCTAAAATTACTAAACACATGATACACTGTAGAATAATGTGGAAGAAATTACCTCTAATGAAGAGACAGCTTTCTAAAAGTATCTGCTTTCAGAGATTAAAATAGCTGTTCACCTTGTGCCTGTACCATGTGCATCCGGCGTGAGCGTCTGTGTGCGTGTGTGTATTACAGCAGCGAATGGAGGGCAGGTGTCGTGACAAAAGGGCCACTCCATTCTCTAATTGATCAGCAAAAGATGCGCATGTAGAAGACGTTAAAGCAAAATGAAGTCATAACAGTGGATTGAGACATTTATTAAGTCAGACGAAAGGCCCTCAGAAACGTTGAGATTGTTTATTGATTTTTGTGTTTTGGCTGGCTGCGCAGGAGTAATCGCTCGTGCTGCTGCCATCGAGGCTTCGGGGATCGAGTTCGGCCAAATATTGGGGTGGAGGCACTGACTTCTTCCTAAAAGAGGCAACTTTAACCAGCAGAACACAGAGTCGTCATTACGACTGCCATTGTTCTATCATTTATATAAAGGTCCTGACCTGATATGCTTGACAGTCTATTAACTGAGAATGGCAGCTGCTATCACAACACAGATATGTTGGTTGATGATAAAAATGGTGAATTCATTGTAGCTGACTGATGGCGTAGTTTTCCCATATAAGGAGTACGAGGGGCGGCTGAAAAGTTCATAGTGGTCAAATTTGACCAAATGTGGTTTATTTTTCAACATAGCCTCCCCTTCGGTCCACACACTTCTTCCATAGGTGTTGTAGCGCTTGGATCCCTGCGGTTGACAAATAAACCACATTTGGTCACATTTGACCACTATGAACTTTTCAGCCCCTCTTGTACATACAAAGCTTTTGATGACCAGCATTTTTCTATTTATTTTTTTCTTGGATAAACTGATTGTAAATAATTATTTACAGCATGTGTGTGTGTGACTCCGTGTGAAAACAAACCTAAGTGTGTTGTTTTAATTCTATCATTAATATTTCATTGGAATAAATGCAATAGAATTAAAATGTGACATTTTGTATTTTTTTTTTAATTTAACTTTTATTTATACAGGGTAGTTCCACTGAGAGGCAACCTCTCTTTTTCAAGGACGCCCTGTTCACACTCACACAGTTACACCTTCACTCCAGGAAGCTGCCCAGTACAACCACAGACTGACCTGTGGCTACTTACCTGACCCAACATTTTTAACAGTCACATAAGGTGTTTTCAGTACTTTTATTATTTATTTTAAAATCTTTGCTCAAATATACTATGCACATAATTAATCAAACTATTACAAAGAAAATAGATTAATTATTAATTATTAATTATTGTGAGCTGATGAAATCATATATGATTATTTTGATAAAAACAATTTGGTTAACAGGGTTGAAATTATAGTGTAACAGGGTTGAATAAATTCATGACTTTTAATTGTACATCATGACATAAATGTGAAAAATAAATACTCATAAAAACAGAAATGGTGTTTAATAGTAATTTACTGTTTTTAAGAAGAATTGCTAGAATAAGTCAGGATGATAAAACAAACCTTTGAGGGACAAGGACCTGTACTTATATAGCACTTTTCTAGTCACAAAGACCACTCAAAGCACTTTAACTAACCCTCTATTTTCTGGGCCTGTCAGAGACAGATACCTGGGGACAATTTAGAGTCACTAATCAACGTGCATGTCATTGGATTGTGGGAGGAAACCTGACATCCTTTCAAAGAACAGTGAATGTATTATTTATCAACAACTGAACTGAAATAGAGAAAAATATTTGCTGTTCATATGACCACACAGTAGATGGCAGCTATGCTACCTTAGACTGATTTGAACACCCAGAATTGAATAAAACAAGGAGGAAGAACATGAAGGCAGCTCATTTCAGTATAAACAACTGAATATGATAAGAATGAAAATGAACTTGATAAATCTTTCAAGATAAACTGATATAGTAAATATTATGGTATGCCTACATTTAACATAAAAATAGACTAAAACCCTGGCGATGAAATGAATCCTTCTATTTTTAAAAAAAACACTTATGAACTGATTGCTTCTTGTGTTTCAGTTTTGTCATTTTTTATGGCTAACCAGTGGCCAACCCCACACTTCTCTTTCTCTAAATACTGCTGCATCCTGTCTGGATCAGCATCACACCTGGCATGGTAGCGCCTCTGCCTTTCAGCAACACTTAATGGTGTCTTCGAGCTCTATGTAAATTAAAAATTTCAAAAATATCTATTAACAACTTAAAATGATATGAACATGATTAAAACAAACTTGAGAGCATTTCAGTTAGGGCTCCTGTAGTAACAAAATGAGATAATGGTCATTTATAGTCTTTAAAATAAAGTAAACCCTTTAAAACATGTAGATTATAATAAATAATCAGCACACATTTGAAATTACTACAGGCAGTAAATTATCCCTTCTGAGTAAAGTAAAGGCGATGCAACCCTGTCACTGTAGTACAACCCTGTTACTCTAATTATGGTAACAGGGTTGAAAGTAACAGGGTTAAACATCAGTGCCTGCATAAGCATTTTTTCACAAAAAGAAATATTATTTGTGGAATGTTATGGTTTATGAAAGTAAAGGATAAATGTAGTTATACAGACGTGGACAAAATTGTTGGTACCCCTCTGTTAATGAAAGAAAAACCCACAATGGTCACAGAAATAACTTGAATCTGACAAAGATGGTAATAAATAAAAATTCTATGAAAATTAACCAATGAAAATCAGACAATGCTTTTGAATTGTGGTTCAACAGAATTATTTAAAAAAACAAACTCATGAAACAGGCCTGGACAAAAATGATGGTACCCCTAGAAAAGATTGGAAATAATGTGACCATAGGGACATGTTCAACCAAGATGTGTCCTCTAATTAACATCACAGGTGTCTACAAACTTGTAATCAGTCAGTTGGCCTATTTAAAGGGTGACAAGTAGTCACTGTGCTGTTTTGTGACATGGTGTGTACCACACTAAACATGGACCAGAGGAAGCAAAGGAAAGAGTTGTCTCAGGAGATTAGAAAGACAATTATAGACAAGCATGTTAAAGGTAAAGGCTATAAGACCATCTCCAAGCAGCTTGATGTTCCTGTGACTACAGTTGCACACATTATTCAGAAATTTAAGATCCACGGGACTGTAGCCAACCTCCCTGGACGTGGCCGCAGGAGGAAACTTGATGAAAAATGGAAGAGACGAATAATACGAATGGTAACAAAAGAGCCCAGAACAACCTCTAAACACATTCATGGTGAACTCCAAGGTCAAGGTACATCAGTGTCAGATCACACCATCCGTCGTTGTTTGAGCCAAAGTGGACTTCATGGGAGACGACCAAGGAGGACACCACTGTTGAAAACAAATCATAAAAAAGCCAGACTGGAATTTGCCAAACTGCATGTTGACAAGCCACAAAGCTTCTGGGAGAATGTCCTATGGACAGACGAGACAAAACTGGAACGTTTTGGAAAGGCGCATCAGCTCTATGCTCACAGACGCAAAAATGAAGCATACCAAGAAAAGAACACTGTCCCTACTGTGAAACATGGAGGAGGTTCTGTTATGTTCTGGGGCTGCTTTGCTGCATCTGGCACAGGGTGTCTTGAATCTGTGCAGGGTACAATGAAATCTCAAGACTATCAAGATATTCTAGAGAGAAATGTGCTGCCCGGTGTCAGACAACTTGGTCTCAGTCGCAGGTCATGGGTCTTGCAACAGGATAATGACCCAAAACACACAGTTAAACACTCAAGAATGGCTAAGAGCGAAACATTGGACTATTCTAAAGTGGCCTTCTATGAGCCCTGATCTAAATCCTATTGAATATCTGTGGAAGGAGCTGAAACATGCCGTCTGGAGAAGGCACCCTTCAAACCTAAGACAACTGGAGCAGTTTGCTCATGAGGAGTGGGCCAAAATACCTGCTGAGAGGTGCAGAAGTCTCATTGACAGTTACAGAAATTGTTTGATTGCAGTGATTGCCTCAAAAGGTTGTGCAACAAAATATTAAGTTAAGGGTACCATCATTGTTGTCCAGGCCTGTTTCATGAGTTTGTTTTTTAAAATAATTCTGTTGAACCACAATTCAAAAGCACTGTCTGATTTTCACTGGTTAATTTTCATAGAATTTTTATTTATTACCACTTTTGTCAGATTGAAGTTATTTCTGTGAGCATTGTGGGTTTTTCTTTCATTAACAGAGGGGTACCAACAATTTTGTCCACGTCTGTAAAAGAAACTTAGGAAATAATTTATCTTTTCTTGGTAATATGAGTAACAGGACTGAAATGGATAGAGTGACACATTCACTTTAGTCAGAAAAGATTTGAAAATTACAAAATATATCAAAGAGGACAAACCTTTGGTCTGTCCATACGGTTGTCTATGCTTACGTCACCGATCTCATGAACGCACAGAACCATGTGCCGAGGTATCAAAAACTGATGATTTCAATGCATTTCTATGGCAATGTTAGCTAAATTTAAACAAAGAAAATGTCACACTGGTGTACAACTGGCTCATGTAGCCATCACCATCTTATGAAAGATGGTGATAGCAATCAGAATACAAGTTTTTTAGATTCATATTGGCCAGCAGAGATTACCAAAAGAGGATTTTGGGGGCTGCCTTTTCATGTGAGTTGGCTGAGGGATGATATGACCCCCGTCTCCGTCTGGCCACAAATAGAGATTGCTCCTGCTGCAGGTATGTCCGTTTACCAAACTATGACTCTTATTTATCATTAAAAGTAACTTGCCTACACTTAAAGTTAATGCAAACATGTGAAAAACACCCGAATTTGCATCAGAGGGAGTTAATAGCTAAAATAGCATTAGCATAGAAATGTGTTGGCTCAGTAGAAATATTAATTCCAATTTGAGCTGTTTATCAGCCTCAGAGTAAACATATCAACACTGCAATTAAACTAGTTTAAAAATAAGGCTGACATTCACCTGCTGACAAATGGACCAAAGCTCTGTAGAGCTGAAACAAAGTGTCGGCATTAACAGGGCGAACGAGTATAAATAAAGAGGAGCGTATGGGAGATGGGAGGCTGTTTTTCCTGTGAGCTCCGGTGGATAAATTTTGCAAACCTAAACATGATGGCTTTTTGAGGATTTCCACAGCAGGGACAATTTATTTTCTATTATTGGAGTGTTCCGCCGATGCACAGCCAAGCTGGCGCATTTATTCATCTTTACAAATATCAATAAATATTGTTTCTGGACACTCTGTTGAATCATTCTTCCACATACTGGCTGGTAGATGGTTGGGACACTTTTTGAGATCACAAATTTAAAGTTTTTGATAATATCTGATCCGATCTTGAGGTGAAAGCTCGTCATAATATTGATATGCCGTTTCAATGGTAAACTGCCGGTCTTTCTTACCTCCACGCTTTGCGCGTTCACATGCAAGTACCCAAATGTATAGACAGCCCTATGGTGTTAGCACAGTTTGATGATGTCACTTCCTCTTTGTCATGTCAATCACTGCTTTGCTCTTCCTGTGCTAGGCTAAATAGGTTTTGGTAACAGGATTGAAGACACTGTATGTTGTGGGACACCATATCTGGAGCTTAATTAATATTATTTAAAACAAGGGTGTCCAATCATGTGCCATGGAGGGCCAAGACCCTGCAGGTTATCTTTTCTACCCAGTCTCTTCAGCAGGTGTTTTCACTGATCAGCAATCAGTGGGAAGAAGTTCAGTGAAATCTGCTGTTGAAGACACTGTTAGAGGTAAAGCCTGCAGGGTCTTGGCCCTCCATGGCACATGAGTGGACACCCCTGATTTAAAATATGCTTATCTTAACTAAATCATTTTATCAGTTACAAGATGCAGATATTAACAACACCAAAACAACCAAATTATTAGTTTAACTTATTTTAACAGTCATATTTGATATGCAGTTTGGTTGGCAAGAACCTGGGACAAGAGAAAAATGCTAATCTTAGATTCAAAGATTTTTATTTGTCAGTACTTCTACAGGTACAGGACATACAGGAGAATCGAAATGCTGTTTCTCTCTCTCTCTTGGTAGTGTTTGTAATATACTGTATAAGAAAAGAAGGAGTTAGGATGAAAACAACAACAGCAGTCTATGTACAGTAATGCTACCTGTAGTGCAAATGAAGATTTAAAAAAAAGAAGAAACACAGCAATCCTATGTACAGTAATACTATAATACCCGTAGTGCAAGTTCAATGCGGTGGAGGAGGTGCAAGCAGTGACAGTTTGGAATGCGCATGATCCGTACTGCAATAACAGACAGCAGCAGGTGTGGTATTTGTGCAAATGGCTGTAGTAAGGTGCAAAGACATACAGCAGTAGATGTGGTACTGTTGGTGTGGTGAGTCTTTCTGTGCAAACAGCTGAGGTAAGGTTATTGTCTGGGTGAGTGTGTTACAGTTCGGGGGGGGGGGGTTCAGGGTCCTGATGGCCTTGATAAATATTTTACAACTTTAATAATATTTTGGGACTACTTTTTCAGCAACTTTTAACATGAGGGACATGTTTGCAAACATGTCCCACTTTTTAAGTTAGGTCTCTCCTTAGTTGTCATTAGTGTTACTCTGCCCTCGCCCTTAGTTATTGTTTATCCTTTGTATTATTATCACCTTTATTCTAGCTTGCTCTGCATCTTGTGTTTACTTATTGTGACAGCACCCTCAGTTATTCCTGCTACTCAGTTATTGGTCCTTTTATTGTTGATTGTTCACAGCTGCTCCTCATATTAGATTAGATTAGATTAGATTCAACTTTATTGTCATTACACATGTATGAATACAAGGTAATGAAACACAGTTTAGCATCCAATCAGAAGTGCAAAGGACAGCAGTGCAGTATATATGGTAATTAACAGTATGTGCAATTTAAGCAAATATATGCAAATATATGCAGCAGTGCAGAAAGTTAAGGGTACTGTTATGTGCAAATAATGTACAATAAGTTAGATTCTAATATTCTAATTATTGCCTGCCCTATATGCACACCTCATGCCCTACCATCAGTACGGTGCCCTCGTCATTTGTCATTACCTGCTACGTTCTATCCGTGTTGTCTTCATTTATAAGTTGTGTCTGTCGTGACGGCTGTATTATCTGTTTCAGCCCACGAGCTGTTTTTCCTTTCATTTTGTCATTAAACATGCCGAAATGTCACACAGCGTTTGAGTCCGTCATTAAGCCCCGGAGGGGAAAATATGACAACTTTGTTTACAGTATATCTCAGTATATTACAGAATAAATGTATAATTTAGTATTTTTTTGCATGAATTATTTTCAATTTAATGGGTGGGAAAGAAAATGTCCCGCAGTTCTGGAATGGCCCATCCCACATTGTCTGCCATGCTGTATGTACACTAACTCATTCTGAAAAGTAAATTATTTCATTCATAGATATCACTTTTAGTCATCATTATTAGCACAAATCTTAACGCTTATGTCAACTCACACTACAGAAATGGAAAAAAAAAACAATTTCCCCATTTCATAACAGACCTGCAGTATTACCTTTTATGTAGGTAGGTGTATGTGTGTGTTTTGGTGGTGAGTGTTAGGTAGAGTTCAACCATCCTGGTGACATCAATCTGCCTGTTCTTTATTAGACGAAGCAGTGAGGTGGAACTGACTGCATTGTCCACAGATGGACTGGGGCCTATAGCACACGGGACCCTGGTCAGCCACCCTGACAGTACAATCAATAACCACATGCTCATTATGGGAGCCTTCGCTTACCTGCCCCACAGAGCCTCCCTTTTACATTTCACTCCTCATCCTTTACACTTTTACTTCAAATTTTAGATCTTTAGAGCAATTTTCAGTTTATTGTCTTTTCATCATGTTTGCATACAGATTCTTCCTACAAGTTTTCATCAAAAGCACTAACTAGAAATGGTGAATTGAAACTTCTGCTTCTTCAGTATTCAATAGTCAGTCCAGACACTGGTGGATGACAGCGATCCAGCATGGAGCCTGGGGCCTATAAATGGTAATGCCCTCCACTTGCCTTCCTCATAAAGCATAATAAAAGGAGGTTATAAATCCTACCAATTAGCTGCGTCCATCAGTCGCCTTAATTGGAGTGTCGTGACTGGCTAGGGGATGACCTTGTGTGCAAGAGTGCCAAGACAGACGATGGGGCCAGAGGGGACATCTATGCACATGTGGAGGACTTTGGCCTCTCTAAATCAACTACTGTATATACTATTAGTAAATGGTAGAGCCATATGGTGTTAAAATGTTTAGTCTGACTAGCTTGTTTGGTGATAGTGATGTAAACACAAATTAACTTTATGAAAGCTGACGTCAGTCAAGTTCCTGTGACTACAGAAACAATATGGCTGCTTTAGTGTGATGCCCCAAGACACAGACAAGCCCTTTGATCAGCGAACACAGGTGCTCTCGGTTCAATAGGCTCCACTTATCCTTTCTGTTCGTGTAGCGGTTAAATTCATCCTCTGTTCTCCTGTGGGTCGGCCCATCGCGCATTTCCTTTCACCACCTCAGTCATGCACTCACATTGGCCACTCAAACCTGAGACTCTGCCTTCCGGTCAACCTGTGATCGTTCACTATCCCATGACACTGCTCTCTCTAAGAGGAAATACTGAACCCGTTTGTCTGTGGAAAGTGTGCAGATGCTGAAGTGTCACTGTTATTGTGCGTTATCTCTCTCCTCCTCTCTCTGTGTGCTCTCACCCAGTTCTCCATCTCAGGATTCAGGCAGTAAAGACCAGTTAACCAACCAGCTGACAGGGAATCGTCTTCCTCCGGCTGACTTGAGAGTTGATGACAGTTGTTTCCTTTCTCTCTTACCGTCCAGAGATAATTCAGTCAACAGACTTTGAACTGTAGATAAGGAAGGAAGAGGATGGCCCTATGGATGGAGCAGCTGTGTATGAGGCCAGGGCAACAAAAAGAAAGAGAGGACAGGTTTATAGGAACTGGAGCGGGCCAAGTTAGATAGGACTTGAGAAAAGACGCAACAGGACAAATACTTCTTTTAAGATTAGGCTTAAAACTTTCCTCCATGACAAAGAGACCTCCACTGGATTTAGTCTTTAGTGACTTATTTTGTCACGTGTATTTTTCCTGATTTTTTAAAAAACTTTTTGTTTGTCCCATTTCCAGCCAGGTTCTGCAGGAGAATTTTCAAAATAAAGATTTTCCTCCACACTGTCACAAAGCATTTGCTTGGATGGATTACTTGACTTTTGGGATTTTTTTGGATTCCTTTTATGCTTTTTTAAAATCACCTTGATATTACTGTTATGATTTGGCATTATAAGATAAGATAATCCTTTATTAGTCCCCCAGTGGGGTTTATGGTATTACAGCAGCAGAGGGATAGTAGCAATCACTGTAATAATAAATAATTAAATAGAGCAAAAACAGTATGTACACAGCGCAAGAAGTTAGAAAAACTAAGTAAAATAGTTTTTAGAGTTAAAAATAAGTAAAATAGTATTTACAGCACAACTAAGTAGTTAAATTAAATTACTTAGCAATATATACTGTATATATTTATGCTTCAGTACAACATAGGCATATGGTAACAAGTCGATGTGTCTGTGTGTCTGTCTGTTACCAGATTTTCAGCTCACCCTGTCAAAATTAAGTGGAACTAAAGGCTTGTATCATTGTATCGCCATATTTTCTTGACTTTTAATTTGCCAGAATTAAAATTAGAATAAGCAGAAAATCAACTCATGTTCATTTTCAATGGAGCTGGAAAAGTTATTGTAACGACTATGCCAGGCCAGTAGAGGTGGCAGTGTGACTTTTTTATAGCCCCACGGACCACTTCTTGTCAACAGTTGATTTTGTGCTGAACTTTTAAAATAGCGGTTGTTACTGAAAACTAAACACATATTCAGCAACAACACCATTTATTCATCTCATTGTTTGCTTTCAGACTTGTTTCGCTGATTAGGTTTGAAGAGGAAGGACAACATATTTGTCAGATGTGAGGTCCTAAGGCAGACTGAACATGCATTGGATCCTCTGCAGTTTGCCTATAGGCCTCACAGAGGTGTGGAGGATGCCACTGTCACTCTGTTTAACATGCTTTTTAAACATCTGGATTTTAATGGGACACACGCCAGGCTTTTATTTGTGGACTTTTCTTCTGCCTTTAATACAATCCAACCTCATATTTTAGTTGAAAGGCTCCTGCAACAATTTGATTTGAGCAATAATCTGGTGGGTTGGATTCTGGATTTCTTAACCAACAGGACGCAGAGAGTAAGGGTCAATGGCACATTGTCTGACCTAAAGTGCTCTTCTACTGGCTCTCCTCAGGGGTGTGTGTTGTCACCACTACTCTTCATCCTGTACACAAACATGTGTCGGAGCAGACATGACAACAGACACATTATAAAGTATGCTGATGACTCAGTCATTGTCAGTCTCCTCCAGGATGGTGAGAGTGGCCACGGCCCAGTAGTTGATGACTTTGTTCACTGGTGTGAGGATTCCTACCTGCAGCTGAATACAACAAAAACGAAAGATATGATTATTGACTTTAGGAGGAAAACTCCCAGGCACAAAGTCACCATACTAAAAGGCCAGACCACCGAATGTGTACAATCGTACAAATATCTTGGGACGATTATTGATAGTAAATTAAACTTTGAAGTGAACTGTGAAAGGGTGTGCAAAAAGGGTCAGCAAAATTTGCATTGTTTGAGGAAACTTGCACGCTTCCAAATTGACCGAACCATAATGACTATGTTTTATCGGGCTTTTATTGAATCTGTTTTATCCTTTTCTTTAATGTCATGGTTTGGTCAGATAAAACTGAAACAGAGGAAATCCTTGGATCAGGTAGTTAGATGGTCCAGTCGTTTGCTTGGTGAGTCACAGCTGAGCCTGACATCCCTGTACACCAGACAAATACAGAGGATGGCTGACTTGATTTTAAATGATGACTCCCACCCTTTGCACTGCAACTTTCAGCTTCTTCCCTCCAGACGGAGGTTTGCTGTCCCAAAAAGCAAAACCCAGCGCTACAAAAACAGCTTTGTCCCTGCTGCTGTCAAAGAGTTTAACAAGCTATAAAAATTATATTGTACATATTTTATATTTACCTATTTTGTAAGATGTGTGCCTGTGTTTGTGTCTATGTTGAATGTAATTAGTGGCTTGTAAATATGGATGTCACCAGACTGCAAAACAAATCTACCTACGGGTACAAATAAAGTAACCTGAACCTGAATATTTTCTTCCCGTAGTTTTCAGTTCATCTGTTAAAACTACAAGACCCACATTTCTCAAATCGCAATGTGCCAATCAGCACATCTGCCTCATCAAGGAACAAACCACCATGGCCGGCATCTGAGTGAAGGAAAAAAACTGTTTAAAAGTACGTTTTGTGCTTAAATTATGCAGTGATTTCAACATTAAAACACTATTGACTCCTAAAACTGCAACATTTGATTTTTAAAGCTTATGTTATGTGACATTACTTTTTCCAATGTGTGAATTTTTTTTCCGTACTGGCAGCTGGTTGATTACATTAATTTAACATGTTAAGTTAAATTGTTTTCTAAAGTTCAGCCGATTTTTAAATTCTTAATAGGGACAGGATTAGAAATGAGTATATCACAGGGACAGCTCAGGTTGAGCGGTTTGGAGACAAAGTAAAGCTGGGTTCACACTATACTATTTGGACCGATTTTTACAGATGTTTTGAAAAATCAGATAAATCAATCCAAACGTCGGTGAAATTACGTTCGTGAGCAGGTTTTTTTTAATCCAGTGCACATCAACTTTTACAAACTTTGACAAACTTTTACGAACTTTTGCTAGCATTTGCCAGCGTTGCATTCAGAGTTGGCAAACTTTTGCCAACTTAGGCTAGCGTATGTGTAGCTCTTGCCAACTTAGGTTAACTTAAGCAAATGAATACTCAGCGCATGTCAGCTGACATCAGCGTCAGGCAATGCTCATATAAAGATCAGCATTTGTGGAGGCTTCCTGCCATTCTGGACCTGCTTTTTTGGGTGGATTCACACTACAATGTTCGGACCAACTTTTACTGACGTTTGGGCAAATGTCTGGCTCTGCTGGCAAAAGTTGATAAAAGTTAATGATGGTTGGTGTTTGTTGGCAAACGCTGGCAAAAGTTGTATTCCTTGAAAATTTCTAGCATGTTGACAAAGTTCTGCTGAGTTTGTAAAAGCTCCTGAGTGCTGGGCTAAGTTATGCAGAGTTCGCCTAAGTCTGCCTAAGTTAAGCTCCGTTGGTAAATGTTGACTGCAATGCCAGTGGAAGCAGATGTTTCTAGACTGAAACTCACTTCAGACATGCACGGACAAAAGAGAAATATAGAGAGAAGGGGGAATTTAAAAAAAGAAAAAAATATATATACTGTATATAGCTCAAGTAGGTTCATTTTGTCTTCTTTTAATTATTTACCTTTTGTTCTTATTAAAGACAAAAATAGAAAAATTTTGATGAAGGCTGCAGTGAACAGTCGAAACATGTAAAGAAGGTAAAAACATCTTTCTATTTTTGTCTTTAATAAGAACAAAAGGTAAATATATAAATATATATAATCTCTCAAAAATGTGATTCAAGATTCAAAGGCTTTATTATAATGTGCACAGTTAAGAAATGCTACATTTCCTGAGCAATGAAATTTTTACTTTGCTCTCCGAACGAATGCTAAGGTAATAGGTACAGAAACAACAATTCTAATAAGGTCATGATCCACTAACACAGTAACTCAATCCTAATACTAATGGATGCTAATAACACACACACCAACACACAGTTAGGACTCCTTAAGCACACCTTGATACTAAATACTAAAACTAATGAGTACTAATAACACACACTAGGCACTTTGGACAGTTAAAGCAGTTAGACAAGAGGAATGAAACTGAAAATTCACTGGATGACTAAAGTGATAGTGGTATATTGATATCAGAGATGATGTGAACCTGAGATGGCATAAACCTATGTACAGTGTGCAAATGAGCATTGTGCAACGAGCAGTGTATAATTACAAATTAGCACCCAGTGCCAATTTCTGTACCAGTAATACCAGTAGACTGTACATGATGAGAAGCAGCAGAGATGATATGGACATCAGATGGGTGAGACTATATCTGCTGTACAGGTGAGCAGTGTGCAAATTTAGCAGCCGGTGTATGAATTCCTATATGAAAAGCTCTGTTACGGAGTTTTGGGAGTTGTTATCTGTTCAGGAGTCTGATGGCAGTGGGAAAGAAGGAGTTTTTCAGTTTGGTTGTCCTGCATTTCACACTTCTGTACCTCCGGCCTGAGAGTAGAAATGTGAACAATCTGTGCTGGGAGTGGGTGGGGTCCCGGAGGATGGTGTCAGCTCTCCTTTGGACTCTGTGGTGGTAGATGCTCTGCAGAGAGGGGAGTGGAGTCCTGATGATCTTCTCCGCTGTCTTCACCACTCTCTGCAGACATCTGCGGTCCAGGGCAGTGGTGCTGCCGTACCACGCAGTGATGCAGTTGGTCAGGATGCTCTCGATAATGCAGCTGTAGAAATTGTTGAGGATCCTGGAGGACATGCCAAACTTCTTCAGCCTCCTCAGAAAGTACAGTCGCTGTTGAGCTCTCTTAACCAGCTCTGTGGTGTTGTGTGTCCACTTAAGGTCCTCGCTGATGTGGATGCCCAGGTAATTAAAGCTGCTTACCCTCTCTACCTCAAGCTTCCGAATGAACAGCGGCCAATGGGGTCTCCTCCTCCCTTTCCTCGTGTCCACTATGATCTCCTTTGTCTTGTCTGTGTTGAGGGTGAGGTTGTTGTCCTCACACTATGACACCAGGTTGGCCACCTCCCTCCTGTGGGATGCTTCATCATCACCAGTGATGCGTCTTATCACTGCTGTGTCATCCACAAACTTTAGGATGATATTGTCCTTGTGGGAGGCAACACAGTCATGAGTGAAGAGACTGTAGAGGATGGGGCTGAGAACACAACCCTGTGGGACACCTGTGTTTGTGATGATGGTGGCTGAGGTCCTGTTACCCATCCTGACAGACTGGGGCCTGCCAGTTAGAAAGTCCAGTAGCCAGTTGCAGAGTGTGGGGTGCAGGCCAAGTGAAGACAGTTTGTCAGTGAGTTTGTGGGGGATGACCGTGTTGAAGGTGGAGCTGTAGTCGACAAAGAGCATCCTAATGTAGGAGTCTTTATCTTCCAGGTGGGAGAGAGAATAATGGAGTGCTGCAGCGATGGCATCTGAGGTGGATCTGTTGGGCTGGTAGGTGTACTGCAGGGGGTCCAGGGTGCCTGGTATGCTTTCCTGAATGAGGGGCAGCACCACTCTCTCGAAGCACTTCATGATGATTGGAGTGAGTGCTACTGGTCTGTAATCATTCAGACAGGTTGGTGGGCTCCTTTTGGGGAGGGGGATGATGGTTGTCATTTTGAGGCAGGAGGGGACTATATTCTGGTTGAGGGAGAGGTTGAAGATTGCTGTGAGAACGTTGGTCAACTCGGCAGTGCATGCTCTGAGGGCCCTCCCAGGTATGTTGTCTGGTCCTGCTGCCTTGCGGGGGTTGATATTCCTCAGTGCCCAAAAGGAAAAGAAAAGTGACAGCCTAAAAGGAAAAAAAATCTCCTCATTGAGAAATTTACTGTTCTTAATTTTCTGCTCCGTGTGTAATCATTCTCCAGGATTAATTGGTTCAGCTTCTATTGTGGGGAGTCAAACAGCGCTGATGTGGTGTCAAAAAGTAAATGAAATTTAACAGGATTTTATGTTATTTTAATGGAGACAGTTGTAAGAGTCAAAATATAATTGCCCGTCATTTTATTTATATGATGATACACTAAGTAGTTTTTTTTTAGTCCACCCACATTCACTTTTTAATTGCGGACTTAGTGTTGGAGTCTATAGGCATTATTATATTATTTTTTAGAGGAATAAATGAATGACTGAACAAGGGAAAATGGTATACAGAAGTAACTACATAGGAATATAAAACAAAAATAAATATTGAAACATATGCTCAAGGGAAATGTGTTTACCCCAAAAGCAGGCCCAGAATGGCAGGAAGCCTCCACAAATACTAATCTTTATATGAGCGTCGCCTGGCGCTGATGTCAGCTGACCTGCGCTGAGTATTTCTCTGGTTTTTCAAAACGTCTGTAAAAAGTCGGTCCAAACACTATAGAGTGAACCCAGCTTTAGCTTAGGCTGACTTAGGTAAACTCTACATAACTTAGCCCAGCCCTCAAGAACTTTTACAGACTGAGCACAACTTTCACCAACGTCTATTTCCAAACCAAATTTTCAGCAGGCTGAAAATTTCAAACACAGCTTTCGGCAACATTTGCCAACAAACACCAACTATCATTAACTTTTGCCAGCAGAGCCAGATGTTTGCCAAAATGTCAGTGAAAGTCAGTCCAAACGTTGTAGTGTGAATCCACCTTAAGAGAGATGAGGCTGAGATGGTTTGGACATGTGCAGAGAAGGGATAGTGGACATACTGGACAAAGGATGTTTAAGATGGAGCTGCCAGGCTGAAGGAAAAGAGGAAGACCAGAGAAAAGATTCATGGATGTAGTGAAGGAGGACATGGAGAGGGTTGGTGTAACAAAGGAAGATCCAAAAAAAAAATTAAAATTAAAAAATTAAAAAAGATAAAGAAAGATGCAAGGGATAGGGTAAGATGGAGGTAGATGATCCGTTGTGGCGACCTCTAAAGGGAGCAGTCAAAAGAAGAAGACAATAATATAAAAACACCACGGTGTGACGTGCTTCATTCACTCACTTTAAAATAACTTTTACAGTCCTGTAGAGAACTCAGTTACAGTATTACTAAAGTCATTCCTGATGATAGAAATAATAAACCCACTTGAGGGTTTTTTTTTAGGAAACCAAGCAATTTCTTAAGCTGAGGAGGAACATGACATCTGTAATAATTCATTTATTACGCTGATTTTGAAATAGTTCTATCACATCTGTAACTAGAGGGCACTCAGAGAATGGATACCTCTATATGGCTGTTGTTCACCCAAACTAGGCTCTGCCACTACATATCGGCAGCAGGTAAATATCTTTGTGGAGGTAAAATCCATCCAGTAGTTTTTGCGTCATCTTGCTAAACCATGGCTAGGACATTGAACCTTGGTGGAGGTATGCACTCATAGCCCAAGGACTACCTCTGACGAAAATTTCATCCAAACCTGTCCAGTAGTATTTGCATAATGCTGCTGACAGACAAACAAACAAACCAGCATAGATGAAAACATTACCTCTCTGGTGGAGGTAACAATAATAATCAGATTTTTTATGGTGTTTTTCTTTTCTCTTGTTTGTCTCTCTGAAGTCCATGGTGGTGAACCTGAGGGTCATCAGTAAGAGCTGCTGTGAAGATAATGGGCTGGAAGCTAAATAAGAATATTGCATGTTTACTGTTTATAGAAGAAGCTGCTACTGTATTTCACTAAATTTTATGGAATGATTTTGGACCTGAATTAAAATCATGTACAACGCTTGAACAATTTAAACAAAAACTAAAGGAAGAAATACTCCAAACATATACAAGATGACATATACAGTGGGGCAATAAAGTATTTAGTCAGCCACCAATTGTGCAAGTTCTCCCACTTAAAAGATAAGAGAGGTCTCCATTTTTCATCATAGGTATACCTCAACTATAAGAGACAAAAGGAGAAAAAAAATCCAGAAAATCACATTGTCTGATTTTTAAAGAATTTATTTGCAAATTATGGTGAAAAATAAGTATTTGGTCACCTACAAACAAGCAAGATTTCTGGCTCTCACAGACCTGTAACTTCTTCTTTAAGAGGCTCCTCTGTCCTCCACTCATTACCTGTATTAATGGCACCCGTTTGAACTCATTATCAGTATAAAAGACACCTGTCCATAACCTCAAACAGTCAGACTCCAAACTCCACTATGGCCAAGACCAAAGAGCTGTCAAAGGACACCAGAAACAAAATTGTAGACCTGCACCAGGCTGGGAAGACTGAATCTGCAATAGGTAAGCAGCTTGGTGTGCAGAAATCAACTGTGGGAGCAATTATTAGTAAATGGAAGACATACGAGACCACTGATAATCTCCCTCGAGCTGGGGCTCCACGCAAGATCTCACCCCGTGGGGTCAAAATGATCACAAGAATGGTGAGCAAAAATCCCAGAACCACACGGGGGGACCTAGTGAATGACCTGCAGAGAGCTGGGACCAAAGTAACAAAGGCTACCATCAGTAACACACTACGCCTACAGGGACTCAAATCCTGCAGTGCCAAATGTGTCCCCCTGCTTAAGCCAGTACATGTCCAGGCCCGTCTGAAGTTTGCTAGAGAGCATTTGGATGATCCAGAAGAGGATTGGGAGAATGTCATATGGTCAGATGAAAACAAAATAGAACTTTTTGGTAAAAACTCAACTTGTCGTGTTTGGAGGAGAAAGAACACCATACCTACTGTAAAACATGGGAGTGGAAACATCATGCTTTGGGGCTGTTTTTCTGCAAAGAGACCAGGACGACTGATCCATGTAAAGGAAAGAATGAATGAGGCCATGTATCGTGAGATTTTGAGTGAAAACCTCCTTCCATCAGCAAGGGCATTGAAGATGAAACGTGGCTGGGTCTTTCAGCATGACAATGATCCCAAACACACCGCCCGGGCAATGAAGGAGTGGCTCCGTAAGAAGCATTTCAAGGTCCTGGAGTGGCCTAGCCAGTCTCCAGATCTCAACCCCATAGAAAATTTTTGGAGGGAGTTGAAAGTCCGTGTTGCCCAGCGACAGCCCCAAAACATCACTGCTCTAGAGGAGATCTGCATGGAGGAATGGGCCAAAATACCAGCAACAGTGTGTGAAAACCTTGTGAAGACTTACAAAAAACGTTTGACCTCTGTCATTGCCAACAAAGGGTATATAACAAAGTATTGAGATGAACTTTTGTTATTTACCAAATACTTATTTTCCACCATAATTTGCAATCAGACAGTGTGATTTTCTGGATTTTTTTTTTCTCATTTTGTCTCTCATAGTTGAGGTATACCTGTGATGAAAATTGGAGACCTCGCTCATCTTTTTTTTTTTTTCCACAATATCTTTATTGAACCTTTTTTTTTTTTTTAAACAAACATGATACAAACAATCAAACACTAACACTAAAGTACTACAAAAAAAAAAAATGCACTAAAAAACACCAACAACCACCAACAAAATCAAATCTTCAACAATGCTCCTCTGTTTAGTCTAGACAATCCAACACATAAGTATACATATTATATTCACCAGTTTGGAATTTACAAGGTCCGCACATATCATTCATCTTCTTCTTCAAGAGTTATGTTTAAATTTTTTACATAATCAATAAAAGGTCTCCATATATTCTCAAACACAATTTCCTTTGATTTCAGTATATATGTTATTCTTTCTAATGGAAGGTTTGTTAACATCTGTCTTAACCACTGAGTCACATCTGGTCTATAAGTCTTTTTCCATAATAGTGCAATACATTTTTTGGCATTAAGCAAACTGAGGTCTATGAATGTTCTTTCACTTTTATTAAAATTATGCTTTTCTGGGTACAGACCCAACAAAAACAGTTTAGGATTCAATATGATTTGTTTTGAGATTATTTTTTCAATTGTTACCCTCACCTCTTCCCAAAACATTCTTATTAATCTACATTCCCATACACAATGAAATAGAGTTCCTTTACTTTCCATACATTTTGTGCACGTATCTGGTATATTTTTGTTATATCTATTTAACTCCTCCGGTGTAACATACATCCGCATTAACCATTTGAAGTGTATCAATTTAAGGCGTACATTTATTGATTTGATTTGAGCTTCTGTACAAGCCAATTCCCATTGTTCCTCTGGAATTTCAGTTTGCAGATCTTCTTTCCAGTAGTTTAATCTTTTCAGTGAATTTTCACTTGAAAATAGTGTCAATGAGTTATAAAACTCTGAAATAATACCCTTTCTTTTACTATCTTTCATCAACATTTTTTCCAAGGATGAATAGATAGGTCGAGTGAGAGCTTTATTTTGATTTGATCGAATAAAGTTTCTAAGTTGAAGATATTTAAAAAAATGTGTTCTATTGAGATTAAATTTGATCCTCAACTCTTCAAAAGACATTATGTTTTCTGCACATGGCAAATATAAATCCTGAATCTTTTGTATCCCTTTTAAATTCCATACTTTAAATACAGCGTCCGCTCTCCCTGGTTTAAAATATTGATTACCCCATATTGGACTAAATTGTGACAATAACTGTGGTTCTTTTAAATAGTTTTTAGCTTCACACCATATTTTGATCATATGCTTTACAAATGGATTTTTAACTTGTTTTTGTAATTTTTTTGCCGAATCTGAGTATATGAATATGGGAAGAGGTAAAGGTAAATTGTATGATTCCATTTCAGTCCAGTGAGGGAGATCATTTGATGAAAAATAATATGTCATAGACCTCAGTTGTGCCGACCAATAATACAACATAAAATTTGGACATTTCAGACCTCCACGATCAAATGGTAAATATAATAAAGACAGACGTAATCTAGCCCTCCTGTTGTTCCATATAAATTCCACTAACTTTTTTTTAATTCTTGAGAATAAATCTAAAGGTGGTGATAAGGGAATGTATTGAAATAAATAAAGTATTTTAGGTAAAATATTACTTTTAAGTATATTGATTCTCCCGATCATCGACATTGGTAGTGACATCCATCTCTGAAGTAACTCATCAATATCTGTCATTAAGGCTTCATAATTGACACTGGTGACTGATTCTAGCTTAGGCACAATTTGGATTCCTAAATATTTGAACTGATTTACAACATTGAATTGATTTACCTCAGGGGCTGGGTAATTTCTCTGGGTCTCATTTAGCATTAATATTGAAGATTTAGTTTTATTTATTTTATATCCTGATATTTCCCCGAAATTCTTTATTAAATTCAACAAGGTCGGAATTGATTTTTTAAGATTCGACATAAACAAAATTATGTCATCGGCATACAGGGAGATTTTATGTTCTGTTGGTCCAACTTTAATTCCATATATTTGTGACTGTAGACGTATCGCCATCGCTAAAGGTTCAATTGCCATAGTAAACAGTAAAGGTGAAAGTGGACAGCCTTGTCGACATCCTCTATTGATTTTTATTGATTTTGAAATATTGTTATTTGTTAGAATTTCTGCAGTAGCATTATTATATATTATCTGAACCCATTTTATAAAATTATTTCCAAGTCCAAACCTTTGTAAGACTTCAAAAAGAAAGGGCCATTCAACTCTATCAAAGGCTTTTTCGGCATCCAGTGATAAGAGAGCTGTATCCGGTGCTTCTTTATTAGAATAAATAATATTAAATAGTCTTCTTACATTATGGAAGCCTTGTCTTCCCTTTATAAAGCCATTCTGATCTCGATTAATAATATTTGGTAAAATTTCTTGTATTCGTCTTGCTAAAATTTTACAAATTATCTTAAGGTCGGCATTTAATAGGCTTATTGGTCTCATATTTTCACATTTATTAGAGGGCTTACCTGGTTTTGGCAACAGTATAATTAAGGCATTATTCATATATGATGGTAAATTACTATTTTGAAATGCTTCTAAAGCCATTTCCAAAAAAGGTTTTGTTAATTTATTCTTAAATTTTTTATAAAGGTCAACTGGAAGACCATCTGGTCCTGCACTTTTTCCTGATTTCATATTATCAATGGCTAGTCCAACTTCTTCTTGACTAATTTTAGACTCCAGTATCTCCCTATTTTCATTTGGAATACACGGTATAGATAGTTCATTCAAAAACCCATGTAGTTTTGTTAAGTCAGATTCATTTTTGGTATCATATAATTTTTCATAGTAATCTCTAAAGGCTCTATTAATTTCTGAAGGATCTATAACTACCTGTCCGTTACTTATAATACTGGTAATTGGTGTTTTAGATTCTAATTGTTTAATCTGCCATGCCAATAACTTTCCTGATTTTTCACCTTGTTCATAAAAAGATTGTTTCAATCTTAGAAGACTCGAGGCAGCTCTATTCGCTGATTTTTTGTCATATTCAGCTCTCAAAATCAGTAATTCGTTCTCCAACCTTGGATCTCTTCCTGCATATACTCTTTCTTGAAGAATTTTTATTTTATGTTCCAATTGAACTCTCTCCTCTCGAGTCTTCTTAGATTTTGAACCTGTATAACTAATAATATGTCCCCTAATAAAAGCTTTGAAAGCCTCCCACTTTACACATGCTGATGTTTGTGTAGTATTGATATCAAAGAACTCATCTATCTGTTTTTCTATATACTTAACAAATTCCTCATCCTGAAGCCATTTATGCTGAAATTGCCATCTACCTGGTTCCTTTGTCAATTTCTTATCTACATACATTAGACAGCAGGGTGCATGATCAGAGATCACGATGTTATCATAAAAACAGTTTTGAATCTTGGACCTTAATTCTGTGGAGATCAAAAAATAATCTATACGTGAGAATGTCTTGTAGGTATTGGAATAACAAGAGTATGCTTTAACTTGTGGTTTCATTTCTCTCCATATATCTATCAATTTCAATTCTTTCATAAAATGATTAATGGTCATCCTACATCCATTGTGCGTACAGTCCAGTCCTGTTGATCTATCTATACTGGGATTCAATGTACAATTAAAATCCCCTGCTATTATATGTTGCCCTGTAAGTGATGATAAGATAAGAAATAAATTGGCAAAGAACTTTTGATCATCTATATTGGGACCATATAAGTTCACCAAATTTATGTTTTCTAATAGCAAAGATCCTTGAATGATTACATATCTTCCAAATTTGTCTCCAATTACATTTTTCACTTGAAATGGGACTGATTTATGTATGAGAGTCATAACTCCCCTGGCTCGGGATGAAAATGATGAGGTGAAAACATTTCCTTGCCATCTACTCCTAATTCTTTTTACATCTTGCTCTATTAGATGAGTTTCTTGTAAAAACACAATTTTTGAACCCATGTCTTTTATTTTATTCATAACTTGTTTAAGTTTTTTTAAATTTTGTAGACCTCTGCAATTCCATGAAGTTAAATTAAGATTAACGCTTTGATTTATAATCAATAGGGAGTTTGGGATTACCTTGCAGTGTAAACATGCTCAAACAGAAAAGCAAAAAAAAGAGTGGTTGAACATTCACCCTACAAACTACACACAAACAAATTCCCCCTTCCCACATTTGTGGCAATCCCCCCAAAAGCAAAAGAAAAATTCCGTCTCCCGATATAGCCATCGACCGTTCCACACCCACGAGGAACAGCCAAAGCCACTCCTTCTTCATCCTCCCAATCACCCTAACTCTACTGCTTTTAATAACGTAACATTAACTCTCTTCTGTAATTTTCCAATTTAACTCCAAATTTTTTTTAGCAATTTTGTACTTTTTTTTTTTTTTTTTTTAATATGTAATACATTCTATATTTTGTAATCTTGTTATATGCTTCTAATCAGTTAAATGCTCAAATATTCTACCCTATATTCTGTTCATGCTTAGCTCCCACCAGTCTCTTCCTGGATCTTCTTGATGAGCTCCTGCGCCTCCTCGGGGGTCTTGAAGATGCGTGTTCTGCCCTCATATGTGACCAGAAGTCTTGCAGGGTGAATCACTCCATGACGAATCTCAAGGTTGCGCAGTTCTTTGTGGATGGGGTCAAACTGCTTCCTTAATTGTTGGATTCCTGAGGCCAGATCTGGGGTAGAACCGCACCTGCTGATCTTGGTATTTAATTTCTCCTTTGGCCCGCACCGCGTTGGAGATCGTCATCCTGTCTCTGTAGCTGAGAAACTTCATAATTAGCGTCCTCGGTGCTGCCTTGTTACCTCTCGGTGGGCCAATTCGGTGGGAGCTTTCCAAGACGACTGATGATTTTAGCTCCGCGTTGTTCAGTGCCTCCGGGATCCACCCCTCCAAAAAGGAGCATGAATCACGACCTTCGGCTCCCTCCGGTAAACCCACCAGCCTCAGGTTGTTCCTTCTGGACCGAGATTCCAAGTCCAGAACGCTATTTTCCAGATCTTTATTTTTTTTTTCCAAAGTGCGCACCTTTATTTGAAGTCCGCTAATTTCATCCTCCGCATTTGAAACACGAAGCTCCGCCTGCGTCACTCGTTCCACGCAGTCACCCAACTCCTTTCTCATTGCATCCAACGCTGCCATAATCCCATCAAGTTTAGCGGAAAAGTCTGCTCTCATTGAGCTAATGGCAGCCAGCACTGCACCTGTGTCGCCATCGTCAGCAGCAGCAGTTACCGCACCACCGCTAGTTTCATCCGCCATAGCCGCAGCTTTTTCTACTGCGCCACAAACTTTAAAGTCCGTTAATTTGGACTGCTTCGGCGATTCAATTTTTCCCCCTCCTGATTTCCCAGCCTTAGTCTTCACCGGCATATCCTCACCCAAACGCTGGGAAAAGTTCTGTTCCAAATGAGAGAGTTATTTGCCGAATTTTTATTTCCAAGGGCAGAGCAGAGTGATACGTGTCCTTCTAGGCGGCCGCCATAACCGGAAGTCCCTCGCTCATCTTTTAAGTGGGAGAACTCACACAATTGGTGGCTGACTAACTACTTATTTACCCCACTGTAAAATCACATAAGGATTGTCACATCCAGTCTGCGTTGTGTTGCTGCCTAGTTTTTTTTTTTTGTCACATTTTGTCTTAGCTTTGTTCTGAATTGTAAACGCTCTTGTTTTGTTTTTCTTTTGAATTCTTGGATGGAATATGGGTGGGCAATATAAACTGCGGCTTCAGCCATCACCCATTTCGGATAACTTATGTTGAACTGTATAATCAGAGGAGTTATTGTCTAATTTGACCTTGTTGGATTTTCTTCCCCCTTTGTTATATTATTCTGTTTCTTTTAATCTGTACTTTAATCTATCTGAAATAAAGATTGATTGATTGATTGATTGATAAATTAATTTTTTTGAAAAAGTTAGTTTTTTGCAAGATAATTTAAGAAACTCAATATTCATTACACACAAATGTAAAACATTCCAAACCATTCTGATTTAATATTAAATAATAATGGTTTAAGCTTTGGAAATTTTGATACTTTTACCTGCTATTGTATACCATCATGTAAATATACATGCATTAAATTCATAAAATCTGTTACTCCAGCATTTTTCTGTGTTCCTAATTTTGTTCTTGTACTTTTACAGGTACATCTCAAAAAATTAGAATATCATGAAAAAGTTCAATATTTTTTGTCACTCATTTCAGAAAGTGAAACCCATGTATTATATAGATTCATTACACAGTGAGTGATATATTTCAAGTGTTTATTTATTTTAATTTTGATGATTATGGCTTACAGCCCATGAAAACCCCAAGTTCAGTTTCTCAAAACATTAGAATATTACATAAAATTAATTTTAAAAAAATAGTTTTTTAATACAAATGTGGACTGACTGAAAAGTATGTCCATGTACACACTCAATACTTGGTCGGGGCTCCTTTTGGATTAATTATTGTATAGGCCCTTTTCCACTAGTATCGCTTTGGCCTTACTCACTTCGACTTGACTCGCTTTCTAGCCGTTTCCACTGTACCCAGCACCGGTTAACAAGTACGATTTTCGTCTCCGCTCAAGGCCAGGGTACAACCGTGCTGAGTCGAGCCGAGATGTGACGTCAACAGACTGCGAGCCACTGATTGGTCAGTGCGTAACGTCACAAAAGCGTCCGTCTTAAGTGGAATTTACACGACTGCCATTTGCAATATTTCACGGACTAACTCAGTCACGGAGTAAATACGATATTAATACAGACAGCGTTGTAGGTTTTGCGGAAATCTACACCGTGGTCCAACGAAGAGGTGCAGGGTTTTCTCTGCTTGGTGGCAGATCCACAGTGAGAGGAGCGACCTGGACCGATACAGATGCAGCCCAGCATAGAACCGGACTACGGACAAGCTGAAGACGAACGTGAGAGAACCATCGATGGTGAGTGATTTGTAATATTGTGCATCTGTTCGCTTATTTATCCTGTTGGTGGTAAGCTCACTTTTTTTTGAGCCATACAGCGCCGTCCTGTGCTGGCTAACAAGTGTTAGCTAGTAGCTAGCTAGTAGCCAACTGCTGATTCGCACTTGTTTTGTCCTAAGTATTCGCCCTGTGAGAGCAAAACGATGAAATATGTTAATCCTGGTTAAAGTCCTGGTTTGTGTACGTATTGCACTTTGGTGCTGCGCATTAAATTGTGTGCAATTTAATGCTAGAATGTTTCCACATGCCAGGGGTTAGCCTCCCTCACTGTTTATATTGTGGATGCAGGTGAAGCTGAGCCCAGGAGCCGAAATCTCAACAAATTAAAAGTGCTTTTTCAAACCAGTGATTTATAAAGTCATTCATATAATTTTCTAACGCGTCAGAATAGACCCACACACCTATTCTGTGGATTTTCCATAAAAGGTGTTGGAACAGTGTTGTTGTGCTGTTCCACCATAAATCCCTGGATTGATAATGTACTTGTACCTGTACAGAGTGGATCCTGCAGTGCTTGTCAGGTAAACAAAGCATTTTTGTCACATCCCACCACTGACTTTCACAAGTGTATTTCCCTAATACAGGTACATCTCCAAAAATTAGAATGTCATGGAAAAATTCAATATTTTTTGTCACTCATTTCAGAAAGAGAAATCCATATATTATATAGATTCATTACACAGACAGTGATATATTTCAAGCGTTTATTTATTTTAATTTGGATGATTATGGCTTACAGCCCCTGAAAACCCCAAATTCAATTTGGCAAAAAATTAGAATATTACATAAAATTAACTTTAAAAAATAGTTTTTAAATATAAATGTTGGCCGCTCAGGTGTTGGTTAATATGGGCTGTAGCCATAATCATCAATATTAAAATAAACACTTGCAATATATCATTGTCCCTGTAATGAATCTATATATGGGTTTCACTTTCTGAAATGAGTGACAAAAATATTGAACTTTTTCATGATATTCTAATTTTTAAGATGTGCCTGTATATGTGTTGAACTTGCTTGAACTAACCAACATCCATTTCTGTCGTTTGTCTCGGCAATATGAAAGGAAAAGCAGCCACCCCACAACGGACCTCGCCACTGTGGAATGTACTGAAATCCTTTGTTTTATAGGTAAAGTGTCAAAACCAAAGAAGCACAATTTCCACTTAATATAAAAGGGACTGAACTGAGATTTATTTGATTGTGTGAATATTTATTACAGAATAATTGAAAATGAATGGCACATCAACTGTAAAATAAACCGCTTGTTAATGTATTTATTTTTTTGTCAGATCACTTGTGTGATCCTTTGTGAGTTATGTTCATAACTGTATCTTTTGGGGAATGTGAGTTGTTCAGTCATCAATATAATTTACTTTATACAGTATGTGTAGTTTATAGTCCATCATCAATAAACTCATGCAGTAACAGGACACATTACAAATATTTGAGACCCATTGTAGTGCATCCTTTTATATTTTAGCAATGCAAGTACAAAACACCGCCCACACTTGAAGCCAGGGCAACAAGAGACACTTTTACAGACAAGACAAACTTTTATTGATTAAAAACTCCATATTTTGACTGAGTGACTCCATACTCGGTGATGCACACCTTCAGTTAAAGTACTAGATTCCATTCAAGTGAATGTATTAATTCATACTGATTGCTGAGGCCACAGTAAAAACAGATGATTTTAAATGTAACCCAGCCCTTGTAAAATCTACTTTACTGAAGCGCAGCTACATGAAAATTGTGGTTAAATACAACAACGAAGTACTTTATTGTCACATTCAAATTGTAATCGCTCCTGTTTTGTTTTTCTTTTGAACTCTTGGATGGAATATGGTGGGCAATATACAGTAAGCTGCGGCTTCAGCCATCACCCATTTCAGATAACCTATGTTGAACTGTATAATCAGAGGAGTTATTGTTTAAATCAGGGGTGTCCAACCATGTGCCATGGAGAGCCAAGACCCTGCAGGTTTTACCTCCAACCAGTGTCTTCAACAGCAGATTTCTGTGAACTTCTTCCCACTGATTGCTGATAAGTGAAAACACCTGCTGAAGAGACTGGGTAGAAGAGAAAACCTGCAGGGTCTTGGCTCTCCATGGCACCTGGTTGGACACCCCTGGTTTAAATGGACCTTGTTAGATTTGTTTCCCCTTTGTTATATTATTCTATTTTCTTTTAATCTTTACTTTTAATCTATCCGAAATAAAGATTCATTCATTCATTCACATTCCACCACTGGCTTTTAGCAACAAGTGTATTTCCCAAATATGTTTTAAACTTGCTTTAATTAACCACCACCAATTTCTGTCTTTTGTCTAGGCAAGAGGGAAACGATCCACCCAAACCGGACCTTGCCTCACTATTTACAGAGATGCAGGCTGAAGATCTGCTGAACCAGGACCAGTACGAGGGGCCGATCCAGTTGCTTCTCATTGAGGCAGCGTGGCTGGCGTGTGTGACCCATTCCAGTTTCTTTCTTTCTTTTTTTTTTTCTTTTACAGTTTGAATTTTGCACATTCTGAATAATCTGGAATTTGCTGCTGATTGTAATAAACAATTTAGTGACTTATGTGTTTGCATCATGATTTTCTATTTTGTCTGTTAAGACACCGGTGGGAAAAGATTCAACAGTACAAAGCAGTTATCGGTGACCTTGAAAATAATGGCTCATTTTTAAGAAAAAAGTAACCAAAACAATTATTTTATTAACTGAAGACTGTTGGATGTGCCACCGCAGAAGACCCTGCATACTTTAGTGACAGTACCAGTATATGGAGGAATTCTGGGTCATATTAGCATCTGCTCTTCATCATAATGGGTTTGGGCAGGGGTGTCCAATCATGTGCCATGGAGGGCCAAGACCCTGCAGGCTTTACCTCCAACCAGTGTCTTCAACAGCAGATTCCACTGAACTTCTTCCACTGACTGCTGATCAGTGAGAACACCTGCTGAAGAGACTGGGTAGAAGAGAACCTGCAGGGTCTTGGCCCCCCATGACACATGATTGGAAGCCCCCGGGTTAGGGTATAATGGGATTTAACATTTTAACACAAACTGCTTTATGGTTCATAATTCTGTTGACAGACTTACACCAAACCAAAAGTCATTTCTCAAACTGCTGGATTGTTCTTAGACAGCTTTTCCAATCTGTTAGTATCTAATTTGTGCCACATGGGTAACCTTCACATATAAAAGAGACACATCTGCAAAAACTTCACAGGTTTATTGTCAGTGCAATTCCCAGTGCAATATTACATGAATGCATGTATAGTACATTGTTGATGCAGAGAATATATATTTCTACAGTACATGTATCTAGTAAATCAAGTATTTTCCATGTAACCTTGTGACTGCATTATTTTAATTGCTTTTAATCCTAGATCAAGTTTGTTTTGGCCTAAAATGCATCATAACTGTCAAATACACTACTGTTCAAAAGTTTGGGGTCACCCAGACAATTATTTTGTGTTTTCCATGAAAAGTCACACTTATTTACCACCATGAGTTGTAAAATGAATAGAAAATATAGTCAAGACATTGACAAGGTTAGAAATAATGATTTGTATTTGAAATAATGATTTTTTCAGATACTAACCTGCTCAAAGGAAGGTCAGTTTTATAGCTTCTCTAACCAGCTAAACTGTTTTCAGCTGTGCTAACATGATTGCACAAGGGTTTTCTAATCCAGTGTTTTTCAACCTTTTCGAGCCAAGGCACATTTCTTTCATTGAAAAAATCCCGTGGCACACCACCAGCTGAAAATGTGAAAAAAAGCTTATATTAACAATATAATCGTTATATTGTTAATATAAGCGTTTTTTTAACATTGAAGAATGACGTTATATTATAACGTCTTGAATAGGAATCAAATAAACACAAAGAAAAAAGTATTTTATAATCTTTCATATTTATACTCACTCAGTATGAAACCTGGGCCTGTTTGGATGAACACAGAGCTGATTTCGTGGCAGGAATCGATGAAAGACACACACGAAGCTCTTCCTCCACAGCTCTCAGTCTTTCTCTGTTTTTAGTTTTTACAGCAGTCAGGCTTGAAAAGCTCACCTCACACAGATATGTTGTGGAAAATGGGAGCAATGTCAAAATAGCTTTGTTGGCCAGCATGGGGAACTCCTTGGCAGCTGCCAACCAAAAACTGTCCAAAGGTAGATCAGCAAAGCTTAGCTTGAGACCACGATCTTGTCTCAGTTCAGTTAGTTCCTCCTGCTCCTGTAAAGTCATGTCCTTTCCAACAGCTGATGCTGAGCTGAATGGGTCCCTAACCCAGTCAAGGCACCCCGTGGAGGCTGAAGAGAAATAAAATGACATCTTCTCCTCAAGAGTTTTCAAATGTTTAACTATTATCTCACACAGTGCAGCAGTATTAACATCTTGCCATTTATTGGTGAGTGGGAACATTTCAAGATTGCCACTTTGCACATGTTGCTGCCAGAGTTGCACCTTTGAACGGAATCCATTTATTTTATCTGTACTTGTAAGCAGGTTTTCATTTCGGCCTTGCATTCGTGTGTTCAGTTCATTCAGATGATGAAAAATATCTGCCAGGTATCCCAGCCTTGCACACCACTCATCACTTGCAAGTAGCTTTGCGTAATCGGACCCCTCATTTGTCAGAAACACTTTAAGTTCCTCTCGCAGCTCATACACACGGGCCAGCACCTTGCCGCGCGACAACCATCGGACCTCCGTATGAAACAGCAAGGCTTTATGCTCCGCTCTCATTTCCTCATACAAAGCCGCAAATATGCGACTTTTCACAGGTCGTGACTTCACAAAGTTTACCATGCGCACAACATCATCCAACACAGGAACGAGGTCTGCTGGTAAAGTCTTGGCTACGAGGGCTTCGCGGTGTAAAAAACTGCGTAATGATCACAAATATCAGGACTCTCACCCCCATGGACCTTCTTCCAGTTTTTTTAGCTCCTGCCGCCGATCTGATCCATTGTTTGGCCAAAAGAGCTAGACGGCGGAAAAGAGGGAAGAGAGGGGGGATTCTCGCTCGACTACGAAAAAGAGGCACGTGAACAGCCTTGCCTGGCATATTTCTATCCAATGCCAATTCTCTCCTGAACAAGGTAGAAGAATTAAGACTGCTGATGCGTTTCAAGGACCTCGCTTCCTCGTCTGTCATCTGCTTCTCTGAGACCTGGCTTAATGAGAACATTCCAGATTGCGCAATCAGCCTCGAGGGATTTCAGCTGATTCGTGCTGACCGCGTCACAGAGCTCTCCGGTAAGTCTATTGGAGGAGGAGTGTGCTTCTATATTAACAACAGCTGGTGCTCTGATGTAACGATGATTTCCAAACACTGTTCTCCCGCCCTGGAATTTCTTTTCATTAACTGCAAGCCATTTTATTCCCTGCGGGAGTTTGCCTCATTCATCCTCGTCGCTGTGTACGCCCCTCCCGACGCGGACACGCGCGAAGCTCAGCGCGTGCTCGCAGATCACATCCAACTTACGGAGCGGAACTTTCCAGACTCCCTGGTTATCGTGGTGGGCGATTTTAACCAGAGCAATCTGAGTCACGAGCTCCCCCGCTACAAACAGTTTATTAAATGTCCAACCAAAGGAAATAACACGCTAGATCACTGTTATACTTCAGTAAAGGATGCATATCGCGCTGTTCCCCGCGCTGCGCTGGGACTATCTGATCACGTGATGGTTCACCTCATCCCCACATACAAACAAAGACTGAAACTCACTAAACCTGTTGTGACCACCACAAAGAAATTGACCAGTGAAGCTGGAGAGAAACTGAACACATGCATGGAAATAACTGACTGGGGCATGTTTAAAAGAGCCACACATGATCTTAATGAGTACACAGACACTGTGAACTTGTATATCAACTTCTGTGAGGAGGACATTCTCCCATCGCGCACCAGGGTAAGATATTCTAATGACAAGCCCTGGTTCACAGCTAAGCTCAGATGGATCAGGAAGGAGAAGGAAGCAGCGTTGAAAAGTGGAGACAGGGACTGCTACAGAGAGGTCAAATATCGGTTTAACAGAGAGCTGAGGAGAGCTAAATCTGTGTATTCTGAGAAACTCCAGCAGCAGTTCACTGCTAATGACTCGGCTTCTGTGTGGAGAGGACTGAGGCAAATCACCAACTATCGGCCTCAGGCTTCTAAAGGTCAGGATGACAAAGCCCTTTGTCAAAGACTGTCCCAACATTACGCCCGTTTTGACACCTCGTCAGCTGTGTCCAACTCACCCACTCCACCCAGCTCCATTGCCTCCTCAGCCCCTAATTCATCAAAAGCGGTCCCCCCTCCTCCTCCTCCCCCCCCCCCCTCCCCTTGTCATCAGTGAGCAGGACGTGCACAGACAGTTCTCCAGACTGAACCCACGCAAGGCCCCCGGGCCGGACGGTGTGTCTCCCTCCACCCTGAGACACTGTGCGAAAGAGCTGGCTCCTGTCTTCACAGACATTTTTAACACCTCTCTTAAGCAATGTCACGTGCCGACCTGCCTCAAATCCTCCACCATCATCCCTGTCCCCAAGAAGCCACGGATTACTGGACTTAACGACTACAGACCTGTAGCGCTCACCTCTGTAGTCATGAAGTCCTTTGAGCGCCTGGTCCTGTCTCACCTCAAGTCCATCACCACACCCCTCCTAGACCCGCTGCAGTTTGCCTACCGTGCTAACAGGTCTGTGGACGACGCAGTCAACCTGGCCCTCCACTCCATCCTGCAGCACCTGGACTCCCCGGGAACCTACGCCAGGATTCTGTTTGTGGACTTCAGCTCCGCATTCAACACCATCCGCCCCGATCTGCTCCAGGACAAGCTGTCCTTGCTCAACGTGCCTGACTCCCTCTGCAGATGGATCACCGACTTCCTGACGGACCGGAGACAGCATGTGCGGCTGGGGAAGTCTGTCTCAGACTCTGTTAGCATCAGCATTGGATCACCCCAGGGCTGTGTACTTTCCCCCCTACTCTTCTCCCTTTATACCAACTCCTGCACCTCCTCCCACTAGTCTGTTAAGCTGATTAAGTTTGCGGACGACACCACCCTCATCGGGCTCATCTCCAACGGCGACGAGTCCGCCTACAGGGAAGAGGTGGCCCAGCTGGTGTCCTGGTGCAACCACAACAACCTGCAGCTGAATGCTCTGAAGACAGCGGAGATGATTGTGGACTTCAGGAAAGTCACATCCCCCCTGCCCCCCCTCACCATCACAGGCTCTCCCATCACCATTGCAGATTCCTTCCGCTTCTTGGGCACCACCATCACCCGAGACCTCAAATGGGAGCCAACCATCAGCTCCCTCATCAAAAAGGCCCAGCAGAGGATGTTCTTTCTGCGGCAGCTGAGGAAGCTCAAGCTACCCACCAAGATGTTAGTGCAGTTCTACACGGCCATCATCAAGTCCATCCTCACCTCCTCCATAACTGTGTGGTATGCAGGAGCCACTGCCAGGGACAGACTAAGGCTGCAGCGCGTCGTGCGCACTGCTGAGAAGGTGATAGGCTGCGAGCTCCCATCTCTCCAGGACCTGTACATCTCCAGGACCCGGAGGCGTGCTGGCCGGATCATAGCCGATCCTTCACATCCTGGTCACGTGCTGTTTGCCCCCCTCCCCTCAGGTAGAAGGCTTCGGTCCATTCGGACTAAAACCTCCCGGCACATGAACAGCTTTTTCCCCTCTGCCATCAGACTGCTGAACATTAAGTGACTTTTGACTCTCGTGCACTATGTACAGCAGCTCAACCAGACTCACGTCATTCATCACTGTTTTTCTGTTGCATTATCGACTGCACTATGTGGTACTTCACATTATCTGCTACATGCTAATTTTTTAAAACTGCCTTGACTAGTACTACTCATTATTACTAGTATTATTATTATTACTTATTATTACTTATTTTTCTACACTTATTGCACGTTTCTAGTCCTTTAGTTTTTTAGTTTATCCCTTTTTCTCATTATGTTTTTAATGTTGCAGCATGGCACCGAGACAAATTCCTAGTTTGTGTATTACATGAACAATGGCAATAAATCTGATTCTGATTCTGATTCTGATCTGGGTTTTTTTCCTTCACTCTGCTTATCCATCACTTTCACCGTTGTCCTGCTATCCACAATGCCACCGTCAACGCCACCTGTCGCTGCATCCATGCATCACTAATTCGCTTGTCTCCAAGCACAAGGCAATTAGCTACCTGCTGCTGCTGCCACCTACTGGTATGGAAGAGTACTACATGATTGCTCTGCCAGGCGCGAGACCGCACAGGCACACAAATTGGATAATTTCCCACGGCACACCTGACAATATCTCATGGCATACTGGTGTGCCGCGGCACAGTGGTTGAAAAACACTGTTCTAATCATCCATTAGCCTTCTGACACAATGAGCAAACACATTGTACCATTAGAACACTGGAGTGATAGTTGCTGGAAATGGGCCTCTATACACCTATGTAGATATTGCACCAAAAAACAGACATTTGCAGCTAGAATAGTCATTTACCACATTAGCAATGTATATTAGATTTTAGAGTGTATTTCTGATTAGTTTAAAGTTATCTTCATTGAAAAAAACAGTGCTTTTCTTTCAAAAATAAGGAAATTTCTAAGTGACCCCAAACTTTTGAACGGTAGTGTATATCTTATTATACCTAACTCAGTACTGTTTACTTTTTGATTATATATTTTGTGGCTAATATAGTTATTAACCTGGCGATCAAGTTGTGTCAGCTGATCATTTTTTGCTATAACACCACCTCAGACTCAGTGCTGCTGGAGCAGCTACATCCATGATGTCTCAACAGTCTCTCCATGATTTTCACGCAGATCAGAGCAATTTGTTGCACAGGAAATAAACGTTTTTACAAACATCCTTAAGCTCTACAACCACTGATCGTTTGTGAAGCTGAGGTGACATCAGTGACAGGCTGTGTTGACATCAGTGACAGGCTGTGCTGAACGCCCAGACCGACCGTTTGAAGTGGTAATTTTCCCACAACAGAGCCATCTGAAACACACACACAGCATACATATTTTAGTACCTAACAGCAGTAACTTGCAGACGTTACAGTGCAGTACGACGTACTTATAGCAAACTAGCATTAGCAACCATTAGCTTACCGTCATATAGGACCTAGTTTGTATCCTCACGTCTTCGGCTCTCCAAGGGGCTGCAGTACTATTCCAGAGTGTTTCGTCTCGCTGCCTGTACCCTTGTCTGGCGGTACTTTTTGGCATTTACGGTGAAAAAAGCCACAGACCGATGAGTCACCTTGTACAGCCACCATGTGTTATGTTTTGCTTGGGTCGCATGTTTTACGTCACGGGAGTGTGGCGCCGCCTTGCTGTAAAAAAAATCCCGCCCACCCCAGCTTAACCCCGCTTTACCCGGCTGCTATGGAGACACAACCGAGGCCGAACCGAGTAGTAGCGAATCGAGGCGAGGCGAGGCGAGCTGGGCTAGTGGAAAAGCGGCTAATGTGGTGTGGCATGGAGGTGATCAGCCTGTGGCACTGCTGAGGTGTTATGAAGATCCAGGTTGCTTTGATAGTGACCTTCAGCTCGTCTGCATTGTTGGATCTGGTGTCTCATCTTCCTCTTGACAATACGCCATAGATTCGCTATGGGGTTTAGGTCAGGAGATTTTGCTGGCCAGTCAAACACAGTGATGCCATGGTCATTAAACCAGGTTTTGATACTTTTGGCAGTATGGGGGGGGGGTGCCAAGTCCTGCTGAAAAATGAAATCAGCTTCTCCATAAAGCTTGTCAGCAGAGGGAAGCATGAAGTGCTCTAAAATTTCCTGGTAGACGACTGCGCTGACTTTGGTCTTGATAAAACACAGTGGACAAACACCAGGAGTGCCCCCTGCACTCCAAAAGACCAAAGTCTCCTCAGAAGGAACAGCCTGCTCTGCCCCTTCTTGTAAAGTGCCTTAGCTATGTCTGACCAGTTCAGTATATCGTTCAGGTTGCAGGGGAGAAACGATAGCTCTGTATACTCTAGACTGTAAGGTGCTGTTTGTGTTTTATCACCACGATCAACCTGCAGTGTAGGCCAGAACACTACTTAAGGCCTGGATGCATTCACTGCCATTACTGCCATGTATGTGGTGCAGGAGCAATCACAAAAGGAGATGGAGGGCTGCTTCAACAACTGCTGCTTTATTACTGTCTTCAAACAGGCCACTGTGCGTGTATAATCACTGCTATATGTGTAAGGCACGAATAGGCATGTGGTACAGGAGTGTGTGGGTGTGAGTGGTTTCTGAAACAACAGAAATAGAGGAGAGATAATGAGTCCACTGTCAGCGGCAGTGGCTCAGGGGGTAGAGCTGGTCCTCCAATAACCAGAGGGTTGGTGGTTCGAATCTCACTCTCCCCAGCCATCCTGCTGTTGTGTCCCAGGGCAGGACACTTTACCCACTTTGCCTCCAGTGCCCATGACACTGGGTATGAATGTGTATTAATGTTCGGTAGTGGTCAGAGAGGCTGTTGGTGTGGATTGGCAGCCACATTTTTGTCAGTCTGCCCCAGGGCAACTGTGGCTACAGTAGTAGCTTACCACTATCAATATCTGTCTGGAGTGAATCAATAATGGACTTACTGTAAGCACTTTGAGATGTCACTTGACATGTACTGTAAAGTACCATATAAATCTAATCTATTATTATTATTATCATCCGCTATCACTAAATAATAACTACCCATACATGCAGTACTACTGTATGGTTCTACCCAACTGACGCAGGTTAGCAAGGCACTTTTAGCTCAGTTGCACTTATAACCAAACTTGTAATGAGCTAGCTCACTCTTGCAAATTACACTATGAAATGAGTAGCAGCTATGTGCTCTAAACACAACACAGTATCAAACAGTACGTGGAGATTCCCAACTAGTATCAAATGAATGAGCAACAGGCTAACACAGGGCTATTCAATTACAAAATCAGTTGGGCCACAATTTGAGATCAATAACTAACTGGGCCACACATCTTCAGCGATCTGCTGAATATGACAAATTTCAAACCAACACAGATCAATATGATGAAAAATATGCACTTCTTATTCATTGTCTTGGTTTTAAATGTGCGCTTGGCACAAGGCAAAGGCACATCAAAAGTGCATAAAAACACAATAACAGTACTGGGGTTGAGCAGAACTTGAAGTAGTAGAAATATTTTTCCTCTTGAACAATAATTAAATAAATAGAATGAAAAAATCTGTAAATAACCATTTTGGTCACATCTTACTCAGGCATATCTCAAAGTGCATAAAAACTCACTGTGCACTGTTAGTAGCATTAACATTTGTTTCCCTTTTGAAATAAAATATACTACAAATCCTGGTCATAACTGACCTTGGCACATCACAAAGTGCATTTAGCTGAATAAAAAATGAACTGTGAAACACTTCAGTGCACAAACCCCCCAATGAAAAGATTGATAACATTAACAAACATTGCACATCCACCACTGTGGTTTGTTTGTTTTAATTCATTTATAACTACACATTCCATTACACACACATCAGTCAACCAAAAATTTCTTGTAGAGTTAAGGATGCAAAAAGCACCGACTTAAAAACTTGAGTAATGGCTTCAGTCTTGAAGGTTTGAGGTTTTTCTCCAAAATTTATAACAATTTTCTTATAATTTTCTACTTTTCTCTGTAAATTTATCTAAATTTGAAACCATTTTCCTCAAATTTGTAATTTCCTCTTGTAAAGCTGACTTTTCTTGTACATTTGAGACTATTCCAAATTTGTGGATTATTTTATGGCTGATTTTTGTCTATTTTTTAAAATAAACATTACAGGTTTTTTTTTTAATAAATTTGAAACCGATTGTGGTAAAATTTTGACTTTTTTTCCTTATACAATTTACACTTTTGACAATAATTTTGCAGAGCCAGAAGAGAACAATAATTTAACTCTGATTTCAAAGAAAAAAATATTAATAAAATTCTATTTAATGAAATAAATTAAATGACCAAAGATAAAGTTATTTCTGTTAAAATATTTCTATATATTTATAGTTTTTTTAGAATTCTCCTCACCACCCAGATAGCAGGAATAACCTCCCTTATTTTGAAATCCAAATGTTTAGTTTGTCTGAAGGCTGTTGACGAATTAAAGTCATTGACTTGCATCCATGGATGGATAGATATAGGGCTGTCGCAGTAGAGGAATTTCCCCTGCAGTGACGGTGGACAGCTCAACACCGCAGTATGTGGTATTGCAAGTGTTTTTAGGACCCCGTGGTCTCGTAATTTAAACAGGATTCATAATGTGGCAAACAATGGCAGCTGTGAGAAACTCACTCCAGCTCCGCTCTCAACTTCATGCGTGTGTGTAACAATTGTGTGGAGCTCCAGTCTTTCTAGGCATGAAGTGCTGATTATGTTAAAAAAAAATCATCATTTTCATAAAGCAGTGTCAGGAACTCCAGTATTTCACCTATGGGGTGTGTGGACTGGAGACTGCAGCAACATTCAGCTTATTTAAACAGACAGCCTCCGAACAGCCCTGCGTGGCTCTCGTCTCTGTGATTTTTGCCGCTGCCCGAAAAATCATGTTCAAACAAGCAATGCACTACGCAGTAGCTGTTTGGCTCTCAGAGCTCAATTATAAGCACACCGCTCAGAAGGAAATAACACGCTTTGTGCCCTTTCAGTGCTCACTGCCATGGCTGTATTTAGCAAGTAGTCCAAATGCTTCTACCACTGACTGCCTGCTGGAGTCTGTCTGTAGACAGAGTGCCCCACACGGTGCTGCCGCCGTTAGTACAGGGTGCAAACATGCTGTTGGCAATAAAAATACACTTCCGTTTAACTATTTATTTATTAACCAATAGGGGCACATAAGTGAACAATGAGCCACACGCACAAAAAAGTGAACACCGCGGTTGTTGTGGTTGCTTGTTTTCCTCTGCGGTTGGCTTGTCCATAGAACGGTATTATATAATTGCGGTTATTGCGACAGCCCTAGATGGATAGATATTGTAGTAGCTGGTGAAGTCAATCCTCAGCGATTTAGTCACTCGTGCCTTTCCCTGCATACAGTATGAAGCCTAACCACACCTGTTTGCTAAGCGACTCCTCATTATTGTTCCCGTTCCTGGCAGTGGAGGGCGAAGGACAGAGCTTGCATGGAGGAATCTGATCAGACCTAAATGAAATGGTCATTGTCTCCCCCGACAGACTGCTATGAGGAGGATGGAGGAGGACCAGGGGGTTAAAACCACCATAAATGCCTTCACCGCTTACATACCTGTTCTGACTTTTTTCAGCGTTTAAAGTACTTTAATAAGCTCATGCTTCTCTCGGACAGCAACACTAGGAAGACACTCTGCCTGCTGATTGGAACGCTCACGCGGGCGGGGCACTTCTGCACTCCATGCAGATGACAGTCATGCGTCTTGTTCGTGTGCTTCCTCCATATTTTTTTTCTTAAATTTATATTTTCTTGGTGTGGCCTGGGCCACTCGGAGGTTGGTTCTGGGCTGCATGTGGCCCGTGGGCTGCTAATTGAATAGACCTAGGCTAACATATTCACATGTATTATTATGCAACGCCACGGCACTTTGCAACGTGTTGAAGTAATTAACATGAATGTGAACAACTTACTTTGTCATAGACGCACACTGGCTTAACACAGTCCCCCATTTATCTGTCTGGACTTGACTAAGGCTGCATTCAGACCAGGATAGTCCGGGGTTCTTGGTTCGATTGGAGGGGAATGCTGAGAATTTTTGCACCTTCATTTGGTTTGGTTTGCATTCACACTGCAGCGGACCAAACTTCCTGGACAACGTCAAGCAGTTAGAACAAATGCTTGTTTGGGGCGCTGTAGCTGAAACCATCACTGACCAGGAAAAAAAATCTCGGCAAAGAAGAAAAATCCGGCTCATCGATTGGCCAGGACTGAAAATGGAAATCCGTTCCCTTCAGCCAGGTTGTTTGTTTGCCACAAACGAGACATTTTGTAACTTTTCTCCTCAGCTTTCTCCGATAAAAGAACCTCTTGGATCCACACGGTTGTCTTTATTGTTACATTCTGCCCAAAATGTGCTACAGTAAATGCCACTTCCTCTTCTCAGACTACGTATTGCTACGGTTACACAAACGCCAAGGGGCACTTCTGCCAAACAAACTGACCAAACTGACTGGCACCAAACAAACTGAACTATCCATGGATAGTCCTTTGGTCTGGCCCAAACAGTGGTCGTGTGAATGCGCCCAAAGACTTAACCTCTTGCGCTCCGTTGTACCAGGACGGGCAAGTCTCTGCGTCCTAGAGCGCACGAGAGCGCACAAGGACGCTCTTGTGCGCTCTAGGACGCATCATGGAGATTTTGATGTAGGTGGTGTATGGCGTCCAAGCGCGCACTGAAAATAAAAGCTGCAGACACAGCCGCGAACAGATTAGTTCATCTGATTGACCGCTCATTCGACTAATAAGAGCTTTGAATTGGGTTTCTGAAACCTTGAAGAACCAATGAATGAAAATTTAGCCAGAAGGACCCGCCTCCCAACGGCTGCGAGCCAACTGAAGCACAGAAGTTCGCTGAGCTGTTTTGTCTAAAGCTGGGTGAAGAGAGACTGCTTCAGCAGCCACAGGCAGTGGTTTATTTATTTATTTTTTTTAATTTCAGCAGAGTGTTTAGGATTCTCTTATATGGTCATCATAGACTGACGGAGGCCAACGACGAAGGTCGTAAATCATTCGCCAAAACCGCAATCATGGAATTATGTTTTGACCGGGTTGCGAGACCAGAACCAGAGCGGACCAGCGTCGGTTCGTCTGACAATGAGGAAGAGAAGTTGGCCAGGACAATGTGGCTGTGAAGAGGTAAGGTGTTATAAGCCAAATTATTTTTTATCCCTGAAAATTGTAATCCAAAATGACTTTTGACCGATCGGTAAATTACAACTGTGCTTCGCAGCGCAGTTCGTGAGCCGCTGTACAAGGGGTTGTTCGCCATGTACAGACTGTGAACGCCCCCCCCCCCCGCTATTCTTCTGCAGCAAGCGGGGGGGTGTAGCCGCGGTGATTGCGCTGCTGTCCCACATCACCACATGAGGCTAATCCGTTGAGTAGCGATGGCCGAAGTCCATCCTCTGTAGCGAGCCCCCCCCCCCCCCCACACACACACAGACAGCCCTGAGCGTGACCTTTCATTAGAGCCCAAAATGAAGATTCTACATTGAATTATTCAAAAGTTACAGACGTTTTTCCAAACTGTGCCATTTGGCACAATTTGGCACAGTTCCAAAACGCCTGGGAACAGCCTGAGAACAAAGCTGTGTAAAATATTCATTTTTTGTGGTATTGTTACAAAATTTGGACCTCAGCTGGATAACACTTGGTTCTACATTTCTGTTGCATTTTCCAGCCCGGATCTGAAGCTGTGTGTTATTTGCAAGCATTTGTATTCAAAAAAATACCCAGGCGAAATTTATTTTCTTCAAGTTCACTATGTTTAGATGACTGTAACTCAGTGGCCAGAGCACTTAGAGAGATCATGTTTTTTTTTGCCAAAAAATTCAAAGTGTTATCTTTTAAATGAGACCAACCCCATGAAGATGCTGCAAAGGGTTGAAGAACAGCTTTCGATTTACTTTGGGCACATTTTTTGGGGGCGTTTTTAGGAAAATTGACTGGAGTGCAAGGGGTTAACTTGTACTCACTTCACTCATGAACTTAGCCAATTAGCACACGAACAGGTCTCTTCACGCTGGAGGCAGGGACACACAGAAAACCATTCTCCCTGATGACATCACTGTCACGGTACCCAAATTCACTGCCTGAACTAAAATACAGACCAACTGATAATAACAAACGAACTGTATAAAGACTAAATGGCTGTGGGTTAGGGCCTTTTGTACACAGGTGAACACCCAGGTACTTCTAAGTTGTCACCATCTCAATGTCTGTTCCCTGGATGTTTATCAGTGCTGTGGGGGAGTGTCTACACCTGGGGAAGTCTACCACCGGTTCCTTGGTTTTCCCTGCATTGATATGAAGGCAGTTCCACAGGCACCAGTCCACAAAGTCCTGGGTCAGTTACACCTGGGGGCGTACTGCAGATCATTGAGTCAAACACAGAGTCCTGGGCCCTCACAAACTGTCGATGGTCTGTGAGGTAGTTCAGGATCTAGGATGTCAGGAGTTGGCCCATTCTGCACACAGCAGCTTGACCCTCAGGATCACTGTTCAAATGGCGTTGAAAGGACTGGAGAAATTGAAGAACATTATCCTCACAGTGTTCCCGGCTTCTCCAGGTGAGATAGCGCACAACGCAAGAGGAAGATCACTGCATCCTCCATCCCAATGCCAGGGTGGTAGGCAAACTGAAGTGAGTCCATCACTGGTCTCACCAGGGGGTGGAGTAGCCTCTCCAGGGTCTTCATTAGGTGTGATGTGACGGCCACTGGTTTGTAGCTGCTCAGACCCTTGGGGTGCGGAGTCTTTGGTCAGGATACCACACAGGATGTTGTCTACAACTGTGGTACCCTCCCCAGCCTCAAGCTGAAGATGTGCTCCACAATGCAGTGCAACTGATCTGCACAGGACTTGAGGAGCCTCGAGCTGATGCCATCTGGACCCACAGCCTTCCTCACTTTGATCTTCTTACTCTCACTCTAATGTGGTCAAAACAATGCTGCCATACTACACCTTACAGTGTAATTGGTACCTCGCATTTCACCCTGCACCTTATAACCTTCCTTTGTACAGTCAGTACTATCCATAGACTCATAAGGATCATCATCTATTTAACCTAGTAGTAGCCTATGTAGTATATAAATTTATCTAAGCTTTTTTTTTTTTACTTCCCTGGGTAACTCCTTTTTCTATGATGCTGTGTGTATTTCTGTTGGTTTTGGGTTGTCTACTGTATCATGCTACTGTAACACTGTAATTTCCCAGTTTAGGATTAATAAAGTCTGTCTACAGTATCTCACAAAAGTGAGTACATCTCTCACATTTTTGTAAATATTTTATTATATCTTTTCATGGGGCAGCACTGAAGATATGACACTTTGATACAATGTAAAATAGTCAGTGTACAGCTTGTATAACAGTGTACATTTGCTGTCCCCTCAAAATAACTCAACACACAGCCATTAATGTCTAAACCACTGGCAACAAAAGTGAGTACACCCCTAAGTGAAAATGTCCAAACTGTGGCCAATTAGCCTTTTTCCCTCCCTGGTGTCATGTGATTTGTTAGTATTACAAGGTCTCAGGTGTCATTGGGGAGCAGGTGTGTTAAATTTGGTGTTATCGCACTCACACGCTCTCATACTGGTCACTGGAAGTTCAATATGGCACCTCATGGCAAAGAACTCTCTGAACATCTGAAAAAAAGAATGGTTGCTCTACATAAAGATGGCCTAGGCTATATGAAGATTGCCAACACCCTGAAACTGAGCTGCAGCACGGTGACCAAGACCATACAGCGGTTTAACAGGACAGGTTCCACTCAGAACAGGTCTCACTATGGTCGACCAGCGTCATATCCAGAGGTTGTCTTTTGAAAATAGATGTATGAGTGCTGCCAGTATTGCTGCAGAGGTTGAGGGGGTGGTGGGTCAGCCTGTCAGTGCTCAGACCATACAGCGCACACTGCATCAAATTGGTCTGCATGGCTGTCATCCCAGAAGGAAGCCCCTTTTAAAGATGATGCACAAGAAAGCCCGCAAACAGTTTGCTGAAGACAAGCAGACTAAGGACATGGATTACTGGAACCATGTCCTGTGGTCTGATGAGACCAAGATAAACTTATTTGATTTAGATGGTGTCAAGTGTGTGTGGCGGCAACAACGTGAGGAGTACAAAGACAAGTGTGTCTTGCCTACAGTCAAGATTGGTGATGGGAGTGTCATGGTTTGGGGCTGCATGAGTGCTGCCAGCACTGAGGAGCTACAGTTCATTGGGGGAGCCATGAATGGCACCATGTACTGCGACATACTGAAGCAGAGCATGATCCCCTCCCTTCGGAAACTGGGCCGCAGGGCAGTATTCCAACATGCTAATGACCCCAAACACACCTCCAAGACGACCACTGCCTTGCTAAAGAAACTGAGGGTAAAGGTGATGGACTGGCCAAGCATGTCTCTGGACGTAAACCCTATTGAGCATCTATGGGGCATCCCCAAATGAAAGATGGAGGAGTGCAAGGTCTCTAACATCCACCAGCTCCGTGATGTCATAATGAAAGAGAATTCCAGTTGCAACCTGTGAAGCTCTAGTGAACTCCAGGCCCAAGAGAGTTAAGGCAGTGCTGGAAAATAATGGTGGCCACACAAAATATTGACACTTTGGGCACAATTTGGATATTTTCACTTAGGGGTGTACTCACTTTTGTTACCAGTGGTTTAGACATTAATGGCTGTGTGTTGAGTTATTTTTAGGGGACAGCAAATTTACACTGTTATACAAGCTGCACACTGACTACTTTATATTGTATCAAAGTGTCATATCTTCAGTGTTGTCCCATGAAAAGATATAATAAAATATTTACAAAAATGTGAGGGGTGTACTCACTTTTGTGAGATAATCTATCTATCTATCTATCTATCTATCTATCTATCTATCTATCTATCAGTCGGTTCACACCTGGGTCTTAGAGTGCATTCACATGGTCACTGTTTGGTCCGGACTAAATGAACTCTGCTCTGCTTCTGCAGATAGTTCAGTTCATTTGGTGCAGTCTGAATGTGCGTTGGAACTCTGGTGCACACCAAGCAAGTGAAGTCTGGTCCCCCTGAAAACCGGGGGTCTGGGTTCACTTGCAAACAAAGTCTGGTGCGCTTTGCTTACAGTGTGAATCCAAATGGACTATCCAGCGGACCAAAGAGCAGAAGTGCCCCTTGGCGTTTGTGTAACCATAGCAACACATAGTCTGAGAAGAGGAGGTGGTGTTTTCTGTAGTACATTTTGGGTAGAAAATAACAATAAAGACAACCGCACAAATCTGAGAAATCCTTTTACTATAGAAAGCCAAGGAGAAAAGTTAAAAAAAAAAAACATTGGAAGTTTTGTACAAACAAGCACTTAAAGTTATGGATAAAAAACCTAGGCATTATCATCATTGTGCAATTTTAAAAAAATACAGTCTTTTAAATTGGGATAGTCTTCATACATTTGCAAATTTAAATTTGATTTATATTTATGATTTGGCTCCAGATCCTCAGGCAGAGTTCATCAGCCAAAGAAACAGCTCTGAGCGTGTCACTCGAGGCTCTGTCAGAGGTGACTGTTTCATTCCTCTGCGCAGGAGCACTTTCAGTAAGTCGGCCTGGTCAGTGAGGAGCGCTAGTGAGTGGAACTCAGTACCAGAGGAGGTTAAACTGCTCACAACATTCAAGGCCTTCACAAAAAAATTGAAAATGTGGCTTATAAACACCTACAGCTGCCAACACTAAAAGATAAGTCTGCTGTGACATTTGATGTTGTGTTTAAATGTACGGTTTGTTATGTATATGTTATTTGTTACATTAGTGCCCTCTTAAATGTCTAACCATGTTTTTTTCTTGTAGATGCATTTTACTGCTTTTTTACATCTTGGCCAGGGGACTACAGATGAAAACTAGCCTTTTGGCTAATTCTGGCTTTTTTAACCATGTGTAATCATGTGTTTTATGAAATTGCATTGTCCCTAAACTAAACTAAAAATGTCTCATTTGTGGCTGACAAACAACCTGGTTGAAGGGAATGGATTTCTGTTTTTGGTCCTCGCCAATCGATGAGCTGTATTTTTCTTCTTTGCCGAGATTTTTTTCTTCCTGGTCAGTGGTGGTTTCAGCTACAGCGCTCCAAATGAGTAGTTGTTGTAACTGCGTGACGTTGTCCAGGCAGATTGGTCTGCTGCAGTGTGAATGCAAACCAAACCAAACGGAGGTGTGAAAATTATCGGCATTCCCTGCCAAATCGAACCAAGACCCCGGACTAGTATGGTCTGAATGCAGCCTTAGGCTGCCCACTCAACCCTGCATGGTTGAGTGGGTTATTCTGCCACTGTGTTTCCAACCATGCTCTGTCCAAACATTTCAAAACATAGTCATTATACAGTTCAGCCTCAGGGGCCTCAGACAAACCCGCAGTGGGCACAGCCCTGGAGGTGCTGGTCACAGTGGACCCGGACACCACCTCAAACCATCGGTCATCTGGAAGATGGCTGGCCCCAACTGCATGGTGATCTGCATCAGCGGGGACAGGAACATCTGCAAGCCGTCTGGGTAGGGGTGTGCCATATCGTATTGTTCATGATAATACCTGTATAAATTTTTATACCGGTGTAAAAATTAATATTGCAATATTTGAAGTCCGTTACGTTGCTGGCGGAAGTTACGCATCACCACAGAAACATCAAAACAAACATGGTGCGGAAAGCGGTGCTCCGCGTCTAGTTGTGAGGAAGTAGGTGGCGCGTGAACACGCAGTGGCCTCTCTTCTCTCTTTGTGTTTTGTGCCATTTAGTGTTGTTTAAGTTACACCTAAGTGTATATTCATGTGTTTAATGTACATATATGATGCTGCGCACAAGCTACGGTCGCCACAGCCTTCTGGAGATAAGAAATATAACCAAACATTACATCCTGGATCGGAGCATTACAGAGGAACTTCATGGCCTAGGTCTCCTCCACCAGACCTCCACACCCCCAGGACTTGACTGCTGTGTCTCATCCCAAATGGAGACACCGTAGACGGTGTGAGCGGCAACAAAAGAGAGGTAAATGTGGAGGTATCCGAACAAAGCTGACCGCTAGCCCACACAAACTCCTGATTCCATCCCTCATTCTGGCCAACGTACGCTCACCAGACAACAAAATAGACCACATACAGCTTCTGAGAACTACGCAACGTGATGCGCGGAACTGCTGTGTTTTTATCCTTACGGAAATGTGGTTAAATGACAATATACCAGACTTTGCCATTCAGTTAGCGGGCTAACATGCTATCATAGCAACAAAGTGTTCACAGAAGGAGGGAAGACCCACGGGGGAAGGGTGTGTGTTTACATCAGTGACGCTTGGTATCGTGATGCAACTGTTGCACACAAACACTGTTCTCCATTGGTGGAGTTTATGATCACCAAGTGCCAAACCTTTCATATTCAGAGAGAATTTTCATGTGTCCTACTAGCCGCCATGTATGCCCCGCCCACCGGCATCAGCGAGAGAAGTAAAGCACTAAAAGAACTCTATCAGGCCACCACTGACCATGTAGCAGATGCTAACATTGAGCTGGAGGGTTTTCACATGATACGAGCTGACCGAACACCAGACAGTGGCAAGGCTAGGGGCGGTGGAGTGATAATGTATGTTAACAACAACTGGTGCAGACCGGGACATATCACTGTTAAACAACGACACTGCAGCAAAGACATTGAGTTGCTAGCTGTTAGCATGAGGCCTACATATCTCCCGAGAGAACACTCACACGTGATCTGCATTGTTGTTTATGCAAATCCGACGGCGAACGCTGGGACAGCACGTGACGTCATCCATTCAGTAACCAGCAGGCTGCAGACAGAACACCCAGATGCTCTTCTCCTCATCTCAGGCGATTTCAACCATGTTTCACTGTCTCCCATTCTACCCACGTTCACCCAGTATGTCACATGCCACACTAGAGACAATAAAACACTGGATTTATTCTACGCAAACACTAAGGAGGCGTACACCTCATCACAACTCCCCCCACTCGGGAGATCGGATCACAACTTGGTTCATCTCCGGCCGGTGTACAAACCCCTAGTGCACAGACAACCTCCGACCATGCACACTGTGGAGTTATGGTCTGAGGAGACAATGGACACCCTAAAGGGCTGTTTTGAAGCCACCGCCTGGAAGCAGCTCTGCGATCCACATGGTGAGGACATCGATGGCCTCATTCACACCTTCACGGGCTACCTCAGCTTCTGTGTGGACAAATCCGTTCCCACCAAGACCATACGGCGTCACTCAAACAACAAACCCTGGATCAACCCTGAGATAAAAACACTTCTGAGAGAGAAGAAGAGGATCTTCAGGTCAGGGAACAGGGAGATGCTGAAGTCCGTACAGAGGGAGCTGAGGAGAAAGATCAGAGAAGGCAAGGACAGCTTCAGGAAGAAGATGGAGGACAAGCTGCAACAGAGCGACATCAGCGGGGTCTGGAGAAACCTCAAAACCATCTCGGGGCTCCAGAATACCTCCCCCCAGGCCACAGGGGGCAGGGAGTGGGCGAACAACCTGAATCTGTTTTTCAATAGATTTGACCAACCGCCCTCCCCCCTGACTGCACAACAACCACTGCTGCCTCTAAAGAAATCAAGTCCTGCTGCCCACTCCCCACTCCACCAACACCCCCCCACTCCCAACACACAGCCCCCCATCCTGACCCTGACCAGGACCCAGGTGAGGACGGAGCTGAGGAAGATCAAGGCGAGGAAGGCGCCGGGACCGGACGGCATCAGCGCAAAGCTCCTCAAGTCCTGTGCAGACCAGCTGTGTGGGATTGTGACGTATATCTTCAACATGAGCCTGAAACTGGGGAGGGTACCACAGCTGTGGAAAACATCTTGTGTGGTACCTGTACCAAAAACTTCCCACCCCAAAGACCTGAACAGCTACAGACCGGTGGCCTTGACGTCCCACTTGATGAAGACCCTGGAGAGACTGCTCCTTGCTCACCTCCGCCCCCTGGTGGAACCCAGCGATGGATCCACTCCAGTTCGCCTACCAGCATGGCATTGGGGTGGAGGATGCGGTGATCTTCCTCCTTCACCGTTCTCTGTCCCCACCTGGAGAAGCCCGGGAATATGGTGAGGATCATGTTCTTTGACTTCTCCAGTGCTTTCAACACCATCCAACCGATGATCCTGAAGGACAAGCTGCTGCGCGCAGGGGTGGACCAGCACCTGTCATCATGGATCCTGGACTACCTCACGAACCGGCCTCAGTTTGTGAGAACCCGGGACTGTGTGTCCGACACGATCATCAGTAGCACGGGGGCCCCCCCCCAGGGAACGGTGCTGGCTCCCTTCCTGTTCACTCTTTATACTGCGGACTTCTCACACAACACAACACACTGCCATCTACAGAAGTTCTCTGATGACTCTGCGATCGTTGGCCTCATCTCCATTGGAGATGAAGCTGAGTACAGAGGGCTTATCCAGGACTTCGTGGACTGGTGCCATCGGAACTGCCTCCAGATCAACGCGAGGAAAACTAAGGAGCTGGTGGTGGACTGCCGCAGGCATGGGCAGCCCCTCACAGTACCAGTAAATATACAGGGAACAGACATCGAGATGGTGACATCCTATAAGTACCTGGGTATTCATCTGAACAATAAACTAGACTGGTCACACAATACTGATGCACTCTACAAGAAGGGACAGCGCAGGCTGTTCCTGCTGAGGAGACTCAGGTCTTTTGGTGTACAAGGGGCGCTGCTGAAGTCATTCTATGACACGGTGGTGGCATCAGCCATCACTTTTGGAGTGGTCTGCTGGGGCAGTGGCATTACTGCAGCCGATAGGAAGAGACTGAACAAAACTGATTAAGAAAGCTAGCTCTGTCCTGGGGCAGCGCCTTGATCCGATGGAGGAGATAGGAGAGAGAAGGACGGTGGCTAAACTGTCATCTCTGCTGGAGTCCGAGTTCCACCCTATGCAGGACATACTGAATGCACTGAGGAGCTCATTTAGCAGCAGACTACATCATCCCAGGTGCACAACCGAGAGGTTTCGTAGGTCCTTCCTACCAACGGCTGTCAGACTGTACAACCTAAGCAGGGCTGCTCGCAGAGATAGCAAAAAGACGTAACAAACTAATAGTTTTTTGAATGCAAAAGATGCAATAGACTTACACAATGGTCCCCTCCGGCATACAACTAGGAACATACCGGTCGCTATGGAGGGTGAGAATATGTATGGGCACATAATCATACCATGTAGGATAACTAAGTAGACGGTTTATGCTGTTTCATTCCATCTAGCAACAATGCTCTGCACTGTGTGTGTTTATATATTTGCATATTTATTCCATCTAGCTACAATGCTCAGCACTGGGTGTGTTTATATATTTATATATCTACATATTATTCCATCTAGCTACATTGCTCCGCACTGTGTGTGTTTATATACTTGCATATTTATTCACCTAGCTGCAATGCTCCGTACTGTGGGTGTTTATATATTTACATATTTATTCCATCTAGCTACAATGCTCTGCACTGTGTGTTCATATATTCATATATTTATTTCCATCCAGCTACAATGCTCTGCACTGTGTGTCTGTGTGTGTGTGTATATATATATATTTTATAGTAATACGTACATATGTTTATTAGCTGCTCTTGCTTGCTTGTTTTTTTTCTTGCCTTCTGATTGTTGCTCTGAGTGTTGCTATCCCTGTGCTGTTGCAATCCTGGAATTTCCCCGTTGTGGGACTAATAAAGGCTTATCTTATCTTATCTTACATGGACACAAGTAACCGGATTAAAAGCCTGATCAGAATAAAAATGCTTCATGTAAACACGCCAATCTGAATATTCTGACCCGATCATGCTCATTCGGATCAAAATTTCATTCCAATTGAGACGGGTGGGTTATGCCAATTGTTATTCCGATTGATGCGCATGAAAACACTTATTCCGAAGGTTGGGCCGAAAATATGTTTACTGCGCATGTCTGTACGTCAGCCACACGTCGACGTGATGTATTTCCGCCTTTACAGCAGCTAGCGGAAGACATAGCGGGAGTAAAACAAAACTGGCCTGTATCGTCCTGCTGTCTCCCTCTGTTTGTCAGATGCAGAAGTATGTACTTGTAGCTTCATTACGGAGACCAGCAGAAGCAAAAGTACAGTCTGAATAACACAATACAGGTCCATTTCAAAAAGAGAAAGACACGAAGCGGGGCTTGCTAACACTGGAAGTTTCTTCTTCTTCTACTATTTTTGGAATGTCGAAATGTCGATGTGCGCATGTCAAAATGATTTAGTCCGTTCAAACGTGTGACACATGGAAACGCACATCCTAATCAGATCAGCTTTTTCAGGATCCATGTAAACAGTAAAGTTGTGATCTGAATTGTAATCAGATTAAAGAAATTTTGCCCATGTAACTGTGGCTAGTGAGACACAAACGGCCCATCCAGATGGATTCCTCATCACAGCAGGAGACTTTAACCATGCAGATTTAAAGGCCCTCCTACCAAATCTACACCAACATGTAGACTTCCCAACAAGAGGAGACAATTTGCTGGACCTGGTGTACACAACTCACAAGAAAGCATACAGAGCCCCCCCCCCCTTCCCCACCTGGGTCTCTCTGATCACATCACCATCTTGTTAAGGCCGGCAAACTATCAGACCAACAAAAAAGCAGGTACGTGTGTGGCCACAGGGAGCCTCTGATGCTCTGAAAGACTGCTTCAGCACAACAGACTGACACACTTTCAAGCATGCAGCCACTTACAATGGACACACAAACCTAAAGGAGCACACTAAGGTAGTTATAGCATACACAGTTAAATGCATTGATGATGTCACTCACTGCAAAACCATCACTGTTCATGCCAACCAAAAGCCATGGATGAGAGCAGAGGTCCACAGGCTCCTGAGGGCTCGGGACGCAGCCGTCAGGGCCAGCGACACTGCAGGACTAACAACAGCTAAGGCCAACCTGTCCCGTGGCATCAAGGAGGCAAAACGACAGTACAGCAAGAAAATATCCGGCAACTTCAGCAACACCAGAGATGCATGTTCCCTGTGACGTGGCATACAGACCCTCACCAACTACAAACCTCCACCTAAGACCTGTGCGAGTGACATCACATCACTTAACAACCTAAATGACTTCTTCAGCCGCTTTGAAGCACAAAACAGCACATCAGCACATAAGACCACGCCTCCTCCAGACGAGCAGGCTATAAGTCTGGATCCGGCTAGCATGAAGAGGACCCTCTGCAGGATCAACCCACACAAAGCAGCTGGTCCAGACAATATACCGGGTCGCATTCTGAAGGACTGTGCAGAGGAGCTCAAGAATGTCCTGGCTGACATCTTCAACATCTCCCTGACTCAAGCTGTTGTTCCCACACGTTTCAAAACTGCCACCATAATACCAGTCCCAAAGAAGCCTGTCCCATCCAGCTACAACGATGACCGGCCTGTAGCACTGACCCCCATCATAATGAAGTGCTTCGAGCGGCTGGTCATGCAGAACATCAAGTTCATCCTCCCTCCCTCCCATGACCCATCTCAGTTTGCATACAGGTCAAACAGATCCACAGAGGATGCCATCGCTGCTGCTCTCCACCCAGCCCTTACCCACCTGGACTCAAGGAACTCCTATGTGCGAATGCTATTCTTGGACTTCAGTTCAGCATTCAACCCAATCATACCCCAGCACCTAATACAAAAACTCATACACTTGGGACTCAAAACCTCTCTCTGTAACTGGGTGCTGGACTTTGTCACAGGGAGGCCACAGAATGTGCAGGTTGGCAGTAATACATCCAAGACCATCACAGTGAGCACAGGGGCCCCATAAGGGTGCGTACTCAGCTCGCTGCTCTTCAGTCTGCTGACCCATGACTGTGTACCAGCCTACAACACCAACCATATCATCAAGTTTGCGAATGACACAACGGTGGTGGGCCTCATCACCAACAACGAGGAGGCCAACTACAGAAATGAGGTGAGCCAACTGGTCCAGTGGTGTAAAGACAATAACCTCTTCATGAACGTGGGAAAAACCAAGAAGACTGTGGTCAACTTCAGGAGAGGACACACACAGCATCCCCCTCTGATCATCGATGGAGCAGCTGTGGTGAGCAGCACCAGGTTCCTGGGTGTGCACATCTCTGAGGACCTCTCCTGGTCCAACAACACCATCACTGGCCAAGAAGGCTCAAATTCACCTCCATTTCCTCAGGTTCAGGTTCAGGTTACTTTATTTGTACCCGTAGGTAGATTTGTTTTGCAGTCTGGTGACATCCATATTTACAAGCCACAGTTACAATCAACATAAACACAAACACAGGCACACATGAAGCTGACTATAAACATGATAAAAATACTTAAGGCTCCATCAATCAGGGTATAAAGACAAAGAGATGAGAGAAAAACCAGAGATAAGAGAGAAGGGTCATATTAAAAAGTTAAAGACTAGTCAACGAGGTTAAAAACTCAAAGGTCTAAAACCCAATACAAGATTTAGAACCCAAATAAAATCCTACAAAAATAAGTAAATATAAAATGGAGTTAGTAAATAATTACCTAAATTATGTGCAATATATTGTTACAATTTGTTCAACTCTTTGACAGCAGCAGGAACAAAGCTGCTTTTGTAGCGCTGGGTTTTGCTTTTTGGGACAGCAAACCTCCGTCTGGAGGGAAGAAGCTGAAAGTTGCAGTGCAAAGGGTGGGAGTCATCATTTAAAATGGAGGTAGCCATCCTCTTTACTTGTCTGGTGTACAGGAATGTCAGGCTCAGCTGTGACTCACCAAGCAAAGGACTGGACCATCTAACTACCTGATCCAAGGATTTCCTCGGTTTCAGTTTTATCTGACCACACCATGACACTAAAGAAAAGGATAAAACAGATTCAATAAAAGCCCGATAAAACATTGTTATTATGGTTCGGTCAATTTGGAAGCGTGCAAGTTTCCTCAAGCAATGCAAATGTTGCTGACCCTTTTTGCACACCCTTTCACAGTTCTCTTCAAAGTTTAAATTACTATCAATAATCGTCTCAAGATATTTGTAGGATTGTACACATTCGGTGGTCTGACCTTTTAGTGCGGTGACTTTTTGCCTGGGAGTTTTCCTCCTAAAGTCAACAATCATATCTTTAGTTTTTGTCGTATTCAGCTGCAGGTAGGAATCCTCACACCAGTGAACAAAATCATCAACTACTGGGCCGTGGCCACTCTCACCATCCTGGAGGAGACTGACAATAACTGAATCATCAGCATACTTTATAATGTGTCTGTTGTCATGTCTGCTCCGACACATGTTTGTGTACAGGATGAAGAGTAGTGGTGACAACACACACCCCTGAGGAGAGCCAGTAGAAGAGCACTTTAGGTCAGACAATGTACCATTGACCCTTACTCTTTGCATCCTGTTGGTTAAGAAATCCAGAATCCAACCCACCAGATTATTGCTCAAATCAAATTGTTGCAGGAGCCTTTCAACTAAAATATGAGGTTGGATTGTATTAAAGGCGGAGGAAAAGTCCACAAATAAAAGCCTGGCGTGTGTCCCATTTAAATCCAGATGTTTAAAAAGCATGTTAAACAGAGTGACAGTGGCGTCCTCCACTCCTCTGTGAGGCCTATAGGCAAACTGCAGAGGATCCAATGCATGCTCAGTCTGCTTTAGGACCTCACATCTGACCAGTTTTTCAAAAATTTTCATTAAAATTGAAGTCAAAGCAACTGGTCTAAAGTCGTTTACCGTTTTAGGACAGCTGGATTTTGGAACGGAAACAACCACGGCTTCTTTCCAGATCTTAGGCACATGTTGTGTCTGTAAGGACTTATTGAAAATGTAATGAAATACAGGACTCAGTTCATGTGCACAGGACTTTACCAAGCGCCCACATATATTATCAGGGCCCTGACTTTTGTTCACTTTTACAGCGCAGAACTCCCTTTTAATATCCTGCACCTCAATATTAAAGTGCTGACTGTCTTTGAGTTTCTGTTTCAAATCTTGGGTTTCTGTGCTAAAATCAAAGGAGTCAAAACGACCATAAAAATGACCATAAAAACAATTAAGAGCATTAGCCAGCTCTACGTCTGAATTAAAACCATCTAAAAACACACGATTACTGCGCTCTGTGCTCTGAAGGCCTGCAATAGTTTTCATACTGGCCCAGGCTGAACCAAGTTTCTTTGTTGCCATCTTACTTTCCAATTCTGATTTATAATTCTGTTTTGCTCTTAAAATTTTGGCCTTCAGCTCTTCTGTGGCAACCTGTAGCTCAGAAACAGACCCCTGTTTAAAGGCAAGTGCTTTCCTCTGTAAGCAGGATTTAACTGATTTTGTAACCCATGGCTTGTTGTTGGGATATATTTTGACACGTTTACGTGGAACGATCGTATTTTTACAGAAAGCCATGTATGAGCATGTGACGTCTACCAAAGATTCCAAATCATCCCCGCAGGACAGTGTGAACATCTCCCAGTCGGTACGGTTAAAGCATTCCTGGAGGCAGTGCTCTGAATCCTCTGTCCACACATCTATGTCTCTGGTCTCCACCTTGCCTCTTCTGAGAGCAGTTTTGTATGTGGCCAGCAAATGTACACAGTTGTGATCTGAGGATCCTAAAGGAGGAAGGGGAAGTGATTTATAGGCCCTCTCTGTGGAGCCGTAACACAGGTCCAATGTCTTTTTTCGCCTGGTTGGGCAGGAGACATACTGATAAAAGTTTTTAAGTGTCTTCTTTAAAGAAACATGGTTAAAATCCCCAAGAATAAAGTTTGGCGCCTCTGGAGAAATTGACTGCAGCCGCTGAACCACATCAAAGATGGTGCTGGAGGCGGAGTCAGCGTCTGCCCTCGGGTGAATGTACACAGTTGTTATGAAAAGTTGGGGGAACTCGTGAGGCAAATAAAAGGGGCGTAGCGATACAGACAGCAGCTCCACATCGGGTGTACAGATGTGCTCTCTGACCGTGACAGATGTGCAGTACTGCTTATTAATATATAAACATACGCCGCCCCAGCACAGTGGGGCACCAAAGCCGTCAATCCACAGGTCCGCATCCCGGTCATGCGCAGTAAGCCAAGTCTCGGTGTAAGCCATGACACAGCAGTTCTTGAAGTCCTTCTGGTAGCGTACATTCCCTTGAATTTCATCCACCTTGTTCCTCAGAGATTGTACGTTCCCAAAAATCATGGAAGGAAGAGGGATGTTACCAAACTGACGTTTCCTCAGGTGTAATTTCTCGTCTCCACGCTTTCCGCGCTTCCTTCTCTTGTCTCTCTTTTCATCGCTGTGTCCATGAACGTCTCTCAAATTAAAGTCCGGCAGTTGCGGCACAGACTCAATCACAGACGCTGCATCATCCGTGTTTAAATGCAGCAACATGTCCCTGGAGTATTGTATTCTCCACGGCATGATCACGATCGCGCTTACCTCGCAGACACAGAGCCGGTGGAAAAACAGCAGCAGTGCAAAAATGGGGAGGAAATCCTCTGCAAACTGAGGAGAGCACGAGTCCCACCCCCATCACGTGCTCATTCTACTGGGGCACCATTGAGAGCATCCTCATCAGCTGTATCATGGTGTGGTATGGAAGCTGCACTGCCTCCTGCTGGAAAACACTACAACGCACAGAAAAAGCCACCAGCAAGATCATCGGTGCCCCCCGCACCCCACCTCAGCCATCTACCTCACCCGTCTCAACCGCAGAGCCATCAACATTGCAGGCGACACCTCCCACCCCTCACACTCCCTTTTCAGCCCCCTGCCCTCGGGGAAATGGTACTGGAGCCTCCGGGCCTTCTCCACAAGACTGCTAAACAGCTTTGCTCATCAGGCCATCAGGACCCTGAACTCTGTCCCCCCCTCCCCGTAACGCACTCACCCGCACAACAACTACCTCAGCTGTTGGCACAAAAAACTGGCACACCAACAGTAATACATTTGCTGCTGTATGTCTCTGCACTTTACTCCAAACATTTGCACAAATGTCATATCTGCTGCTGTCTGTCATCCAGTACTGATCATGTGCAGTCCTATCTGTCACTGTCTGCACCTACACTACCGCACTGAACTTGGTACTCAATTCAATTCAATTCAATTTTATTTATACAGTTAGGCCCAGAAATATTTGGACAGTGACACAATCTTCATGATTTGGGCTCTGCATGCCACCACATTGGATTTGAAATGAAACAACTACAACGGAATTGAAGTGCAGACTTTAAGGTTTAATTCAAGGGGTTGAACAAAAATATATGATTAAACATGTAGGAATTGTAGCCATTTTTATACAAATGCTCCTCATTTCAGGGGCTCAAAAGTAATTGGACAAATAAACATAACCCTAAGTAAAATGTTACTTTTCAATATTTTGTTGAGAATCCTTTGCAGGCAATGACTGCCTGAAGTCTGGAACCCATGGACATCACCAAACGCTGGGTTTCCTCCTTTGTGATGCTTTGCCAGGCCTTTACTGTAGCTGTCTTCAGTTATTGCTTGTTTGTGGGTCTTTCTGCCTTAAGTTTTGTCTTGAGCAAGTGAAATGCATGCTTGATTGGGTTGAGATCTGGTAATTGACTCGGCCATTGCAGAATATTCCACTTCGTTGCTTTAAAAAACTCCTGGGTTGCTTTTGCAGTATGTTTTGGATCATTGTTGAAGCGCCGTCCAATCAACTTTGCTGCATTTGGCTGAATCTGAGCAAAAAGTATATCCCTATACACTTCAGAATTCATCCGGCTGCTTCTGTTTTTTGTCACATCATCAATAAACACAAGTGACCCAGTGCCATTGGAAGCCATGTATGCCCATGCCATCACACTGCCTCCACCATGTTTTACAGAAGATGTAGTGCTTTGGATCATGAGCTGTTCCAATTCTTCTCCAAACTTTCTTCTTCCCATCATTCTGGTACAGGTTGATCTTAGTCTCATCTGTCCAAAGAATGCTGTTCCAGAACTGGGCTGGCTTCTTCAGGTGTTTTTTGGCAAAGTCAATTCTGGCCTTTCTATTTTTGAGGCTGATTCATGGTTTGCACCTTGTGGTGAATCCTTTGTATTTACTCTCATGAAGTCTTCTCTTTATGGTAGACTTAGATACTGATATACCTACTTCCTGGAGAGTGTTCTTCACTTGAGTGGATGTTGTGAAGGGGTTGTTCTTCACCATGGAAAGGATTCTGTGATCATCCACCACTGTTGTCTTCCGTGGACGTCCAGGCCTTTTTGAGTTCCCAAGCTCACCAGTCCACTCTTTTTTTCTCAGAATGAACCAAACTGTTGATTTGGCCACTCCTAACATTTCTGCTATCTCTCTGATGGATTTCTTCTTTTTTTTCAGCCTCAGGATGGCCTGTTTCACCTCCATTGAGAGCTCCTTTGACCGCATGTTGTGTGTTCACAGCAACAGCTTCCAAATGCAAACACCACACCTGGAATCAACTCCAGACCTTTTAACAGCTTAATTGATGACAGGTTAACGAGGGAAGAGCCCATGCAGCCTTGTTATTTTTATTTTTATTTTTTTGCAGCCTTCTGAGTCAATTGTCCAATTACTTTTGGTCCCTTGAAAAAGAGGCGGCTACGTATTAAAGAGCTGTAATTCCTAAACCCTTGCTCTGTTGCCCTGGCAGTGGCAACATTTTTAACTATAAGCCTTATCAAAGAGAAAAGATTTCAACTTACTCTAGAATAAAGAGAGAGTGTCTGCCTCCCAGACTGAACTGGGAAGATGGTTCCACAGGAGGGGAGCTTGATAACTGAAAGCTCTACCTCCCAATCTACTTCTGGAGACCTTGGGGACGACCAGTAGTTTGGATTTTTGGGAGCACAGAGCTCTGGTTGGATGATAGGGAACTATGTGTTCTTGCAGGTAAGGAGCCATACCATTAAGGGCTTTCTAAGTTAGGAGCAACATCTTGAATTCAATTCTATATTTTATTGGGAGCCAATGTAAAGAAGCTAAAACTGGGGTAATGTGATCTCTTCTCCCTGTTCTCATTGGGATACGTGCAGCTGCATTCTGAATGAGTTGGAGAAACTTTATGGCCTTATTAGGACAACCTGATAAAAGTGAATTACAATAGTCTAGCCTAGAGGAGATAAAGCCGTGGACAAGTTTCTCTTTATGAGACATGATGGACCTAATTTTAGAAATAATACGCAGATGGAAGAAGGCAGTCTTAATGGTTTGCTGTATATGAGAGTTGAAAGACATATCTTGGTCAAAGACAACTCTGAGATTCCTAATAGAAAACGTAGAAGCCAGTGCAATGCCATCTAGTATTATTATCTTACTAGAAAGAGTACTTCTAGCATGTTTGGGGCCAAGAACAATGACTTCAGTTTTATCTGTATTCAACAATAGAAAGTTGTAGTTCATTCAGGTTTTAATATCCTTTAGACACTCCTGGAGTGAACCCAAATGGCTAGGATCATCTGGATTGATGGATAAATATAACTGAGTGTTGTCAGCGTAACAATGAAAATGAATAGAATGCTTCCTCATGTCTCCCAAAGGCAGCATGTATAATGTAAACAGTACTGGTCCAAGTACCGATCCCTGCAGAACTCCATAGCTCCATTTACTATGAGTATTACTGCTCAACTTTTCTGTATATAAGATTGCTGGGTCTTATTGTTTATCTTTATTTGCACTATGAGAGGTCTGAGTCTATCTTTTGGCACCATTTGCACTATGGGTAGCATTACTGTACCTAGACTGCTGGTGTTGTTTTTCCAGCCTTATTCCTTTTTCTTTTTTTATATTGTGCACACCACTGAAGAGAAAGAGCAATGCCATTTCAATTCTCCTGTATGTCCTGTACGTACAGTAGTACTGACAAATAAAAATCTTTGAATCTTTAATTTAGGGGCAGATTTACTAACGTACTGTGCCATCGCAAAACCCTGTTTTGGCAAAAAAATACTGTTGCAATTTACTAAAGGGCGCAGGGCAAAATTAGCAGTGGAAAGGCGTGGACTATGTTAATTTTGTGCCTGGTCTCATTGCATATGTACTTGTGGGAGTTGTCATGTCAACACGCAAATTTGAGGGAGGGGGGTATTTAAATGACAGGCGCAAGGTGATTTATTAAGGTCTGCGGTTGTTAGTATCCTACTAAATGTGGCAGGATTTAATGCCCCGAAAAAGCTTGTCTTAATTCATCGGCGCCTGACATGACAGCGATCGTTGGTGCCAGGAGGAGACACTGGTGAGAACCGAGGGCGCGTGGCAGAAGCTTCTCTCTGCCTGTGACTTTATTCGACATGACAGAAGAACAGATTATATGAATATCAACAGTCTCACAAAGATCGGTGTTATGCTGAACTGGAAATCAGCCAGCAGTTGTTTTTTTTAAAAATTTCATTTGTTTATACTGTATATAGCCTACTACATGAATTTGTATCCATAAAATAGGATACAATAGGAGCCCTTATACCCGCAGTGGACATACAGATGGTGTCAGCCGTTGGCGACTTTTTTCTTTTTTCTGCGGAGGTTCCGACTCGGACTGCAGTTTTCCTATCAGCTCTTCCTCGCTCTTGAAGCAAAATCTTCCACATTACCAATTTTCTTTGTTTTTTTATTCCTCTATCCATATTTCTATATTACAATATTTTTTTTCCCTCTGCATAAAACAGTAATTCAGTTCCCTCTTCCCTCTATTTCTCGCTCCCAGTTCAGGATACACAATATAGGAGGAAAACAACAAGATTATTAACAAAAAGAGCGCACAGATCCATAGAAACGCCCCCTGAAATTGCAACACTGTAATTCAATGGTATTTATAAAAAGTTGTGAACTGGGAGACCTGTAGATTTTGTTAAAACAAAGTTATTCACATAATAAACCCCATAGTCTCCATCAGACCAACTTGATGGTTCTAGTGTTAATGATATAAACATGCTGGTCAAAAAAATCAGTTTATTCATGAGTAGTCCTTTTCTAAATTAGATACTTTATTTATACATATTAAACAAACAAGTCTGCCATATTAAATGAAAATCTAAATTTTGAAATATAATGAACAAAAATAAACTATTTTATTGGGGTTTGTGCTTAAACAAAAACTTTAAAAAAGCTTTATATATTATGCTCCTCCAAACTGGCTGTGCCTGTGTTGATGACCCGCTTCCTCATCAGCTGTGCCTGTGCGCAATTTTGTGGTGCTCTTGGTGGATGGGTGGTAATTACTGAAATGAAGTGATTGTATCTGCGTTGATAATTTTGCATGTTGTTAGTAGATTACTGGCAAAAATTGGCCACTCCTATAGGCGCTCTGTCTAAATTGCGCACTCGCTAATTTGTGCTGTCTTAGTAAATCTGCGCCTTAGTTTTAAGGTTGTTTCAAACTGCTGCCTTCTTTAAAAAAAAAAGCGGTGCAGCGATGCAGATAATCTGCACACATTTTTTCCGCACGTCAACATCACTGCTTCAGGGCAAAGATTTACTTCGCCTTGAAGTGGTGTTGTTGATGTCCGGAGTGTCCAGAGGTTTATTGTCGCTCTGCTGTGGCTGCTTCAGCGTGACTCAACCACCCAAAAGTGAAAAAAAAAAATCTGTCAACAGCCCCAGGAATTGTATGTGCAATGGAGACTTCTAAGGCGGGTAAACTGAGAGGGAGAGAGAGGATCGGCAACACTCATTTACCTGCAGAAGTGTCTAGTTTGGGGGAAATGGCAAGCAGGTAGGCCAGCATATATTCAATATGATAAAAATGATGAAATGATAACAGTTTTAAATAAGCCTACTCCCTCCTTGTTTTATTTAGACTCTCCCTGACCCGGTGAAATAACATATCAGACTACATTAATTTAAAATGTTAAAGGGTCAAAACTGTCACGAGCTGAGTCTGTTGTTCTGCTGGACTCAGTCTTGTGGTTCTTGTGTTGTATTCTTATATATTTAACTGTTGTATTTTTGGTGCCTTTTTGAGTTATCACTGCTTTCTATTTGTCTGTTTATGTTTCAGTTTGGGTTGCTATGTCTTGTTTCATTTGTAATTATTGTCTAGTCTGTATTTGGTTTTGGTTTTATTCAGTCTCTGTGTTGACAGCTGTCAGGTGGCATTTCCGAGTTTGTGTTGGCACCGCCTGTCAAGCTGTCAGCCACCCCTGCCTCACCTGTCAGTGCCACCAACTGATTCCAATTATTAATTGTTGTTCCCTTCTCCTGCTCAGGCATACCCACACCTGCTATCACTCGTATTACCGCACTTACTATTTAAGCCCCATCTATTCACACCATCTTCGCCGCCGCTACATTGAGTGAATGTTCCTCCACTGAGTGTTCCTCAGGACATTTATCTTGTTATCCTCATTTCTTGTCTCCTCCTGGGCTTAACGGCTCAGGAGTGCATCTGTTTGTAAGTTGACCTTGTTTTTGCATTTTGTGTTTCTGCACTATTTTGAACTTGTGTTACTTTCTTTAATAAATGTTGCACAATATCATCCAGCATTTGGATTTGTCTCTTGATGGTAGCTTGTCCCCTGCCGGAGGCCATCGTGTGGGTTCCTCCGCCACTGTCCGAGCCTCCATGGGTGCTGCGCCCCAGCCGGGGACCATCGTAGATGCTGCGCTCCAGCTTGGGTCCATCATGGGCACTGCGCCCCAGCCCCGGGTCCACCGTGGGTGCAGTGTTGGTCCAGCCAGAGTCCACCGAGGGTACTGCAGTGCTCCAGCACGGAGCCACCGCAGGTGCTGCTAAGCTCCAGCCTGGAGCCATGGCAGGTGCCGCCATGCTCCAGCCCGGAGCCACCACGGGTGCAACGATTCTCCTACCCAAGACCACTGAGGGCATCATCTCTCCTTCTTCTCTGCCAGACGCCATTGGGGTTCCCATTCCTTTCCTGCCTGACGACGTTGTGGTTCCCCTTCCTCGGCTCACCCCTCCATCATTGGGTCTCCCGGTGGGGGAGAAGCCTCCTAGTCCACCTCTCCTGTTCAGATGGCTTAAGAACTTGGGTCTGCCGCCTGAAAGACTGAACCATCGAGTCAGGTGGTCCTTATTCTCTGGCAGGAAACCCAACTCGTTCCATCTGGCTGTCCGGCTGGCCTGGGACTTCGGCAGGCCACCTGACTTGTTTTGCCTCGCCGTCAGCCAGGCCTAGGACTTTGGTCGGCCCCCTGAACTCTGGGCTCCTTGGGTCAGGGGTCTAACTCTGTGTTTTTCTGGTGTGGGCCCTGAGGGGGGTTTTTGTTTTGTGCCCTCCTGGCCTGTTTCACCCCACCACCCACCCGGGGTGGGTTATTGTTGTACCTCTTCTGGGGGAGGGGGGGGGCTCTTTTTTTCTTTTCCATTGATGTTACCCTGGGGTGTCTGGAAACCACCCCTTGGGGAGGGGGGGCTCTGTCACGAGCTGAATCTGATGTTCTGCCGGACTCAGTCTCGTGGCTGTTTTGTTGTATTCTTACAGTATATATTTATATGTTGTGTTTTTGGTGCCTTTTTGAGTTATCACTGTTTTCTATTTTTCTGTTTATGTTTCAGTTTGCATTGGCTATATCTTGTTTCGTTTGTAATTATTGTCTAGTTTGTATTTGATTTTAGTTTTATTCAGTCACTGGGTTGGCATTTCCAGGTTTGTGTTGGTGCTGCCTGTCAAGCTGTCAGCCACCCCTCCCTCACCTGTCAGTACCACCAGCTGATTCCAATTATTAATTGTTGTTCCCTTCTCCTGCTCAGGCATACCCACACCTGCTATCACTCGTATTATCGCATTTACTATTTAAGCCCTGTCTATTCACACCATCTTCGCTGCTACATTGAGTGAATGTTCCTCCACTGAATGTTCCTCAGGACATTTATCTTGTTATCCTCATTCCTTGTCGCCTCCTGGGCTTAATGGCTCAGGAGTTCATCCGTTTGTAAGTAAACCTTGTTTTTGCATTTTGTGTTTCTGCAGTATTTTGGACTTGTGTTACTTTCTTTAATAAATGTTGCACAATATCATCCAGTGTTTGGGTTTGTCTCTCCTGCCTCGTAGAGGCAAACATGACAAAAAACCCCTCATGCCCCAGACCATAGAAATGAGATAAAGACAGAAGTAATGTGGTGAATGAGTATTCGTGGTTATATTATACTGCTGTAGCTGCTTATAATTTGGGGTTTACATTTTTAAATGTAATAAATAGATTGCATTAACCATGGCTAAATTGTTCTTACATTCATAAGGCAATGTTTTCAGGACTATTCAGATGTTTTAAGAAAAATCTGCATAATTTTCAAAACTACAGGCTATATGTAGTCTGCACTACTAACTTTACTCTCATCTACTTGTTCCCATTCTTGCCTAAATTTGTTTTCTTTTCTCATTTTTTTAAAAAATCTTTTCATAAAGGTACACATTTTTTAATATAAATTTTGAACTTTTTGGTGACAAATCTGTGACCTTTTTCATGCAAAATTAGAACTTTTTTTTTTTTTTACCTAAAGCCTCTTACCTTGTGTATTCTGAAAAGTGTCATGGCGTCCGCTGGGCCGTCATCAGCCCCGGCTGCGCACACACCTGCTGCCAATCATCAGCAGACTTTAAAAGCCGGCGTTACTGATGGCTCAGCATGGAGTCGTCTGCCTACTTCGCCACGCAACGCGTCACGGACTCATTCTCTCGCCAGAGCATCCACGACGCATCTACCTCAAGCTTTGTCACGTAAGAGATGTAATATCTTACCTTGTCATAGTGTTATCCCCTGTGCACAGGTGGACCTCCCTGGCGGCGGACCTGTCTCCCCAAGTAAAGGAGCCTCTCCTCCTCCTCGGGACTCCTCCACCTCACCACAGCGTCAAGCTGCATCGAGCCACTGTGAGCCGCAGAGCCAGCAAGAGTCGGCCAACGTCACCTGCAAGTAAGCAGTACTTGTTGTCACACCGCAGTACTGCGAACAGCCCTAAACCATCTGTGCTTGTGTGTTCCAGGGTTGCCAGGTCGCGGCGGGACTCGCTCAGCCCCACTGGTTCCTCAGCATCACACTCACTCACACCTTCACACACACATCACACGCACTCACACCTTCACACACATCACACTCACTCAAATCTACACACACGTAACACTTTTGGGTTAATAAATAATTGTCTAAACGGTCTACTCGTGTCAGTGTCTGTCTCCTGGGTCAAGCAATTGTGTCAAAAAGGTGAAGAAATCAGAAGCAGCACCAGATTTAAATTAAGATAGTCAATCGGTTGTTTTAATAATCAATAGCTCAGTTGACTATTAAAATCCAAATTTATAATTTTTCCTCCCAGCTTAAGGTTATAAGTAGAAAAGCACTTGGAGAGCGCAGACCTCCGCCAAGGCAGCTCAGTCCCCCATGCTGTGATTTACTCAAAAATGTAATTGCTGGACTTTGAAAAGTCCTACATTTACGTTATCTATATTTTCAGATTCCTTGACTATCAAAACATATCTTTAGCAATTGGATTCACATTGATATCTTTATTAGTTCAGTAGATACTGACAAAAATTACTTTTTTGGTAATGGCGGTTTTCTTCTGGATATAGCTCCATAGCTTTTGAAGATACAACAAATCCATTGTTACACTACTGATTCCACAGTGTCTTGGCTATATTTTGTTGTTTGCTGTATGTTTATATCTTAATTTGTTACCTTACAGTGATGAAAATTCCAAAGATCCCCTATTATTTGCTGTTCTGGATCACAGTATCCGGATTTTTTGCAGGATCCGGATCACTCTTTGATATTTCCTAGAACCTACTGGGATCTTATCCTGTATTTTTTTGGCAAGCGTCCTGACCATTTATTTTGGAGTTATATACACATATGCTAAAAATGGCCCTATCTCGCAATGATAAAAGAATCCTTTTAAAAATTCCTGGATCCAGACGGTGAGCTGGATCACTCCCAAAATCTAATCATTTCTTCCTTGTCCCATTTCGGAGTTTTCCTGAAAATTTCGTCAAAATCCGTTCATAACTTTTTCAGTTATGTTGGTAACAGACAGACAGACAGACAGACAAACAAACCCCGGTAAAAACATAACCTCCTTGGCGGAGGTAATTACATTTATAACTAGTTTGATACTTGTTATTTTAAAATATTAGCCTACTAAACCTACTAAACCTGGAATTTCCCCATTGTGGGACTAATAAAGGTTTATCTTATCTAAAACTGTGGTGCTTTCTGGTTTCCAACAAGAGGGTGGCCTAGGATGAAGTCAAATTCCTGGTCTGAATTTTTGTCCCAGTTCACCCCTCAGTGTACTTAAAATGTGGTGGTTTATAATATTTTCTGGTAATGTCTGATAGAGAATAAAAAAAGTTTGAAAGTCATTCTAAACTGCTCTTTATAAACTGGAGAAAATAGTTTTTGTTTTGTTTTTACTGAATATATTGAATATAATTAATGCTGGCCTGTGAAACTGTCCTTTATAAATTTAAAAGAAAAAACTGTGTTCTGTGATATCGCAAAGGATATCGTTATTGTGAAAATTCACAGAAATATTGTGATATCATTTTTAGGCCATACTGCCCACCCCTATGTCTGGACATTCCGATTGGTGGACCTAAACGCAATCGAGCACTGTGAATCAGGACCTAATCGGCTTCATGCCACGCTACTGCTGCTCTCCCATCCCTGATGCTGGTTGCTGCTGTGACGACGTGACATTCACGCCGGCGTCAGGACGTGCCCCCGGTTGGTGTTGTCCCACTGGATCCTGTTGGGTCATGAACTCTCTATCCCGCAGCATTGCGGTGGCTCCTTGCTGCTAACGCCGGGCAGGGATATGAGATGACTCTGGATTCTGCCCCTTTTCCTCGCTGTCCTCTCCCTGCTGTGTCAAACTCGGAACGGCTTTATCCCCATCCGGGTGTGTTGCGCTCCCAACATCAGCTTTCCCACAGGGCCCAAGGTTATTGCAGATGGTAAAACCCAGTTCGTAAAAAAGGTCACACCCCAGGAGATTATCCCTGTGCATAGCCACCTGGAAACCAAACACCGGGAGGACTCTTAACCCATAGCGAACCTCCAGCGATATGGTCCCTGCTACGCTGATGCGTGTGTGCCCACAGCCATACAGCTCTGCTGGGTTCTTCTCAATAGGATGGTTGGAAAAGAATTTTTCCACTGTAACCCAATTCATCACTGACTTCATAACGGCGGTGTCCAGCAGCAACGGTAAGCTGACGTCACCTAATCTCACCGTGCACCACTTGTACAACACCCCTCTGGAGCCCACTGCATGGATGGTGGTTGTTGGTGGTTCTTTTGAAGTGGGTGGCAGGCTTGATGTCAGTCATGTTGATTGGCACACCTTGGCAAAGTAATTGAGCTTGCCGCAGTGTTTGCATCGCTGCCCCCAGCCGGGCAGGATCACACTCACTTTTGGTGTGTCAGGGAGCCACAGTTACCGCACGAATGGTGTCCCATTATGTTCCGTTGCCCTGTAATGTTCACCTTGGCGTCCGCCAAGCGAGTCGTGATGTTAACGGGTACTTCTACTGGGGTATTTGCATGAGCTAGTGGGAATTGTTGTTGTGGCTCACCTAGTCTACCCTCCAATTGGAACGCCAACTACACCGCTTTCGCCAGCAGTAGGTTGTCGGGCACCCTGATTAGCTTCGCCCACAGTCGCGGGTTGCTGGTGTGCTTCGCTAGCTGGTCCCGCACCATTTCCTCTTCTAGTTACCCAAACCTGCACCTGCTCGCCAGACAGCGGAGCCCAGCTTGTCCAGCCACATCACTCTCCAGCCGGGGTAATGGGCACGCCTCCATCTCCAGGAAAAGTTTCGAATTTTCCCCCGGAAGACCAATTTTTATCCTCGTTGCCACTGTTGTGTCTGTAAATGAGGGACAGCGGAGGCGGTGACTGTACTGAACGATGATTTATTGAACAACGCTGTTAACAGCACGTGTTACAGTATATAGCCATTATGCTAACTGGGGTTTAGTACAGGCTGGTGTTAGGCTAGGGATGGAGCGCCAAAGAGACAGTCTCCTGCCGTTAGTCTCCTAATATAGTCACGGCGTGATGACATCACGTCGTGTCCGTATCCCCGTGTCCGTGACGTACATGGTGCTAGTATGAGAATATCTAACACCTACGTGGCTCACAGAGCTACTCCCACACAGTGGATTCAAAACAGTCCTTCAGACTATTCTCAGCCTCCTCAGACCATCTCTTCACTATGTGGGTAACAGGAGGTTGCCTGTGCACCAGGGGTTTGTACACTGAAGGTGAACCAGATTGTGATCCAGTCTTCGGGAGGGGGGGTTGATGAGTTGTATACTTTGGTGTTGGCATAAAATAGGTCCAGTGTTTTATTTTCACTTGTGTGGCATGTGACATACTATGTAAAAGTGGGCAGGGAGGAGAATAGAGGAGCATGGTTTAAATCACCGGAGATAAGCTGGAGAACATTGGGATGTTGTGTCTGCAGCCTGCTGCTGACCAAGTGGTTGACATCACAGGCTGCATCAGCATTAGTAGGATTGGCGGGGGGGGCATACACAGCTATCACAATAATGTGCGAAAATTCCCTCAGTAGAGAGTAAGGCCTTATGCTAATGGCTGACAACTCAGTCTCCCTACAACAGTGCTGTTCTTGAACCATGATAAGTCCAGAGTTACACCATCTATCATTCACAAACACTGCCAGCCCACCTCCATTCCTCTTGCTGCTCTCTGTCCTGTCCACCCATACAAGCTTAACCCCTTGCACTCCGGGCAATTTTCCTAAAAATGCCAAAAAATAACGTGCCCAAAGTAAATCGAAAGCTGTTATTCAACCCTTTGCAGCATCTTCATGGGCTTGGTCTCATTTAAAAGAAAACACTTTGAATTTTTTGGCAAAAAAAAACATGATCTCTCTACATGCTCCGGCCACTGAGTTACAGTCATCTAAACATACTGAACTTGAAGAAAATAAATTTGGACAATGTGTTTTTTTGGATACAAATGCTTGCAAATAACACACAGCTGTCTGATCCGGCTGGAAAATGCAACAGAAATGTAGAACCAAGTGTTATCCAGCTGAGGTCCAAATTTGGTAACAATACCACAAAAATTGAATATTTTACACAGCTTTGTTCTCAGGCTGTTCCCAGGCGTTTTGGAACTGTGCCAAATTGTGCCAAATGGCACAGTTTGGAAAAACGTCTGTAACTTTTGAATAATTCAATGTAGAATCTTCATTTTAGGCTCTAATGAAAGGTCACACTCAGGGCTGTGTCTGTGTGTGTGTGGGGGGGGGTCGTCCCCCCCCCCCCGCTACCAAGGACGGAGTTCGGCCCTCGCTACATGACGGATTACACTCATTGCATGTTTTCACAGCAACACTGTCACAGCGGCTTCCCCCCCCCTCGCTACTGTGTGTGTGTGGGGGGGGGGTTGTCCCCCCCCCCCGCTACAGAGGACAGCCATCGCTACATGAAGGAATAGACTCATATGTCTATGTGATAACCGCTGCGCAGTCAGCGTGGCTTCCCCCCGCGGACCGGGGGCGTTTGGACCGTGAATGCCCCCCCCCGCTCCTCTTCTGCAGCGGGGGGGGCGTTCACGGTCCGAACACGGCAAATGAACCGTTTATCGCGGCGCACGAAGTACGAAGTGCGTGCGCCGTACAGTTGTAATTTACCGATCAGTCAAAAGTCATTTTTGGATTACAGTTTTCAGGGAGAAATAATAATTTAGCTTATAACACCTTACCTCTTCACAGCAGCAGAGTCCTGGCGAACTTCTTCCTGGGACGCAGAGACTTGCCCGCCCGTGGAACAACGGAGCGCAAGAGGTTAAAGCCATCTAGTCCGATGATAGCATCTGGGGTTAGTGCAGTTAGCCCAGTCTCCATGAATAGCGTGAGGCGAACCTCCTTATAGACTCTTTCATGTCAGGCCAAAGCTGCTAACTCATCCGTCTTGTTTTGGAGCGACGTCACGTTCCCCATGATGATGGATCAGAGAATGGGCTTGTACTTTCCCCTCCTTACATGTCACTCCACTCTGGAATGACATCCTTGCCATTTCTACCTTAGCTCACAGGGAAAACTGGGTCTTCAATCCACAGGCACCGCTGAGCAATGGAGAGTTAACAGCTGGTCTCTCCTGTAAACAATAGAGACCCAGCACAGTGAATCCCCAGAAGATAAGATAAGATAAGATAAGATAAACCTTTATTAGTCCCACAACGGGGAAATTCCAGGATTGCAACAGCACAGGGATAGCAACACTCAGAGCAACAATCAGAAGGCAAGAAAAAAAAACAAGCAAGCAAGAGCAGCTAATATACATATGTACATATTACTATAAAATATATATATACACACACACACACACAGACACACAGTGCAGAGCATTGTAGCTGGATGGAATAAATATATGAATATATGAACACACAGTGCAGAGCATTGTAGCTAGATGGAATAAATATGTAAATATATAAACACCCACAGTACGGAGCATTGCAGCTAGGTGGAATAAATATGTAAATATATAAACACACACAGTGCAGAGCATTGTAGCTGGATGGAATAAATATATGAATATATGAACACACAGTGCAGAGCATTGTAGCTAGATGGAATAAATATGTAAATATATAAACACCCACAGTACGGAGCATTGCAGCTAGGTGGAATAAATATGCAAGTATATAAACACACACAGTGCGGAGCAATGTAGCTAGATGGAATAATATGTAGATATATAAAAACACAGTGCGGAGCATTGTAGCTAGATGGAATAAATATATAGATATATAAATATAAACACACCCAATGCAGAGCATTGTAGCTAGATGGAATAAATATGTAAATATATAAACACACACAGTGCAGAGCATTGTTGCTAGGTGGGATGAAACAGCATAACCGTCTATTTAGTTATCCTACATGGTATGATTATGTGCCCATACATATTCTCACCCTCCATAGCGACCGGTATGTTCCTAGTTGTATGCCGGAGAGGACCATTGTGTAAGTCTATTGCATCTTTTGCATTCAAAAAAAACTATTAGTTTGTTACGTCTTTTTGCTATCTCTGCGAGCAGCCCTGCTTAGGTTGTACAGTCTGACAGCCGTTGGTAGGAAGGACCTACGAAACCTCTCGGTTGTGCACCTGGGATGATGTAGTCTGCTGCTAAATGAGCTCCTCAGTGCATCCAGTATGTCCTGCATAGGGTGGAACTCGGACTCCAGCAGAGATGACAGTTTAGCCACCGTCCTTCTCTCTCCTATCTCCTCCATCGGATCAAGGCGTTGCCCCAGGACAGAGCTAGCTTTCTTAATCAGTTTGTTCAGTCTCTTCCTATCGGCTGCAGTAATGCCACTGCCCCAGCAGACCACTCCAAAAGTGATGGCTGATGCCACCACCGTGTCATAGAATGACTTCAGCAGCGCCCCTTGTACACCAAAAGACCTGAGTCTCCTCAGCAGGAACAGCCTGCGCTGTCCCTTCTTGTAGAGTGCGTCAGTATTGTGTGACCAGTCTAGTTTATTGTTCAGATGAATACCCAGGTACTTGTAGGATGTCACCATCTCGATGTCTGTTCCCTGTATATTTACTGGTGCTGTGAGGGGCTGCCCATGCCTGCGGCTGTCCACCACCAGCTCCTTAGTTTTCCTCGCGTTGATCTGGAGGCAGTTCCGATGGCACCAGTCCACAAAGTCCTGGATAAGCCCTCTGTACTCAGCTTCATCTCCGCTGGAGATGAGACCAACGATCGCAGAGTCATCAGAGAACTTCTGTAGATGGCAATGTGTTGTGTTGTGTGAGAAGTCCGCAGTATAAAGAGTGAACAGGAAGGGAGCCAGCACCGTTCCCTGGGGGCCCCCCGTGCTACTGATGATCGTGTCGGAAACACAGTCCCGGGTTCTCACAAACTGAGGCCGGTTCGTGAGGTAGTCCAGGATCCATGATGACAGGTGCTGGTCCACCCCTGCGCGCAGCAGCTTGTCCTTCAGGATCATCGGTTGGATGGTGTTGAAAGCACTGGAGAAGTCAAAGAACATGATCCTCACCATATTCCCGGGCTTCTCCAGGTGGGACAGAGAACGGTGAAGGAGGAAGATCACCGCATCCTCCACCCCAATGCCATGCTGGTAGGCGAACTGGAGTGGATCCATCGCTGGTTCCACCAGGGGGCAGAAGCAGCTGAAGCAGAGAAAAACACACTAATATCAGCACAAGCATGGCAAGATTAGTGCCCATTTTTTTTTTTTTGTTACTTATTTGTACCTGTAGGTAGATTTGGTTTGCAGTCTGGTGACAAGCCACCGGCTGCTGGTCGCTGCGTGCGCGAGCGCCCTAAACCTACATGTTTTTGGTATGCGGGAGGAAACCGGAGAAATCCCGGAGTAAACCCACGCAACACGGGGAGAACATGCAAACTCCACACAGCTCACTGTTGGTCGGGGGCTGGGATCGAACCCACGATCTCATGATCCCCGCGATCCCCCGGCCGAGGGTAAAACTGTGCTGCCACAGTGCTAAACCACTGCGCCACCGTGCAGCCCATGGTGCACATGATGAATATAAGTTAACATGAGCAAGAAAAAAGTTGGGAAAAGAGAATGAATAATAAGGATAGAGGTCAGAAAAACTCAGTAGTGAGCAGAGCTACTGGAAAGGGCTGCCACCCGAGCGGTGCCAGAACTACTCAATATTTTTTTTAAAAATTTTGTATATTTTATTAATCCAAGAGGGAAGTTCAGGACATCCACGTGGATGGAGGAGGCAGCCACGGTGCGGTGCCAGTCTCTTCACCATTCACACACACATTCACACCTAGGACCATTTTTTTTTTTTTTTTTTTTTTTTTTTGTTACTTATTTGTACCCGTAGGTAGATTTGGTTTGCAGTCTGGTGACAAGCTACCGGCTGCTGGTCGCTGCGTGCGCGAGCGCCCTAAACCTACATGTTTTTGGTATGCGGGAGGAAACCGGAGAAATCCCGGAGTAAACCCACGCAACACGGGGAGAACATGCAAACTCCACACAGCTCACTGTTGGTCGGGGGCTGGGATCGAACCCACGATCTCATGATCCCCGCGATCCCCCGGCCGAGGGTAAAACTGTGCTGCCACAGTGCTAAACCACTGCGCCACCGTGCAGCCCATGGTGCACATGATGAATATAAGTTAACATGAGCAAGAAAAAAGTTGGGAAAAGAGAATGAATAATAAGGATAGAGGTCAGAAAAACTCAGTAGTGAGCAGAGCTACTGGAAAGGGCTGCCACCTGAGCGGTGCCAGAACTACTCAATATTTTTTTTAAAAATTTTGTATATTTTATTAATCCAAGAGGGAAGTTCAGGACATCCACGTGGATGGATGAGGCAGCCACGGTGCAGTGCCAGTCTCTTCACCATTCACACACACATTCACACCTAGGACCACTTTAGAGTCTCCAATTAACCTAACTTACATGTTTTTGGCCTGTGGGAGGAAACCGTTGTATCCGGGGTAAACCCACGCAGACAAGGGGAGAACATGCATACTCCACATAGAAGGGTCACTGATGGTCAGGGGGTGGGACTGAACCCACGACCTTCTTACTGTGCTGCCACAGTGCTAACCACTGCTCCACCAAGCTGCCTTTTTTCCTTTTTAAAGCTTTTTAATTTTTTTTTTTAATTTTTACCAATAAATATAAATATAAATGAAGTTATATAAATAAAGTTTGATTTGATGGGCAGCTCAGTGGAGCAATGGCTAGCACTGTTGCTTCACAGGAAGGAGGTTGTGGGTTCTGTTATGTCTGTATATGGCGCCAAGGACGAGGCCAGGTGTCGAACGGAACACACGTTTATTAGAGAGGCACTTAACAGTACTGGCGCAGCCGTCAGGCAGAAGAGGTGGCAGAGACACCGCCCCTCCTCCCCACTGCCCTCTTATAAACACAGGTGGTGGTGGAACTGGAAAGGTGGAGCCACCACCCGTACCACACAAATAAGAGCTCAAGGTCTAACACAACATTCTACCCCCCCCTTCACAAAAGTCAACAAAACCACACACACAATTCGAACCCACCCTAATTTGGAACCCAAGTCACGCACTAAAAGTAAAGCAGCGACACAATACAAATGGCCTAACTCAGTCACTCCAAAACAACTAAAACTAGGGGGTACAGGTGGACTGCTGTCCCACACCACAAGGCAAAGCGGATTATTCTGCCGCTTATCCTAAACGAAAAGAGTCCATTTATAAACAAAACAACCCCGTGCTCCTAAACTAAAATAAAACACATAAAATAATCCCCAGAAACATATACAAACAACCAATTATTCTGAACACATGCATAATAAATAGCCTATACACATACAAAACCATCAACCTATATACACACGGCTGGAGAAAACAACCCCGTGAGCCACCCCTGGACCGTCTACTAACTAACTACTAACTAACCTGCACTTATATAGCGCTTTTCTAGTCACAAAGACCACTCAAAGCGCTTTCATTAATACTAACCCTCTATTCTAAGGGCCTATAGGAAACAGATATCTAGGGACAATTTAGAACAGCCAATTAACCTAACATGCATGTTTTTGGCATGTGGGAGGAAACCGGAGAAATCCCGGAGTAAACCCACGCAACACGGGAAGAACATGCAAACTCCACACAGATCACTGTTGGTCGGGGGCTGGGATCGAACCCACGATCCCACGATCCCCACAATCCCCCGGCCAAGGGTAAACTGTGCTGCCGCAGTGCTAACCACTGCGCCACCGTGCAGCCCGTCCTTTCCTCAGTCCGCCCCTGGAGGCGGCCTGCCTCCCGGGCCGCAGTAGGTTACCTTGGCCCTGGTGCATCACCTCTTCCTCACCATCGGATGTCCTGCTCGTCCAGGCCCACGTCCCACAGTCTACTCCCGGGCACGCCGCAGCTCGTTCAGGTGCCTCCACGAGCCGTCCGACAGCTGGAGATAAGTATCCCTCTGTCTGGCCACGACGAGCAGCCGTTCCTAGTGCTCCTCCACCTGCCGTTTGGCTCGTATCTGCCCTGATCTTACCACCTCCCGGCCAGAATCCAGTCCACAGCTCCCAGAGGGGTTTTGCTCGGCTTGCAGGGTCTCTGCTTGGCATGTCGTTCTACTGTGCCTAACAGTCTGGCCCCGACCTCTTTTAGCTTCGCTGCCGCCGTCGCCGTTGTGACTCCTCGTTCACCAGTACCTTCCAGCCGAAATCCCAGAACAGATGGAGCCAGCCACTTGATGCCACCCGCACACAGGCATCCCGCTGTGCCGCCCAGTTCCTTCGTCCAGGGCTACTTGGGCTCTGGCACAGGAACCCTCCTGTGATGGCCCTGGGGGGGGTAGTCTTGTTCACTCTCCAGGGTGCCAGGCAGTTCCTCATCCTACACTGCGCCATCTACCACTCTCAGGATCGGACAGCCCCATGTTTTGGTTGATTTGCGCCGAGCCGTCTGTTCCAACGTTCCCACTGTGGCCAGCCATCCTCCTCCACAACCACAAAGCGGCACCGGGTCCCTCTCAATTCTGACGTGCGGGGAAAAACATCTCACGGTCGTCCAATCTGGCACGGAGCCCACCGCTCCTGCGTCAATCCACAACAACACTTCCATCCCATCCAACTCCGTCATACAGTATGCGTGACCATTGGTGCTCGGAGACACAGCATGAACAACCGTGAGGGCGCGAGAGTCCTCCTTGTGCCACGGACCTCCTCGCTCGGATCTGTGGCATCCCCTGGTGACATGAAGCAAGTGGCCACACATGCCGCAGCGCTCTGCTCTTGCCAAACAATCTCCATTTCTGAAACGGTGCTTCGTGGACCCACAGCCCTCACCTCTGGGCTGTTCTGGGGTGGACCTCACATTCATAGCGCCGGCGTCGTCCTTCACGCTTTCCACGCTGACCGGGTCCATTGCATGAACGGTCAGCGGTGATCCCAGATGTCTGTGCAACAAGCACCCACTCAGCTCCAGTGACAGTTCTTCCGCAGCTTCCAGCTGTTGAGCTAATCCAATGACTGTGGGCAGCGTCAATTCACCCAAAAACGCAAGCAGCCACGACCCCATTGCAGCGCAACTGGTATACTCCGTCAACTAGTCATGAATCACCTCCTCTCCCAGTAATCTAAACCGGCATTCGCTGACCACCAGCTCCAAGTCTGCCACAAATCACTGAATAGACTCACCCACCTGTTGGCGGTACTGTCGAAACCAAATCTCGCAAACCATGACGTTTTCCAGGGCACGAAAATAGCACGCCATTAGCCCAACCACTGCAGCCAAGCTGTCACAGTCACTCAGTTTGCTCAGAACACGCTGCACCTCCATCTCAGGATTGTGCACCAACAACTCATGTGCTCACAACTCCTCCAGCTTCCCGAGGTCCAGTGTCACCACGTATGTCCGGAAAACAGCACATCACCTCGGCCAGGACCCCGGTAGGTCACCGGAGAGCTCCAAAAACGGCCGAGTTCCAAACCCACACGCTTCCATACCTTGTTTTTATCCACTTTTATCCTCGTTGCCAAAAGTTATGTCTGTATATGGAGCCAAGGATGAGGCCAAGTGTCGAACTGAACACACGTTTATTAGAGAGGCACTTTATAGCACTGGCACAGCCGTCAGGCAGAAGAAGTGGCCGAGACTGCCTCTCCAGCCCGCTGTCCTCTTATAGCCACAGGTGGTTGCGGAACCGGAAAGGTGGAGCCACCACCCATACCACACAAATAAGAGCTCAAGCTCTAACACAACAGGTTCAAACCCATTCCTGGTCAATGGCAACCTTTCTGTGTGGAGTTTGCATATTCTCCCCGTGTCTGTGTAGGTTTTTGCTGGGTACTCTGGTTTCCTCCCACAGTCCAAACACATATACATCAGATTGATTGGCATCTCTTGGGGATAAACTGTCCTTGGGTATGAATGTGAGAGTGAATGGTTGTCTGTCTCTTTATGTTGGCCCTGCATTGGACTGTCCAGGGTGTACCCTGCCTCTTGTCCAATGATACTGGGACAGGCTCCAATCCCCCAGATGAATGAATGAATCAAGTTTGAGTTGACAGTTTGTCCATTTGTAGCTTGGGTTATAATGTATTATGTAATATATACTGTAGTTATCAGGATAATCAATTATACATAAAAAAATCAGAAGCTCTAATGAGAAAGTACCCAAAAGCACTGCAAAACACTTTCCAGATCCTCCTATTATTTTCTTTTCAAAGTTTTGTAAGTGAAGAAAAGGAAGAGGAAATTAATTTCCTCTAAACGCCTATCAGAGTGGCTTTTGTTTTGTCACAGGCACGTGGTTTTACATACCTGCCAGGTGTTGTGTGGCACAACCCCCAATGGCCCCCGTGCACCGTGGCGAGATGCACGATGAAAGCCCTCGGGTGGCCATCAAAGGATCCATTCAGCGGCAGCCATAAGCAGGACAGAGGGCCCTAGTGTGGATTGTGGAAATGTGACACTGTCTGACAGGAGCTCCGCACAATCCATTCAGGAGCATGCTGACAGGAGATCAGGGCACTCCTGTTTACTTGTACTGACTCACTATCTGCTGACCCAGGTCAGAGAAAATGAGTCAGAGAGAGACACTGAGCTGTGAAGAACAATTTTGTAAAGATTATCTTAATGTATGTGCTTAAAACAATACATGATATACTAATAAAGGTGTATCGCTATAATTTGAAACATTTAAAAATTGTCAACGGCAGTCTCCTTAGTATATATACTCAACAAAAACATTGACATAATTCCTGTTTTTGCTTCCATTATATAAAAAAATCCACTTTTTGTCTGCACACATTAGGCATATTTCTATGAACCTGACAGGACTGGTATATCAGGATGCTGATTACATAAAAATAATATGCAGCTTTATCCCTCAGCATAATGCCACAGATGTAATTTTTTATTTTTATTTTAAGGAGCAATGCCAGTGGTATTCTGACAAAAGGAATGCCCACCAGATAAGTTGTTCAATGCCAAGTATAAAACACACACAACTGTTCTGTGTGTGAACTGTGTATACTGGCAAATAAGAAATGATCACTAGCAGATACTTTAAAAAATTCTGCTTAAACTTTGATGGAAGTATCTCGTGTGTGGAAAAAAAATAATGCTTTTAGATGTTTTTCAAATTTGTAAACACAACCCAGCCACAGGGGTACACAAGCCAGCGTACTCCTAGGGCCAGTCCCAAGCTTAGGTAAGTGGGGGGGGGGGGGGTCGTGTCAGGAAGCGCATCTGACGTAAAACCTTTGCCAAATCAAACATGCGGATCGTGACGAATGACACTTCCACATTTGGTTGAGGCCGGGGTTAACAATGATCGCCACCGATGCTGTTAACTGACAGGGTGCTGGTAGAAAATGGGCTACTGTTGGTCGAAGATCGAGGAAGAGGAGAGGAGGAACATGTGTTTAGGGACTGAGAGAGAAAAGGAAATCAAGAAGTGTCGAGGTGAGAGTAGGGACTTTAAATGTAGGGACTATGACTGACAAAGGCAGAGAGTTGGCTGATATGACGGAGAGAAGAAAGGTAGATATACTGTATGTTCAAGAAACCAGATGGAAGGGAAGCAAGGCTAGGAGCACTGAAGGTAGATTTAAACTATTCCACCATGGCGTAGATAGGAAGAGAAATGGAGTAGGAGTAATTTTGAAGGGCGAGTATGTGAAGAGTGTTCAGGAGGTGAAGAGACTCAGACAGGATCATGAGATTGAAGACAGAAATTGAAGGTGTAATGATGAATGTAGTCAGTGCGTATGCCCCACAAGTTGGATGCCAGGTAGAAGAGAAAGAGGAATTCTGGAGTAAGCTGGATTATGTTGTATAGAGTGTTCCCAGGGGAAAGACAGTGGTGATTGGAACAAACTTTAATGGGCATGTAGGTGAAAAGAACAGAGCTGATGGTCTTCAGGAGAGAAATGTGGAAGGACAGATGGTTGTGGATTTTGCTAAAAGGATGAAATGGCTGTGGTGAACACATTTCAAGAAGAGACAGGAATATAGGGTGACTTCAAAGAGTGGAGGAAGATGCACACAGGTGGACTACATCTTATGCAGAAGGAAAAAACTGGAAGAGATGGGAGACTGCAAGGTGGTGGCAGGGGAGAATGTAGCTAGACAGCAGCAGATGGTAGTCTGTAGGATGACTGAAAAGCAAGAAGAGGAAGAGTGAAGGCAGAGCCAAAGATTAAATGAGGGAGGTTACAGAAGGAAGAAGGTTGCACAAAGTTCAGGAACGAGTGAATATAGGCTCTGAGTGGTAGGAAAGAATTACCAGAGGACTGGGAATGTACAGCAAAAGTATTTAGGGAAACAGGTAGAAAGGTATGTGGTGCATCCTGTTACAACTCGCCGCTCATTAGCGGCGCCAGCTGAGCACACACCTGCACCTCGTCAGCAGCGTGGCATATAAGCCACTCTGCCCTGGGCCTCGGCCTGAAGCCGTCTGTTCCCTTATGTTCCCTTAGGAAGAGGAAAACCACATAAAACATGCACTTATACGCTGCCAATATCCAGTATGGGCCATAAACAAAGGGAAACAGCAAGTCAAAAACAAAGAAAATAAACAGGACACAAGACACAGAACAAAAGCTGAAATCAAAAACAAGGAAACCATAACTATACCATACATACGAGGGATCACGGAACCAATTCAAAGGATCATGAAAAAATACAAAATAAACACAGCAGTCAAACCACACAAAAAATTAAGACAGTTATTAGTACACCCCAAGGACAGAATAGAACAAGACAATAAATGCAATGTATTATATGAAATATCATGCAGATCATGTAACAAAACCTACATTGGAGAAACCGGAAGATTATTCACCACAAGAAAAAAAGAACACCAAAAGGAATGTGAGAAGGAAACGCAAGGACAACTCACAAGATCACAAAAAGAAAAAGCAGAACAAGAAACATTAAAATCAGCTATATCGGACCACTGCAAAAGAAATAATCACATCATGGACTGGGACAACACAAAAATTATTGGATCGGAGAGCAACAGACACAAACGTTGGATCAAGGAGGCAATAGAGATCAGAAAGCGGGGAAAAGACACCATGAACCGAGATGAGGGGGCCTTTATGCTTTCTCACACCTGGGACCACATTCTCCAGAGACCATCTGACGGCGGGAGGCGGGGCCGGCTCGGCGGATCTGACAGATCTGCTGAGCTGGCCCCGCCTACGAAAATCAGCTGATAAATGTCACCTGGCAGCAATCAGCTGACTCTTCTGATGAAGGCTGCAGTGCAGTTGAAACATGTAAAGAAGGTAAAGACATCTTTCTATTTTACTTTTGTCTTTCAAAGGAAAAAAAAAAAAAAAAAAGGATAAATAATTGAAAGAAGACAAAATGAACCTGTTTGACGTAACCCTAATAACTGACCGGTTAGACCGCCTGGACCCCTGACAGCCGTTCCCCCCGGCTCGTCAGGGAGGTGCAGCTCCCGCTGCTTCAGCGGCCGTCCAGCCAGCCCCAGGTGTCCCAGCCCGACTCACACCCATTCCTACCCCCGCCCGCTTTAGCGGAAAGCTCGGTGGAGCGCGGGGATTCATTATGCAATATGAGTCGGTGTTTCTGCGTGTCCCCGGGGATTTCCCCTCAGACCATAGTTGAATTGGCTATATAGGAAACCTCCTGGAGGGTCGTGCACTCACCTGGGCTTATGCTGTAATGGCAAGGCCCGGTTATGCCACCCTCACCTATGGCCAGTTCGTTAAACACTTTCTGGAAGTCTTTGATCACTCCTGTATGGAGAGTGTCCTGACCGATCGCCTCCTCAGCCTTCAGCAGGGGAGCCGATCGGCCGCGGACTACGCCATTGACTTCCGGGTCACAGCGAAGGAGGTTGGCTGGGAGGAACGAGCCCTCTGCGGCATCTTCCTCCGCAGTTTAAACTCTGGTCTGAGGGATGAACTGGCTGATCGGGACATCCCTGAAACGTTGGTGGAGCTAATTTCCCTCACTATCAGCTTGGACAACCGGCTGCGCGAGCGCGCCTCTGAGCGGAAGTTGCCTTCTCGCTCGCGGGGGGCCTCATCGCGCTGGCCTCAAGCTCGCCCCCTGGCGTTACCGCCACCGGAGGTTCCCGAGGAGTCGGAGCCAATGGTTACGGGCCGGGCAAAGCTCCCCCTAGCGGAGAGACAACGCCGACGTGAGCTGGGTCTCTGCATGTATTGCGGAGACAACCAGCACACGGTGGAGCAATGCCCGGAGAAGTCAAATGGGGAGGTCCGCGAGTCACTGTAGGGGGCCTCGCGGACGCTAACCGGTCAACTCCCCTCACTCATTTGTCGCTGCCCATCCGTTTCTGCCACAACATCACAGGGCATCTCACTCATGCACTGGTGGACTCAGGCGCGGAAGGCAGCTTCATTTCACAAAGCCTGGCAACCCGATTGGGCATCCGTTGCCAGCCCCTTAAAACTCCTCTCACCCTCATCAATCTCTCCCGTGCATCTCTGGGGAAAGTGACCCACCGGACAAACCCCGTCTCTGTCATCGTCTCTGGGAATCACCGGGAGGAGATCTCCTTTTACATCTTGCCATCCTCTGTGTCTCCGGTGATCCTGGGTTATCCGTGGCTCCGTCTCCATAACCCCGTCCTGGATTGGAAGACCGGAAGGGTGACAGCCTGGAGTACCTTTTGTATGAGCACCTGCCTCCAATCCGCTGCCTGTTCTCCATCCTCTCCTCCCGTGGTCAAGGATGCCGCGCCCCCGGACCTCTCCTTGGTGCCCGCGGAGTTTCACGACCTGGGCGCAGTCTTTAGTAAGTCCAAGGCGATGTCTCTTCCTCCACACAGGCCTTACGACTGCGCCATAAATCTCCGCCAGGGGGCGCCTCTTCCCTCGGGACGTCTCTGCAGCCTGTCAGCGCCGGAGAAGGAGGCCATGAACACCTACCTTAAGGAATCTCTCAATGCAGGTATTATTCGCCCATCATCATCTCCATTAGGTGCAGGGTTCTTCTTCGTGGGCAAGAAGGATGGCTCTCTTCGTCCATGCATCGACTTCCGTGCCCTCAATGACATCACGGAGAAGGACCGTTACACCCTGCCCCTGATGGACACTGCCTTTCACTCCCTCCAGGGGGCGACCTGGTTTACTAAGCTGGATCTCCGCAGCGCGTACCACCTCGTCCGGATCCGGGAGGGAGATGAATGGAAAACAGCCTTCCGTACCCCGAACGGCCACTTTGAATACCTGGTCATGCCGTTCGGGTTAACCAACGCTCCAGCCGTCTTTCAGCGCCTGATAAATGACGTTCTCTGGGACTTCATCGGCCTGTTTGTGTTCGTTTACCTGGATGATATTCTCATCTTCTCCAAGTCCAGGGACGAGCACCAGGTGCATGTGAGACGGGTCCTTCAGAGGTTACTGGAGAATCGGTTGTATGTGAAGGCAGAGAAGTGCGAGTTCTATGCCAAGAAGATGTCATTTCTCGGGTTTGTCATCTCCCATGACCAGGTGCTCCCAGACCCAGCTAAAATTAAAGCGGTGGTAGATTGGCCGACTCCCACATCTAGAAAGCAGGTGCAACAATTCGTCGGCTTTGCCAACTTCTACCGCCGCTTTGTGCCCAACTTTGGAGCCATCGTTGGCCCTCTGACCCGTCTCACCTCCCCTAAAACCCGGTTCCAGTGGACTGAAGAGGCCGTGGCGGCCTTCCAGGCGCTGAAGGCGGAGTTTTCATCCTCCCGGGTCCTCAGCCAGGTCGATCCCTCTTTGCAGTGCATCGTGGAGGTCGACGCCTCGGATACGGGGGTGGGGGCGGTGCTGTCTCAGCGGTCACCTGCTGATGGGGTCAAATGGCCTTGCGCCTTCTTCTCCCGGCGCTTGTCCCCAGTGGAACGCAACTACGACGTGGGGGACAGGGAGCTTCTTGCCATCAAGCTCGCGCTCCAAGAGTGGCGTCACTGGCTGGAGGGGGCCGTCCTGCCCTTCGTGGTGTTAACGGATCACAAGAACCTGGAATATTTAAGAACTGCCAAGCGTCTGAACGCCCGCCAGGCCCGTTGGTCCCTGTTTTTTTGCAAGATTCCGTTTCACCATCACATTCAGGCCGGGCTCCAAGAACGGACTCCCTGACGCCCTCTCCAGGCAATTCGCCCCTGAAGACTCGGGGGGCGCTGTTCACACCATCCTGCCCAGGTCGTGCATCGTGGGGGCCGTTACCTGGGAGATCGAGGATAAAGTCCGGAAGGCGCAGGAATCAGAGCCGGACCCGGGCGGCAGACGGGAGGGGAAGCTCTTCGTTCCATCTTCTGTTCGGGGGGAGGTCATCCATTGGCTTCACACGTCCAAGCTAGCCTGCCATCCTGGGACCTCCCGAATGATTGACCTGCTCCAACGCTCCTTCTGGTGGCCGGGTTGCGCAAGGACGCTGCCCGCTACGCCCGGGCCTGCCCCATCTGTACCACCAGTAAAACCGGCAACTCCCCCCCTGTGGGTTTGCTCCAGCCCCTGCCCGTTCCTGGTAGGCCCTGGTCGCACATCACATTGGACTTCGTCACCAGTCTCCCCGTCTCTAACAACTTCGACACTGTCCTGACCATCGTCGACCGTTTCTCCAAGGCTGCCCATTTCGTGCCATTACGGGGGCTTCCCTCTGCCTTGGAGACAGCAGATCTTCTCATCCAACACGTGGTCAGGCTGCACGGGATACCAGCTGACGTGGTCTCCGACCGGGGTCCCCAATTCACCTCGGACGTCTGGCGGGGTTTTTGCAAGGCATTAGGAGCCCAGGTAAGCCTCTCCTCCGGCCATCACCCCCAATCTAACGGGCAGTGTGAACGGACCAACCAGGAGCTGGAGGCTGCTCTCCACTGCGTCACCGCCTCGAAGCCTGCGTCATGGAGCAAACACCTTGCCTGGGTGGAGTACGCCCACAACACCGCTCGCTCCTCAGCCACAGGGATGTCCCCCTTCAAGGTGTCCCTGGGTTACGACCCCCCTCTGTTCCCCTCGCTGGAGAACGAGTCGGCAGTCCCCACGGTTCAGGCTCACCTCAGGCGGTGTCGCTCCATCTGGACAGCCGCACGCAATGCGCTTTTACGCACGGCAGAGCACAATAAGGCCACAGCGGATCGGCGTAGAAGACCTGCTCCTGCATACCAGGTGGGCCAACCGGTCTGGGTATCCACGCAAGATGTGAACCTGAAGGGTGAGAGGAGGAAGTTGGCTAAACGTTTCATGGGTCCATACCCCGTCACCAAGATTATCAACCTGGTGGCAGTGCGTGTTGCTACTCCCCCCTCCCTCCGCATCCATCCCACCTTCCACGTCTCTAAGGTGAAACCGGTGGTGTCTGACCCCATCTGCCCTCCTCCTGCTGCGCCGCCCGCGCCTCGGATGATTGATGGCCATCCGGCTTGGACTGTCCCTACCATCTTGGACTCCCGACGCCGGGGTCGCGGGCTACAGTATTTGGTGGACTGGGAGGGCTATGGTCCAGAATGGAGGCAGTGGGTTCGCCCCTCGTTCGTGTTGGATCGCTCTCTCATCACCGAGTTTCACCGGAAGCACCCCGATAGACCATCGCCAGGAGGCGCTGCTAGAGGGGGGAGTACTGTTACAACTCGCCGCTCATTAGCGGCGCCAGCTGAGCGCACACCTGCACCTCGTCAGCAGCGTGGCATATAAGCCACTCTGCCCTGGGCCTTGGCCTGAAGCCGTCTGTTCCCTTCGGCTACTTGCTTCAGAGGAACCCCCTCGCCTACCAGCAAGATTACTCGCGTAAGCATACCTCCTCTTGTGTTCCAGTTTCTCCCCTGTGCACAGGTGGATCTTCCCCGGCAGCGGACTCCGCCTCTGCATCACCATCTTGTAGCTGCTGTCAGGTGCTTCGTCAGGTTGCTGTCTTCCGGACTCTCCCTTGTGCACGCCTGCCACCTGCCCTGCCAAGTAAGCCAACAAATCCCTCGTTACCTGTTGTACTGGTTTGATGCCCGTCACCTTCTCCCTGTGCTCTCTCCCCAGGGTTGTCTGGCTGTACGGTTTCCTGCCTCCGTGCCTGACGCTGACGTCCGCCATCAGTACATTCACATATCACAGACACGCATCCACACATCCTTGTTGTCAAATAAAGCTGTTAAATTCACTCTGAGCCTGCGTGTGTGTCTCCTGAGCCGTGCGTTATGTCACATCCTCTGGATAGAAGAAAGATGACAAGGAGACTTGGTGGTGGAATGAGGAGGTATAGGAAAGTATTCAAAGTGAGAGAGTGAGAGGATGCCCGAGAAGTGGAGAAAAAGTGTTTTGGTACCAATTTTCAAAAACAGGTGATGCTCAGAGCTGTAGTAACTACAGAGGCATAAAGTTGATCAGTCACACTATGAAGATATGGGAAAGAGTTACAATGTACATTGTGGTTGTGTCAGCAGACAGCGTCTCAGTCAGGAGGCAGTGGTTAGACACAAGAGAACAATAGGCAGGGACCTCATGGGGAGTTGGCAGGAAGAGAGAGCTGGGGGTTTAAGGAAAATGTATGGTGGAGGTGAAATGTCATGCAGATGTGAGATGATCTGTGGAGTTTTAAGGGATGAAACCTGGTTTGGCTATTCAGTGCTTTCTGTGTATTATGTTGTGAGAGTGTGAATAAACTTCATCTGATCGTAACTTGGCCTCATCATTTCCACACTCTCCATACTGGTGACCCTGGACATATTATGGAACACGAGGCAAGAACCTCGGAGTTGGCCCGGACGGGAAGCCCCAGCAACGCTGCAGGCATCCCACAGACGGCCCGGACGGGAACCCCCAGCAACGCATGTGCTGTTGCAGTCACACTACCGGACTTTTGGCAGCACAACCCGCGCTCTTGGTTCCACCATACCGAGGCCCAGTTCGCCCTCCGGGGAATAACGACAGACGACACCAAGTTTTTCCATGTGGTTGCAGCGCTGGACGCTCGCACAGCTCAGCAGGTAGCGAGCCTGCTCGACCAGCCCCCAGCCCATGGCAGATATATGGCTCTCAAAGCTGCGCTGATTCGGCGCTACACGCTCTTGGACTGTGAGAGAGCAGAGAGGCTCCTGAGGCGTTCCGAGTTAGGAGATGGTTTGGCTGTCGATCTGATGGAGAAGATGTTGGCGTTAATGGGCATGGACGACGGGCATTTTCTGTTTGCCCACCTCTTCCTCCGGAACCTTTCAACAGAGGCAAGAGCGGTCCTAGCCAATTCGCCGCTGCTGGCCACGCGTGACTACCGTGGACCGGATCATCCTCACCACCAGAGCACTCACGGTGAACGCAGCGGTGTCGGAACCCAGCAAGACGACCAGAGGAGGCGAGGAGCCACCGACGGTAGCGGCAGCGGGGGCCAAGGAGCGCCAGGGAGACACGCTCTGCTTCTACCACCGCCATTTTGGAGGGAATGCACGCAGATGTATGCCACCGTGCCAATTCAAGCGCTCGGGAAATGCCAGAGCCGGCAGTCGGTAGCAGGTAGACCGCCGGCGAAGAGAACAAGCTGCTCTACGTGACGGACTCGCGCTCAGGGAGGCGTTTCCTCGTAGACACCGGAGCCCAGAAGAGCATCATCCTGCCGACCTACGCTGACCGGCTGGCAGGACCCAGCGGCCCCGGGCTGGTAGCAGTAAACGACTCGGACATTAAGACTTTTGGTGAGAGAACACTGGCTTTATCGCTACACGGCTGCACATACACTACCGTTCAAAAGTTTGGGGTCACTTAGAAATTTCCTTATTTTTGAAAGAAAAGCACTGTTTTTTTCAATGAAGATAACTTTAAACTAATCAGAAATACACTCTAATATCTAATATACATTGCTAATGTGGTAAATGACTATTATAGCTGCAAATGTCTGGTTTTTGGTGCAATATCTACATAGGTGTATAGAGGCCCATTTCCAGCAACTATCACTCCAGTGTCCTAATGGTACAATGTATTTGCTCACTGCGTCAGAAGGCTAATGGATGATTAGAAAACCCTTGTGCAATCATGTTAGCACAGCTGAAAACAGTTTAGCTGGTTAGAGAAGCTATAAAACTGACCTTTGTTTGAGCAGGTTGAGTATCTGGAAAAAATTATTATTTCAAATACAAATCATTATTTCTAACCTTGTCAATGTCTTGACTATATTTTCTATTCATTTTACAACTCATGGTGGTAAATAAGTGTGACTTTTCATGGAAAACACAAAATAATTGTCTGGGTGACCCCAAACTTTTGAACGGTAGTGTACGAGTGGACTTTTGTCATAGCAGCACTGAGTTTCCCGATCCTGGGAGCTGATTTTCTGTGTAGGCATTGGTTTATTAGTTGATGTGGCTAACAGGCGCCTGGTTAATGCACTGTCCTTTGATTCTCTCCCCTGTATAGCTCAAGGGACCCGGCCAACAGCACAAGCCAACGTCACAGCTCCAAGCAGTAAGTTCCACGCACTGCTCACTCAGTTCCCAGCACTCACGGTCCCGACGTTTTCAGCGGCCATCGCTAAACACGGGGTGGAGCACTTTATCACCACCACCGGGCCGCCTGTTTTCGCACAACCTTGGCGCTTGGACGCAGCTAAACTGGCCATAGCGCGCGAGGAGTTTGCCAACCTGGAAAGGTTGGGCATCATCAGGCGATCGAACAGCCCATGGGTATCCCCGCCTAAGGCTGAGGGATCGTGGCGACCGTGCGGCGATTTCCGCAGGTTGAATAACGCCACAGCACACGGCCGTTACCTGATTCCCCACATTCAGGATTTTTCCGTTCACCTCGCCGGAGCGCGCATTTTTTCTAAAATAGACCTGGTCCGCGGTTACCACCAGGTCCCAGTGCGCGAGGAGGACATACCCAAAACAGCGGTAATAACTCCGTTCGGCTTGTTCAAGTTTCTGCGCATGCCTTTCGGATTAAAAGGAGCGGCACAGACGTTCCAGCGCATGATGGACGCGGTGCTGCGCGATCTCCCGTTTGTGGTCGTCTACCTGGATGATATCCTGGTAGCCAGCGCGTCCGAAGACAAACACGTAACCCACCTCAGGACGGTTTTCCGGAGGTTGGAGGAACACGGGTTAATAATCAACCTGGCGAAGTGCCAGTTCGGCGTGACGGGGATTGATTTTTTGGGACACCGCGTCTCACCGGAGGGAGCGATACCCTTGCCCGACAAAGTGCGCGCTGTGGCGAACTTCCCCTGGCCTCAGACGGTCAGGGCGCTGCAGGAATTTTTGGGGATGGTTAATTTTTATAACCGTTTCCTCCCCCGCGCAGCTCAGCTCATGCAGCCACTGTACGCTGCGCTCAAGAGACGGAAACCCACGGATGGAGTCGAATGGACTCCGGAGTGAAAGCGGGCGTTCTCTTTGGTGAAAGCAGCTCTGGCAAACGCCACACTGTTGGCACACCCAGACCCGGCGGCCCGGATAGCGCTCACTACCGACGCCTCGGACGTGGCCATACAGGCCATCGTGAAGCAACGTGTCGCCGGTTCTTGGCAGCCGCTCACTTTTTTCAGCAGGGCTTTGCGCGACAGTGAGCGTAAATACAGCGCGTTCGACAGAGAGTTGCTGGCTCTCCACCTGGCCATACGCCACTTCCAGTTCTGGCTGGAAGGGCGCAGCTTCACTGCGTTCTTGGACCACAAGCCCCTGACGTTCGCGATGGCCAAGGTTTCGGAACCATGGTCGGGCCGGCAGCAGAGACAGCTGGCCGCGATCTCGGAGTTTACGACCGATATTCAACATGTGTCGGGTAAACTGAATGTGGTGGCGGACTGCCTCTCGCGCGTGGTAGTGGCCCTGGTCTCTGTAGGGATAGATACAGCCATGGCCGCAGAGCAGATTAGCGATATGGACGTGTGCGCGCTCCAGTCTGGACCAACAGGGTTAAGGCTGGAGAGCAGAGTGCTGCAAGATGGCAGCCCCCCCCCCAATCTGCGACGTCTCCACGGGATGCCCGCGCCCGGTGGTCCCGGTCGCGTGGCGCCGCCGCGTGTTTGAGTCAGTTCACGCTTTGGCGCACCCAGGAGTGCGCGCGTCAGTCAAAATGGTGGGAGCGAAATTTGTGTGGCCAGGCCTGCGCAAACAAGTGAAAGAGTGGGCTGCAGCCTGCGAACGAGCCAAAGTGCACAGACACACCAAGGCTCCTTTGGAGCCGTTTAGGATACCGGCTAAAAGATTCAACCATGTTCACGTGGACCTCGTGGGCCCTCTCCCGCCGTCGCAGGGGTGCACGCACCTTCTGACAGTGGTGGACTGCACCACATGCTGACCAGAAGCAGTCCCGCCGGCGGCAACCACGTCTGCGGACGTGGCGCGCGCTTTTTTGACAGCATGGGTGGCGCGTTTTGGAATCCCGTCGGACATCATGTCCGATAGGGGCCCTCAGTTTGTTTCCGAACTTTGGTCCGCGATGGCCCGCAGCCTGGGTGTTGCAATTCACCGCACAACCGCGTACAACCCACAGGCAAATGGGTTATGCGAGCGTTTTCACAGGTCACTGAAAGCAGTGCTCAGGGCTTCGTTGATGGATGCAAATTGGGTTGACCGGTTACCGTGGGTTTTATTGGGGTTGCGTTCCCCACCAAAAGAGGATTTGGAGGCTTCCCCGGCTGAGCTTGTTTTTTCTCAGCCACTGTGGCTGCCCGGGGAATTTTTGTCAGATAATCCCACGCCGGACAGCTGCACGTCTCAGCGTTTGCAGCGTAGTGCAGACACAGGCACGCTGCCCGGCCCGGCCCACCACTGTTTCCCACGCGTTTTTGTGCCAAAAACTTTGAAGAACGCGGCGTTCGTGTTCGTCAGACACGATGCCCACCGCCCGCCATTGCGCCCACCTTATGATGGCCCGTTCAGAGTGCTGGAAACAGGGGACAAGCATTTTTTGTTTGACTTGGGGGGGCGTCGGGAGAAAATATGCATAGACAGATTTAAGCCTGCCTTTGTAGTGGCGGACGAGCAAGTGCTGCTGGCTCGGACCCCTCGGAGTGGAAGACCCCCACTGAGAGCTCCCCAGGCAAACGATTCACCAGGACAGCCACATGGGCAGAGCGAAGTCCCCCCCCTCCCCTTGGCCCACCCGCAGTCAAACACACATCCAGCAGCCCCCCGCCGGCAGATATGGCCGTTACAGCAGATATGAGAGGAGACTGAAGCCCAAAAGACGTGCCGACTGAAACTCTGTCTGGGGGGGGGGTGATTATGGCGATGCATATTGGTGATATAGCAATGTATATTGTGGTTGTGTCAGCAGACAGCATCTCAGTCAGGAGGCAGTGGTTAGACACAAGAGAACAATAGGCAGGGACCTCATGGGGAGTTGGCAGGAAGAGAGAGCTGGGGGTTTAAGGAAAATGTATGGTGGAGGTGAAATGTCATGCAGATGTGAGATGGTCTGTGGAGTTTTAAGGGATGAAACCTGGTTTGGCTATTCAATGCTTTCTGTGTATGAAGTTGTGAGAGTGTGAATAAACTTGGTCTGATCACAACTTGGCCTCATCATTTCCACACTCTCCACAGCATCTTTTTAATCGTAAAGGCATAACATTTAGCTCAGCAGAAGAAGGTATTTTCTAAACGTTTTTTCAGTCTGCTGTAATTATTTCTGATTGGCTTAATTTGCACCAAATAATTGTTTAAAGTTATATTAATCCGAAAGTTTAGTATTCTTTTTGTTTGATTCCAAAATTTAAAAAAAAAAAGAATATGTAAAAGTTATCAGACAACCAATCCACTAGTTGTCAAATTGAGAGTCCAGAGAACAGATGAAGGACACAGATTTATATTCGTCGGCCTCCGTCGGTCTATGATGACCATGGAAGAGAATCATAAACGTCTACTCTGCTGGAACAGCACCGCCTGTGGCTGAACAGGCCGATGCGCGAATGACAGTCCCTGTCACACAGGTCACACTTGTGGGTGGTCTCCGTGCTGCTGGGTCTGTGGCGGTTCCTCCTGCGGGTCCTTTTTTCATTTGCTGCAGCAGTCAGTCTCTCTTCACCCACCTTGAGCTGTCTGGTCAGGGTGCCTCTCCATTTGGAGCGGTCCGTTGCAAGGTCCTCCCAGCGCTCTGTGTTGATATCCAGGGCCTTCATGTCTCTCTTGCAGACGTCTCTAAAGCGCAGCTGTGGGCGGCCAACGTCTCTCCTGCCAGTTGTCATATCCCGAGCGCTTTGTCCGCGCTTGGGTTATTCCTCATCCCTGTCAGCTTTTGACAGCTGGTGTCGTCACACGGGTTTCCCGGGCTCTGATTGGCCAGACGCTCGGGAGCTCTCAGCTGTCAGAACCTGGGCAGCTGTGCCGAGTTTCCAATCATGAGCAGCTGGCTTTAAATGTCAGTGCGAGTGAACTGGACGTCGCGGCTGTCTCGTCAGAAGTCCTATGACTTTCCCCTGTCTCCTTACCACATGCTCCCTGGGTTCCTCGACGTATCCCGCTGCATGTAAGTGAGTTATTTGGAACTGTCTTCTCCCTCGCTGACGTTCCTTCCTAACTACGGCAGACGAGAGCTCCTCGTCACTGCCATAATTCTCCATTGTGAATTTATGTTGTGTTGTGTAACGAAGCCTGCGTGGCAAAGTTATGTTGTATACCTAAGTCCTGTGCTTTATAAATAAAAGAACTGAACTGCAATTTACTGAACTGAGGCGTCTTATGCTGGCTCGTGAGGGCCAGCCGTGACAGTAGACAGCCGCCAGAAGGAGACGCCGTTCTCAGTAAGTTGCGTTCTGGGAACTTTGTCCTTCCTGTCCAGGTACGCGGCGTTGGAAATATGCCATCTCAGCGGAGTCATTCTCGGGGTTCCCACGTCCTGCTGACCAAGGCGCTGGAGGAGGTAGATGAAATCCTCATTATCGCCTCCGACCTCGGTGGGCATCCAGACACCTCCCTCGCCCCTCCTCTCCTCGGTTATCAGCCCGATGAACAGTGGTATTTAGACCGGGCTGAGGAGGTGCTTGACCGTCTGCCTTCCCGCTACAACGGTCACCCCGAGGTCGACGCGAGGAGACTCGACATCGCTGCCCAACGCCAGATAATTCTGATGTACGAAGAGGAGGAGGCTGCAAGGTGGAGTGATCTCTGGCTCCAGCTGCCTGAGGCGCTGGAGGAGGTGGATGACTTCATCAGCGCTTCCGCCAGCCTTGACGACTCATCCGAAGCGCACTACTACCTGGACTGCGCTGAGAGAACGCTCGACCGGTTGTCTTCCCGCTACACCGACCACTTGGACGTCCAAGCGAGGAGACAAGAGATCGCCGTCCACCGCGAGGTGCTCCAGGAGATCGAGGAGGAACGAGGCCAAGGGCTGAGTGACCGGAGCTCCCGCTGCCCGCTCTGGAATCCGGATCCTTCCCTGGATCCAGTCCTGGAGTTCGCACCATCCGGGGCCCGTCGTAGACGTCGACACCGTGGCCAGAGACGTTCTCAGCGTGACTCCCCTCCGGAATCCGCTCCGGTTCACTGGGCTGACCCCATTCATCCCACTGCTGTCTCTTCGGCGTCTCACCTGGAGGAGACCCCAGCAGCCTTTCCCCCCGGGCCTGCTTTCCCCGCTGAGCTGTCAGCGCGTCACGCCCGGGCTGACTTGGCTGTTGCCCCCTCCGCTTCGACGCCTTCTCCAGCGGCTGGGAGTTTGAGAAGTTTTGCTCCAGTGGACAGCGCGGCTACACCATCCCGAGTGGCCCCCTCTCCTCCAAGAGAGTCTCCGGCCACCACCCGGTGGGAGGAGGATGGAATGACGTTCCCAACGGCAGGTTCCACCGCTCCTCTGGGAGCCAGGCAAGTTCAAGTTCACTTTTTCCCATCTAATAGTGATTTGTTCTGTCTGACTCCTGGGGGTGAGGCTCGGGGTTTGCAGCCCCCCGAGCCTCAACTCCCTGCTGATATGTTAATTAAACCCGCTGCCTCTGTGTCTCCCCCTGCTGAGCACGCTTCGACCTTTGAGGAGCGTCACCAGACGAGGAGTGAGCCTGCGGCCCTCGGGCAGAAGACCCCAGCCCCGCAGCCATTTTCTGGGCAGAGGAGGTCGGACGATTGGTTGGAGCCTGTGCCGACGACGGAGCGTCCCCGGGACTCCGCAGATGAACAGTTCGGTCCAGCGGGCCGAGAGCCCCTCACCTCCACGCCACATGAACAACTAGCGTGGACGATGACGTCGGGGGGTCCTCGAGCTGCAAGAGCCCCTCTTCCAGGGGCGGATGACGTCGCGACGGAGTGGGAACCGGACGACGACCTCCTCCCGTTTGAACCCGGAGCATCGAAGTCCTGGATGGCGGCAGAACCCGAGATCAGGCAAGTGCTCTATTTTCTATCCCTCCTCTTCTTTCTGGAGCATTATTGCCTGTCTCTCGGGGGGGCGAGCCGGGTGCAGCCGTCTGCTGCGCTCGAGCCTGTCTCGCCGGGCCCTGCCGCTGCCGGTGATCCTGATCCCGGTTCTTTTTGTCCCTCTGAGCCTCTCCCCAGGGTCACTGGAGGCGAACCTGCTCTTGGTGCCACCTTGGAGGGTCCGGCTCTCGGCATGGGGTCCACCGGGAGTGCTCCGCCGGTTCAAGCGGAGCTTGACGTCATGGAGGTTCCGGCCCAATCGGGGTCCGACGCGGGTGCTGCTCTCGCCCGATCGGAGCTTGACGTCATGGGGGTTCCGGCCCAATCGGGGTCCGACGCGGGTGCTGCTCTCGCCCGATCGGAGCTTGACGTCATGGGGGTTCCGGCCCAATCGGGGTCCGACGCGGGTGCTGCTCTCGCCCGATCGGAGCTTGACGTCATGGGGGTTCCGGCCCAATCGGGGTCCGACGCGGGTGCTGCTCTCGCCCGATCGGAGCTTGACGTCATGGGGGTTCCGGCCCAATCGGGGTCCGACGCGGGTGCTGCTCTCGCTCGATCGGAGCTTGACGTCATGGGGGTTCCGGCCCAATCGGGGTCCGACGCGGGTGCCGCTCTCGCTCAATCAGAGCTCGGCACCATGGTCGTTTTGACCCAGGTGGGTTCTGGAGACTATGTAGCTGACCCACCGCTGAGCGCTTTCCAGGCCATGCCCCGTCCTCGCCGTGGCCCCTTCTTCCCCGCCTTTGAGACTGCGGGGGTAAATTCCGGCTGGCCCGGTTCGCCGACCTTTCCCCAGCCATTCTGTTGGCAGGCCGATACTGCTCGACCACCCGGTGACCGGCTCTTTCCTTTTGGCGTCCGGGTCCGGCCTCCTGACAAGCTGGATGGTTCTTTTGGCGCCCTGGTCCGCCCGCCGGAGACATGGTTTCCCTCGGCCCGGGGTCTGGCTGGGCCGTTAGGGCACGTTCCGCTGCTTTTGCTGGCGGCCTGGATGCTGGGTGCTGGGAGGCCTCCTGAGCGGAGTTGTTTTACTCTATTCCCCAATGGGTTTTTTTTTTCTCCTCTCCTTCTCTTGCCCCACCACTGACTTGTGACTGAAATACCCCACTGGGGATTGGACTTCATGTTAAGGTGACTGTTTTCCGTTGATGGACATGTTCTCTTGCCGTGGCTATCATGAGTATTGCATGTTTCTTTAGGGTGTGGTTGTTTATTTCCTATGTTACTCCCTTACTCGGGTCTAGTTCTCTTTTTTTGGCACCTGTGTTGTCTTTTGGTTTTGACGGTTTTCTGTACACATTAACTTGGAGAAGAAGGTATTATTTGTCCTTTTATTTCCTTGATCCTGCCTTGTGGTATTGACTGGTGTTCCTTGTACCCTCATCTTGGCTTTCTTTTTTGTGGTTATGTGAGTGATGTCAATCTAGTGTTGGCTTTTCTTTTTATTCATCTCTGTCCCCGTTTATGTACGGTTTCTGCCTTTTTTTCTCTCTCCCTCCCTTCCCCGATGTTTTTGTCCCCTTGTTGTGAGTTGGCCCTGCTCTCCCTCCACCTGCTTCCCCCTCCACCCTCCCTGGGGTGGGGTGGGGGGGTCTGGATGTTGCGCGCGACCAGGAGTTTGCGTAGAGGGAGGGGCCCTGTCATATCCCGAGCGCTTTGTCCGCGCTCGGGTTATTCCTCATCCCTGTCAGCTTTTGACAGCTGGTGTCGTCACACGGGTTTCCCGGGCTCTGATTGGCCAGACGCTCGGGAGCTCTCAGCTGTCAGAACCTGGGCAGCTGTGCCGAGTTTCCAATCATGAGCAGCTGGCTTTAAATGTCAGTGCGAGTGAACTGGACGTCGCGGCTGTCTCGTCAGAAGTCCTATGACTTTCCCCTGTCTCCTTACCACATGCTCCCTGGGTTCCTCGACGTATCCCGCTGCATGTAAGTGAGTTATTTGGAACCGTCTTCTCCCTCGCTGACGTTCCTTCCTAACTACGGCAGACGAGAGCTCCTCGTCACTGCCATAATTCTCCATTGCGAATTTATGTTGTGTTGTGTAACGAAGCCTGCGTGGCAAAGTTATGTTGTATACCTAAGTCCTGTGCTTTATAAATAAAAGAACTGAACTGCAATTTACTGAACTGAGGCGTCTTATGCTGGCTCGTGAGGGCCAGCCGTGACACCAGTTGCCAGTTCTCCATAGAGGACGTCTTTGGGGATTCTGCCATCCTCCATACGGTGAACGTGGCCTAGCCAGCGGAGCCTGCGCTGCCTGAGTAGAGTGAACATGGAGGGAAGGCCGGCGTGGGACAGAACTTCTGTGTTGGGCACTTTGTCCTGCCAGGATATGTCCAGGATGTGGCGAATGCAGCGCAAGTGGAAGGAGTTCAGTCTCTTTTCCTGCCGGGCGTATGTTGTCTACGTCTCACCACCATAGAGCAGTGTGCTGATGACGCAGGCATTGTACACTGCCATCTTCGTCTTGATAGAGAGTTTGGGATTCTCCCACACTCGTGTGGTGAGGCGAGCGAGTGTGAAGGCTGATTTTCCAATCCTCTTGTTGATCTCTGTATCAAGGGAGAGGTTGTTGCTGATCGTGGACCCCAGGTACGTGAACTGATTCACGACCTCCAGCTTGTAGTCATCAATGGTGATGGTTGGTGGTGCTTCCGTGCCTTGCGCCAAGACGTTAGTCTTCTTCAGGCTGATGGTAAGCCCATAGTCCTTGCATGCCTGGGAGAAGCGGTCCATCAGGGTCTGAAGCTCCTGCTGTGTGTGGGTTGCGACTGCAGCGTCGTCTGCGAACAGCATGTCTCTGATTAGAGCCTCGCGTACTTTGGTTCTGGCTTTCAGGCGGGCGAGGTTGAAAAGCCTGCCGTCAGATCTTGTGTGCAGGTAGATTCCCTCTGTTGCTGTGCTGAAGGCATGCCTCAGGAGCATAGCAAAGAAAATCCCAAAGAGGGTTGGCGCAAGTACACAGCCCTGTTTCACTCCGCTGCGTATGTTGAATGGCTCTGAGACGTTGCCATCGTGCTGCACTATCCCCTGCATGTTGGTGTGAAACGATTCGATGAGGCTTTGCAACTTTGGTGGGCATCCTATCTTTGGCAGGATCTTGAAAAGGCCCTCTCTGCTGACCAGATCGAACGCTTTGGTGAGGTCGATGAAGGCGACGTACAGAGGCATGTTCTGTTCTCTGCATTTCTCCTGGAGTTGGCGGATGGAGAATATCATGTCTACCGTCGATCGCTCAGTGCGGAAGCCACACTGAGACTCGGGGTAGACACGTTCGGCAAGCTTCTGTAGACGAACGAGAACAACTCGTGCGTAGACTTTGCCAACAACGCTGAGGAGGGAAATGCCCCTGTAGTTGTTGCAGTCGCTTCTCTCCCCTTTGTTTTTGTAGAGGGTGATGATCTTGGCGTCCCTCATGTCCTGTGGTACGGCACCTTCCTTCCAGCACCGGCAGAGGACGTCATGCAATGGCAGCAGTAGGGCGGTCTTGCAGTGCTTGATCAGGTCAGGGGGTATGCCGTCGTTGCCGGGTGCCTTGCCAGCGGCCAAGCTATCAATGGCCTTACTGAGTTCGTCGATGGTTGGCTCGGCGTCAAGTTCGTCCATGGATGGCAGGCAGTCGATGGCATCAAGGGCTGACGGTGTCACGGTGTTCTGTCTAGAGTAGAGGTCGGAGTAGTGTTCCACCCATCTCTCCATCTGCTTGTTCTTCTCTGTGATCATCTCCCCAGTGGAAGATTTGAGGGGGGCCGTCTTGCTCTGAGCTGGACCAAGTGCTTTCTTGATGCCATCGTACATACCACGGATGTTCCCTGTTATGGCAGCGGTTTGAATGTCTTGGCTGAGCTGAGTCCAGTACTCGTTGGCACAGCGCCGAGCAGTCTGCTGAACTTTGCTTCTCGCAGCCCTGAGAATCTGGAGATTCTTCTCGTTTGGGTACTTCTTGTACTCAGCAAGTGCTGAGCGCTTGGCTTCAATGACGGGGGTCATCTCGGTCAACTTGGCATCAAACCAGTCCTGTGACTTCGAGGTCTTCCTCCCAAAGGTAGCCAAGGCTGTGCGGTAGATGGTGTTTCGCAGCTCTTCCCACTTCTGCTTTGCAGATTCTCCTCCTTGTGGTACACCAAGTTCCTTCTCAAAGGTGGAGGCAAACTGCTCAACAAGTTCTGGTTGGGCCATCTTGCTGGTGTCAATCCGTGCCTTTCCAGGTTGTCTAGCACGATGGAATTTCTTCAGCTGCAGCTTGACCTTGCAACACACCAATGAATGGTCTGTGTCGCAATCTGCACTCTGGAACGAACGGGTGATTAGCACGTTCTTCAGTGAGGTGCGCCTGGTCAGGATCAAGTCTAGCTGGTGCCAGTGCTTTGAGCGCGGATGTTGCCAGGAAACCTTGTGTTGGGGCTTGGTCTTGAAGAACGAGTTTGTGATGCACAGATCGTGATATGTGCAGAACTCGAGCAGCCGCTGTCCGTTGTCGTTCATTCTGCCCACGCCAAAAGGTCCAAGACAGGAGGGCCAGGAGTCGTGGTCAGCACCCACTCTGGCATTGAAGTCTCCAAGGAGAATGAGTTGTTCAGAGTTGGGGATGATCCTGACAGTTGTTGTGAGATTCTCGTAGAACTCGTCTTTTGCCTCTGGTGTGGCTGTCTGTGTTGGGGCATACACACTGACGAGGGTGACTGGGCCTTCAGTGGTGTTCAGGCGGAGGGTGAGGAGTCGTGCAGAGCCAGTGCTGCCCGGTTCCACCAACTTCAGCAAAGTGTTCTTCACTGCGAAGCCCACTCCGTGTTCCCTGTGTTCGTCACTGCCCTTTTCCTGCCAGTAGAACGTGTAGTCCTTCTCTCTCAGTGTGCCTGCATCAGCTAACCGTGTTTCCTGGAGAGTGGCGATATCCACTCCCAGTCTCTTCAGCTCATTATTGATGATGGCAGTCTTCCTGGTGTCGTTGATGTCCTTGAGGTTAGCAGCGAGTCCTGTCATCATAGTGCGGACGTTCCAAGTTCCCAGTTTTAGAGTTGGTCTCTTTTGTTTTATTGTCTTGCCTGGTGCGAAGGTTCTCAGCCTGCTGTTTGGATTTCTCCTTATCCCCATGCACCCAATGAGGAAAGCAAGCTGTGGCGGGACAACACCTTATTGGCTGGGGGCTGCCCAGCTTGAGGCGGGCGGTAGCTGTCCAGTGAGATCTGATGATCCCTCCCACCGTCGGGAACAACCCCTGGCGCCACGCTCTACGCCAATTGAGCAGTGGCTTATAACCGGTAACTGTCATTCCCCGTGTTTTGTCTACGCCAAAGGCGAAGCTGGAGTGTCCTCTCCAGTGATCCGGTGTTCTACCTTCCAGCGTTGGGCGTTGGTAGGATTCAAGCCTGGGCAGGAAGATATGGAGGACAAGATGTTGCCCATGCAGCATGTCCCCCCTCTCCACGTCACTGATGAATCCAAAGGAACAGCAGGGCTGCTACAGTTTGGCACCAGCGCCGTTGCAGGAGCTGCCAGAACGATGTTGAGCACAACATAGAACTGCCTTAGGGGCTCCGACTCCGGATTTTTCCTCAGGGTTGACTCCCGAAGCCTTTCCCGTGACCGGGTATGCCGCAAGGCAGCAGAGGTTTGAAATCAGGGTTTACCTTCCCCTAGATGGGCTACCTTCCCAGGTTGACGAGCCACCATCTACCCGAAGCATCTGGTTTTAAGGCGCCAGAGATCCGCCCTCGCCCCTTCTCCTATTAGTAAAAGCAGTTCCGCCGGGCTTAGAGACTAAACCACACGGGCAGGCTAGGAGTTGGACTTAGTTGTCAGAGGCTTTTCGAGACGCACGCCATAAGGAGCATTTTATGAGCACTGGGAGCTTAACCCCAGTGCCGCTCCTGGCTATGACAACCTTGGAACCGATTTATATTATTAGATCTGAATAAGGAGCATTTTGATGAAACAAAAAGGATGAAGAGTAGCTTCTTATAAATAAAGCTGTAGTCTCCAGTTTATCAAAATATAAGAAACTAAAGTTGTGTGATCACTGTTGAAAGTAGAAGATGGATGACATTTTTCAGATTTAAACAATTTATGAATGTGCTGATAATTAAAACTATACAAAAAAACTTGTCAGATATTCAGTCTTTATTTTTCAGCAAAAAACAATTTGTAATATATTTGCAATACTTTTATTTCATAAATGACACTATACGCATATAAAACTTGACAGTTGTTTTCACTGTTGAAGTATGAATCCATAAATGCCACATAATATTCACAGCTACATATATATAAAACTTTTTAAGTAGCATAATCTTTATTTTGATTGATTGATTGATTTGAACATCAAGACAAAAAAATTTAAAACAAGGAATCAAAACCAAAAAAATAAACAACAAAAAAAAAAAGCCTTGTTCTAAAGGAGTGGGAAGAAGCCAGCGCTTATATAGTCCCATCCCTTCTCCATACCCAATAAATTATAATATCTGGATAGCTGGAAAGGATGTGCTACAAGATAGGATGATTAATGACACAGATGGTAAAGCACTAACAAGTAACGAGTGTCTGTTGAGAAGATGGAAGGAGTACTCTGAGGAACTGATGAATGAAGAAAATGAGAGAGAGAGAGAGAGAGAGAGAGAGAGAGAGAGAGAGAGAGAGAGAGAGAGAGAGAGGAGGAGGAGGATGGATGAAGGAAAGATAGAGAATAAGGAAGTTCCAAGGATTAGCAAGGCGGAAGTGAGGGTAGCTATAAAGAGCATGAAGGTGGAAAGGTGGTTGGTCTAAATGACATACATGTGGAGGTATGGAGATGTTTAGGAGAGATGGCAGTTGACTTTTTAACCAGACTGTTTAACACAATCTTGGAGAGTGAGAGGATGCCTGAGGAGTGGAGAATAAGTGTTTTGGTACCAATTTTCAAGAACAAAGGTGATGCTCAGAGCTGTAGAAACTACAGAGGCATAAAGTTGATCAGCCACATTATGAAGACATGGGAAAGAGTTGTTGAAGCCAGGTTAAGAGGAGAGGTGACGGTCAACGAGCAGCAGTATGGTTTCATGTCAAGAACAAATACTAGATGCTTGCTTGTTGATGGAGAAGGACAGAGAAGGTCAGAAGGAGTTGCATCTTTATAGAGCATATGATAGGGTGCCAAGAGGAGAAGTGTGGTACTGTATGAGGAAATCAGGAAGGGCAGAGAAGTACAGTGGATATAAAAAGTCTACACACCCCAGTTCAAATGCCAGGTTTTTGTGATATAAAAAAAATGATACCAAGATAAATCATTTCACAACTTTTTCCATCATTAATGTGACCTATAACCTGTACAACAATTGAAAAACAGGCTGAAATCTTTTAAGGGGAAAAATAAAAAATAAAAAACTTAAAATAATCTGATTGCATAAATATGAACACCCTCTTATAACTGGGAATGGGGCTGTGTTCAGAATTAACCAATCACATTCAAACTCATGTTAAATGGGAGTCAGCCTTATCTTATGAAGTAAAACAGCCAAGCCATTTGAAATCTCCCAAACACATGTGGGAAACTGTGTTATGGTCTGATGAAACCAAGGTTGAACTTTTTAGCCACAATTCCAAAAGGTATATTTGGCACAAACACAACACTGCTCATCACCAAAAGAACACCATACCTACAGTGAAGCATGGTGGTGGCACCATCATGCTTTGGGGCTGTTTTTCTTCAGCTGGAACTGGGGCCTTAGTCAAGGTGGAGGGAATTATGAACAGTTCCAAATACCAGTCAGTGTTGGCACAAAACCTTCAGGCTTCTGCTAGAAAGATGACGATGAAGAGGAACTTCATCTTTTAACACAACAATGACCCAGAGCACACATCCAAATCAACAAAAGAATGGCTTCACCAGAAGAAGATTAAGATTTTGGAATGGCCCAGCCGGAGTCCAGACCTGAATCCAATTGAACATCCGTGGGGTTATCTGAAGACGGCTGTGCACAGGAGATGCCCTCGCAATCTGACAGATTTTAAGCGTTTTGCCAAAGAAGAGTGGGCAAATATTGCTACATCAAGATGTGCCACGCTGATAGACTCTTACCCAAAAAGACTGAGTGCTGTAATAAAAGCCAAAGGTGCTGCAACAAAGTATTAGTTTAAGGGTGTGCATATTTATGCAACCAGGTTATTGTAAGTTTTTTATTTTTCCCCTTAAAAGATTTCAGTTTGTTTTTTAATTGGGCTGTACAGGTTATAGGTCACATTAATGGTGGAAAAAGTTTTGAAATGATTTATCTTGGTCTCTCTTTTTTTTTTACATCACAAAAACCTGGCATTTGAACAGGGGTGGGTAGACTTTTTATATCCACTATATGTGAGGGTAGTGCAGGACATGTATGAGGACAGCGAGACGGTGGTAAGATGTGCTGTAATAGTGACAGATGGATTCAAGGTGTGGGTGGGACTGGCTCTGAGCCCCTTCTTGTTTGCTATGGTAATGGTCAGGTTGGTGATGGACTATGATGTCTGCAGACAACATTGTGAGCTGTAGTGAGAGTAGGGAGCAGGTGAAAGAGAACCTGGAGAGGTGGCACTATGCTCTCGAGAGAAGCGGAATGAAAGTCAATAGAAGCAAGACAGAATACATATGTGTGAATGAGAGGGAGGCACGTGTAACGGTGAAGATGCAAGGAGTAGAGGTAGTGAAGGTAGATGAGTTTAAATATCTGGAGTCAACCATCCAAAGCAATGGAAATGCACAAGAGAGGTGAAGAAGAGAGTGCAGGCAGGGTGGAGTGGGTGGAGATGAGTGTCAGGGGTGATTTGTACAGAAGGATAGCAGCTAGAGTGAAAGAGAAGATTTACAAGACTGTAGTGAGACCTGCTATGATGTATGGTTTGGAGACAGTGGCACTGACAAAAAGACAGGAGGCGGAACTGGGGATGGCAGAGTTGAAGATCGTAAGATTCTCATTGGGAGTGACTAGGCGGAACAAGATTAGAAATGAGTATATCAGCAGGACAGCTCAGGTTGAGTGGTTTGGAGACAAAGTAAGAGAGGCAAGGCTGAGATGGTTTGGACATGTGCAGAGGAGGGATAGTGGATATATTGGACAAAGGATGGAGCTGCCAGGCAGGAAGAAAAGCGGAAGACTGCAGAGAAGATTCATCCATGTAGCGAAGGAGGACATGGAGTGGGATGGTGTTACAGAAGAAGATGCAAGGGATAGTTTGAGATGGAGGCAGATGACATGCTGTGGCGACCACTAAAGGGAGCAGTTGAATGAAAAAGATGTAGTAAATTTTTGTAAAGAAAAATTGCAGGAAAGTTTAATTGTTGTGTTTAAACTTTTGTTGCGACATACAGTAATATATCAAACTGCTGTATAGTCAGGGTGGAGCTTTTTAGCTTTTCATATTTTGAGCTTAAAAAAGCAAAGGAAAACAGAGTCACGAAATACATTAGCAATATGATATATGGAAACTGAGATTATACAGCACGACCCTTCTCAAAAAACAAACAAACCCTACAATAAGAGCTTTAAGGCTCCAGCCCCCCCCCCCCCCCGTGACCCGAAAAGGAATAAGCGGAAGAAAATGGATGGATGGATGGATAGCTGATGTCATGTTCATTTGTCAAGTCAAAAAAAGCTTAACAATAACAATTATGTAATGGCACAAATGAAGCTAAGACACTTCAAATTTACAGAAACAGATTTATGTATTAGTTATAAATCAATCCAATTTGTTTTAAATTCATTCATTTAAAAAAAATAATCTCATGTGTTTAACACGTAAATCAAATTTAAACTTGTTTCATAAATTTGATCAGATTAAACTACTGATATTTCGGATGATCTGCTGTGGTGACTCTTAAAGCCAGCAACCAAAAGGAGAAGAAACCATTGACATTTAATCCATATATTCTAATACTAAACCATATGAATAAATAAAAGGGTAGCACGTTATAATATGGCCCACAGATGCTTGGAAAAGTATGCAGAAAAACAGGATAAAATGGAGTAAAAAGGATAAAAACAGGATGGGAGTAAGCACTGGGGTGTGGACCATATTATGCCTTGAGTACAGGTGAAAATGGCCATTTACCCTGTTTTTTACAGTACTTTCTCTTTACTTACCCTATAATTTACAGGTTGCATTACAAAGTGCTACCAATAAAAAGTTATAAATATAGCAGTTCAGAAACAGAATCATATTGATTCAAATAGTTCATATATAATAATCTTAAACTTACATAATTATGCCACATTTCAATTTTTTGACTATATGAATTCATAGAGTTTTGATAAAATATGCTCTTATATAGCAGAAGTATGGGTAAATAGTTGCATTCAGGACTATTTTATGCTGTATAGAAAACTGCTGAGCATCTGTGACGATGTTTATATTGTGTTCAGACTCAAGAGTTACTCAGTTGATATTTCTGAACAGCATCTGCGCACTTCCATCAATAATAACTTCTTGAAAAAGAGACATATTACCTCTGTTCTAAATGTGCACTGTTAAAAGAAAAACAGCACTATATGGAGCTTCTTGTGTTGTGTTAAACAAGGTTTTCCACTAACAATCTGCTGAGGCTCTTTTAGCAGAAACATTTTGTTACTGAAGTGTCTCGTGAATGTCATTCCTGCACAGATTAGAGGGAAGTGTGTTTTAATGAAGTGGAATATATTTTTAACCGCAGGTCTCTCAAATTAACAGTGGACAAGTCACCGCTGGTCTGCTGCTCACACCAATGAGATCAAATAAGACTCACCTGCCAGGCACTAAAAGAGCACAGAAAGCTTTCAATCACCAGAAAGTGAGCAGTGGACAGGCTGCTGTCCTCAGCTACATGTATTAATAGACTCTGGGCACAACAAACAGCAGTTATAGTGACGCAGGTATCGATATGCGGCATTGGTGTCATTGTTTAATTGAAGTATTTATTATAAATGACACTTGATCTTTCATAAAAAAGTACTTTTATGTCTTTACTTTTTAAAGCCTTAATAAGTAAATATCTGTCTACTCCTACATGAACTGAGGTTAGCTAAGGTCCTAAAACACTTTTAAATATTTCTCTTTCATTGAGATAAACAATTACTATAAGCACATAATTAATAACATAGATATTTGATTATGACTATTATGTTGTTTCCAGAGTTTGGTGGAGCACCTACAAATTGAACCCTTTTTGTCTTTGACTGACGAGGGCTAAAAAAGGTCATATAAAAGCAGAAATCTGTCCATTTTAATGTCAGTTAATGGGGACTGACTCACCTTTGAAGCCAATCTTCGTGCGGACTGTATACGTGTATGTTTGTATGTTTATGCTGTTTTTATACATACATTTTAATTTTACATATTTATGAATGATGCTCTGACTGGCTGGGCATTTTTAAATTTCATTGTTTATGTGACAATGACAACTAGAAAAGCACTCGGAGAGCGCAGACCTCCGCCAAGCACCACAGTTCCCCCCATACAGTGTTTGTGTGTACGTTTTCAGATTCCTTGACCATGAAAACATATGACTAGCAATTGGATTCACAATGATAGGATTAGTGGTTGAGTAGTTATTCACGAAAATCGCATTGTCCGTAATGGCAGTTTAGCGCCACAGTTCCCCCCATACAGTGTTTGTGTGTACGTTTTCAGTTTCCTTGACCATGAAAACATATGACAAGCAATTGGATTCACAATGATAGGATTAGTGGTTCATTAGTTATTGACGAAAATGGCATTTTCCGTAATGGCGGTTTTCTTCTCGACGGTGATCCGGATCACCACCAAAATGTAATCATCTGTAGGATACCCCATTTCTGACAATCTGTGAAAATTTCATGAAAATCCGTCCATAACTTTTTGAGTTATCTTGCTAACAAACAAACAAACAGACAAACAAACAAACGCCGATGATCACATAACCTCCCCCTTTGGCGGAGGTAATAAAGCTTATTCTATTCTATTCTCTAGTGGCCATTCGGAGAACTGCAGCTTTTGGTACTTCTGCACAGGCTGCCTACATTCTACATAACCTCACTCAATATGAGGAGAGTAGAACAAATCAATTCACTGCTCACTTTTTGTAAACAATGTGAACAACATTCATACCCCAAACTTGATTGCACCACCTAGCTATTCAAGCTCATCACCTTTAAAAGACACCGCCCTAAATAAAAAGAGTTTATTGTGTTGACACCCTGGCTGATGTTTGTTGCTTGGTAATATATTGCATCAGCAGAGCAGAGCAGTTGTCTCTGCTGTGCACCTGCACCAGCCATTCAGCCTGAAGTCTATAAATCCTGGCGCCGGGAGGAATCGGGGGGCTGAAATGTTCTATGGCCTGCTCACTGGACCCCCAGGGTTGCTCTGCCACCCGACACCATGTGCACTCTCAGACGTGTTTTAGCCAGCGCATATATGTTTGTCTGTGGACACCAGAACCTGTGCAGCGGCGGTGCTTTGATCCTCTGATTCACTGCCCTTCCCATGCGAGCAGATTCCACATACGATCTCACCCCCACCCCCAATCCTCTACGCCAACCCCATCCCACGTTGCCACCACCCTGTGCATATACAAATCACTACAGCCTTGTTAGCATAGTTTAGTGAAGATGTCAGCTTTACGAGGACCCGGGATGCTTGCTATGCGTGTCAGGGACAGCAGCGGAGGGGCTGACCCACAAAGGGGGTGGGGGGGATGCACAAGCCCCGCACTGTAAATTCAGGTCTGAGGAATGGAAGCTGTGAAATGACTGGCCCGCACCTGCGTGGAAGAGTGTCAACCCACGCTGCAGTGTGTGATTTAACAGGGACACGGCAGACCGCACGCAACAAAGGGAACTGGACTGCTGCATCAAATTTAAAAAAAATGTTTTGTTATTAATCATAAACAAATTGATCCTACATAAGAGGAAATTCATTTTTTGCTCACCTAATAATCAAAGCTACGATAAATGGACATTTTCTTATGAGTGCTGTTTTATGTGTGCATCTGTGTGTGTAAAGGTGCTGGCATCATTAGATTGTTAATCTCATTTCCTTTCTGATGATTGAAAATGGAGAGCGGCTCTGAGTTTATCAGGCAGATAAATGGACGGCCCATCCTCTGAGAAGATCTAATCTGTCATGCGTCAAGGCTGGGGTTCACCTGCCGCCAGATAATAACCATGTCGAAGGGCACTGATGATTTAGGAGAGCTCATTTTTTTGTTTGCCTTTGCAAACACCTGATGGTTTCATTAATTAACTGGCCACAATTAGCAGCCCACGACAGGCAGGTGGGCTCCTTCAAGGGAGATGTGAGATATTAAAAAGCAGGGAGGGACTCCATTAGAGCTGACCTTTTCTGTGAAATTACTGATATTTGAGATTTAATTCGGAATTCAATGAAAACTTCATTTTTATTCTCAAGGCTGAGGTCCTTTCTATCTCCACTCTGAAATGGGGTCTCCTGCAGCCCGTAGGTCGTTAATTATGATCTTTATAAATTAAATTAAGAGGATGTCACTGCTTGATTTTTTTATCTTCCTGTCCTGCAGGTTAAAGAGTAGATAAGATATTTATCACCTCTTCCAATGACTGAAAGAATATGGCCTCTACACATTAATTATACAGCATATCAAATTCCCAATTTGTATTATATTGTGTATCAGCATAGTGCACATCCTTGCAGGCGTTTTCCCTGAGTGTTAAAATAGTGATTCACCTTATTGCTGGATGAAATATTCAGCAACTGGAGCTGCTTTTGACACAAGACAGATATGGAACTCCGGGACAGAAAAGACAATGTAATTCTGTGGGAATACTTCCTGATAAAAATGCCTTTGGCAAGATTAAGTGAATTGTTATAGTGTTTTAAGATGTGTAATCCTCCAGATGATTTTATATCTGCTGAAGAGGAAGTAGAAGTGGGAGTTCTGTTCTTCCTCCACTTTATCTTAATACATATAAAACATTTCTGTGTTTTACTGCCTCCTCTTTCTCCGTCTTTCACTTACTTTTAAAGGCACTCACACCGGAGCTCATAACAATCACCACACTCATCTTTTTCCTCCATTTTCCCATCTCTTCCTCTGACACTGGACCTCTCTCTCACTCACACACGCACACCCACGGAAACACAAATTTCCACTACCATCCGCACGCATTTATTTATTCGTTAGATTTCCTAATTCAGTTTGACGAATGAGTGACAGCTTGACACTTCATTCGGCAAGATTAATAGAACGACACAATATTTACGTGGCAGAGACAGCCAATTATCCCACCATCTATCATCCAGATTATCTTTCTGATTGAAAACTACTCGTCCATGTAATCGGAATTATTTGGAATTAGAAGGGAATTTATGGCTTCTTGTGTCGCTTTTTCTGGACGGTGGTAAATTAGAAATATTGGATACATAAAGGGACTATAGAAAATGGGATAAAGAGAGGCATGGAATTAATGCCACATATTTTCATTTTATTTCTTTGCAGCCTCCATGCCCTTAAGTGAACCCTATTTTCAGTCACTCTTGACACACAGTATTTTTATTATTTAGTGTAGGTTGTTGTTTACAATTTACACTTTTAAAGAAAACTCATCCCAGTATTTTTTCCACTCATTAGATAGATAGATAGTTTATTTCGAACACAAAAATATAACAAATACAAGCAAATTAAAGCAGTTTTAACAATATTCTTCCACAAACATAAATCAAAATTAGGTGAGCTAAACTCTGAAGACAGCAACGGATAGATCTTATCAGCAGAGATAGCCTTGTCTGTATTGATCTCTGTCTATGTTTTTTAAATGTCCATCACATTCAAGTCACAACAGACATTAGTTTACGCCTTCAACCTCTGTCCTTCAGCTGCTGCTGATTAATTCACCCGACTGTCTTCTATCACACCCTGCAATACTTTGCATTCTGTCTTCATGCATCACCTTTTTGTACCATTTACCTCACAAACTTTCATCACTTGATTCATTTACCTAATCTTGCAGCTCTGGCTAATGTCTGTGAATATCTGCTTGTCACAGCAAAACCATAATTTTTTTTTTTATAGAAAATCAAACGATTTCAGAACAAATGAGGTATATCAACAATATGTGATAACACTGTCAAACTGTATCAGTATGGGAAAAACGTCTGAGAACTTCTCTTTGTCTCCAACAGTTAATATAATTAACTTTTAAATGTACTGCATGTCTTATAAGAATTTAGGTGATTTTATTTTGACATAATTTATTCCTACATGAAACAACTCAACAACTAATCCAAACAAAAGTATTTGCCATTTTATGGACTCTTTTTTAAAATATAAATGTATATAGCCTTTTATGTGCATTTACTGCAGTTTGAACTGACCTGAATTTAATAAATATGTATATCCCTAAAAAAACCCTACATGATATAAATTTTTTGTAGTAAATATGTATATTAGCATGGCTTCAGGATGAGGAATTTGTCAAGTATATAGAAAAACAGATAGACGAGTTCTTTGACATCAATACTACACAAACATCAGCATGTGTAAAGTGGGAGGCTTTCAAAGCTTTTATTAGGGGGCATATTATTAGTTATACAGGATCAAAATCTAAGAAGACTCGAGAGGAGAGAGCTAAATTGGAACATAAAATAAAAAATCTTCAGGAAAAAGTGTATGCAGGAAGTGACCCAAGGTTGGAGAATGAATTACTGATTTTGAGAGCTGAATACGACAAAAAATCAGCGAATAGAGCTGCCTCGAGTCTTCTAAGATTGAAACAATCTTTTTATGAACAAGGTGAAAAATCAGGAAAATTATTAGCATGGCAGATTAAACAATTGGAAATTAAAACACCAATTACCAGTATTATAAGTAACGGACAGGTAGTTATAGATCCTTTAGAAATTAATAGAGCCTTTAGAGATTACTATGAAAAATTATATGATACCAAAAATGAACCTGATTTAACAAAACTAAATGGGTTTTTGAACGAACTATCTATACCGTGTATTCCAAATGAAAACAGGGAGATATTGGAGTCTAAAATTAGTCAAGAAGAAGTTGGGCTAGCCATTGATAATATGAAATCAGGAAAAAGTGCAGGACCAGATGGTCTTCCAGTTGACCTTTATAAAAAATTTAAGAATAAATTAATAAAACCTTTTTTGGAAATGGTTTTAGAAGCATTTCAAAATAATAATTTACCATCATACATAAATAATGCCTTAATTATACTGCTGCCAAAACCAGGTAAGCCCTCTAATAAATGTGAAAATATGAGACCAATAAGCCTATTAAACGCCGACCTTAAGATAATCTGTAAAATTTTAGCAAGACGAATACAAGAAATTTTACCAAATATTATTAATCGAGATCAGAATGGCTTTATAAAGGGTAGACAAGGCTTCCATAATGTAAGAAGACTATTTAATATTATTTATTTTAATAAAGAAGCACCGGATACAGCTCTCCTATCATTGGACGCCGAAAAGGCCTTTGATAGAGTTGAATGGCCCTTTCTTTTTGAAGTCCTACAAAGGTTTGGACTTGGAAATAATTTCATAAAATGGGTTCAAATAATATACAATAATGCTACAGCAGAAATCCTAACAAATAACAATATTTCAAAACCAATAAAAATCAATAGAGGATGTCGACAAGGCTGTCCACTTTCACCTTTACTGTTTACTATGGCAATTGAACCTTTAGCGATAGCGATACGTTTACATTCACAAATATATGGAATTAAAGTTGGACCAACAGAACATAAAATCTCCCTGTACGCCGATGATATAATTTTGTTTATGTCGAATCTAAAAAAATCAATTCCAACCTTGTTGAATTTAATAAAGAATTTTGGGGAAATATCAGGATATAAAATAAATAAAACTAAATCTTCAATATTAATGCTAAATGAGACCCAGAGAAATTACCCAGCCCCTGAGGTAAATCAATTCAATGTTGTAAATCAGTTTAAATATTTAGGAATCCAAATTATGCCTAAGCTAGAATCAGTCGCCAGTGTCAACTATGAAGCCTTAATGTCAGATATCAGTGAGTTAACTCAGAGATGGATGTCACTACCAATGTCAATGATCGGGAGAATCAATATACTTAAAAGTAATATTTTACCTAAAATACTTTATTTATTTCAATACATTCCCTTATCACCACCTTTAGATCTATTCTCAAGAATAAAAAAAAAGTTAGTGGAATTTATATGGAACAACAGGAGGGCTAGATTACGTCTGTCTTTATTATATTTACCATTTGATCGTGGAGGTCTGAAATGTCCAAATTTTATGTTGTATTATTGGTCGGCACAACTGAGGTCTATGACATATTATTTTTCATCAAATGATCTCCCTCACTGGACTGAAATGGAATCATACAATTTACCTTTACCTCTTCCCATATTCATATACTCAGATTCGGCAAAAAAATTACAAAAACAAGTTAAAAATCCATTTGTAAAGCATATGATCAAAATATGGTGTGAAGCTAAAAACTATTTAAAAGAACCACAGTTATTGTCACAATTTAGTCCAATATGGGGTAATCAATATTTTAAACCAGGGAGAGCGGACGCTGTATTTAAAGTATGGAATTTAAAAGGGATACAAAAGATTCAGGATTTATATTTGCCATGTGCAGACAACATAATGTCTTTTGAAGAGCTGAGGATCAAATTTAATCTCAATAGAACACATTTTTTTAAATATCTTCAACTTAGAAACTTTATTCGATCAAATCAAAATAAAGCTCTCACTCGACCTATTTATTCATCCTTGGAAAAAATGATGATGAAAGATAGTAAAAGAAAGGGTATTATTTCAGAGTTTTATAACTCATTGACACTATCTTCAAGTGAAAATTCACTGAAAAGATTAAACTACTGGAAAGAAGATCTGCAAATTGAAATTTCAGAGGAACAATGGGAATTGGCTTGTACAGAAGCTCAAACCAAATCAATAAATGCACGCCTTAAATTGATACATTTCAAATGGTTAATGCGGATGTATGTTACACCGGAGGAGTTAAATAGATATAACAAAAATATACCAGATACATGCACAAAATGCATGGAAAGTAAAGGAACCCTATTTCATTGTTTATGGGAATGTAGATTAATAAGAATGTTTTGGGAAGAGGTGAGGGTAACAATTGAAAAAATAATCTCAAAACAAATCATATTGAATCCTAAACTGGTTTTGTTGGGTCTGTACCCAGAAAAGCATAATTTCAATAAAAGTGAAAGAACATTCATAGACCTCAGTTTGCTTAATGCCAAAAAATGTATTGCACTATTATGGAAAAAGACTCATAGACCAGATGTGACTCAGTGGTTAAGACAGATGTTAACAAACCTTCCATTAGAAAGAATAACATATATACTGAATTCAAAGGAAATTGTGTTTGAGAATATATGGAGACCTTTTATTGATTATGTAAAAAATTTAAACATAACTCTTGAAGAAGAAGGTGAATGATGTGTGTGGACCTTGTAAATTCCAAACTGGTGAACATAATATGTATACTTATGTATTGGATTGTCTAGACTAAACAGAGGAGCATTGTTGAAGACTTGATTTTGTTGGTGGTTGTTGGTGTTTTTAGTGCATTTTTTTTTTTTTTTTTTGTAGTACTTTAGTGTTAGTGTTTGATTGTTTGTATCATGTTTGTTAAAAAAAAAAAAAAGGTTCAATAAAGATATTGTGGAAAAAAAAATATGTATATTAGCACTGCGGCAGCACAGTTTACCCTTGGCCGGGGGATTGTGGGGATCGTGGGATCGTGGGTTCGATCCCAGCCCCCGACCAACAGTGATCTGTGTGGAGTTTGCATGTTCTCCCCGTGTTGCGTGGGTTTACTCCGGGATTTCTCCGGTTTCCTCCCACATGCCAAAAACATGCATGTTAGGTTAATTGGCTGTTCTAAATTGTCCCTAGATATCTGTTTCCTATAGGCCCTTAGAATAGAGGGTTAGCATTAGTGAAAAGCGCTTTGAGTGGTCTTTGTGACTAGAAAAGCGCTATATAAGTGCAGGTTAGTTAGTTAGTTAGTTAGTATCCCCCCAATTTCTCATATTTTTGCATACTTGTTAAACTTGAATGTATCAGATCATCAAACAAATTTTAATATTAGACAAAGATAACTAAAGTAAAAACAAAATGCGGTTTTTAAATGTTGATTTAATTTATTAAGGGAAAAAGGCTATCCAAACCTTCCTGGCCCTATGTGAAAAAGTAATGCCCCCTTGTTACATGAATTAACTGTGATTAGCCACATTTTTTGGAACAGAGTTCAATTTTACTAGCCACACCCAGGCCTGATTATTGTCAGACCTGCTGAATCAAGAAATCACTTAAATAGAACCTGCCTGACAAAGGAAAATAAGCTAAAAGAGCCCAAAAAGCAATAAAACATGCCGTGATCTAAAGAAATTCAAAAACAATTGAGAAACAAAAGTCCAGAACAACATCTAAAGAACTGCAGGCCTCACTTGTCTCAGGTTGGACACTGGTCCATCATCTTCTTCTCTCATGTATCGTGTTCAGATGTTCAGCTTGGTGTTGTAAAGCCATGCTCTTGTCTCAGGGTCCACTTGAATGAGGCCAGCCTCTGAAGGTGGTCTGTACAGCCTGCAGGTGGTCCATGATTCAACAATAAGAAAGAGACTGGGCAAAAATGGCATCCATGGGCATGCTCCAAGGTGAAAACCACTGCTGACCAAAAAGAACACAAAGGCTCATCTCACATTTACCAAACAACATCTTGATGATCCCCAAAACTTTGGGGGAAATATTCTGTGGACTCACAAGACTAACCTTGAACTTTCTGGAAACTAATACAGCAGTTCATGAAAAGAGCATCACATCAACAGTCAAACGTGGTGGTGGTAGTGTGATGGTCTGGGGCTGCTTTGCTGCTTCACAACCTGGATGACTTGCTGTAACAGATGGAACCATGAATTCTGTTCTCTACCAGAAAATCCTGAAGAAGAATGTTCGGCCATCAGTTTGTGACCTCAAGCTCAAGCCCTCCAATGTGTCAGAATTAAAACAATTCTGCAAAGAAGAGTGGGCTAAAATTCCTGCAGCAATGTAAAAGACTCACTGCCAATTATTGCAAATGCTTGATTGCAGCTACTGACACCAAGGGTGGCACAACCAGTTATTAAGTTTAGTGGGGAATTGCTTTTTCACATACGACCCATTAAGTTTGGGTAGCTTTTTTGCCCTTAATAAATCATAAATAAACAAATCATTTTTTAAAAACTGCATTTTGTATATACTCGGGTTACCTTTGTCTAATGTTAAAATTGGTTTGATGATCTGAAACATTTAGGTGTGACAAATATGCAAAAATAAAAGAAATCAGGAAGGGGGCAAATACTTTTCACAGCACTGTATCTTATAAAGTTTTCACATACACTTCCTGGCCAAAAAGAAGTCACCAGTTGGATTTAACTAAACAAATATTAGGTAAGAGCCTCCCATTGGATAATCAGGTCTAGGTTCAGCAACGTTATATGCCCAAAGAATGAGGTCAGCTGACTGCCTGAACATACTGAGTGACCAGGTTATTCCATCAGTGGATTTTTTTCTTCCCTGATGGCATGGACATATTCCAAGATGACAATGTCAGGATTCACCAGGCTCCAATTGTTAAAGAGCAGTTCAGTGAGCATGAGACATCATTTACACAGATGGATTGGCCACCACAGAGTCCAGACCTTAGCCCCATTGAGAATCTTTGGGATGTGCTGGAGAAGACTTTGCACAGTGGATTGACTCTTCCATCATCAATACAAGATCTTGGCAAACAATTTATGCAACTCTGGGTGGAAATAAGAAGCTTATCAAAATGATGCCACAGCGAATGCGTGCCATAATCAAAGCTAAAGATGGTCCAACGAAATATTAGAGTGTGTGACTGTTTTTTTTGGCCAGGCAGTGTACAGTATATTCAGGTAGTCAGCTGACCTCATTCTTTGGGCACATAACGTTGCTGACCACATGACCTTCCATTGCTCCAGAGTCCAATCTTTATGCTCCCTAGCACATTGAAGCCTTTTTTCCCCAATGGTGGTGACTTTTTTTGCCAGGCAGTGTAATATCACAACACATCTTAAAAAAAAACAAATGTGTTAATTTATCGATTTCTAAAGTACTTTAAAAATTCCCAAGATTCCTGTTGACATACAGGTGCATCTCAATAAATTAGAATATCAACAAAAAGTTATTTCAGTAAGTCAATTCAAAAAGTGAAACTCGTATTATATAGATTCATTACACACACAGATATTTCAAGTGTTTATTTCTTTTAATTTTGATGATTATGGTTTATAGCTAATGAAAACCCAAAATTCAATTTATCAGAAAATTAGAATAATTACATAAGATCAATTAAAAAAATATTTTTAACCAAAATGCTGTCCGACTGAAAAGTATGTCCATGTACACACTCGATACTTGGTCGGGGCTCCTTTTGTATGAATTATTGCATCAATGCAGTGTGGCATGGGGGTGATCAGCCTGTGGCACTGCTGAGGTGTTATGAAGGCCCAGGTTGCTTTGATAGCGACCTTCAGCTCGTCTGCATTGTTGGGTCTGGTGTCTCTCATCTTTCTCTTGACAATACTCCACAGATTCTCTATGGGGTTTAGGTCAGGAAAGTTTGCTGGCCTGACCTAAACATGCTACGCTGCGTTGATGCAGTAATTCATGCAAAAAAAAAAAAATCCACGACAAAGTATTGCGTGTGTACATGGACACATACACACTCAACATGCACTCATATGCTGCCAATATCCAGTATAGGCCATAAACAAAGGGAAACAGCAATTCAAAAACAAAGAAAACAAACAGGAAGCAAGACACAGAACAAAAGACGAAATCAAAAACAAGGACACCATAACTATACCATACATCCGAAGGGTAACAGAACCAATTCAAAGGATCATGAAAAAATACAAAATAAACACAGCAGCAAAACCACACAAAACATTAAGACAGTTATTAGTACACCCCAAGGACAAAATAGAACAAGACAAAAAATGCAGTGTAATATTAGATTAGATTAGATTAGATTCAACTTTGTCATTACACATGTATGAATACAAGGTAACGAAACACAGTTTAGCATCCAATCAGAAGTGCAAAGGACAGCAGTGCAGTATATACGGTAATTAACAGTATGTGCAATTTAAACAAATATATGCAAATATATGCAGTATCAGTAGTATAATATATGCAGTAGTATAATATATGAAATATCATGCAGCTCATGCAACAAAACCTACATTGGAGAAACCAGAAGATCATTTACCACAAGGAAAAAAGAACACCAGTAGGAATGTGAGAAGGAAACACAAGGATGACTCACAAGATCACATAAAGAAAAGGCAGAACAAGAAACATTAAAATCAGCTATATCAGACCACTGCAAAAGAAATAATCACATCATGGACTGGGACAACGCAAAAATTGTTGGATCGGAGCGCAACAGACACAAATGCTGGATCACAGAGGCCATAGAAATCAGGAAGCGGGGAAAAGATAGCATGAACCGGGATGAAGGGGCCTTTATGCTTTCCCACACCTGGGACTACATTCTCCAGAGACCATCGGACGACGGAAAGCGGGGCCGGCTCGGTGGATCTGACAGGTCTGCTGGGCTGGCCCCGCCTATGAAAGTCAGCTTATAAAATGACACCTGGCAGCAATCAGCTGACACTTCTGACGAAGGCTGCAGTAAACAGTTGAAACATGTAAAGAAGGTAAAAACATCTCCTTTCTATTTTGGTCTTTAATAAGAACAAAAGGTAAATAGATCTTATGTAATATTCAAATTTTTTGGGAAACTGAATTTTGGGTTTTCATTAGCTGTAAGCTATAATCATCAAAATTAAAAGAAATAAAGGCTTGAAATATATCACTCTGTGTGTAATGAATCTATGCAATACACAAGTTTCACTTTTTGAATTGAATTACTGAATTAAATTAACTTTTCGATATTCTGATTTATTGAGATGCACCTGCACTTGCCATTTTGTGATTACACGTCGCTTGTACAAAGTGTAAAGACACAAAATCTAGTAAATCTGACAGTAAAGCTCCACCTTAGTGCAACAATCAATATGCTTCACTTCTGCAGAATTTGAAACTGGTCTTTAAAACAGCTATATAGTAAATTAAAAATAGGCTTAGAATGCAATCTGTTAGGTCAATAACTGAACCAAAAATAAATGTACCTCATTTTTGTTATGGTACATGAATTGACTAGGCATTTTCTGCTGTAGATCTTTAGTAATGAAATTTGAAGAGTGACGTTTCATCCATTTAGTAAATCCTGGCAGTCTGAAAGCCTGGCTCTCAGTCACTTCTTGTTTTAGAAATGGTGAAAATTGCCACCTATAACAATGTTGCTGGAATTTGATTTTATTGGCTAGAGTGCGTTCAGACTTGTAAATGGGATTATGCCATCCCAATATAGTACTTTAACAACTGGCTTGTTTATTTTTATCCTCTTATTAAGGAAGTTGAATCCTTAAAGGGTGCCAAAATTATCCTGCAAATCGCTGACAGGGAAAAATGAAAGGTCTCTAACGGTTATTATAAGCAATCTGTCTGCACTGAAGCACAATGTGACTGCTGCGCTTGCGATACCAACGAGGTGACCTCAGTGAGATGGGGAGGAGAGAGACATGCTGAAAGTCAGACACACCGTCTGGATGGGACCACCAGGAACATGCACACATACAACACACTACACCTTGACCATCTACATGCAAAAGGACAAGTTATCAGGACTGTACTTTGCATTGCATTTTCTGAATATTTCACCTGACATACACTTGTTTTAATGACAATGATTAGGATTAATTAAAGGATGCAGAGAAATAACTAAAATTAAACTGTACATCAGGGGTTGCTGCTAGTTAATTGCGGTGGGCATTGAAAAATTAATGATGACCCAGTCATTTCTGACAGAGAATAAAACAACTAATTCATCCTAACCCAGCCAACATGCCCATGTGGGGCCCATGATAGGTTTAAGCTGGGCTGTCTTATGGGTCCCATGTGGATTTGTCCGCAGGTTCCACGTTGGCCTGATCTGTGTTTGCCCACATGTAATCTGTTTACCTGTTTTAAACTCATCTGGGCCCCACGTGGGTTTAATATGAGTGAGCAGGTTTCAGTAACACTTGTGCCATAGGGAAAATTACACAAAAAAGTCACAAATTTATGATTTAAAAAAATGTAAAAATTTATAAGAAAAAAGTGACAAATTTGCAAAATAAATTCATGAGAAAAAAGTCAAAAATTTACTAGAAAAAAAATTGCAAACTTATTAGAAAAAAGGTGAAAATCTAGGAGAAAATTTTAGCAAATTTACTAGAAAAAAGTCACAAATTTATGAGAAAAAAATTGAAAAAGTTGCAAATTAATAAAAAAAGTAGCAAATGCATGAGTAAATAAATTGGAAATTTATGAGAAAAAGCTGGGTTATAGTAAAAAAAAAAAAGTTGATCATTTTTAAGGAAGTTCTAAATTTACAAGAAAAATGTCAGAAATTTATGAGAAAAACTCACATATGTACAAGAAAATAGCAAATTTACAAGGAAAAAAGTAACAAATATGAGAAAAAGTTACAAGATTACAGTAAAAAGTGTCATGAATTGCTCCTTGGGCAGAGAGGAGAAACCCAGACGCCGAACTGTAATTTGTGATATTTATTGAAGGTAACACAAAAGGTCAAAACAGTGCACAAACACAAAAATCCAGACAGTGCACAAAGCAAAACTTACAAACTTGAATGGCGAGGAGAAAACAGGATACACGCAGATACAAATGTCAGAACGGGGACAGGGTTCTGATGCAAAATGACTTTTTGATTCCAGCAGTAAGGGAGAGAAATAACCACCCTTAAATAGAGCCAGAAACAACTGAACACAAATGATAGCAGGTGTGGGTCACATGAGCGTGCAGGATGACCTAATTATAAAACAGCTCACAGCTGAGATGACTAGTGAACTGAAACAAAATACAGTGATCCCTCACTTATCGCGGTTAATGGGTTCCAGAACCGACCGCGAAAAGTGAAAAACCGCGAAGTAGCGTCACCCCTAATGACGTCACCCATAAATAACACGTAAGTTCATTCTCTCACTCTCTCTCTCATATGATACGTGTGTGTGTGTGTGTGTGTGTGTAAGTGTACATACATACGTAGATGTAAATAAAGTGTACATAAATATGTTTTTAGAACTCTTTTATTTTTATAACAAGATACGTAACTCAAGATGAAGATGATTTACTGCACAGGTTAATGAGAGCTTTACTGCTCCTCAGGTGACGCCTCATCGTCAGGTACTAGAGGCGCAGGATCGTCGAGGGCAGCTGCAAGAGGCGGCGTAGTGGCTCGACGGGAAGACTATTTCGCACAAAAAGGCACAAGAGAACTAACTAACTAACTAACCTGCACTTATATAGCGCTTTTCTAGTCACAAAGACCACTCAAAGCGCTTTCTTTAATACTAACCCTCTATTCTAAGGGCCTATAGGAAACACAGCGAAAAGTTCCACGCGGCGAGACTAGCGATAAAGAACAATGAATGCGGTCTTCCTTCGCTGGGTATGGGCGCTCGGCAGGGAGAGAAGCTGGGTAAAACGTCTCGGCCAATCAGCTTGCGAGGTAAAACGTCTCGGCCAATCAGCTTGCGAGATTCCTGAGCAGTGAAGAGGTGGGCGGAGAGGAGTGGAGCGGTGGTCAGAGAGGTGGATTTTGAGTTGTGCGGCTCTCCGTGTTGATACCTGATGTTCTAATGTAGTCTCCCTGCCTTCTGCTAGCGCCCGCCCATTTTTTCTCAATTTTGAATTTTTGATGAATATTTCTGAAAAATCCGCGATGCACTGAGGGCGCAAAAGGTGAAGCGCGAAGTAGCGAGGGATCACTGTACACAGCCCATGCAAGATGATGACAGGGTGGGAGTGTCTGGAAGAGGAGGTAAAGAACTTATGTCACAAAGAAACAAAATATAAATCCTAAGCTACAGAGAATGACAAAATAATAACAATAATAATAATAATAATAATAAGAAGAAGAATAAGGACATGAATAACTAACAGAACAATTAACCACCAAAAGCACATCTTAAATCAACTCACAGGGAAATGACACACAACACTGGAAAAATACAGAAAATACTCATAAATTAAGAGCCTGAGCCTGGTGACACACCGCGCTCAGCATCGTGACAAAAAGTGTCAATTTTATGAGAAAGTTCCAAAATTACAAGGAAAAAAATCACAAATTTGCAAGAAAAAAAAGTAATAATTTTACAAGAAAAACTAACAAATTTATGTGAAAAAGTTGCAAATTTACAAGAAAAAAAATCACAAATTTATGAGAAAAAATTACAAGTTTACAGTAAAAAAAAAGTTGCAAATTTATGAAAATGTTTCAAATTTTCACGAAAAAATGATCAAATTAGGAGGAAAAGTCAAATTTACAACAAAATAGCAACTTTATGAGAAAATAAGTTGAAAATAGGTAAACAAGTAAAGTCCATGTGGGCAAACACAGATGGGGCCAACATGGAACCCACAGGCAAACCCACATGGAACCCATAAGATAGCCCAGCTTTAACTTTTGGTGGGGCCCACATGGACACGCTGGCTGGGAATTTCTTAAACATGTCATTTGCAAACAAGAGGTTATACAGGTTCCACATCAGTGTTTCGCCTATCATTATATTGGGGGCAGAGCAGACCCCTCTAGAGTGTCAAGTTAATCTTCTGTCTAAATGCAAGGAATCTCTGTGTAGAAAGCGTAGTCCCAACAAATGATGATCAGAAAATTAGTTAAGTTAATCCCTCCCACAGCATGTAGGACACCATGTGGTGTATGGGGCGGCGCCTATCTCCGTTTCACTGACCCTAGGCCACACAGCAGTGTGTGTAAGCAGTGAAAGCTACAGTGGGGCGGGTCAGTCCTCTGGTAGCTCTGTGCATTAACTTTCCTTTCCCCATTCTATTATGCTGAGCACCAAGCTAGAAGGCAGAAAGTACCTTTTTTTTTTTATATGGTCTTTGGTGTGGCCCAGCCGGGATTTGAACCCATGACCTCCTGGTTGTGGAGCGGATGCTCTACCAACTAGGCCACCACTCTGGAGATTAGAAATTGGTCTTCATAAAACATGAAAACCAGTATGTGTGTGTGCGCGTGCATCCCGTTTTTCTATTGTGTGGACCACCCCTTGACAACTCACCTTTTGTGTGAGAACATTTTTACTTCTGAGGAGATTTGGCCTGGTCCTCATAAGGTAAAATGTTAAAAATGCTAGGATCCATTCCCCAAAGTGCAAGATACACTATTATGAACATAAATCATAAAAGATCACACAAATATGTGATCTGACAAACAAATAAACAAGGGTTCAGAAACAGTCACTAATAGTAGATGTCCCATTTGTTTTCAATAATTAGGTATTCTGTAACTGTTCTACAGTATATTTATTTTTCAATATAGCGCCAGAACACCATGATTCCTTTAAGAGTCTGTCGTTGTCAACCTTCACACTGCCCCCCCCCTTCCCCAAGGCTGTAAATCTAGGGGAAATACCGCACATTCCCCAATTTTGCTGTACTTTATAACTGTATAATGACAATAAAGCCTATTCTATTATATTATATTCTTTTGAGATGTCTTTTCTCTAACAGTAAAAGCCTTTACGGTACCAAAATATTCACATTTGGATGTTTTGGTTGGCCTCTTGTTGATATTTATATACACACTTTAATCTACTCAAAGCATTATTATTCAACTTATACACATAAGGGCCAATTTGACTTTTGGAGCAAAATATTGTTTATTGTTGGTTCGAGTAGGTTCATTATGTCTTCTATTTCAATGAATTATAGGAAACCACGTAAGACATGCACTCACACACTGCCAATATCCAACATCGCCCATAAATAAAGAGAAACAGCAAGACAAAAAACAAAGAAAACAAAGACACAGACCAAAAGCCAAAATCAGAAACAAGAACATCATAACCATACCATACAACAGAGGGATAACAGAACCAATTCAGAGGATCATGAAAAAACACAAAATAAACACAGCGGTAAAACCAAACAAAAAATAGGACAGTTATTAGTACACCCCAAGGACAAAATAGAACAAGGCAAAAAATGCAACATAATGTGTGAAATATCATGCAGATTATGTAACAAGAATTACATCAGAGAAAAGGGAAGATCATTCACCACAAGGAAAAAAGAACACCAGAAGGAATGTGAGAAGGAAACACAAGGACGACTCACAAGATCGCAAAAACAAAAGCCAGAACAAGCGACACTAAAATCAGCAAGATCAGATCACTGCAACAGAAACAATCACATCATGGACTGGGACAACGTCAAAATCATTGGATCGGAGAGCAACAGACACAAACGTTGGATCAAGGAGGCTATAGAAATCAGGAAGCGGCAAAGACAGCATGAATTGGGATGAGGGGGCATTTATGCTTTCTCACACCTGGGACTACGTTCTCCAGAGACCACTGGACGGCGGTGAGCGCGGCCAGTCCAGTGAATCTGACAGTTCCGCTGGGCTGGCCAAGCCTAGCAAAAACAAACTTCACAACAATCAACTGACACTTCTGAGGAAGACTGCAGATGCCAATTGAAACATGTAAAGGTAAAAACATCTCCTTCTTATCCCTGTCTGAAATAAGAAAAACAAAAAACTAATAACTGTTTATTGTTATTTGTCGCTTTATATTTTATCGTTGAGTTTAATGACCAGTTAAAGCAGACAAAGGCTGCCCGGACCAAATGAGGAGTGATACAGATTTTTTGTGCATTATCAGAAGTGGTTATGTAAATAATAATGGTATCTTGTGTTTTGCATTAATTGTTGAAAAGGAAAGTGCATTAATAAACTATCTCTTTAAATATTCACTTTTTGTAGGAGACTGATATGTTTTGTTTTTCCAAGACTATAGCTACAAATACTGTGTGTTTTGTGCTGAAGTTGCTGGACACTCTGCACTATATTTAAGAAACAAGAACAGGGACTTTCTTTTAGTGTCAATTTCAGATAAAGGAAAAGTTAAAACCAAAATAAGCCGGACAGGTGATAGTAACCGCAAATAAGAGCTCAAATTGATCATTTCTATTGGTTTGGTTGAGTAAAAGGTGAAGTTTTAGGGCCCCTTTACTCACCATGAGATCACTGAGTGACCACTGAGACACCAAAAATCAGCCCAATCTCTCAACAGTCTCCTAAAGCCTCGAAAAAACCCTATTTCTATGAAACATGTCCTGTGAAACTTTCATGATGATCTATAGGGATCCTTGAAAGATCTTTGAGTGATCACTGAGAGACCAGGAGAGATCGCTGAGGGATCATTCAGAGTTTCTTGGGTGGCCAAGAAGGTTTGCTGAGTATCTGAGAAGTTTCTAGTCCTCTTCAATCCCCTTTATACAGGGGTGGGGATTGTTGAGACATTGTTGAGTGATGAAAAAATGGCCAGATCTCTCAGTAATCTTTCAATGGTCTCTCATCAATCAACAAGATCTCTCAATGATCTTCAAAGTGATCTCTGCAGATGCCAAGGTCTCCTCAAAGTTTTGACGAACTTCAGTGAACGCTAATGGTCTTTCATCGAATACTCAGCAATCCCTCACTGATCTCTCAGCCATCTCTACCTTCTGAGTGGAAAAATTTGGCATTCATTGAATTGTTGAGAATCATTGAAAGATCTCAGAGATCATTGGGAGATCAAGGAGATTGCTGAGTGGTCAAGGATCTCTCAGTAATCTCATCTCCCAATGATCTCTCAGAGATATTTATATGAACTCAAATTTTCCACTCTGAAGGTAGAGGTGATTGAGAGATCAGTCAGGGATAGGTGGGCATTCAGTGAAAGACCAATAGAGTTCATTGAAGTCCGTCAAAACTTTAAGGAGACTTTGGCGTTTGCGGAGATCACTGGGAGATTGATGTGCTCATTAAGCAGCTCTTGAGAGTTTGTTGAGAGATCTATTTTCTTTAGTGACCATTGAGAGATTGTTTAGTACAGAGTCAAAACTTTGAGTTGACTGTGGTGATGATGGAGCTCACTGGAAGGTCACTGAGAGCTCTTGACGATCACTGAGAGATCAGTGAAAGATTGTTGAGAGAGCTGGCCATTTTTTCATCACTTAATGATCTCTCAATGCTCTCCACCTCTGTCTAAAGGGAATATCCATTTCACAAGAAAAACGCCTAGTCGAGACCAAGACCACTGGGTATGTAGGTCTTGATCTCAACTTGCTCTCGGTAGCCTCTGGTTTTGATGAGGTCTTGGTGAAGTTGCAACTACAACACTAGAGGCTATTACTGTAGTGCATCCTGCACAGGTCTTCTGCCACCCCATCATGGCTATTATGAATGAGAAACTTAAGTTGAAAATCAAACTAGTCAGTTAAAAAAAATACACTAGAAAGCAACATGAAGCCTGTGGGTTCTAACAAAGTAACAGTATATGACTTAGAGTGAGAACGAGAGTTTTTTGTTTTTTTCCCCAACACCCACATACTTCAACCAGCAACCAAACCACTGAAAAAAATACAATGAAACAAACCTTTCCAGTGCACTAAATGTTGAGTTAAATGTGAGAAGCTGTCTTCCACTATTGAAACAGAACACTGCTGGGTGGCATGATGTCTTGTTTGCTCCACTGAATGATGGGAATATTTAAGATAAGATAAGATAAGATAAGCCTTTATTAGTCCCACAATGGGGAAATTCCAGGATTGCAACAGCACAGGGATAGCAACACTCAGAGCAACAATCAGAAGGCAAGAAAAAACAACATCTAGTAAACATATGTCCATATTACTATAAATGTATATATATAGAGACACAGTGCAGAACATTATGGTTGGTTGGTGAATGTGCAGCAGAAAGTCTAAGCTCTCTCTCCGCGGATGCGGCGGGCCAGCTGGATGTCTTTGGGCATGATGGTGACCCCCTTAGCGAAGAAGAGACCACCAGGTGGGCCTCGCTGGTCTCCTGCAGAGCCATGACGGCGAAGCTCAGGAAACGCAGGACGGTCTTGAAGTCCTGAGCGATCTCCCTCACCAGGCGCTGGACGGGCAGCTTACGGATGAGCAGCTCCGTGGATTTCTGGTAGCGACGGATCTCTCTCAGAGCCACGGGCCTGTGACGGCGAGGCCTCTTCACTCTGCCGGTGGCCGGAGCGCCTCTCCGAGCAGCCCTGGTGGCTAGCTGTCTCCTGGGGGGCTTCTTCCTCCAGTAGATTTTACGGGCGGTCTGCTTGGTTCTTGCCATCGCTCTTTATTATTCTGTCTTATATTTCTTGCACGCCGCCTAAACTCCAGCCCGGCACCCGCGTCGTTTTCGCTACAGCTCCCGGTATGCCGAGTTTTCCATTAGCACCGGGCGGCGGCCAAGTGCTAGCTAGCACTAGCTCCTCCCCGCTGTAACGTCTCCCGCTGCAAACCGTGGCTCCGTCCGCCGACCCGGGAGACCCCCGGGGCGATCCGTGCGTCCGTGATATATATACAGAGTGAAAGGTGTAGAAAGAAGAAGGAAGATAAAAAAAAAGGCTGTTGCAACGGGCAGCCTACTCGTGTGGCGCCACCGGTCCGGCGGAACCGGAACCGGAAAAAAGACCAAAACAGACCAAATTCTCAACTGAAAATTGACCTGAAAACAGGTCAGCTAGATTTGTCATGAATGACCGCATCTATGGACATGTGAAAACTCTTTGTTTTCATGAGAAAAGAATCACACATATTCTTAACACTATTTATTTTATTCCTTTGATTTTTGTAAACTTTTCCAAAGTAAACTGTTTTAGGTTATTCAGATTGTCTCCACAGTCTCACCCTCCAAGCCTTAACAACTTTCTTTGTCAGACTTCTTTATGATAGATGACTGCCAACTGTCGGAGGAGTTGGTATTTTGGATATGATCTCTGGAGTTACTCAACCCACTCCTTGAACCCCAGGGAGCAAATTAACAGTATTGAGCTCTGGCTACCTTGTAACCTTTCCCCATCTTGACTGACATTTCTCTTTTCCTTTGCCTTGGGCCTGTGCGTATGGTGGCCTGTGAGAGAATACGCAGAGATGCTGCATATGTTTGACAACTGCACGCTTGTGTTAATGCATGCTTACGTCTGCGTGTGATGTGAGAATGTGTAAACATCCACATGTGTTTGTGAGTGAGGTCGTCCAGCTGTCCTTTGGGGCCCTTCTGTGAAGCTAGAAGTCTGTGGAGGAGGTAGCCGCAGAGGAGGGGTCCCGACCCCAGAACATGGCTCGGATTCACAACTTCACAACTGGGATGTATCTCGAGACGTGGTCATGAAAACAAGAGGCTCCACAGTGAGCTGTTGGATTATTCTCCGGCTGAGAAATCCCATCAACATCTTGTCTCATTATCGTCACAGTTACAGTAAAATACAAAGGCCCCTGTGCATTATGCATGTATGGATGCACTTAAAGGTGTTTAATCTACAAATTACTCTTGATACCATTGAAGGAGATGAGCTTAATGATGCAATGTATGGTTACAAATTACATTTCCTTTCACTAAACCACATTTACCTTGACACTACTGTATTACTTTTTTATAATGCTGGCAATACTTTTACTCTTGAGATTTGACCTATTCAATTAACAGAGGCCAGAGCTGTTCATTACTGGGGTACTGTGAACCTTAACAGGACTACTAACTTTCACTTGTTCATTACTTGTTTAGCAATCAAAGGGCAGCTATTCAATTAATATGGATTTTATGAACAAATAGTGATGTTTTAATTTTATCTAAATTAAAAGGTGTCATGTTGACTGGACAGTCAGCCTAAATGCAAGGTGCAACACCAAGAGAATCACACACAAAAGAACGTTTGACCCTTTATTAAATTCCAAAAGACGCGAACTTGAAGAAAACCAGTCACTCGCCAGAGGAGCTGCAAACCTGCAGAGGGTGAGACGAGAGCTGATTAGCAGAGGAATGGAGGACGATGTGGACATCCAAATAATACCACTTAAGTGGGAGGAAGAGAGAGACCGGCTCAGAACCCAGCGAAGGAGAGGAACCAGCAGGTCAGAACTGCTGGGAAGGGGAATGAGGAGCGGAGTCTGACCGGGTGGAGATAATGAGCTGTGATGGGTGGAGCAACAAGCCGGCGAGCGCACAGTGACCCCTGAAGACGCACCGCTTTGTCAGCAGCAACCTGGAAGAGAAGGAGGAGGAGAAAATGTGTCAGGTAAGGGAACCCAAAAACACATTCAGCTTACTAATCTGATCTATTCTGCTTGAGGCAGTATACTCAAACTAGCCAGCGTTGAATCACTAAAGAGCGCTTCCTTATAAATGCTGGCTCAGCAGGATCAGCAGGTGCATCAGATGAGATGATTAGGAGAGCAGAGGAAACGGGATGGCGGGGGCGAGCGCTCGCCAGGACATGACAGGGCCGCCACCCCCCCCAAGGAACGCCACCTGATGGTCCACCAGGCTTCTCTGGGTGGGCTCGATGGTAGGCCCGGACCATACTTTTGTCATGGAATGCTGACCGGGGGACCCGTGACCGATGCTCTGGACCGTAACCCTCCCAGTGGACCAGGTATTGGAATCCCCGTCCCCGGCAGTGGACATCCAGGATTTCTTGAACGGTGTGTGTGATATGGCCGTCAAGGATCCGGGGAGGAGAAGGCGGGGCAGAGGGGGCTGGAGGAGAGGGGCTTGACCTTGGAGACGTGGAATGTTGGATGCACGTGGGAGCTGGAGCCGGACAGCAGAGTCGCCCACGTTACTGATGACAGGGAAGGGGCCCATGAACCGAGGGATGAGCTTATGAGCTTCAGCGGAACCTGATTCACAGACACCCAGACCTGCTGTCCAATCCTGTAGTCCAGCGCCGGAACCCTCTTACAGTCAGCATAGCGCCGATTGCGCTCTGTGGAACGAAGGAGCGCCGCTTGGGTAGACCTCCAGGCCCAGCGACAACGACGAAAATGGGCCCCCACGGACGGTACCGCAACCTCTCTCTCCATCATGAATAACGGGAGGGGGGGTTGTAGCCCACGGAGGCTTCAAATGGAGACAGCCCCGTGGCCAAAGAGACAGTAGAATTCAATGAGTACTCCACCCAGTTCAGATGTGAGCTTCATGATCCAGGGTCATCAGCTGCCAAGCAATGAAGGACGGCCTCCAGGGACTGGTTGGCATGCTCAGCCTGCCCATTGCTCTGCGGGTGATAGCCGGAGGCGAGGCTGACGGTGGTGCAAAGGCAGTGACAGAAAGACTTCCAGACACGTGAGATGAACTGTGGACCCTGCTCAGACACAATGTCCATAGGGATGCTGTGCAGTCTGATGACGTGATGGGAGAGTAATTCAGTCTTCTTGGAGGTGGATGGCAGCTTGGGGAGAGGAACCAAATGAACGGCCTTGGAAAACCTGTCCACAATAGTCAAGATGACGGTGTTGCCATGGGAAGGAGGAAGACCAGTGACAAAGTCCATGGCTATGTGGGACCAGGGCCGGCTGGGGACGGGGAGGGGGTGAAGAAGACCAGCGGGGGGAGTGGAGGAGGATTTGTTACGGACACAAGTTTGGTAGGCCTTCACGTACTCCATCATGTCCCGCCGCAGCGTGGGCCACCAGAACCCTCGCCTGATAATATCCACAGTGTGCACCACACCTGGGTGGCAGGCGAGACGTCCAGCGTGCCCCCACTGGATAACTTCGCTGCTTAGGTTGGCAGGGACGTAAAAGCGGTTAGGGGAACAACCCGCTGGTTCGGGCTCAGAGGACTGGGCCTGGCAGACTCTCTTCTGGATCTCCCAGGTAAAGGTTCCCAGGACGCATGAAAACGGCAGAATGGGCCGGGAGCGGGAAGGGGGGTCAGCCGGGTCCTGGCTGAACTGTCTGGAGACAGCATCAGGCTTAATATTACGGGAGCCGGGCCTATAGGTAACAGTGAAATTGAAACGCTGGAAAAATAGGACCCAGCGAGCCTGCCTGGAATTCAGCCGGCGGGCCGACTGCAGATACTCTAGGTTCTTCTGGTCAGTCCACACGACTACAGGATGGACAGCTCCTTCCAGCCAATGTCTCCATTCCTCAAAAGCTAATTTTATAGCCAGCAGCTCTCAATCCCCAATGTCATAATTCCTCTCAGCTGGGGTGAGCCTCCGAGAGAAATACGCACACGGGCGGAGCTTCAAGTCCAAGGTGGAGCACTGGGACAAAATCGCGCCCACCCCAGTTTCTGAAGCATCCACCTCCAGGGTAAATTGGAGCTGGGGGTCGACCTGAAACAAGATGGGTTTGTCGGAGAACAGGCCCTTTAATTTCACAAAGGCCTGTTCTGCTGCTTCGGTCGATAAAAATGGTACCTTAATGGAGGTCAGCTTAGTTAAAGGCTGTGCTACCCCACTATAGTTCCGAATGAACCTGCGATAGAAATTCGCAAACCCCAAGAAGCGTTGCAGCTCCTTGCGGGAGTGGGGTGTTGGCCAATCAAGCACAGCCTTCACCTTGGCTAGGTCGGCTCTCTGCTCCCCCTCCGCTACAATAAAGCCAAGGAAAGAAGTGGAATTAGTGGAAAACTCACCTTCTCCACCTTGACAAACAGTTGATTCTCTAAGAGCCGCTGTAACACGGATCTAACATGAATTTGGTGCTCCTTGAGCGTGCAAGAAAAAAAAATCAGTATGTCGTCAAGATAGACGAAAACAAACCGATTTAACATGTTGCAGAGGACGTCATTAATCAGACGTTGGAAAACAGCAGGGGAGTTGGTTAACCCAAAAGGCATAACTAGGTATTCAAATTGCCCCAGGTGCGTCTTAAACACTGTTTTCCATTCGTTCCCCTCACGTATTCTGACTAGATGGTAAGCTTTGCATAGATCGAGTTTAGAGAATACGTGCGAGCGCGGCAGGAGCTCAAAAGCGGAGTCCATCAAGGGCATTACCCTCTGCCCCAGAATCAATATGGGCTGAGACTCTCCTCTCGACCCCCGGCAACTGAACCAGGGCTGAAACAGAAAAATTACCGGGGGGGTGAGAATGAGTCCCGCCCACCAGACGCCCCGCAGCTACTGACAGGCCGTGTCTTTTGGCCGTAGGTTACATGTGCTTCAGTGAACCACAGTAGGCACACGCCCGATCCACCACCGCCGCTCAAACCTCTGCCCACGGAAGGCAAGCAGAGCTGAGTTCCATGGCTTCAGCAGACTCGGACTCACCTAGGTCAGCAGACGCTGGGAGTGCGCGTGTGGCGAACGGGTGAGAGGAGGCGCCGCGCTCCCTGGCGCACTCACGGTAACGGTTATCAAACCCGACCACCTGATCAATGAGACCAACCAAGGTGGCGGGAACGGCATGAACCACCAGGTCGTCGCAGAGACGAGGATTTAATTCATGGAGAAATGCGCGGCATAGAGCAACCTCATTCCACCCTGAATCCGCTGCCTCGACTCGGAACTCCACCGAGAAGTCGGCCACTGACTGGCTGCCCTGGTGGAGCAACAACAGGCGACTCATGATATTCCCTTCACTCTCAGTACGGTCAAATGTGCGGGAAAAATCGGTCACAAACTGGTCAAACGTTGGTGTCGCGTCCCTTCGGCTATTGATTACAGACCTTGCCCAGCTAAGAGCTCAGCCCCAAAGCAGAAGGGTAAACTGATGAATTTTAGAGAGGTCATCTGGGAACTCCCCCTTCACCTGCTCAAAATAAAGCCGAATGTGACAAAGGAAATCTTTACATTTCCCCACTTCCCTCGCGTACGGGGCAGGAGTGGGAATGGAAAGTGTTTGGCAGATGGTGGAAGAAGTCGGAAGAGCAGGTGGGGGCAGAGTAGCCAGAGCAGACGTGTGGCCCAAATGATCAAAAATTACATTCAACTGTTGCGTAATGGTCTGCAGCAGCTGAGTGTGTTCAGCCACCTGCCTCTCTGTAACATCAAGGTGGTGGAGCATGGTGTGCTCTGTTGCTGCGGCACCTGCTAGGCTGTGACCCTGGCTGGCTCGTTCTGTCATACTGACTGGACAGTCAGCTTAAATGCAAGGTGCAACACCAAGAGAATCACACACAAACGAACGTGTGACCCTTTATTAAATTTCAAAAGATGCGAACTTGAAGAAAACCAGTCACTTGCCAGAGGAGCCGCAAACCTGCAGAGGGTGAGACGAGAGCTGATTAGCAGAGAAATGGAGGAGGACGTGGACATCCAAATAATACCACTTAAGTGGGAGGAAGAGAGAGACCGGCTCAGAACCCAGCAAAGGACAGGAACCAGCAGGTCAGAACTGCTGGGAAGGGGAATGAGGAGCGGAGTCTGACCGGGTGGAGATGATGAGCTGCGACGGGTGGAGCAACAGGCTGGCGAGCACACCGTGACCCCTGAAGACGCACCGCTTCGTCGGCAGCAACTTGGAAGAGAAGGAGGAGGAGAAAACGTGTCAGGTACGGGAACCCAAAAATACATTCAGCTTACTAATTTGATCTATTCTGCTCGAGGCAGTATACCCACACGAGCCAGCATTGAATCACTGAAGAGCGCTTCCTTATAAACGCTGGCTCAGCAGGATCAGCAGGTGCGTCAAATGAGATGATTAGGAGAGCAGAGGAAACAGGATGGTGGGGGCGAACGCTCGCCAGGACATGACAAAAGTGCATTTTTCAGAGGTTCATTTTAAATTTTGCCATCCTTCAGGACATATGTAGGTATATAGTTTTAAAACAAGACTATGCCACTTTCCTGTTTCTGGTAGGAATATTGAAAAGTCTGTAACTGTGCCAGTTGTAGCTTTAAGGCCTTAGTCCCAATAGCCAGTCACAGGGTTCTTTTGGCTGTTGGTGGATAAAATTCATGCCCTGTGATTAACTAATGAGACTTAAGGTGCGTTCAGACCAAATGCAAAGCACAAATTTTCTGTGTGGCACGATTACATGTTAAGTCAATATAAACACGTGAATACACACAAATTCGCTTCTGAGTGAGTTTCAGAGGGGCGGGGTTACCTTCATAACTTCTGCAGCGGCTTTCTACCTGCTGTGGAAATTCCAAAAATGTAGCCATGTTTTGGTTTACAACATTATCCAGTGAGACACACAACTGGGAAAATGTCACTGGCTCCTCCAGAAACTGCACCTGGATGATGGTTGTGTTATGTCCACAAACCTGGCATAAAAGAGAACGACAAGGATACTGCACTGGAACTGGAACTTTATTACATAATGTTAATAATAATACAGAGCATGTGACTGAGTGCTTGGCTCCTAACTGCAGTGATGCTGAGAGACCAAGATGGCCAGGTCTCCCCTGCTTATATTCTGGCGTGATGATGGCACCAGCAGGCTGCGTCATCACGCCGGCCCCTAATGTTAACCCCTTCACCACATTCTCCCTCCCCCTTGCAAAAATACAGAACACTTTATTTAATTAATATCCTCCCCAATTTGGTACTAACAACATCCTACTAGACTATGGTTAGTGGGTGGACAGTTGCTCTACTCGACGTGGCTGAGTGGATTATTCTGCCACTCATCTTGCCAGCCGCGCTCCTGACTAAACAGTCACTTTTTTTCCTCACAGTCTTCCACGGTGAGAACAGTTTTGCCTGGGGGGTTTTGTGGTGGGCCCGTGGTGGCCGCCTTCCTGGAACTGCCGGATCCCTGGAGCCCGGATTCCACACTGCGGTAGCCAACTTGCACGAAGCCTCACCATCTGGAGCAGCCAGCTGGACATGCCGTAGTTGGTTTGCGTGCCGAACCGAACCGTCCATCAGCCAAAAGCACGTTGTTCTCAGCTTCGCCACGATCCTCAGTGGCGCCCGTTGTTTTGCTGGCTATGGTCTGGTCGGTTGTTGTCCCAGTCTCTCACCGGTGTGAACCCAAATCCAGTCCATGACTTGGAGCAGAGCCTTACTTGGTGTTATGTGTTGATGTTGTGTTCCCGGTGGCTCTACGTGTTCGTTTGGCTTGGGACCTCCGCCGTGCTGCGGCAGTTTCGTAGTCACCATGTTCATTGCGGACCCTTCGCCCATTGTCTCCATCGTTGGTTGCCGCTCATCACGGGTACAGAAGGTGTCCGGTGCCTCTCCGGTGTCGCTCATTGAAGCGGACTCTTCACCCATCTGCGCGGTTGTAACCTCTGTAGCTTGTTTAGCGAGAGTATGGAAACAGTCCGGCTCTTCCTCTCTGCCGTCTGAAGTGCTCTGCTGTGCCGCGTAATGCGTTGTGTTTGTGCCCGGCTGCTGCGTTTTGGGGCTCTCTGCATGCTTGAGCCCCCCCGCCCCCCGCCCCGTGCGGCTCTCCCCCTGAGAGTGCGGAGTGGATGCTTTGGCGTCGGTACCGTTCTTAATTACCTAATCGGTGTCGTACTTGATGGGCACGGGCTCCCTCCCCTCCTGAGCACACGGGGTGGATGAAGCGTTGTCGGTACTGTTCCGTATTACCTCATCCCACACCACATCGTCATCCAGGTCCGGCAAGCTCCAACGTCTGCACCCGGACCATTCGAACCCAGCGCTGTCCCTAATGGTGAAACCAAGTCCGTAGAAAAGGTCACATCCCATAATGCTGTCACCATGCACTGTCAGCTGGAACGTGAAGTCGTACACAATTTTGAGTCGCACACAATTTTGGACAAACGGTCATTTCCACCGTTCCAACATTGCACAGCCTGTGACCACCATATCCATACAGTGGCGTTGGGTTGCCCTTGATTTTGTGGTTGGGGAAAAACTTTTTCACTGTGGCCCAGTTTAGCACCAACCACACTGCTGCCATGTCAAGCAGGAGCGGTACAGCTACACCATCCAATTCCACTGTACAATAGGAATAACCATTGGCATTGGGACTCACTGAGTGGATGGTCGTTGTTGTCGGGCAGGCGGGCTCACTTGGCGGGTCCCACGGTGCTGACAACCGACATACTCTGGCGAAATGGTTCAGGCACCCACACATACACACCATTGATACACCGTTTTCCTCTTGCTGGGCAAATTCATGCTCCGTCTGGGTGCATTAGGAACTACAACCCCTGCAGATGGGGCCTCTCGGAGCGGACCTTCGGCTCATTGCATACGCCTCGTACTCTTCTGCCATGTACTCTTCGTCCTCCATGTCCACTGTGCTAGCTAGTGTCGACTGTCCAGATAGCCTCTGTGTTTGGCACCCATTTAGCTCTATGGCTAACTCCTCTGCTGCTTCCAATTGGAACGCTAGCTCAAATGTTCTACCTAGCATCAAGTCATTTGGTACCGTTAGCAACCTAGCTCATAGCCCAGCATTACATGTGTGTTTGGCCAATTGGTCCCGCACCATTTCATCTTCCAGCGGCCCAAAATGGCACACACAAGCCAACTGTCTCAGGTTGGTGACGAACTGCTGTACTGGCTCACTGACTCTCTGCTGTCTCTGGTGAAAGCAAATCCATCGTACCGTCACACTGTCCAGCGTGGTGAAATAGCTAGCTAGCCGCTCCACAACTTCCTCATACGAGTCCGTAGCGCTGAGCGTGCAGAGAATCCTTTGGCCCTCCATGCCTAGGTTGTGGACAAGCAGTGCTCGTGTCCTCACCTCACCTTACTACCGGGTGATGGCGGCGTGCATAGATGCAGCGGCCCCTCTTGGCATCAGCGAGTGTGAGAGTTTTGAGTGGTTTTGATCATCCCAGACGTACATTCTGTAAAACTTACAACCGTGAGACCTTATTAAACATCAAGTTACTGCACGCTGCAAGAATCGCTCGGTTGTGACTTGGACATTCTACACCAGCATGGAATTCTGGCGGAGTTCCCACTGGAGGCTACACGGGAGAGGAGGAAGCGTAAGCGGAGCGAACGCAAGCAAAAGCGTGGAAAAAGGGCCGGGATTCATGCTAGGCTAAAGGCTAACCCCTCCAGACCAGCAGTGCCGTTGCTCCTTCTCTCTAACGTCCGCTCCCTCAACAACAAGCTGGACGAGCTGCGTCTGCTGAGAGAAACCCGGAGAGAGTGGAGGGACTGCTGTGTGCTTGCGTTCACAGAGACACGGCTCCACGACAACATCCCTGACGAGGCCATTCAACTGGAAGGTACGACGGCGTTCCGGGCAAACAGAGAAACGGCAAGCTCCGGTAAGAGCCGTGGGGGGGGCTATGCATCTATGTTAACAAGAACTGGTGCGTTAACGCCACATTAGTATCGAAACCAGGGGTCACCAACGCGGTGCCTGCGGGCACCATGTCGCCCGCAGGGACCACATGAGTCGCCCGCAGGCCTGTTCTAAAAATAGCACAACTCGCAAGTGAGCTGCTTCTAAGATGTAATTTTTTCTGCCGCTATTTTTTATTTTATATTTTTTTAAAATCACACTTGCATTTATATAGATTTTAAAATGACAATGTCTTAAAAATAAAAAAAATGAAAATATGTTTATTATACGTAAAGTTAAGGTGAACTCTGACCTAGTTCAAAGGTCAGTATTGTGCGCATGACAAAACCTTCGCGCTTGTGGAGCGTAAGCTAGCGAGCAGTGAAGATGGTGAGCGGAGTGCAGTTTCCTAGCCCAAAAACATGGCAAAAAAAGACATATAAATAAATTTATCATTTTCAAAGTGAGTGGGAGGAAGAGTTCTTTTTTACTACCGTGAAAGGAAGCTGCATGTGTTTCATTTGCGGGGCGACGGCGAAGCGCCACTATGTGGAGCAACACTTCACTACCCACTCTTTTTTTTTTTTTGGACTTATCTTGTACCCGTAGGCAATTTGTTCTGCAGTCCGGTGACAAGCCACCAGCCGCTGCGTGCGCAAGCGCCCCTTAACTCCCTAACCTGCATGTTTTTGCATGAAAAACGAGAACATGCAAACTCCACACAGATCACTGTTGGCCGGGGGCAGGGATCGAACCCACGATCCCCGCGATCCCCCGGCCGAGGGTAAACTGTGCTGCCGTGGTGCTAACCACTGCGCCACCGTGCATATAAGCACTCTCAGTGCTGTTTAACTTCTTCTCATGAAAGCGGAGTTCCTTATTGTTAATTGTCAGCCATATTATCTGCTGAGGGAATTCACCAACGTGTTAGTAGCTGCTGTTTACATAGCGCCGAGTGCTAATGCTAAAGCTAAGGAGGCACTCGGAGAGCTGCATGATGCTATTAGTGAAATCCAAACTTCACACCCGGACAGTTTTGTGGTGGTTGCGGGGGATTTTAACCACACCAGCTTAAAGACTGTGCTCCCCAAGTTTAAACAATGTGTAGACTTTAAGACCAGAGGAGAGAATATGTTGGATTTAGTGTACACAAACACAGATGCATATAAGGCAATACCCCGCCCCAACCTCGGCCTTTCTGACCACATATCCGTGATGCTGGTGCATGCCTACAAACCTCTACTGAAGCGCAGCAGGCCAGTAGTGAAACAAATCAGGATTTGGCCAGAGAGTGCAACCTCTGCACTGATTGACTGTTTTCTGCACACAGACTGGGAGGTCTTCAAAATAGCAGCCTCCCAGGAAGACAAGACAGATGTGGAGGAGTATGCTGAAACGGTCACCAGCTACAACGCAAAGTGCACAGAGGATGTCACTACAGTGAAGACTATCACTGCACGGGGAAACCATAAGCCCTGGATGACTGCAGAGGTGCGCTCGCTGCTCACAGCCAGAGATGCAGCCTTCAGAGCGAAGGACAGGCTTGCCCTCCGCTCAGCCAGGTCTGCGCTCTCAAAGGGAATTAAGACGGCGAAGCGCGCCTATGCGGAGAAAATCCAGGGACACCTCTGTGACACTAGGAACACCAAGCAGATGTGGCAGGGAGTTTGGACACTGACGGGCTACAAGTCTAGGCAGGGGGTCGATGATGACGACGCTTCCCTTCCAGACAGGCTCAACGACTTCTTTGCACGTTTTGAAGCATCAAACCCGACAATCAGAGGGAGGGCTGGCCCATCCCCACCATCGGTCGGACCAGCTTTCACCATCAACACAGTGGACACACGGAGGACCCTAACCAGGGTCAACCCATGTAAAGCTGCAGGTCCGGACAACATCCCAGGACGTGTGCTCTGAGACTGCACGAGCGAGTTGGCAGATGTACTGACTGACATTTATAACATCTCCCTGAGTCAGACCATCGTTCCCAGATGCTTCAAGACCTCTACCATAGTACCGGTGGCAAAGAAACCAGTTGTGTCCTGTCTGAATGACTATCGTCCTGTTGCACTGACACCAATTGTGATGAAGTGTTTTGAACAGCTTGTCAAACCACACATTACAGCCTGCCTCCCTGCATCACATGACCCGCTCCAGTTTGCATATCATTCAAACCGCTCCACAGAGGATGCTATAGTCACCACCCTGCACTCTGTCATCACCCACCTGAATCAGAAAGACACCTACACCAGACTCCTGTACATTGATTTCAGTTCAGCATTCAACACCATTATTCCCCAGAGACTGATGGAGAAATTACTCCTTCTTGGTCTGAACACCGCCACATGTCTCTGGATCCTGGATTTCCTGACTGAGAGACCTCAGTCTGTCCGGGTTGGAAACAACATCTCCAACTCTGTCACGCTGAGCACCAGATCCCCTCAAGGCTGCGTACTCAGTCCACTGTTGTTTACACTTCTAACACATGACTGTGTATCCAGACACAAGGGGAACCAGATTATTAAGTTTGCAGACGACACCACGGTGGTGGGACTTATTCAGAGGGATGAGGGATGAGAAATCAATGTATAGGGAAGAAGTGAGAGACCTGGAGGGCTGGTGCAGGGAGAACAATCTGGTGCTCAGCGTGGACAAAACGAAGGAGATGATTATCGACTTCCGGCGGTTACAGCCTGAACATGTCCCCCTCAGCATCGGCGGCCGTTTAGTGGAGAGAGTGGAGAACATCAAGTTCCTCAGAGTGCAGATCTCGCAGGACCTGACCTGAAGCAAGAATTCCTTGGGGATCAGGAAGCGGGCCCAGCAGAGACTGCACTTCTTGAGGAAACTCAAACAGGCCTCTCTCCCCATCTGCATCCTCAGGACCTTCTACAGAGGTGTGGTGGAGAGTTTTCTGACGTACTGCATTGCTACATGGTACTCCAGCTGCAGTATGTCAGACAAAAAAGCCCTGCAGAGGATAGTTAAGGGAGCTGAGAGGGTAATTGGAGTCTCCCTCCCCTCTGTTCAAGAACTTTTTCAGAACCGTTGCAGGAGCAGGGCACTGAACATTGTCAACGACCGTTCTCACCCTCTGCATAAACACTTTGAACTTCTGCCATCTGGCAAACAATTCCGGAGAATCAGAGGCAGAACCACCAGACTGATTAATAGCTTCCTTCCACAAGCTGTTAGGATGCTGAACAGTTGATCTGGAATCTCTCATACATACTACTGCACCTACGGACATTATGTATATTATTTGTATATTATAGTTCTGGTTAGTTTTTCAAGTATGTCTCAGGGATGTGTGAATGGCTGTGGTGGGGTGGGGGGTGAGGATATGTGTAAGTGTGTCTTAAATCATGTTCTTTTACTTATATGGATGCCGAGAGAAACGCAATTTCATCTTGACTGCACTATAGTTGTATGTACAGCAATATGACAATAAAGGTTGATTTGATTTGATTATCCAGCTTTCCCAGGTCCAATGCTGTAACATACGTTTCGAACGCCTCCAGCCAAAGTGGCCATGGAACTGGTGGTTCTCCCGGGTGCTCAAGGAAAGGCCGCAGCGGTGTTTTGAAAGCCTCCATGGTTTAGACCTCCATCGCCAAATGGTATGTCAACAAACCTGGCATAAAAGACATGGACGAGGATGCTGCACTGGAACTTTATTACATTACGTTAACCTTTTGAGTGTGTCTGTCGCCGAATTGCGACATAACCCTTAGTGGTCAAAACTGGTAAATATTTTTTGTCAATAAAATAGGTCAGACTTCCAAGGCTATAACTTGAAAGTGGTAAGAGATAATGGCTTACTGTCAATTAGAAAGATGTATAATATGATCCAAAGTTTCAGATAGGAATAAATTTATGCATCTAATTCGCATAATGTCGCGGCACCTCTTTAAATTCCATAACTCGATCAAAACTGGACTTTGGACGTATTTACACAAAGAATGGTTCAGTCTTTTGACACTATTTTTTGTACAGAGGTACCTCATCATCTTATCTTCACAGTATATGAACAAGAAATCAGTACATTAAAAAAACACACCTGAAATTCCTCACTTACTTTTGACAAAGGGGTGCTGGCTGGGGTGGTCGCTGCGTTTTCACCCATCATGGTCGTTATTTTGCGTTCTGTTGGTCATTTAAAGTCTCTACCACATCTACAAAGTCTTATGATTATCCCACATAAATTTTGCTTGTATCCCACGACTATTTTCCGCATACAAAGCCGGCAAAGTGACGGTGACCGATCGCAGCCATATTACCTTTTCGGGCTAAAATGCTAAAAACAGGAAAAGGAAATGAGGAGTTCTTCTTCTTTGGTATATTACGTGTCATCCACTGAGTCCTCCAATGGATGTCTGCCAACTTCTGAAACTGGCAAATTAGTACAAATCCCCAATGCATCCGATCATGTGAGAGTGAGACGACAGGCGCAGTGCCGCATTCTGCCACTAGGGGCACGCAAATTCACACACTCAGAGGGTTAATAATAATACAAAGCATGTAACTGAGTGCTCAACTGCTAACTCCAGTGATGCTGAGGGACCAAGATGGCCGGGTCTCCCCACTTATATGCCGGCGCGATGATGGCATATAAGCGTCATCACACTGCCCCTTGGTGTTAACCCCTTCACCACAGGTTGCTTACATTACTCTGCTAGCTGCTGTTGGCACACTGGTAGCGAGATGCACACTGCAGACACTACACTCCAACAGGTGCAGAGCTCTGGCCGTCTTATTTTCAAACAAACTAGTTTACTCTCTAGTGTTGATATTTTTACTTCAGTAGTGGCGGAATCTCATGGCTGATTAGTTATCGCAACAAACTGCCTCGGATATGAATCTGTGCGTTTACACTGACTTTATATGTAATCGTGCTGCACAAAAAATTCACTTCGCGTTTGGTCTGATCACACCATTAAGCTGCAATACGTGGCGGTTTTAGTCTTTTCAGTGCTCCTACCCGGAACAGGAAAATTACATATCACTGTTGCAGGTGATGCAGGCTCACTCTGGCTCTAATTGCAGTGACATTCACATGGTCAAAGGTTGATGTACAATCAAAATAATTTTGGAAACATTATTTTAAGAGGAAAATCTTACACAATGTTGCTTTAATGAACAAAAACAATTTCCGGTGTTGTTTTATAGCTTCCCAAAAAAGCTGTCTGTAAAGTTCTGTCTGAAACAGTCAATTTTTAGCCTGCTCATTAATATTAATGAGCCCCTAATCTGATGGGGTAAAGGTTTTTTGAATGATGTTGGTTTGACTAACTTGGAGAACAAAATGGTTTGTGATGTCATAAAACACAGAAAGTGAAATGTGCTTTTTCTTTAAGAGCTTTCTTTAAGGGAAGACAAGTCAATCGGAGTAAACCCAGACAGATAATTATGACTGAACATTCCAGCATTGCATTTCAGTTTATTCTGATTTTTTTTTCAAGATTTAATATTTATAAGCTTTTGTTTATTTAGGACCTTACTATCAGTGTAGAAAAATAAAAACTGGTGCAATTTAAAAAAAAAAAAAATCACTGTAACATTGGAAATTAAGTCCCTGACACTTCAAATTTCCTGGGGGAAAACCCACAGATTTTACTTCCCAGACCAGGTGAAGCACAGTGGGAGAAGAGGGATGAAAATATGGTTGGGTATATGAACCTTACAGTGAAGCTGTCATGGCGCTAATGGAGGAAGTGGAGCAGAGGGTCAGGAGTCCTTAGCACCTGTGTGGAAGATTAATGACCACAGAGTCATGGGAGGGAAAGACAGACAGAAAAGGAGTAACTCTGGAACAGGTGCTTGCCTATCTGACTAACTCAAAGGTCAGAGTGACATGACCTCTGCAGGGGAGTTACGATAACAACTGTAATGTTAAAGCACTAACAAATACTGTATTGCTAATACCTGAATTATGAAATGACATAAACATCACTGTATTTTCTTCGTCTAATCACTTTAAAAGATTTCAAGACTCTACCAGATCTCCATATGTAAAGTCTATAACGTACATAGCAGTGAAATTCGTATTCAGCACAAGCTGTTGTCCCTTTAGAGCATAAAAGGTGCTCTCAGGCAGCAATGCCAGTGGAGACCTTTATGATTACCTCAGTAGCATGTAGCGCCGCAGAACAGAGATATCATCATTATCTCAACGCAAAGGCAGCCCTCACATTGTTAAAACAATTTGCCACTTGCTAATGTAGGCTGTCACCGCATCGCACAGGTCCAGTTCCATAAGTTGTAGGCTTTTTTCCCCCTCCCTCCCTGCCTGCCTGCCTGGGGAATCACGGTGAGTATGAGGCTCATTTCCTCATCAAACACTGGACGAGTGATTTGGAATATTTATGAGGCTCCCAATTTAAGTTAAACATTTAGCAAAAAAGCATCAGATTAAAATGAGGCAGCAGAAAGGGTTAAAGTCCCAGCGGGCAGCCAAGGCTAAAAATTAAACATGAAATACTGGGAATGAATTAAAGTAGCCGGTCAAATAGATTTCAGTTCTGTTGTGTTACAGTATAGAAGTGGTGGTAACACATGTGGAAACAAAGCATTTTTTGACCCTGACTAGAATTTGTCTTTTAGACCCTATTCCTACCAGGTTATTTAAAGAAGTCTTCCCATTTAGTGGTAGCTCTATTCTTCAAATAATCAATTCTTCATTAACATTAGGCCATGTACCGCAGGCTTTTAAAACTGCTGTAATTAAACCCTTACTTAGAAAACCAACACTGGATTCAGGAGTTTTAGCTAACTATAGACCAATCTCTAATCTCCCTTTCATTTCAAAAATCTTAGAAAGAGTTGTTGTTACGCAATTATTTGACCACTTGCAGGGAAATGGTTTATTTGAAGAGTTTCAATCTGGGTTTAGAATCCATCATAGTACTGAAACAGCTTTAGTGAAGGTCACTAATGACCTCCTTATTGCATCTGATAATGGACTTGTGTCTGTACTTGCCCTTTTAAACCTTAGTGCAGCTTTTGATACAATTGATCATAATATTTTACGTGATAGATTAGAACACTATGTTGGACTTACTGGAACTTCATTGCAGTGGTTTAGAGCTTATTTATCTGATAGGTTCCAGTTTGTTCATGTCAATAATGAGTTTTCTTCCAACTCAAAGCTCAGTCACGGAGTTCCACAGGGATCTGTGCTAGGCCCTATTCTTTTTAGTTTATATATGCTTCCGCTAGGCAACATTATTAGAAAGCACTGTGTACATTTTCATTGTTATGCAGATGACACACAATTATACCTGTCAATGAAGCCAGATGATGGTAATCAATTAGCCAAATTAGAGGCCTGTCTTAAGGAAATCAAAGCTTGGATGACTTGTAATTTCCTGCTATTAAATTCAGATAAGACTGAAGTCATTCCATTTGGTTCAAAAAACCTTAGAAATACCTTTCCAAATCAAACTCTTAGTTTGGATGTGGTTACTCTTTCTCTTAATAGTTCTGTGAGGAAATTGGAATTATTTTTGATCAAGATCTGTTTTTTAATTCACATGTTAAACTTGTTTCTAAGACTGCCTTCTATCATTTGCATAATATTGCCAAGATCAGGAGCATCTTGTGTTAGAGTGATGCTGAGAAGCTAATCCACGCTTTTGTTAACTCTAGATTAGATTATTGTAACTCTTTATTATCAGGTTATCCTAAAACATCTTTAAAAAGTCTTCAGCTGATCCAAAATGCTGCAGCAAGAGTTTTAACAGGTACTAGAAAGAGAGATCATATCTCTCCGGTTCTGGCCTCCCTTCATTGGCTTCCCATAGAGTTTAGAATTAAGTTTAAAATCCTTCTTCTCACTTTTTTTTTTCCCTCTTCGCCCCAGCTGGGGCATAGCATAAGGCGCCATCGAGTCTCCTCCAGCCATCTCGATCCTGGGCAAGCCAGTTGACTTCGTTCCAGGTCTTGTCCTCTGCTTTCATTTCCTCTTCCACTGTCCTCCTCCAGGTGCCCTGGGGTCTGCCTCTCCTCCTCTTCCCCGGCGGTGCCCATCTGAGTGCTGCATGTGGATGCCTGGCTTTGTTCATGCGCAGAACATGGCCCAGCCACCTCCAGCGTCTCTGCTTCACCTCGTCCACGATGTTGCTGATGCCTGTGCGTCTGCTGACTTCCTTGTTGGTGACGCGCTGCTCCCAGTGGATTCTGAGGATTCGACGTAGACACCGTCCTTCGAAACCTCTGAGGCGGCTTTCAATTTTCTTGTTTGTTCTCCAAGTCTCTGAGGCATATAGGAGGACTGAGCGAACGTTTGATTTGTAGATCTTCAGTTTGGTACTGTTCTGCAGGACTGACGATTTCCATACATTTTGCAGTCTGTTGAAAGCCTGTGCCGCAAGACCGATTCTTGTGGAGATCTCTCTCTCTCGATGTTGCTGTCAGCTGAGATGTAGCTTCCCAAGTATTTGAAGTCCTGTACTTCCTCAAGATCTTCGCCCTGTACCTTTGTTATCTGTGTGCTCTTGTTTCTCAGTTTCATCACTTTCGTTTTGTTGAGGTGAATCTTGAGCCCAATAGTTCTTGCTGTCTGGTCAACTCTGTCTGTCTTTTCCTGGATATGTCTCTGTGTATGTGATAGCAGAGCGATGTCGTCTGCAAAGTCGCAGTCTTCCAGTCTGGCTGTTAGTCCCCAGACAAGTCCCCTAGGTCGGTCTCCTGTGGCTCTCCTCATCACCCAGTCAATGACGACCAGGAAGAGGATCGGTGAGATCACGCAGCCTTGTCTGACCCTGGTCTTTACATGGAACCACTCGCTCTCCTGGCCGTTGTGGCGTACGCAGCACTGATTGTCAGCATACATGTCCTTCAGGATGTTGACTACTTTTGTTGGAAATCCATAAGCTGTCAGAATCTTCCAGAGGGATGGGTGGTGGATACTGTTAAAGGCCTTTTCAAAGTCAATGTAGTTTATGTACAGTGAGTAGTTCCATTCCAGTGATTGTTCGACTATGGTACACAGGACAAAGATTTGGTCTATGCAGCCCCTACCGCTTCTGAATCCTGCCTGTTCCTCCCTCAGGACCCTCTCTATGGCTTGCCTCACCCGCATCAACAGAACTCTGCAGAAGATTTTCCCAGGCACAGACAGAAGGTTGATGCCTCTCCAGTTCCCGCATGCTGACAGGTCGCCTTTCTTTGGCATCTTGACTATGATGCCTTTCTTCCAACTAACAGGGACTTTTTCTTCTTCCCACACTTTGTTGAAAAGTTCTGTCAGAGCTTTTGCACTTGCCTTTGAATCTGCTTTTAGCATGTCTGCAGTAATCCTGTCTTCGCCAGGTGCCCTGTTTCCTTTTGCCTGCTTAATGGCCTCTTCTATCTCCTGTTGGGTGATGCGCCCCCGCTTCATTTCTATGTGAAAGCCTGTGTCTTCTATCACTGCTTCTTCCTCAGGGTCTGGTCTATTCAGAGTCCCTCTGAAGTGCTCCGCCCATCTACTAAGTTGGTCCTCTTCCTTCATGAGAACTTTCCCGTCTTTGTCCTTAACCACTGTTGACTTGCTGGTGAAACCTCCTGTGAGGGTTTTGGTGATTTTGTAGACCGTTCTTGTGTCTCCCCTTTCTGCTGCTGACTGTGCCTCCTGAGCCAGGCTGTCCGCGTACTCTCTCTTGTCTTTGCGGACACTCTTCTTGACATCGTTGTTCTTCTGTCTGTATGCTTCAGCAGCTGCTTCCCTCTCTTCCATGCTTCCCCCTAGCATGCGCTGTTTTGTTGCCCTTCTCTCCTCGATGAGTTGCCAGGTGTTTTCAGAGATCCATTCTTTCCTCTCTCTTTTCCTGTGGCCCAGCACCTCTTTGCTTGTGTCAAGGAACAACTTCTGGACAGTGTTGCTCAAGGTGTTGATGTCGTCTGCTGGTGTGTCTTCCAGGACCTGGAATCTGTTGGACAGCTCGAGTACAAACTGTCTTCACTATAGGATCCTTCAGTCTGCTTGAGTCAAAGAGCTGTTCACTAGTCTTCTTGTTGGTCCTCTTCTTCTCACTTACAAAGCTCTAAATAATCAGGCCCCTTTTTATTTAAAAGAACTGATACTACCCTATTATCCTAACAGAGCACTACACTCCCAAAATGCAGGATTACTTGTAATACCTAGAATCTCCAAAAGTATAAATGGGAGGCAGAGCCTTCAGTTATCAAGCTCGTCTCCTGTGGAACCAGCTGCCAATCTGGATTCTGGAGTCAGACTCGATCTCTGTTTTTAAGAATAGGGTTAAAACCTTCCTTTTTGATATAGCCTATAATTAAGGAGGGATCATGTGCCCCTGAACCCTCCCTTAGTTATGCTGCTAATAAGTTTAGACAGCCAGAGGACCTCCAATAATGCACTGGGCTTCACTCCTTTCTTCCCTCTCAATGAAATATGAGTCCCCGTCATGCTGTTTGCTCTCTACATGTCGGTTTTTTTCTTCTTCTTCTCTATCCCCTCACTCCCCCCCCCCCAGCCAGTCGCAGCAGATGATTGCCCCTCCCTGAGCCTGGTTCTGCTGGAGGTTTCTTCCTGTTAAAAGGGAGTTTTTCCTCTCCACCGTCGCCAAGTGCTTGCTCACAGGGGATCGCTTGATTACTGGGGTCTTTCTGCAATTGTGGGGGTTTCCCCTACAGTTGAAAGTGCTATGAGATGACTGTTGTTGTGAAATAGCGCTATATAAATAAAGTTGAATTGACTTTTAATTGGGTACGAAGAGATAATTCTTTGTTGTTTGCAGATGATGTTGTCCTGTTGGCTTCATCCAGCAATGACCTACAGCTCTTGCTGGGACGGTTTGCCGCTGAGTGTGAAGCAGCTGGGATGAGAATCAGCACCTCCAAGTCCAAGTCCATGGTCCTCAGCCGGAAAAAGGTGGATTGTCCTCTCTGAGTTGGGGACAGGCTCCTGCCCCAAGTGGAGGAGTTTGAGTATCTTGGGGTCTTATTCACGAGTGAGGGGAAAATGGAGCGAGAGATTGACAGACGGATCGGAGAAGCATCTGCAGTGATGCGGATGTTGTACCGGTCTGTTGTGGCGAAGAGGGAGCTGAGTTCTAAGGCAAAGCTGTCGATTTACCAGTCAATCTACGTTCCTACTCTCACCTATGGTCACGAGCTTTGGGTAATGACTGAAAGAACAAGATGGCAGATACAAGCGGCTGAAATGAGCTTTCTCCGTAGGATTGCTGGACTCACCCTCAGAGATAGGGTGAGGAGCTCAGTCATCCGGGAGAGACTCAGAATAGAACCGCTGCTCCTCCACATTGAAAGGAGTCAGTTGAGGTGGTATGGGCATCTGATTAGGATGCCTCCTGGACGGGCATGTCCCATTGGGAGGAGACCCTGGGGCAGACCCAGGACTCGGTGGAGAGACTATGTCTCCCAGCTGGTCTGGGAATGCCTTGGTTTCCTCTCTGAAGAGCTGGAGCAGGTGGCGGGGGAGAGGGAAGTCTGGGCTTCTCTGCTTGAACTGCTGCCTCCGCGACCCGGACCTCCGGAAAAGTGGTAGAAGATGGATGGATGGATGAAGATAATTCTTTTTTTTTCCACAATATCTTTATTGAACCTTTTTTTTTTTTTTTTAACAAACATGATACAAACAATCAAACACTAACACTAAAGTACTACAAAAAAAAAAAAAATGCACTAAAAACACCAACAACCACCAACAAAATCAAGTCTTCAACAATGCTCCTCTGTTTAGTCTAGACAATCCAATACATAAGTATACATATTATGTTCACCAGTTTGGAATTTACAAGGTCCACACACATCATTCACCTTCTTCTTCAAGAGTTATGTTTAAATTTTTTACATAATCAATAAAAGGTCTCCATATATTCTCAAACACAATTTCCTTTGATTTCAGTATATATGTTATTCTTTCTAATGGAAGGTTTGTTAACATCTGTCTTAACCACTGAGTCACATCTGGTCTATGAGTCTTTTTCCATAATAGTGCAATACATTTTTTGGCATTAAGCAAACTGAGGTCTATGAATGTTCTTTCACTTTTATTAAAATTATGCTTTTCTGGGTACAGACCCAACAAAAACAGTTTAGGATTCAATATGATTTGTTTTGAGATTATTTTTTCAATTGTTACCCTCACCTCTTCCCAAAACATTCTTATTAATCTACATTCCCATAAACAATGAAATAGGGTTCCTTTACTTTCCATGCATTTTGTGCATGTATCTGGTATATTTTTGTTGTATCTATTTAACTCCTCCGGTGTAACATACATCCGCATTAACCATTTGAAATGTATCAATTTAAGGCGTGCATTTATTGATTTGGTTTGAGCTTCTGTACAAGCCAATTCCCATTGTTCCTCTGAAATTTCAATTTGCAGATCTTCTTTCCAGTAGTTTAATCTTTTCAGTGAATTTTCACTTGAAGATAGTGTCAATGAGTTATAAAACTCTGAAATAATACCCTTTCTTTTACTATCTTTCATCATCATTTTTTCCAAGGATGAATAAATAGGTCGAGTGAGAGCTTTATTTTGATTTGATCGAATAAAGTTTCTAAGTTGAAGATATTTAAAAAAATGTGTTCTATTGAGATTAAATTTGATCCTCAGCTCTTCAAAAGACATTATGTTGTCTGCACATGGCAAATATAAATCCTGAATCTTTTGTATCCCTTTTAAATTCCATACTTTAAATACAGCGTCCGCTCTCCCTGGTTTAAAATATTGATTACCCCATATTGGACTAAATTGTGACAATAACTGTGGTTCTTTTAAATAGTTTTTAGCTTCACACCATATTTTGATCATATGCTTTACAAATGGATTTTTAACTTGTTTTTGTAATTTTTTTGCCGAATCTGAGTATATGAATATGGGAAGAGGTAAAGGTGAATTGTATGATTCCATTTCAGTCCAGTGAGGGAGATCATTTGATGAAAAATAATATGTCATAGACCTCAGTTGTGCCGACCAATAATACAACATAAAATTTGGACATTTCAGACCTCCACGATCAAATGGTAAATATAATAAAGACAAACGTAATCTAGCCCTCCTGTTGTTCCATATAAATTCCACTAACTTTTTTTTTTATTCTTGAGAATAGATCTAAAGGTGGTGATAAGGGAATGTATTGAAATAAATAAAGTATTTTAGGTAAAATATTACTTTTAAGTATATTGATTCTCCCGATCATCGACATTGGTAGTGACATCCATCTCTGAGTTAACTCATTGATATCTGACATTAAGGCTTCATAGTTGACACTGGCGACTGATTCTAGCTTAGGCATAATTTGGATTCCTAAATATTTAAACTGATTTACAACATTGAATTGATTTACCTCAGGGGCTGGGTAATTTCTCTGGGTCTCATTTAGCATTAATATTGAAGATTTAGTTATTTATTTATTTTATATCCTGATATTTCCCCAAAATTCTTTATTAAATTCAACAAGGTTGGAATTGATTTTTTTAGATTCGACATAAACAAAATTATATCATCGGCGTACAGGGAGATTTTATGTTCTGTTGGTCCAACTTTAATTCCATATATTTGTGAATGTAAACGTATTGCTATCGCTAAAGGTTCAATTGCCATAGTAAACAGTAAAGGTGAAAGTGGACAGCCTTGTCGACATCCTCTATTGATTTTTATTGGTTTTGAAATATTGTTATTTGTTAGGATTTCTGCTGTAGCATTATTGTATATTATTTGAACCCATTTTATGAAATTATTTCCAAGTCCAAACCTTTGTAGGACTTCAAAAAGAAAGGGCCATTCAACTCTATCAAAGGCCTTTTCGGCGTCCAATGATAGGAGAGCTGTATCCGGTGCTTCTTTATTAAAATAAATAATATTAAATAGTCTTCTTACATTATGGAAGCCTTGTCTACCCTTTATAAAGCCATTCTGATCTCGATTAATAATATTTGGTAAAATTTCTTGTATTCGTCTTGCTAAAATTTTACAGATTATCTTAAGGTCGGCGTTTAATAGGCTTATTGGTCTCATATTTTCACATTTATTAGAGGGCTTACCTGGTTTTGGCAGCAGTATAATTAAGGCATTATTTATGTATGATGGTAAATTATTATTTTGAAATGCTTCTAAAACCATTTCCAAAAAAGGTTTTATTAATTTATTCTTAAATTTTTTATAAAGGTCAACTGGAAGACCATCTGGTCCTGCACTTTTTCCTGATTTCATATTATCAATGGCTAGCCCAACTTCTTCTTGACTAATTTTAGACTCCAATATCTCCCTGTTTTCATTTGGAATACACGGTATAGATAGTTTGTTCAAAAACCCATTTAGTTTTGTTAAATCAGGTTCATTTTTGGTATCATATAATTTTTCATAGTAATCTCTAAAGGCTCTATTAATTTCTAAAGGATCTATAACTACCTGTCCGTTACTTATAATACTGGTTATTGGTGTTTTAATTTCCAATTGTTTAATCTGCCATGCTAATAATTTTCCTGATTTTTCACCTTGTTCATAAAAAGATTGTTTCAATCTTAGAAGACTCGAGGCAGCTCTATTCGCTGATTTTTTGTCGTATTCAGCTCTCAAAATCAGTAATTCATTCTCCAACCTTGGATCTCTTCCTGCATACACTTTTTCCTGAAGACTTTTTATTTTATGTTCCAATTTAGCTCTCTCCTCTCGAGTCTTCTTAGATTTTGATCCTGTATAACTAATAATATGTCCCCTAATAAAAGCTTTGAAAGCCTCCCACTTTACACATGCTGATGTTTGTGTAGTATTGATGTCAAAGAACTCGTCTATCTGTTTTTCTATATACTTGACAAATTCCTCATCCTGAAGCCATTTATGCTGAAATTGCCATCTGCCTGATTCCTTTGTCAATTTTTTATCTACATATATTAGACAACAGGGTGCATGATCAGAGATCACAATGTTATCATAAAAGCAGTTTTGAATCTTGGACCTTAATTCTGTGGAAATCAAAAAATAATCAATACGTGAGAATGTCTTGTAGGTACTGGAATAACAAGAATAGGCTTTAACTTGTGGTTTCATTTCTCTCCATATATCTAACAATCTCAATTCTTTCATAAAATGATTAATAGTCATCCTACATCCAATGTGCGTACAATCCAGTCCTGTTGATCTATCCACACCTGGATTCAATGTACAATTAAAATCCCCTGCTATTATATGTTGCCCTGTAAGTGATGATAAGATGAGAAATAAATTAGCAAAGAACTTCTGATCATCTATATTGGGACCATATAAGTTCACAAGATTTATATTTTCTAATAGCAAAGAACCTTGAATGATTACATATCTTCCAAATTTGTCTCCAATTACATTTTTCACTTGAAAAGGAACTGATTTATGTATGAGAGTCATAACTCCCCTGGCTCGGGATGAAAATGAAGAGGTGAATACACTTCCCTGCCATCTACTCCTAATTCTTTTAACATCCTCCTCTATCAGATGAGTTTCTTGTAAAAACACAATTCTTGAACCCATGTCCTTTATTTTATTCATAACTTGTTTAAGTTTTTTTAAATTTTGTAGACCTCTGCAATTCCATGAAGTTAAATTAAGATTAACACTTTGGTCCATGATCAATAGAGAGTTTGGGATTACCTTGCAGTGTAAACATGCTCATACAGAGAAGCAAAAACATGAGTGGTTGAACATTCATCCTACAAACTACACACAAACAAATTTCCCCTTCCCACACTTGTGGCAAACCCCCCAAAATCAAAAGAAAAATTCTGTCTCCCGATATAGCCATCGACCGTTCCACACCCACGGGGAACAGCCTAAGCCACTCCTTCTTCATCCTCCCAATCACCCTAACTCTACTGCTTTTAATGACGTAACATTAACTCTCCTCTGTAGTTTTCCAACTTAACTCCAAAATTTTTAACAACTTTGTACATCATAGTTTTTTTTTTTTGTTTGTTTTGTTTTTGTTTTGTTTTTTTAATATATAATACAATCTATATTTTGTAAACTTACTATTTACTTCAAGTCAGTCAGATGCCTGTGCAAATGCTTAATTATTCTACCTTATATTTTGTTCATGCTTAGCTCCCACCAGTCTCTTCTTCTTCTTTGATCTTCTTGATGAACTCCTGCGCCTCCTCTGGGGTCTTGAAGATGTGGGTTCTGCCCTCATACGTGGTCAGCAGTCTCGCAGGATAGATTACACCATGACGAATCCCAAGGTTGCGCAGCTCCTTACGTACGGGATCAAACTGCTTCCTCAATTGCTGGATTCCTGTGGCCAAATCTGGGTAGAACCGCACCTGCTGGTCCTGGTGTTTAATCTCTCCTTTAGCACGTGCAGCGTTGAAGATCTTCATCCTGTCTCTGTTGCTAAGAAACTTCATAATTAAGGTCCTCGGCGGTCTCTTATCTCTCCGTGGGCCAATACGATGTGCTTTTTCCAGAACCACTGCTGATTGCAACTCCTCGCTGCCCAGCACCTCCGGAATCCACTTTTCCAGAAAGGAACATACGTCCCGACCTTCTGATTCCTCTGGAAGACCCACCAGCCTCAAATTATTCTGTCTCGACCGAGATTCCAAATCCAAAATATTATCTTCCAGAGATTTATTTTTTTTTTCCAAAGTGCGCACCTTTAATTGAAGACGGGTGACGTCATCTTCAGCACTAGCGAGACGGAGCTCCATCTGCGCCGTTCGTTCTACACAGTCACCCAATTCCTTTCTTATTCCTTCCAACGCTGTCATAATCCCATCAAATCTAGAGGAAAAGTCCGCTCTCATTGAACTCATGGCAGCCATCAGCGCATCTGCGCCTCCCCGCGCAGACATCGCACCGTTGCCAGCCTCCTCCGCCATATATGGAGTTTTGTTTGCTGCGTCACAGACCTGAAAGTCCGTTAATTTGGACTGTTTCGGCGGCTCGCTTTTTCCTTTTCCTGGTTTTCCAGCCTTAGGCTTCGCCGACATATCCTCGCCCAAATGCTGAGATACGTTCTGTCCCAAATGAGAGAGTTATTTGCCGATTTTTTTTCTCCAGGAGCAGAGCAGAGCGAGACACGTCCGTCCTACGTGGCAGCCATAACCGGAAGTCCGAAGATAATTCTTTGATAAAGTTAATGCAAGATCAGTTTTCAGTAATCTGTCCACTAAGGTGAGAATTTCATATAAATGTGGTAGAAAATAAAATAATTCATGGCAAAGAACAATAATTCTTCAAGTGGTAAGATCTTCAATTAAGCAATATTACACAAGATGGAGTTACGGTATCGTGATTATAGTAACTGTGGCTGTGATGCGGCTTAATGCCCTCCGCTAGTTAGTACAATCATACAATCATGATACCGTAACAACACCGAGTGTAATATTGCTTTTATACAACTGTTCCGGCAAGCAAAATTTATTAAATGACAGCAATACTGGACAAACTATTATAATTTGTTTGTTTAACCAGTTATTTTACACACCTGACAAAAAATAGTCCCTTGTGGGCACATATGTGGTTTCCATATGCTTCACATGCTTGTTACCGTATGCTTATTGTTTACTGCACGTCTCAGAGGAACAAAAGGTCTGAACCTCCTAGGGGTTGCAGGAGGATGCGAAGTCTGGCCTTTTGTATGTAGAGAGACGGCCATGAAGGATTTCCTGACCACCAGGACTTCAGGTGGAGACAGGAGACCTGAAGGGGGTGTGTTGTGATTTGGGATGTAAAGACAATGCAACTGTTTGCTTTGATGTCCTGGGGTATAAAAGGGCAGCTGTGGGGGCATGTCTTCCTCTTGTCTGTTTTTGGATGTTGGAGAATGTGGTTGTGAATAAAACTGATTTTGAGTAATAAACTCAGCCTCATCTTTCCACACAATCTCCACACTGGTGACCCTACGACATATCATGAGCGGAGACGAATCTCCCGAGCCAGACTCGCCAGGAGCCAGCCAGACGAGTACAGCCACAGTCCACCTACCGGACTTCTGGCCGAACAATCCGCGCTCCTGGTTTAGCGCAGTCGAGGCACAGTTCCACCTCCGGAGGATTTCGGTGGACGACACAAAGTTCTACCATGTGGTTGCAAAGCTGGACAACCACACAGCCCAGCGGGGGTGGCGAACCTGATCAACCACCCGCCGGACAGCAACAAGTACAGCACGTTGAAGGCTGCGCTCATTCACTACTTCACCCCTTCGGTGCAGGAGCGAGCAGAGAGGCTCCTAGCGCTGACTGAATTTGAGGGCGACAGACCTGCAGACCTCATGGGGAAGATGTTGAGTTTGAGAGACTCCGAAGATGATAACTTCATTTTCACCCACCTCTTCATCAGAACCCTGCCGTCAGAGGTGAGAGTGACCCTGGCCAGGTCACCACTGCTGGCCCGACAAGATTACCACGAGTTGGGCCAGGAGGCGCAGCGACTCGTTGACGCCAGTAAACGATGCGCGGCTGCGGCAGCGGGGCCAGGCGCGACGGCCGGAGATGGCAGGGGGCCAGAGGCTGCAGCACCAGACTCACCGACGGCGGCAGCGGCAAGGGCCGGGAAACACGGAGCGGACGACGTCCTTTGCTTCTACCATCGCCGTTTCGCAGAGAGGGCACGCAAGTGCATTCCACCTTGCCACTTCAAGCGCTCGGGAAACGCCAAGACCAGGGGTCGGTAGCAGCTGCGGCCCTCGGAGAGGAGAACAAGCTGCTCTACTTGAAGGATGCGCACTCGGGGAGGCACTTCCTCGTGGACACAGGCTCCCAGCTGAGTTTCATCACACCTTCCTACACTGACCGGCTGGCGCCTTCCAGCGGTCCCCGGGTGTCAGCAGCGAACGGCTCGGCGATTAAGTCCTTCGGTGAGAGGACTCTACTTCTGTCTTTACACGGCCGCACTTTCGAATGGACTTTCGTCATAGCGGCAGTCAATTTCAACATGTTAGGGGCTGATTTTTTGTGCTCACATAGTTTGTTGGTCGACCTTGTTAACAGATGCCTGGTTAATGCACTCTCTTTTTCTTCTATTCCCTGTACAGCTCGAGTGGCCCTGCCAACAGCACAAGCCAACGTCACAGCTGCAGGTGGTAAGTTCCACACACTCCTCACTCAGTTCCCAGCACTCACGGTCCCAACATTTTCGGCGACAGTGGCTAAACACGGGGTGGAACATTTTATTACTACCACCGGACCGCCCGTTTTTGCAAAAGCTCGGCGCTTGGATTCAGCTAAACTGACCATAGCGCGCGAGGAGTTCGCCAACCTGGAGAGGTTGGGCATCATCAGGCGTTCGAAGAGCCCATGGGCTTCACCGCTTCACATGGTCCCGAAAGCTGATGGCTCGTGGCAGTCTTGTGGTGATTTCCGCAGGCTGAACAACGCTACAGCGCACGACCGCTACCCGATACCGCACATCCAAGATTTTTCAGTTCATGTGGCGGGGGCGCGCGTTTTTTCTAAAATAGACTTGGTACGCGGTTACCACCAGGTCCCAATGCATGCGGAGGACATACCCAAAACAGCGGTAATAACTCCCTTTGGGCTTTTCGAGTTTTTGTGCATGCCGTTTGGGCTTAAGGGCGCTGCGCAGACGTTCCAACGCATGATGGACGCAGTTCTGCGTGATCTCCCTTTCGTGTTCATTTACCTGGATGACATACTGGTAGCCAGCGCGTCCGAAGACGAACACGAAAACCACCTCACAGCAGTTTTCCAGAGGTTGGCAGAGCACGGGTTAATAATTAATCCGGCGAAGTGTCAGTTCGGGGTGACGCAGATTGATTTTTTTGGGCCATCACGTCTCCCCAGAGGGAGCGGTCCCTCTGCCTGACAAAGTGCGTGCAGTAACAAATTTTCCTCAGCCACAAATGGTCAAAGCGTTACAGGAGTTTTTGGGAATGGTAAATTTTTATAACCGTTTCCTCCCCCGCGCAGCTCATGCAACCATTGTATGCTGCACTAAAAAAACAAAAACCCACAAATAAAGTTGAATGGTCTCCGGAGCGAGAGCGTGCATTTTCCGAAGTCAAAACAGCTCTGGCAAACGCTGCGTTGTTAGCGCATCCAGTCCCAGCGGCCCGCATGGTGCTCACTACTGACGCGTCAGATGTGGCCATAGGGGCGGTCGTGGAACAGTTTGTGGCTGGAGCCTGGCAACCGCTCGCCTTTTTCAGTAAGACCCTGCGCGACAGCGAACGAAAATACAGCACATTCGACAGGGAGTTGTTAGCTCTCCACTTGGCCATTCGCCACTTCCAGTTCTGGCTGGAAGGACGCCATTTCACCGCGTTCGTTGACCACAAGCCGCTGACTTTTGCGATGGCCAAGATTTCAGAACCTTGGTCGGGCCGGCAGCAGAGACAGCTGGCCGCGATTTCGGAGTTTACTACCGATATCCAGCATGTGGCGGGTAAACTTAATGTAGTGGCAGACTGCCTCTCGTGCGCCGTGGGGGCTCCCGCCCACGCGGAGGTAGATCCTGCAGTCATGGCCGCGGGGCAGGTTAGCGACGCGGAAGTGCGCGCGACCCCAGTCCGTGTGGGGATAGATTACGCAGCCATGGCCGCGTAGCAGGGTAGCGACGCGGATGTGCACGCGCTCCAGTCTGGACCAACAGGGTTAAGGCTGGAGAGCAGGGTGCTGCAAGACGGTATGCCCCCCCTAATCTGCGATGTCTCCACTGGGCGACCGCGTCCGGTGGTTCCAGCCGCGTGGCGCCGCCGTGTTTTTGACTCGATCCATTCTCTGGCGCACCCGGGAGCGCGCGCGTCGGTCAAAATGGTAGGACAGAAATTTGTGTGGCCAAGCCTGTGCAAACAAGTTAGAGAGTGGGCGGCAGCCTGCACAGCCTGCCAGTGGGCCAAGGTTCATAGACACACGAGAGCTCCCTTGGAGCCGTTTCACATCCCGGCTAAAAGTTTTGATCATGTCCACGTGGACCTCGTAGGCCCCCTCCCGCCCTCACATGGGTACACACATCTTATGACAATGGTTGACCGCACCACGTGCTGGCCAGAAGTGGTCCTGCTTTCGTCAACCACGGCTGAGGAGGTAGCGCGCGCGTTTTTCACGGCATGGGTAGCACGTTTTGGAGTCCCGTCGGACATTACGTCTGACAGAGGCCCGCAGTTTGTTTCCGAACTTTGGTCAGCGATGTCCCGCAGCCTGGGGGCAACGATCCACCGCACGACTGCGTACAACCTGCAGGCTAACGGGTTGTGCGAGCGTTTTCACAGGTCACTGAAGGCGGCCCTCAGAGCGTCGCTTACGGATACAAATTGGGTGGACAAGCTACCATGGGTTTTATTGGGGTTGCGTTCTGCACCTAAAGAGGATTTAGAAGCCTCCCCAGCTGAGCTAGTTTTTGCACAGCCACTTCGGCTGTCCGGGGAATTTCTCCCAGATAATCCTGCGCCAGAGCGCTCCCCAGTTCAGCGGTTACAGAATAGCGCAGGCCCGGGCACGCTACCTGGCCCCGTTCACCACAGTTTTCCGCGTGTTTTTGTGCCTAAGGCTTTGAAAAATGCGGAGTTTGTTTTTGTCAGACATGACGCTCATCGTCCGCCCTTGCGCCCACCTTATGACGGACCATATAGAGTGTTGGAAACAGGGATAAGCATTTTTTGCTAGATTTGGGGGGCAGAAAAGAAAGGATTGGCATTAACAGGCTCAAACCCGCTTTTGTGTTAGCTGATGAAGCTGTGCAGTTGGCGAAGGCTCCTCGGCGTGGCAGACCCCCTAGAGAGCATTCCCCAGAACACCCACAGAGGTTGACTAACAGTTCTCATCCCCAGGCAACAGATCCACAGCGGGAACATGCCGTGGAAGTGATACAGCCTGCTTTTAGCAGATATGGGAGAAGGTTGAGACCTAAGCGGCATTTGGACTGATATATAGTGATTTTATTATGGCATGCAATCTGTGGTGATGTTGTTCCATCTTAGACGTTTGGGGGGGTCATGTGGGCACATATGTGGTTTCCATATGCTTCACATGCTTGTTACTGTATGCTTATTGTTTACTGCACGTCTCAGAGGAACAAAAGGTCTGAACCTCCTAGGGGTTGCAGGAGGATGCGAAGTCTGGCCTTTTGTATGTAGAGAGACGGCCATGAAGGATTTCCTGACCATCAGGACTTCAGGGGGAGACCACCAGGACTTCAGGTGGAGACAGGAGACCTGAAGGGGGGTGCGTTGTGATTTGGGATGTAAAGACAATGCGACTGTTTGCTTTGATGTCCTGGGGTATAAAAGGGCAGCTGTGGGGGCATGTCTTCCTCTTGTCTGTTTTTGGATGTTGGAGAATGTGGTTGTGAATAAAACTGATTTTGAGTAGTAAACTCAGCCTCGTCTTTCCACACAATCTCCACACCCTAAAGCTAGCCAATAACTTGCTAACCATCTCAGCATCACAGCATCAAGAAGTCTGTTGTCATTTCACACACATGTAAACAAATTAAATATAATAAGTGTTTATAAAACATACCTGTTAATTCGGTACTTCAGAAAATCCCAGATCAAAACATATCCAACACTGGTCACCAGAAGCTAGTAGTTAGCATGCTAGCGATTTGGCACATACTAGCAATTTAGCACATTTTGCGCAGTTTTCTTCGCATCTTCAGATGAAACAAAGAGTCCATCACCACAAAGGTATTGTTGTTTGTTAATTGAGACAATATCAAATTCTAGCACTGCCTGTTTTTTTAAACAGACGTGAAATCGCTCTACCTCTAAACCATCAGAATGGTGGGTTAGAGGTAGAGCATCCGCCCCACAACCAGGAGGTTGGGGTTCAAGTCCCGGTCGGGTCATGCCAAAGACCATATAAAAATGGAACTCCCTGCCATCCAGCTTGGTGCTCAGCAAAAATGGAACGGAGGAGGGAAATGTGGGCAGCAGTGGCTCAGGAGGTAGAGCGGGTAGTCCAATAACCAGAGGGTTGGCAGTTCAAATCCCGCTCTCCCCAGCCATCCTGCCGTTGTGTCCCTGGGCAAGACACTTCACCCACCTTTCCTCCAGTGTCCATGACACTGTGTGTAAATGTTCGGTAGTGGTCAGAGAGGCCGTTGGCGCAAATTGGCAGCCACGTTCCCATCAGTCTGCCCCAGGGCAACTGTGGCTACAGTAGTAGCTTACCACTATCAATGTCTGTCTAGAGTGAATGAATAATGGACTCACTGTAAGCACTTTGAGATGTCACCTGACATGTAAAGCGCCATATAAATCTAATCCATTATTATAATGTAAAATGAATGGGTAGACAGAAGTAGACCTTTGCAAAACAGTGGTACTTCCGAGACACAGATGTTTAATTTTTTGTTAAACAGTGCTTCACTGTGGAAATTAAGGTATCCAAAACAGTACTGCAATTGTCAGAGTTGATAGAAAAATACTGTTAGTAATTAATGTTGCTAGATCACCTTTGAAGCGGAGTGATACATATCGAGTGAAATTGGAGTGCAATCATGGCAGATTATAGTAACTCCTGGAATCCCTATTGTCCAATCAAATTGCTCAGTTGGAACTAACTGTTGTATAAATGTGACTATCACAATAAAGACATCCGAGCTAGTAACCCTGCTTAGGTCAGAGGGCAGATGTAACACAATGCCAAATTGACTTTATTGATAATCTATGGCTTCCGTTCATTCTTTTCTCTCCTCTCTTCTAGTCTCTGTAGCAGTAGATTAGTCAGCAACGGAGAAGGAAGGGTCAGCCAGCTCCTGGTCTGCTCAGTGATGCTCCATACTTCCTGTTTAATCACCAGTCCCTCAGGGATATTCTGCTATCTATCTATCAAGCTCTAAAAAAGTGCAGGTGCTCTACAGTGCATCCAGAAAGTATTCACTACGCTTCACTTTTTCCACATTTTGTTATGCTACAGCCTTATTCAAAAATGCATTAAATTCATTTTTCCTCAAAATTCTACACACAATACTCCATAATGACAACATGAAAAACATTTGAGATTTTTGCAAATTTATTAAAAATAAAAAATTAAGAAATCACATGTACATAAGTATTCACAGCCTTTGCCATGAAGCTCAAAATTCAGCTCAGGTGCATCCTGTTTCCACTGAAATGTTTCTACAGCCTAATTGGAGTCCACCTGTGGTAAATTCAGTTGATTGGGCATGATTTGGGGAGGCACACACCTGTCTATATAAGGTTGCACAGTTGACAGTGCATGTCAGAGCACAAACCAAGCATGAAGTCAAAGGAATTATCTGTAGACCTCCGAGACAGGATTGTCTCGAGGCACAAATCTCGGGAAGGGTAGAGAAAAATTTCTGCTGTTTTGAAGGTCCCACTGAGCACAGTGGCCTCCTTAGTCAGGGAGGTGACCAAGAACCCGATTGGTCACTCTGTCAGAGCTCCAGCATTCCCCTGTGGAGAGAGGAGAACCTTCCAGAAGGACAACCATCTCTGCAGCAATCCACCAATCAGGCCTGTATGGTAGAGTGGCCAGATGGAAGCCACTCCTTGGTAAAAGGCACATGGCATCCCACCTGGAGTTTACCAAAAGGCACCTGAAGGACTCTCTGACCATGAGAAACAAAATTCTCTTGTCTGATGAGACAAAGATTGAACTCTTTGGCATGAATGCCAGGCGTTATGTTCGAAGGAATCCCAGCACCGTTCATCACCAGGTCAATACCATCCCTACACTGAAGCATGGTGGCGGCAGCATCATGCTGTGGGGATATTTTTTTAGTGGCAGGAACTGGGAGACTAGTCAGGATAGAGGGAAAGATGAATGTGGCAACGTACAGAGACATCCTGGATGAAAACCTGCTCCAAAGCGCTCTTGACCTCAGACTGGGGCGATGGTTCATCTTTCAGCAGGACAACGACCCTCAGCACACAGCCAAGATATCAAAGGAGTGGCTTCAGGACAACTCTGTGAATGTCCTTAAGTGGCTCAGCCAGAGCCCAGACTTGAATCCAATTGAACACCTCTGGAGAGATGTGAAAATGGCTGTACACCAGCGCTTCCCATCCAACCTGATGGAGCTTGAGAGATGCCGCAAAAAGGAATGGGCGCAACTGCAGAAAGATAGGTGTGCCAAGCTTGTGGCATCATATTCAAAAAGACTTTTTTAAAAAAAATTTTATTACTTATTTTGTACCTGTAGGTAGATTTGTTTTGCAGTCTGGTGACAAGCCACCAGCTGCCGGTCGCTGCGTGCGCAAGCGCCCCGTATCCCTAACCTGCATGTTTTTGGCATGTGGGAGGAAACCGGAGAAATCCCGGAGTAAACCCACGCAACACGGGGAGAGCATGCAAACTCCACACAAATCACTGTTGGCCGGGGGCAGGGATCGAACCCATGATCTCGTGATCCCCGCGATCCCCCGGCCGAGGGTAAACTGTGCTGCCGCAGTGCTAACCACTGCGCCACCGTGCAGCCCCACCGTGCAGACTTGAGTCTCTAATTGCTGCCAAAGGTACATCAACAAAATATTGAGCAAAGGCTGTGAACACTTATGTACATGTGATTTCTTCATTTTTTATTTTTAATAAATTTGCAAAAATCTCAAAAAAACGTTTTTCATGTTGTCATTATGAAGTATTGTGTGTAGAATTTCGAGAGAAAAATTAATTCATTCCATTTTGGATTAAGACTGTAACATAACAAAATGTGGAAAAAGTGAAGCACTGTGAATGCTTTCCTGCTAGGTAGGTAAGTGTACTTTATTGATCCCAAATTGGGAAATTACAGTGTAACAGCAGCATGACACAGTAAGACCACCCAAACCAACAGAAATACACACAACATAATAGAAAAGGAGCTACCCATGGAAGTAAAAACGCTTAGATAACTTTCTATACTATATAGGCTACTACTAGGTTGAATAGATGATGATCCTCATGAATCTATGGATAGTACCGATAGTATAGATATATCGCTCAGAAATGAAGGACTTGGGTCAGCTGTAGATGTCTTCTATTGTAAGCACACACGTGCAGGTGCATTGATTTTTCTAAGCGTCATACAAAGGGCTATTACTTTTACTAAGTGTGTATAATCTGAAAGTGTAGTGATGCCTGTTTTCCATAGCTACAGTTAGGTCCATATATATTTGGACACTGATTCAAGTTTTGCTATTTTAGCTGTTTACCAAGACATATTCAAGATACAGTTATATAAATAATATGGGCTGAAAGTGCCTGAAGAGCTTTTTTGGGGGGGGATTTTGTATACTTTATTGATCCCCAGAGGGGAAACTGAGGGCATCCACCTGGATGGATGAAGCAGCCACGGTACGGCGCTATCCCTTAACCATTCACACACACATTCACACCTAGGGCCACTTTAGAGTCTCCAATTAACCTAACCTGCATGTTTTTGGCCTGTGGGAGGAAACCGGAAAAATCTCGGAGTAAACCCACGCAGATACGGGGAGAACATGCAAACTCCACACAGATCACATCAGTTTGTGTCTGTTGCTCTCTGATCCAATGGCTTTTGCATTGTCCAAGTCCATGATGTGATTATTTCTTTTGCAGTGATCTACGTTCTCCAGAGACCATCAGATGGCAAGGGGCATGGCCAGCCCAGTGGATCTGACAGTTCAGCTGGGCTGGCCACGCCTAGGAAAAACAGCCGATATATGACACGCCACAGTAATCAGCTGACACTTCTGAGGAAGACTGCAGACGCCAGTCAAAACATGTCAAGGTAAAGATAAAACATCTCCTTTTCATACGTGTCTGAAATTAGAAAAACAAAAAACCTATAATTGAAAAAGAAGACAGAATGAACTTACTTGAACTACTGACTCAAAAGCTATTTCATGGGTTGCATGGGCTATTCACTCATTAATCTATTATTAATCAAGCAGGTAAAAGGTCTGGAGTTGATTCCAGGTGTGGCATTTGTATTTGGAAGGTGTTGCTATGAACCGACAACTTGCAGTCAAAGGAGCTCTCGATGTAAGTGAAATAGACCATCCTTAGGCTGAAAAAAGAAGGAATCCATCAGACAGACAATGGAAATGTTAGGAGTGGCCAAATCAACCGTTTGGTACATTCTGAGAAAAAAAGAGCACATTGGTGAGCTCGGGAACTCAAAAAGGCCGGGATATCCACAGAAGACAGCGGTGGTGGATGATCACCAGTGTTGGGAGAAACGCATTAAAAAACTAATTACTGTAAAACTAGTTACTGTAATGCCACTACTTTTGCAGTAATGTGCTGTGTAAAGAAACTACTGTTTAAAAATTCAGTAATGTGTTACAGTAACTGAAATTTGATGAGATGCGTTACTCGTTTTATTAATATGGATAGATATTTTTAGCGCAAATAAATACAAACTGACCCTACGTAGCTGATGCAGCCGTCAGTCAACCTGTCGGAGCCTGTTCACTACAGAGCGGAGGAAAAGATGTAGCTACTTTGTTTTTGTAGAAATAGACAGATTATTTTTCCTTTGTCATGGTTAAGGTCAAAAGCATGGTGGGTTGCAAGTTAAATGCGGTTGAGACCGAGTGCAATCTTCAGAAGCGCCTAACAACAGCAACAGGGTCCTACAAAACTAGTGCTATGCTATGCTAAGCTAACACCGTGTTAGAGGATTTACGCTATTTGAACACCCATGGCTGGATTTTGAGCACAGGTATGCATCTGGACAGTTTGTGACCTAGCAAGAATTAAACCGACTGATTGCCAGATACGTCGTTACAGAATGAAGATCTGATAATAGTCATTTTCCATCAGACAGCTGAGACTGTGATCCACTGAAGTTAAAACACATTTACTTACTACCTGGATAAAGATTATTAAAAATGGATTTGATCTCCAAAAGGACTGGATCATGTCTCTGTCACAGCAGACATTTGGACTGTGGATAATGGACATTTTCTTTGGATCACTGCACATCGGATTAAAACCATAATATTAAAGGTATGTCTCCCTATGTCTCCCAGCTGGTCTGGGAACGCCTTGGTATCCTTTCTGAAGAGCTGGAGCAGGTGGCTGGGGAGAGGGAAGTCTGGGCTTCTCTGCTTGAACAGCCGCCTCTGCGACCCGGACCTCTGGAAAAGTGGTAGAAGATGGATGGATGGATGGATATTAAAGGTAAGGAATGGTGGCAACTTTATGCAGTGTTGCCAATTCACTCTTTTTCCCTCTCTCTCACTCCACAAACCCTATTTCTCACTCCAAAATGAGGAAATTACTGGCAATTTTGTGCTGATTTTGTTCAGATTTTTCCAACAATAAGAACTCTCAAGGCAGGATACAGCAGACTGAACATGTTCTAAAAGCTGTCTGAAGCAGTCTGTTTTCAGCCTGACATTAATAAGTCTGGAATGTAGTCCATTAATTAAATGATCTTGCTATGTGTGCAAGATGATTTAAATATGCGTTTAAAAGTAACGTGAAAGTTACTTTTCCAAGTAACTAGTTACATGCAGTAATTGGTAAGTAACTCAGTTACTTTTAAAAAGAAGTAACTAGTAACTGGTTACTATTTTTTAGTAACTTTTTCTTTTGATTGAGTCTCCTCGGGAACAAGTGTTCCTTTGTATAGCATATACAGGACAGGGGTTGCCACTCCTCTCTGCCCACCTTTCCCCATTCTATTATGCTGAGGACCAAGCTAGAGGGTGGAAAGTACCATTTTTACCTGGTCTTTGGTATGACCCTGCCGGGATTTGAACCCCAGCCTCCCAGTTGTGGGGCGGATGCTCTACCAACTAGGCCACCACTCCAGTTAGTAACCTGCCCAACACTGATGATCACAGAATCCTTTCCATGGTGAAGAAAAACACCTTCTCAACATCTACCCAAGTGAAGAACACTCTCCAGGAAGTAGGTGTATCAGTATCAAAGTCAAAGAGAAGAATTCATGACAGCAAATACAGACAGTTCACCTCAAGGTGCAAACCATTAATCAGCCTCAAAAATTGAAAGGCCAGATTAGACTGTGCCAAAAAGCCTCTAAAGAAGCCAGCCGGCTTCTTTAGAGGTTCTAGAACAGCATTCTTTGGATAAATGAAACCAAGATCAACCTGTACCAAAAAGATGGGAGAAGAAAGTATGGAGAACGCTTGAAATGGCTGTTGATCCAAAGCACACCACATCATCTGTAAAACCTGGTGGAGGCAGTGTGGTGCATGGGCATACATGTCTTCCAGTGGCATTGGATCACTATTCAATTCAATTCATCTTTATTTATATAGCGCCATTTCACAACAACAGTCATCTCATAGCACTTTCAACTGTAGGGGAAGCCCCCACAATTGCAGAAAGACCCCAGCAATCAGCGATCCCGTGTGAGCAAGCATTTGGCGACCGTGGAGAGGAAAAACTCCCTTTTAACAGGAAGAAACCTCCAGCAGAACCAGGCTCAGGCAGGGGCAGTCATCTGCTGCAACTGGCTGGGGGGTGAGAGGGTAGAGAAGATGAAAAGAACAGACATATAGAGAGCAAACCGCACGATGGGGATTCAATCTATGGGAGAGAACAAACAGATGTTAATGACCAGCAAAAATATTTAATTGAGAATGAAGAAAGGAGTGAAGCCCAGTGCATTACTGGAGGTCCCCCGGCTGTCTAAACCTATTAGCAGCATAACTAAGGGAGGGTTCAGAGACACATGATCCCTCCCTAATTGTAGGCTATATCAAAAAGGAAGGTTTTAACCCTATTCTTAAAAACAGAGATCGAGTCTGACTCCTGAATCCAGATTGGCAGCTGGTTCCACAGGAGATGAGCTTGATAACTGAAGGCTCTGCCTCCCATTGTACTTTTGGAGATTCTAGGTATTACAAGTAATCCAGCATTTTGGGAGCATAGTCCTCTGTTAGGATAATAGAGTAGTATCAGATTTTTAAATAAAAAGGGGCCTGATTGTTTAGAGCTTTGTAAGTGAGAAGAAGGATTGTAAACTTAATTCTGAACTCCATGGGAAGCCAATGAAGGGAGGTCAGAACCGAAGAGATATGATCTCTCTTTCTAGTACCTGTTAAAACTCTTGCTGCAGCATTTTGGATCAGCTGAAGACTTTTTAGAGATGTTTTAGGACAACCTGATAACAAAGAGTTACAATAATCTAATCTAGAGTTAACAAATGCGTGGATCAGTTTCTCAGCATCACTCTGAGACAAGATGCTCCTGATCTTGGCAATATTACGAAAATGATAGAAGGCAGTCTTAGAAACAAATTTAATATGTGAATTGAAAAATTTACAAATATAATTTGTATAAAATTCACATGGGTGTATCTATGGAAAAGAGGAGATGGAATTAATAAGTGTTCACTTCTTCCTTCTCCCTTTCGAACAGTGTATAATGTTACTTTATTGCATTTGCCATTTGCTTGTATTTGTTATATTTTGTGTTCGAAATAAACTATCTATCTAAAAACAGATCTTGATCAAAAATAACTCCAAGGTTCCTCACAGAACTATTAAGAGAAAGAGTAACCACACCCAAACTAAGAGTTTGATTTGGAAAGGCATTTCTAAGGTTTTTTGGACCAACTAGAATGACTTCAGTCTTATCTGAATTAAATAGCAGGAAACTACAAGTCATCCAAGCTTTGATTTCCTTAAGACAGTATCTAACTTGGCTAACTCATTACCATCATCTAGCTTCATTGACAGGTATAATTGTGTGTCATCTGCAAAACAGTGAAAATGTATACAGTGCTTTCTAATAATGTTGCCTAGCGGAAGCATATATACAGTAAACTAAAAAAAAGTAGGGCCTAGCACAGATCCCTGTTGAACTCCATGACTGAGCTTTGAGTTGGAAGAAAACTCATTATTGACATGAACAAACTGGATCCTATCAGATAAATAAGCTCTAAACCACTGCAACGAAGTTCCATTAAGTCCAACATAGTGTTCTAATCTATCAAGTAGAATATTATGATCGGTAGTATCAAAAGCTGCACTAAGGTCTAAAAGAACAAGTACAGAAACAAGGTTATTATCAGATGCGATAAGGAGGTCATTAGTGACCTTCACTAAGGCTGTTTCTGTACTATGATGAATTCTAAACCCAGACTGAAACTCTTCAAATAAACCATTTCCCTGCAAGTGGTCAAATACCTGCGTAACAACAACTCTTTCTAAGATTTTTGAAATGAAAGGCAGATTAGAGATTGCTCTATAGTTAGCTTCAACTCCTGGATCCAGTGTTGGCTTTTTGAGTAAGGGTTTAATTACAGCAGTTTTAAAAGCCTGCGGTATATGGCCTAATGTTAATGAAGAATTGATTATTTGAAGAATAGAGCTACCAATAAATGGGAAGACTTCTTTAAATAACCTGGTAGGAATAGGGTCTAAAAGACAACTTGAAGGCTTGGATGAGGAAATTATTTTATCTAATTCTAAAAGGTCAATTGGAGTAAACTCATCCAAACAGATATCAGTTGAAGGAGTTGTAGTAGTTACTGTATTTAAGTTAACGGTGGGAAGAATCTGACTGATTTTATCTCTGATAGATGCAATTTTATTATTGAAAAAGTTCATAAAGTCCTGACTAGTAAGGTCTAAGGGAATGCTAAGATTGACAGAGTCCTGACTCTTTGTCACCCTGGCTACAGTGCTGAAAAGAAACCTGGGATTATTCTTGTTCTCTTCTATTAATGTGGAATAATAACTTGTTCTAGCTTTTCTAAGAGATTTTTTTTTATAAATTAAAAGATGATTTCTCCAAGCTAAATAGATTTAATCTAATTTAGTGGAGCACCATTTTCTTTCTAATTGACGAGTCTTCTGTTTTAAGCTAAGAGTTTCTGTGTTGAACCAAGGAGTTAAAATTCTCTGATTAAACTTTTTCTGTTTTAAAGGGGCCAGCATGTCTAGAGCCTGATGCAGAGAAGCTATAACACTATCTACCATGCTATCAATTACAGAAGGAGCAAGCTCTCCATAGCTTAATTCTGTTGTGTTGACGCATGGCATAGAGGAAACAATCTACATAAATTTGGTAACATCATCATCTGAAAGGCATCTACTGTAGTAATATTTCTCTTTAAGATAAGATAAGATAAGATAAGATAAGCCTTTATTAGTCCCACAACGGGGAAATTCCAGGATTGCAACAGCACAGGGATAGCAACACTCAGAGCAACAATCAGAAGGCAAGAAAAAAAACAAGCAAGCAAGAGCAGCTAATAAACATATGTACGTATTACTATAAAATATATATATATACACACACACACAGACACACAGTGCAGAGCATTGTAGCTGGATGGAATAAATATATGAATATATGAACACACAGTGCAGAGCATTGTAGCTAGATGGAATAAATATGTAAATATATAAACACCCACAGTACGGAGCATTGCAGCTAGGTGGAATAAATATGCAAGTATATAAACACACACAGTGCGGAGCAATGTAGCTAGATGGAATAATATGTAGATATATAAATATATAAACACACCCAGTGCTGAGCATTGTAGCTAGATGGAATAAATATGCAAATATATAAACACACACAGTGCAGAGCATTGTTGCTAGATGGAATGAAACAGCATAACCGTCTACTTAGTTATCCTACATGGTATGATTATGTGCCCATACATATTCTCACCCTCCATAGCGACCGGTATGTTCCTAGTTGTATGCCGGAGGGGACCATTGTGTAAGTCTATTGCATCTTTTGCATTCAAAAAACTATTAGTTTGTTACGTCTTTTTGCTATCTCTGCGAGCAGCCCTGCTTAGGTTGTACAGTCTGACAGCCGTTGGTAGGAAGGACCTACGAAACCTCTCGGTTGTGCACCTGGGATGATGTAGTCTGCTGCTAAATGAGCTCCTCAGTGCATTCAGTATGTCCTGCATAGGGTGGAACTCGGACTCCAGCAGAGATGACAGTTTAGCCACCGTCCTTCTCTCTCCTATCTCCTCCATCGGATCAAGGCGCTTTAGGAGCCAAATAGTCAGAAATAGTAAAATCAAAGGTTAACAGACAATGGTCTGACAGTACAGGGTTATGAGGAGACACTACCAGATCTTCTATATCTATGCCATGTGTCAGAAAAAGGTCCAACGTGTGGTGGAGATGATGGGTAGAATTTCCTACTTTCTGAGAAAACCCCATTGAGTCTAATATTGAATTAAATGCCGTATTAAGGCAATCACTATAGATATATATACATCTACATGTATATTAAATTCCCCTACTATAATTATTCTATCTGATTTCAGCACTAAATCAGCTAAGAATTCGGCAATTTCGGATAAAAACTCTTGAGTAGGTTGAGGGAGGACGATAAACTATGGCAAATAAATTGGGTTTAACCTAAAATTGCTAAAATGCCCAATACTGAGGACCAGGCCCTAAAAGGAATTATAACATATTTTTTGCTTTACATTAACTAGTAATTTGGAATGGTAAATTGTTGCTACTCCCCCTCCACGAACAGAATTTCGGGGATTTTGACAGTTTAAATAACCAGAGGGAGTTGATTCATTTAAACCAACATAATCCTCTTGCCCTAACCAAGTCTCTGTAAGGGATATTAAATCAATCTGATGATCAATTAACAGATCATGGACTAGCAGAGACTTGGGAGTTAGAGACCTAATATTTAACAAACCGCATTTAATTTTTAAACTATGAGGAGGAAGAGAGGCCAAATCATTAAATTTAGAGGCTTCATGTTTAATTTGAGTTTTACCAACTTTTTGTTTAATCACTTTGGGATGCTTATACATTATATTTTTATTTACTTTGGAGGGAGCAGACAATGATTCTCTGATGGGGAAGACAGGGGCTAAGTTGAGGGGTGGCAGATGAAGAGGAGCTGCAAAGAGTTGTGTAAGACTGCGACTCTGCTTCCTGGTCCCAACTCTGAGTTGTCAAGGTTTTGGAAATCTGGATAAAAATGATGCCAGATTGTTAGATAAATGAGACGCACCATCCAAAGTGGGATGGACGCCATCTCGGCTAATAAGACCAGGTTTTCCCCAAAATGAGTTTCAATTGTCTATGTAGCCCACATTGTTTGCAGGACACCACACAGACAGCCTGCGGTTGAAGGATGACAAGCGACTAAACGTGTCATCACTGGTCAGATTGGAGAGGGGCCCAGAGAATACTACAGAGGCAGGCATTGTTTTTCCAAAGTCACACACCAATTCCACATTAAATTTTGTGACTTCCGACTGCCGGAGTCGGATGTCGTTAATGCCGGCATGGATAACAATTGTGGAGTATTTACAGTTACTTTTAGCCAGGATTTTCAAATTTGACTCGATGTCACCTGCTCTGGCCCCAGGAATGCATTTGACTATGGCCGCTGGAGTCTCTAGGTTCACATTTCTGACTACAGAGTCGCCAATGATCAGAGTTTTTTCCTCAGCGGGTATGTCGCTGAGCAGGGAAAAATGATTAGAAACATGAACAGGTTGGTGGTGTACCAGGGGCTTGCGGCTATGCTTCCTTTTCACCATCATCCACCCATTCTCTCCTGGCTGCTCAGGAGAGGTCGAAGCCGGGAGCAGTTTCAGATGTCGCTGAAAAACCGTCTATGTCTCACAGCCGCATAGAAGTGAGGTAAGGATGACAACGTTGTACACTTTGAGTTTTGTGGCCAGGGTAACATTGTGATGGTTCAGTACCCTGTTGCAAAGCCGTCTGAGAGCTTGGCTTGCTTTGCTGATTCTGGCTGAGATCCCTTTGTCCAGAGAGCCATCACTGGATATTATGCTTCCGAGGTATGTGAAGCTGTCAACAGATTTCAGCTCTGTGTTGTCAATCACGATAGTGGGCTGTGGAGCATTCGAGTTTGGTGCAGGCTGGAATAGCACCTCAGTTTTTCTCAGGCTAATGGTGAGACCAAACTGCTTTGAAGCCTCAGAGAACTTATTCAGCACAGTCTGCAGATCCTCTGGCTTGTGAGCCATCAGCACACAGTCATCTGTAAAGAGAGCTTCCTGGATGAGACTGGTGAGCGTCTTTGTTTTAGCAGTCAATCTGCGCAGGTCGAACATGGACCCATCATAACGATAGCGAATGTACATGCCCTCTTCTAGGTCATGCACTGCTTGCCTGATGACACAGGTGAAGAACAGATTGAACAGGACTGGTGCCAGAATGCAGCCTTGTATCACCCCAGTGGAAATGTCAAAGGGTTCTGAATGTACACCACTGAAGAGCACCTGCCCAGTCATACCATTGTGGAGGAGCCTGATGATCTGGATGAACTTGCGTGGACAACCAAAGCGAGTGAGCACTGACCAAAGGGCCTCCCTAATGACAGAATCAAACGCCTTGGTCAGATCGATGAAGACAGAGTAGAGGTTGAGATTTTGCTCTCGGCATTTCTCTTGTACTTGCCTCACTGTAAATATCATGTCGACTGTGCTGCAACCCGGTCGGAATCCCCACTGAGCCTCTGGTAGGTTGGTCTCTGACAGCATGATGAGTCTGTTCAGGACGATCCGAGCGAAGATCTTGCCTGCAACTGACAGGAGTGAGATGCCCCTGTAGTTTCCACATTTGGCTTTGCTGCACTTGTTCTTGTACAGCGATACAATCAAGGCATCACAGAAGTCTTCTGGCATCTTCTCTTGCTCCCAGATAAGCTGTATTATTTATTTATCATATTTATTTCATCTAGCTATAATGCTCCGCACTGTGTGTTTATATACTCATATATTTATTCCATCCAGCTACAGTGCTCTGCATTGTGTGTCTGTATATATATATATATATATATAGTAATATGTACATATGTATATTAGCTGCTCTTGCTTTTTTTTGTTTTTTTCTTGCCTTCTGATTGTTGCTCTGGGTGTTGCTATCCCTGTGCTGTTGCAATCCTGGAATTTCCCCATTGTGGGACTAATAAAGGCTTATCTTATCTTATTACGTCATGGAAGACTTCAATAGCTCCTGGACCAGCAACTTTATAGATCTCTGCTGGAATGCCATCCTTTCCAGGTGCCCAGTCGGAGTTCATCTGATTGATGGCCTTTGTAAGCTCCTCGATTGTGGGAGGTTGGTCGAGTTCTTCCCTGACTGGCTGTTGAGGGATTTGATGCAGAGCTATAGGACTGACTGTCGATGGCCTGTTTAGCAGAGTTTTGAAGAGCTCGGCCCATCGATTCCTCAGGCCCTCCTGGTCCTTGATCAACATGGACCCATCTGCTGACAGCAAGGGGGTGAGTCCCGACTTGGAAGGTGCATAGATGGTTTTCAGGGCACTAAAGAACTGTTAGGAATTGTGGGCATCAGCATAGTTCTGAACCTCTTCTGCTTTCTTATCCCACCATCTGTCCTGCATTTCACGCAGCTGTTTCTGGACCCACCCTTTCAGGTGGAACTGAGGTCATTCTGCCAGGCCACATAGGCACTGTTTTTCTCTTGCAGGATCTGGGTGATCTGTTCATCATTCTCATCGAACCAATTCTGGTGCATGTGCTGTTTTGGACCGAGGATGGTCTTGGCAGTCTCTGTGACAATGTTCTTGAACTCTTGCCACTTCTCCGTGCTGTCCTCAGCAGATGGTGCTCCTGCCTTGAGATTCTCATCTAGCGCTGCCTGGAACTGCTGACGATGTAGGTCATGTCTCAGTCTCGCAGTGTTAAACACAGCCCTAACGGTCTTAGCACTCCGTCGCTGCGATATGTAGTTGCAGGACTGCTCGTACAAGTTTGTGGTCAGTCCAGCATTCAGCGCCTCTCATGGCACGTGTGATCCGTACATCTTGTATGTCTCTCTGCCCGACTATGATGTAGTCTATCTGGTGCCACTGCTTAGATCTTGGGTGCATCCAAGTGGTCTTGAACTTGTTAGCTTGATGAAAGAGTGTGCTGGTGATGCACAGTGCATGTTCCGTGCATTTGCTAAGGAGGAGCAAGCCATTGCTATTCTTGTTTCCCACGCCATGGGGGCCTAGTACACCTCTCCAGTTGTCTCTGTCTTTTCCGACTCTAGAACTGAAGTCACCCAAAATCAGCAGCTTGTCACTGGCAGGGGTGGACTTTATGAGCTGGTCAAGGTCTTCATAGAATTGCTCCTTGGCTTCATTAGTGCTGGAAAGTGTAGGGGCATAGGCACTGACGATGGTTATATGGCGCGATTTGTCCAGTGGGAAGCAAAGCTTCATAAGGCGCTCATTGATCCCGACAGGTAGAGAGGGAATAGACTTTATCAGACTAGTTCTGACAGCAAGCCCCACTCCATGTATTCTGGCTTCGGTCTCAGGCTTTCCTCGCCAAAAGAAGGTGTAATCACTCCCAGTTTCTTTCAGCATTCTGTCATCAGCAAGCCTTGTTTCACTCAATGCAGCGATGTCAATCCGGTAACGCCCTAGCTCCTTTGCAACCAAGGCTGTTCTTCTCTCTGGTCTTGCAGTGTTGTCCCTGTCTAACAAGGTGCGGACATTCCATGCTCCAACTAGAAGCTGTTTATATTTGAGTTTCTTTGTTGTTCGACCACTTGGAGGATGATCCGTCAACCATGGTAAGCTGACCGGATAGTGTAGGGCAGGCAATTTTTGGGGTACCTTTTCTAACCCCTTCCCTCATTCGAGGGTGGGCAATGCTATTTTCTTTCAGACCATACTGATTATATAACTGTATCTTGACTAGTTTTTTGTAAACAGCAAAAAAAAATAAAACTTGTGTCAGTGTCCAAATATACGTATGTGGACCTAACCAGGGCTTGACATTAACACCCACCAACTTACCAACGGTAGGTGGATTTTCACTGGTGGCTGATAAGACAGCCATGCCCACTAGCCACTTTGGCGAGTTGTAGTTTTCTCAAGTGACAACTAAATAATAAGCCTATCACAGTGTGAGACTGAAACTACAACTCCCATAAGCACTATCTGCACACACACACAGTGTATTCTCATTGGTCCACTGTCGCTGTGGATGTAGTCTGGCCTCACTGCCAGCCCAGTGCACAGGACAAGTTGCGGGCAAAGTCCGGCTCTGCTCCAGGCTGGGTACAGTAGAAGCCACTGGTGGTCTGCTCTGCGGGTCGGTTCATTTTGTGGCCAGTTTGGAGAAACCGCGACGAACAGACAGCAGCCAGCAGAACACACCTGTCCCCACTCTCAGCAATCAGATCACCGGGACAACTGCCCCGATCCTCCGTTCTCCCAGCTTGAGTAGCTAATAGCCTGTGCTCTCCCCCCAACATCAGCTCCTACCTCTGTGGTTAAATATCATTATTTTTAGAGCAAGAAGCTCCCGTTTACTGTCTGCAGTTGTACAAATTTAAGTTTTCGTATGACAGAGAGAAAACGTGACTGCACTTAGATATGTTGCTGTAAAGAGCAAATGAAGCTTCTTCTAATGCGAACTTTCATTTATCTGTGATTATAAATGATATGAGATGTGCAGCTATTTCATGTAAGTAAAACCTCTAAATATGTATTTTTAATGTGCTGGTGCAGGGGTATCAAACGTATGGTCTGTGGACCATAAACAGCCCGCCAGAGGGTCCAAGTTTTTCTCTGAATTTACAGTTTTCTTTTCAGTAAATTTCTGACTTTTTCTACTGATTAGAATTGTTCATATAAATTTGAGACATTGTTCTCCTTAACATGAGACTTTTTTCCTCATCAGTTTTTTTTTTCTTATTTTTTCTGATGAAAACAGGTAGTGTCCATTTAGATTAAATCCATCAGCAAATACTAATGACATTGTGCAGCCCTGAACGGGTGTCCCAATTCACAGGGTTAATTTTCAACCCCTACTCCTTGGCCCTTGAAATCAAGGGGCAAGGGGTAGAGGTAGGCAAAGGAGAAGGGGTGTGGGGGGTACAAATGAGATTTGGGTTGGGCCCCAAATCTACCTGTACTTCACTCTCATATTGCAAATATTTTTCTCGACTGTTGTACAGACTGTTGTTAATAAATAATTCAACAGACAGTGTTTCACTCACTATTTTTTGTATGTATAAGGGTAATTTACATTTAAAACAGTTGTAAATTTAGTTCAAATAAAATTTAACACGCCATAGTCAAATTTGATCATATTAAATATAATTTTCCAACCACAAAATTGTGGCTAGTGAAAAGGCTGAGTGGCTAGTCTTCTTCTTTCAGCTGCTCCCTTTAGGGGTCACCACAGCAGATCATCTGCCTCCATCTCACTCCATCCTTTGCATCTTCCTCTGTAACACCTACCCTCTCCATATCCTCCTTCACTACATCCATGAATCTTCTCTGTGGTCTTCCTCTTTTCCTCCTGCCTGGCAGCTCCATCTTCAACATCCTTTGTCCAGTATATCCACTATCCCTCCTCTGCACATGTCCAAACCATCGCAGCCTTGCCTCTCTTACTTTGTCTCCAAAACGCTCAACCTGAGCTGTCCCTCTGATATACTCATTTCTAATCCTGTCCTTCCTAGTCACTTCCAGTGAGAATCATAGCATCTTCAACTCTGCCACCTCCAGCTCCATCTCCTGTCTTTTTGTCAGTGCCACCGTCTTCAAACCATACATCATAGCAGGTCTCACTACCGTCTTGTAAATCTTCCCTTTCATTCTTGCTGCTACCCTTCTGACACAAATCACCCCGACACTCGTCTCCACCCACTCCACCCTGCCTGCACTCTGTTCTTTACCTCTCTTGTGCATCTTCCATGGTTTTGGATGGTTGACCCCAGGTATTTAAACTCATCTACAGTGGTATGAAAAAGTGTTTGCCCCCTTCCTGATTTCTCATTTTTTGTATATTTGTCACATTTAAATGTTTCAGATCAACCAAATTCAAATATTAGACAAAGATGACAAGTAAACAAAAAATGCAGTTTTTAAATGAAGGTATTTATTAATAACGGTAAAAAAAAATCCAAACTTACATGGCCCTGTGTGAAAAAGTGACACCCCCCCCCCCCCCGTTAAAACATAAATTAACTGTGGTTTATCACATCTTTGGAAAGCTGAGTTCAATTTCTCTGGCCACACCCAGGCCTGATTATTGTCACATCTGTTCTCAATCAAGAAAATCACTTAAATAGGACCTGCCTGACAAAGTGAAGTAGACCAAAAGACCCTCAAAAACTAGACATCATGCTGCAATCCAAAGAAATTCAGGAACAAATAATAAACAAAGTAGTTGAGATCTACCAGTCTGGAAAAGGTTATAAAGCCATTTCTAAAGCTCTGGGACTCCAGCGAACCACAGTAAGAGCCATTATTCACAAATGGGGAAAACATGGAACAGTGGTGAACCTTCTCAGGAGTGGCTGGCCGACCAAAATTACCCCAACAGTGCAGCGACAACTCATTCAAGAGGTCACAAAAGACCCCACAACAACATCTAAAGAACTGCAGGCCTCACTTGCCTCAGTTAAGGTCAGTGTTCATGACTCTACCATAAGAAAGACTGGGCAAAAATGGCCAGCATGGCAGAGTTCCAAGACGAAAACCACTGCTGAGCAAAAGAACATAAAAGCTCATCTTGTGGTGGTACGGGTGGGGGATTCTCCACCCAGAGACGGCAGCTGGGGGAAAGAGGGAGCAATGTGCTGAAAGAGGAAGTGTCACTGGGGGGGTCTTAGACAGGTCAGTAAGGACTATTCGCCCCCCACCCCCACCCCCGGGGAGAGGAGGAAGCGCCAGAACCGCTGGAGGAGGAAACGGTATGAGAATGTGGTACTGGTGTTATGTTATGTTAATGTGCCACACATGTCTTTGTTTCACACAATGATTAGGGTCAGGATTCCTGGGTCTCAGTGCATGGAATTAAAGATCATAAAAAGAGGATGCACAGAGACCTAGCAGATTTTACTGTACTGAATGTTGGAGAAGGAATAAAGTTTATGTGTTGTCCAGCTCATTGCCTCGCCTGCTTTCTTTCTCCACATTTGTCACCCCAAGACGTGCCATGGAGAGCGAGCCGAGCACCACCCCGGAGACTACCTGGAGGGAGAGCATCAGCGTTGCATGCACTGTCTCAGTCAAGCTCCCAGACTTCTGGCTTCACAGCCCGACCGCGTGGTTCCTGCACATAGAAGCCCAGTTTACATTCCGCGGGATAACAATGGACGAAACAAAGTATTACTACGTGGTCACTAGGCTGGATGCACACGCCACGCATCAGGTGACGAGCCTGCTCCAGGAGCTGCCGGCCCAGGGGAAATATGAAGCGCTCAAGAGGATACTGCTCCAGCACTATACCCTTTCTGACAGTGAGAGGGCAGAGACACTCCTAACACGTTCGGAGTTAGGTGACAGATCAGCCATGAAGCTCATGGACAGCATGTTGGCGCTGATGGGGAAGAATGACGAGTCTTTCCTGTTTGCCCACTTGTTGCTCAGGAACCTACCGGCCGCAGCGAGGGTGATCCTGGCCAACTCGCTGCTGCTGGTGACCAAGGACTACCGCAGACTGGTGCAGGAAGCAGATCGCATCATTTTAGCGACCAGAAATCTTAGCGTGAATGCAGTGGTACCGGCATCCATGAGGGACTCCAACGAGGTCAAAGAGCCATTGGTGGTAGCTGGAGCAGACACCAAGAGATGAAGAAACAGGGATTTGTTTCTATCATCGCCGTTTCAGCTCCAATGCCCAACACTGCCTGTCACCATGCCAATTCAAGAAGCCGGGAAGATAGCACGTTTGGCATTCAGTAGCAGCTGCAACCGCTGGCGACAGGAACAAGCTGCTTTATGTCACGGACACACGTTCGGGGAAACGGTTTTTGGTGGACTCTGGCTCCCAGAAGAGCCTCATCCTGCCGGTCAACACAGACAGGGGGGCAGGAGGCAGCAGTCCCGAGCTCACGGCCGCCAACGGATCCCACCATCAGGACGTTTGGCAAACGGGCACTGATGATATGCTTGCAAGGACACAATTTTCAGTGTGACTTTGTGGTAGCTGCATGTTCTGCCCCCATTTTAGGCACAGATTTTTTATGTGCTTATGGGTTGTTAGTCGATGTTGCTAATAGGCGATTAGTGGATGCTGTCTCTTTTGCCTCACTGCCCTGCACAGCTCGGGAAGCTGGGTCAACAACACTGGCTAACGTTATAGTTCCAGGGGGTAAGTACCAATATTTGCTCGCACAGTTCCCAGCACTCACGGTCCTGACTTTTTTGGCTACAATAACGAAACACAAGGTCGAACATTTCATAACTACAAAAGGCCCACCGGTGTTCGTGCGACCTCAGTGCCTGGACATGGCTATGCCTGGCCAGCGTGCGCGAGGAGTTTGCAAACTTAGAGCAGCTGAACATCGTCAGGCACTCCAACAGTCCGTGGGCATCCCCGCTACACATGGTGCCTAAGGCCGACGGGTCGTGGCGACCATGCGGTGATTTCCAGCGCTTGAACAACGCCACGGAACATGATCAGTATCCTATCCCGCACATCCAGGATTTTTCCGTGCACCTGGCTGGGCGCGTGTTTTTTCCAAAGTGGATCTGGTCCGCGGTTACCACCAGGTCCCGGTGCGCACAGAATATGCTCCGAAAACAGCGGTAATAACTCCTTTCAGACTTTTTCGAGTTTTTACGCATGCCATTCAGATTAAAAGGCGTGGCGCAGACTTTCCAGAGAATGATGGATGCAGTGCTTCACGACTTGTCCTTCGTTTTTGTCTACTTAGACGACATTCTGGTAGCTAGCGTGTCCGAGGAGGAGCACATCGTCCATCTTAAGACGGTTTTCCAGAGGTTGGAAGCGCTGGAAGAGGCTGATAGTTAAGATAAGATAAGATAAGCCTTTATTAGTCCCACAACGGGGAAATTCCAGGATTGCAACAGCACAGGGATAGCAACACTCAGAGCAACAATCAGAAGGCAAGAAAAAAACCCCCAAAAAAACAAGCAAGCAAGAGCAGCTAATATACATATGTACATATTACTATAAAATATATATATACACACACACAGACACACAGTGCAGAGCATTGTAGCTGGATGGAATAAATATATGAATATATAAACACACAGTGCGGAGCACTGTAGCTAGATGGAATAAATATGTAAATATATAAACACCCACAGTATGGAGCATTGCAGCTAGGTGGAATAAATATGTAAATATATAAACACACAGTGCGGCGCAATGTAGCTAGATGGAATAATATGTAGATATATAAACACACAGTGCGGAGCATTGTAGCTAGATGGAATAAATATATAGATATATAAATATATAATAGTAGTATAATAGTTAACCCGACAAAGTGCAAGTTTGGTGTGCCAGTGACTGATTTTTTGGGCCACCACATTTTGCCGGAGGGCACGATTCCATTACCGAATAAAGTGCGCGCTGTGTTGGATTTTCCGCGTCCGTAGACCGTAAGGGCCCTACAGAAGTGTTTGGGAATGATTAATTTTTATAACCGTTTCCTTCCCCAGGCAGCCCAGCTGATGCAGCCGTTGTATGCCACGCTTAAAAAAAAGAAGCCTGTGGAAACCATCGACTGGACTCCCGAGCAAGTCCAGGCTTTCACAAACGCCAAAACAGCACTGGCGGATGCCGCGTTGCTATCCCACCCGGATCCGTCGGCACGGATAGTGCTCACTACGGATGCATCTGATGTTGCCATAGGGGTAGTGGTGGAGCAGAATATCTCTGGTTCATGGCAGCTGCTTGCATTTTTCAGTCGAACTTTGCGCAACAACGAACGCAAATACAATACGTTCGACAGAGAATTGCTGGCTCTCCACCTGGCGTCGCGCCATTTCCAGTTTTGGCTACAGGGGCGCGAGTTCACCGCGTTTGTGGACCATAAGCCGCTGACGTACGTGATGTCCAAGGTCTTGGAACCGTGGTTGGCCTGGCAGCAACGGCATTTGGCCGCAATTTCGGAGTTTACTACCGACATTCAACATGTTGCCAGTAAGCTCAACGTCGTGGACGATTGCCTATCGCGTGCGTTAGCCTCCTCGGTCTACATGGGAATAGATTTCCCTGCCATGGCCGCGGAGCAAGCTGGGGACGCAGACATTTGCACGCTCGAGTCAGCGCCTACTGGATTAAGGCTGGAGAGCAGGGTGGTGCAAGAAGGATGCCCCCCCACTTTGCGACGCCTCCACCAGCCACATTCCAAGCTCTTGTGCACAAGCACACCAGAGCCCCCCTCGAGCCATTCTAAATCCTGGTGAGGAGGTTCGACCACGTCAATGTGGATTTGGTGGGACCCCTCCCACTGTCGCAAGGTTTCACACACCTTGTGACAGTCGTGGACCGCACCACACGCTGGCCTGAAGTGGTCCCGTTGGCTTCTACCCCGTCGGCGGAAGTGACTCACGCTTTTTTGTTGCCTTGGGTTGCACGTTTCGGATCCCCATCGGACATCATTTCCGACAGGGGTCCACAATTCTTTCCGGAACTCTGGTCCGCGATGACCCAGAGCCTGGGGGTCAGAATTCACCATACTACCACGTACAACCCCAAGGCTAACGGGTTATGCAAGCGTTTTCATAGGCCACTCAAGGCAGCGCTCAGAGCTTCGCTCACAAATACAAATTGGGTTGCGCTCCGCGCCTAAAGAAGATCTGGCAGCATTCGGCAGAATTCATTTTTTCTCAGCTGCTGCGGCTCCCCAGAGAGTTTTTACTGGAAAACCCTGTGCCCGGAGCTGAGCTGACCACACAATTTTTGCACAGTATGGAGGCTTTTAACGTGCCGGACCCGGCCCACCATTGTTTTCCCCACACTTTCGACCCCAAGAGTTTACAGAATGTCGGGTTTTTTGGGGGGTTTTTTTGTTACTTATTTGTACCCGTAGGTAGACTTGGTTTTGTTTTTGTCAGGCACAATGCGCACCGGACCCCGCTGCGGCCACCGTACGACGGATCGTTCAGGGTGTTGGAACCTGGGGCAAAGCATTTTGTGTTGACTTGGAGGAGGCGTAGAGAGACCGTCTGCATCGACAGGCCCACTTTTGTGTTGGCAGACAAGCAGGTGGTGTTGGCCCAAGCTCCCCGGCGTGGACTCCCGCCGTTGGGGGCTCCACAAGTTGGCGTTCCCTCAGTAGGGACTGCAAAGCTAATGTGTCCCCCCCTTTCCCTCCACAGACTGACGTGCTCTCCTGTACACCTCGCCAGCAGGGTGTTTCGACTGGAATAGCGATCCCCCGCTACAGCCGCTATGGGCACTGGCTCAAGCCCAAAGGACGGGGGGGGGGGGGGGGGGGTTAGTGCCCTTTCAGGGTGTTCAGGAGGGGGACTGTGTGGTGGTCTCAGTCTCCCAGTGCTCTCCACAGTCTCAGTTTTGGGAAAATATTCTGTGGACTAACGAGACAAAAGTTGAACTTTTTGGAAGGTGTGGTGTCAAATTACAGTGGGGCAAAAAAGTATTTAGTCAGCCACCAATTCTGCAAGTTCTCCCACTTAAAAGATGAGAGAGGTCTCCAATTTTCATCATAGGTATACCTCAACTATGAGAGACAAAATGAGAAAAAAAAATCCAGAAAATCACATTGAAAGATTTTTAATGAATTAATTGGTAAATTCCTCAGTAAAATAAGTATTTGGTCACCTACAAACTAGCAAGATTTCTGACCTGTAACTTCTTCTTTAAGAGGCTCCTCTATCCTCCACTCGTTACCTGTATTAATGGCACCTGTTTGAACTCGTTATCAGTATAAAAGACACCTGTCCACAACCTCAAACAGTCAGACTCCAAACTCCACTATGGCTAAGACCAAAGAGCTGTCAAAGGACACCAGAAACAAAATTGTAGACCTGCACCAGGCTGGGAAGACTGAATCTGCAATAGGTAGGCAGCTTGGTGAGAAGAAATCAACTGTGGGAGCAATTATTAGAAAATGGAAGACATACAAGACCACTGATAATCTCCCTCGAGCTGGGGCTCCACGTGAGATCTCACCCCGTGGGGTCAAAATTATCACGAGAACGGTGAGCAAAAATCCCAGAACCACATGGGGGGACCTAGTGAATGACCTGCAGAGAGCTGGGACCAAAGTAACAAAGGCTACATCAGAAACACACTACGCTGCCAGGGACTGAAATCCTGCAGTGCCAGACTGTGACGATGGGATGTCACCACTGTATGTCTGGTTATATTGTGTGATTATGTTGTATCTGTATTGTTGTATAATTGTTTGGTAAGATGCACATAATAGTTTAGGATTTGTCTTTGTTAATTTGAATGCCCTGGGAGATAATTAGTATGATTAAGAATCTGGTGAAATAATTATTAAAGGATTTATTGCACATACCTTTTCCAACATGCTTCCTGTGCATGTCCAGGCAAAAGACTCCGTTAGGAGTTGAGGGTCTTATATAGGACACCTGCAGGGAGCAAATATGTCTGGTAAGTCAGAGGGGTGGTTTAATATTTGTAAATAGGGGTTAAGGTTATTTATTGAATTATTTATATTACTATTTATTGTGTGTTATTTATATATTTATATTGTGTATGTTTGGGGAAACTATTTATGTATTTTCAGATGTTAGTAGGTATGTGTTTAGAATAAGGAATGATGAGTGTTTACCTGGGATTATGGTAGGGGCTAATCACCTCTAATTATCTCTCCATTATATAACAGGTGTGAGATATCGAGTAAGAAGTTTTATTGATGAAAACGGTTATTGAAGAATTTGCTATTGCTTGATATGCTTCTTGTTTTGAGGAAGTACATTTGTTGAAAGACTGTGTCAGAAGATTTTCCTGAGAGACTGGAGATATACTTGTGAGTTAAAAATAAATTGAACTAATTGAAAATAGAAACCTTCCTCGCTTCCTGCACCAAATTGTCACATTTGGTGGCAGCGGTGGTCCGTGCTGTGGACGCCGTGGCGTTCGGTGGACGGAGGACTCCATGGCCAGAAGAAAAGTGAGGCAGGAGGAGTGGTCTGACCTGGATACAGGCATGACGGAGGAGGAGCGGGGAGTCAGCGGACTGGGCGAGCTCGAAGAGCTAACGAGCCTGGTAAAATCGGTGGTACGTTCGCTGACGCTCCGAGATCGGCAGATGGAGGAGGAAGCCGCTCTCCATGACCAAAGGTGGCAGGCTGTAAATGAACAAATTCGTCGGTACAGTCGCAAGTTGCGGAGCTGAGAGAGGAGTACGGGAGCCGGGCGGAGCATGGCGGTGACGACGGCACTCCGGGGGAGGACCCCAGGATGACGGCCATTCGGGTCGGCCCGCAGGAGGAAGATTTGTCGCTGCAGGTGCAGCCAAGGAGGACATCAATGCACCACGAGCCCAGGCTGAACCCTCTCTCACCCGAGGACGACGTAGAACAGTACCTGACGACATTCGAGAGGATCGCTACAGTCTGCCGCTGGAGGGAAGAAGAGTGGGCTATCCATCTTGCTCCGTTACTCACAGGTAAAGCGCGGAGCGCGTATGTTTTGATGGATGTGGCTGACACAGACAATTATGCAAAAGTTAAAGAAGCCATTTTGAGTAAATTAGAAATAACTTCTGACACTTATAGGAGGAGGTTTCGTTCCTTGGACATTTTTCAGGACGAAACCCCTCGCGAACTGTATGCACGCTTGAAAGACCTGTTGTATAAATGGATTAAGCCAGAGACCCGATCGTTAAAAGACATTATGGAACAGTTTATTTTGGAACAGTTTTTGCGCATGGTGAACCCGGAGCTGGGAGTCTGGATACAAGAGCGGGACCCGAAGACTGCAGAGGACGCTGCTCGTCTGGCGGAGGTTTTTCTGTCAGCCAGGTCTGGGAGAAGGAGACCTACTCTCGGCTGTGACAGATTTTTCACCACTCGGAGTGAGTTTATTGAGGGTGAAAATGGTGGCCCAGCTCGAAATAGGTTGTATTCCAGGCCCAGTCAGAACACAAATGGTAGATATGATAATAGTAAAAAGTCACGTGTGGTTACAAATAAAGATATACGTTGTTATCACTGTAATAAAATCGGCCACACCCAATACTCATGTCCTGCCATAAGAAATCAGAAACAGTCACTTTTATGTTCAGTTCCTAGACCCACGTGTTCAGCCTCAGTACATAGTGGAGTATATAAAACAAAAGTGTTGCTTAATGGTCAGTGTGAAGAGGCCCTGTTAGATTCAGGCTGTTTTCAAACAGTTGTGCTACCTAGTTTGATCCCTAGGGATTTATGGAATGATTCAGGAATAAACATCAGTTGTGTCCATGGGGATAAGAAACTGTACCCGACCGCTGAGGTTTATTTAACAGTAGGGGGTCAAACTTATCTTCTTCCTGTAGCTCTTGTGCCTGATTTGCCGTATCCTGTTATTCTTGGCAATGATGTTCCAACTTTGTTAGACATCATACAACAGGTTAGAGAGGAACAAACGGAGGAGAGACAGGCAGGTGGCGCTGTTGAACAGAGAGTAAATACACCTGTGGTGAAAAATTGTAATATGGTGACAACTAGGGCACAAAGCGCACAGAGGGTTGCCAATGCTCTTCAGGAATTACCTTTTTATGATTCTGAGATAGAGGTAGGCCTTATTAAGCAACACAAATCCAAGGCTCAGAAGAGAAGAGATAAGGTGTTAGTGTCAGCAAAGAACTTGGGTGAAGAAACACCACAATTAAGCCAGTCAGTAGAGTTTGACATCCCTCCTGACATAGCTACATTGCAGAAGGCTGACCCAACACTTAAGCCCTGGTTTGATAAAGTCTCGGAGATTGAGGGTGTGAAACAGGGTAAAACTGATTGTTTGGCTGAGGCCTTGTATGTCATAAAAAAGGGCATTCTATATCAACAGCACGGTGGAGTTATGGCCATAGCTTTACCACAGGACCTCGTACCAAAAATCATGGATCTAGGACATGTTATTCCTTGGGCAGGTCATCTAGCATTCCAAAAAACTCTGCAGAGAATTGCTAGAAGGTTTGTGTGGCCGGGAATGTATACCCAGGTAAAGGACTTCTGCACGACATGCTCAGTATGTCAGATTACAGCATCTAGGGGAGTAGCACGTGCCCAACTGCAACCATTACCCATTATTGGAACACCATTCGACAGAATAGGGATGGATATAGTTGGCCCCCTAGAAAGAAGCTCCTCGGGTAATAAATATATTCTTGTGATTTGTGACTATGCGACTCGGTACCCAGAAGCCTTTCCCCTGAAATCTATTAGGGCTAGGCAGGTTGCTAACTGCCTTATCCAGTTGTTTTCAAGGGTAGGCATACCTAAAGAAGTTCTGACAGACTGTGGAACAAATTTCTTGTCCAGACTGTTGCAGCAAGTGTATAAGCTGTTGGGGATTAAGGGCATTAAGACTACCCCTTATCATCCGCAGACTGATGGACTAGTGGAACGATTTAATCAGACTCTTAAAAATATGCTGCGGAAATTTGTTTCTGAAACGGGCTCAGATTGGGATCAATGGGTACCTTATTTACTGTTTGCTTACCGGGAGGTGCCCCAGGCTTCAACAGGGTTCTCACCTTTTGAACTGCTTTATGGCCGTCAGGTGAGGGGCTCATTGGATTTATTAAAGGAGCACTGGGAGAGTCCACCGAGTGATCAGGACAATGTCGTCTCTTATGTCATTAAAATGAGAGAGAAACTGGATCGAATGACTGCTTTGGCTCAGGAGCACATGAGGACGGCGCAGGCCAAACAAAAAACCTGGTATGACAAGAAGGCCAGGAAAAGGGTTTTTCACCCAGGACAACAGGTTCTGTTATTGCTGCCCTCGTGTGACAGTAAGCTGTTGGCTCAATGGCAGGGGCCTTATGAAATTTCTAAAAAACTAAGTGCAGTGACATATGAACTATATATGCCTGACAGGAAGGTAAGGTATCAGACCTTCCATATTAACTTATTGAAAGAGTTTCAGCAGCCTGGCCATCAGCAGCAGCAACCTGCTCTTCAGGAGACACATCAGCTCTTGATCTGTGCGACGGAAGTGGATGAGGAGAAGGAACAGTCCTTTCCCACAAATGTGTCAGAGCCTTATTCATTTCAAGTGTCTCATTTGCAGGTGGATCAGCGGAGAGAGTTAGAGACATTACTGGATCCAGATTTGTTTCAGGAGAGACCTGGTTTCACCACGATGGTAAGTCATAAGATTTATTTGAAAGAGGAAACTGTTCCACGGAGAAAATCGTATAGGATCCCGGAACGATTGGTCCCCAAAATGAAAATAGAAATTGATTTGATGTTGCAGCTGGGAGTGATCGAGGAGTCGGTCAGTGAGTGGTGTAGCCCGATTGTGCTGGTTCCAAAAAAGGATGGCTCATTAAGATTTTGTATTGACTTTAGATATCTGAATTCAGTATCTAAATTTGAGTCATACCCCATGCCCCGGATTGAAGAACTATTAGAGAAAGTGGGCAAGGCTAGATTTATTTCTACTTTGGACCTATGTAAGGGGCATTGGCAGGTGGCATTGGCACCAGAAATAAAGGAACTTAGAGCCTTTAAAACACCGTATGGCAGTTTTCAATTTAGGGTCATGCCATTTGGCCTTCAGGGGGCACCTGCAACATTTCAGCGGCTGATGGATCAAATTTTAAGGAGAGTATCGAACTTTTCGGCTGCCTATTTGGATGACGTTGTCATTTATAGTCAGACCTGGGAAGAACATCTGATACACCTTAGGCGGGTCCTTCAGCTAATTAAGAGGGCAGGACTGACAATTAACGCACGCAAATGTGCATTTGGACAACAGCAGGTGGAGTACCTGGGACATGTGGTTGGTCAGGGGGTCATTAGACCACGAATAGGTAAAGTGGATGCCATTCGGACATACCCTGTACCCACCACTAAGAAGAGAGTGCGATCATTCATGGGAATGGTAGGACGGTATAGTAAGTTCATCCCCCACTTTGCTGAAAGAGCCGCAGTATTGACGGACCTCACTAAAGCTGCAGCACCGAATAAGGTAAAATGGACAGGAGTGTGACAGAGCGTTTGAGGATCTGAAGAGGGCTATTTCTGGGGAGAAGGTTCTCTTCGGTCCAGACTTTGCTCATCCGTTCATTTTACAGACTGATGCTTCAGGGGTTGGCATTGGAGCAGTACTTCTCCAGGAGGAAAAGGGAGAGAGACACCCAGTACTGTTTTTGAGCCGTAAATTGTTGGACCGGGAGACAAGATATTCTACGGTTGAAAAAGAATGTCTTGCCATAAAATGGGCAATAGGGTCTTTGAAATATTATTTATTAGGGCGTCATTTTTTGTTAGAGACAGATCATCGGGCTTTACAGTGGTTAGACAGAATGAAGGATGTGAACAGTCGTCTTACAGGGTGGTATGTGTCCCTCCAACCATATAATTTTACTGTTCGGTATGTGGCAGGGAAAACCAACCTTGTGGCTGATAGCCTCTCTAGAATACATGACTCAAGAGTACTGTATTCTCGGGAAAGGGGGGAGGAAATGTGACGATGGGATGTCACCACTGTATGTCTGGTTATACTGTGTGACTATGTTGTATCTGTATTGTTGTATGATTGTTTGGTAAGATGCACATAATAGTTTAGGATTTGTCTTTGTTAATTTGAATGCCCTGGGAGATAATTAGTATGATTAAGAATCTGGTGAAATAATTATTAAAGGATTTATTACACATACCTTTGCCAACATGCTTCCTGTGCGTGTCCAGGCAAAAGACTCCGTTAGGAGTTGAGGGTCTTATATAGGACACCTGCAGGGAGCAAATATGTCTGGTAAGTCAGAGGGGTGGTTTAATATTTGTAAATAGGGGTTAAGGTTATTTATTGAATTATTTATATTACTATTTATTGTGTGTTATTTATATATTTATATTGTGTATGTTTGGGGAAACTATTTATGTATTTTTAGATGTTAGTAGGTATGTGTTTAGAATAAGGAATGATGAATGTTTACCTGGGATTATGGTAGGGGCTAATCACCTCTAATTATCTCTCCATTATATAACAGGTGTGAGATATCGAGTAAGAAGTTTTATTGATGAAAACGGTTATTGAGGAATTTGCTATTGCTTGATATGCTTCTTGTTTTGAGGAAGTACATTTGTTGAAAGACTGTGTCAGAAGATTTTCCTGAGAGACCGGAGATATACTTGTGAGTTAAAAATAAATTGAACTAATTGAAAAAGAGGATTTTGCCTCGCCGCTTCTTGCCACACGTTCACACAGACGTGTCCCCCTGCTTAAGCCAGTACATGTCCAGGCCCGTCTGAAGTTTGCTAGAGAGCATTTGGATGATCCAGAAGAGGATTGGGAGAATGTCATATGGTCAGATGAAACCAAAATAGAACTTTTTGGTAAAAACTCAACTTGTCATGTTTGGAGGAGAAAGAACACCATACCTACTGTGAAGCATGGGGGTGGAAACATCATACTTTAGGGCCGTTTTTCTGAAAAGGGACCAGGACGACTGATCCGTGTAAAGGAAAGAATCAATGGGGCCATGTATCGTGAGATTTTGAGTGAAAACCTCCTTCCACCAGCAAGGGCATTGAAGATGAAACGTGGCTGGGTCTTTCAGCATGACAATGATCCCAAACACACCGCCCGGGCAACGAAGGAGTGGCTTCGTAAGAAGCATTTCAAGGTCCTGGAGTGATCTCAACCCCATAGAAAATCTTTGAAGGGAGTTGAAAGTCTGTGTTGCCCAGCGACAGCCCCAAAACATCACTGCTCTAGAGGAGATCTGCATGGAGGAATGGGCCAAAATACCAGCAACAGTGTGTGAAAACCTTGTGAAAACTTACAGAAAACGTTTGACCTCTGTCATTGCCAACAAAGGGTATACAGTGATCCCTCGCTACTTCGCGCTTCACCTTTCGCGCCCTCAGTGCATCGCGGATTTTTCAAAAATATTCATCAAAAATTCAAAATTGAGAAATAATGGGCGGGTGCTAGCAGAAGGCAGGGAGACTACATTAGACCTTCAGGTATCAACACGGAGAGCCGCACAACTCAAAAAATCCACCTCTCTGTTCGCTGTTCTCGTGTTGGCTCGGCTCGGAAATCTTGCAAGCTGATTGGCCGAGACGTTTCACCCCGCAAGCTGATTGGCCGAGACGTTTCACCCACCTCCTCTCCCTGCCGAGCGCCCATGAAGGGAAGGAAGACCGCATTCATTGCTCTTTATCGCTCGTCTTACGTAGTCTCGCCGCGTGGAACTTTTCGCTGTTCTCTTGTGCCATTTTGTGCGAAATAGTCTTCCCGTCGAGCCACTACGCCGCCTCCTGCAGCTTCTCCAGCTCTATCGGAAGCTGCCCTCGATGATCCTGCGCTTCTAGCACCTGACGATGAGGTGTCACCTGAGGAGCAGTAAAGCTCTCATTAACCTGTGAAGTAAATCATCTTCATCTTGAGTTACGTATCTTGTTATAAGAATAAAAGAGTTCTAAAAACATATTTATGTACACTTTATTTACATCTACGTATGTATGTACACATACACGTACACACACACACGTATCATATGAGAGAGAGAGAGTGAGAGAATGAACGTACGTATTATTTATGGATGACGTCATTAGGGGTGACGCTACTTCGCGGTTTTTCACTTTTCGCGGTCGGTTCTGGAACCCATTAACTGCGATAAGTGAGGGATCACTGTATAACAAAGTATTGAGATGAACTTTTGTTATTGACCAAATACTTATTTTAAGATAAGATAAGCCTTTATTAGTCCCACAACGGGGAAATTCCAGGATTGCAACAGCACAGGGATAGCAACACTCAGAGCAACAATCAGAAGGCAAGAAAAAAAACAAGCAAGCAAGAGCAGCTAATATACATATGTACATATTACTATAAAATATATATACACACACACACACACACACACACACAGACACACAGTGCAGAGCATTGTAGCTGGATGGAATAAATATATGAATATATGAACACACAGTGCAGAGCATTGTAGCTAGATGGAATAAATATGTAAATATATAAACACACACAGTACGGAGCATTGCAGCTAGGTGGAATAAATATGCAAGAATATAAACACACAGTGCGGAGCAATGTAGCTAGATGGAATAATATGTAGATATATAAAAACACAGTGCGGAGCATTGTAGCTAGATGGAATAAATATATAGATATATAAATATAAACACACCCAGTGCTGAGCATTGTAGCTAGATGGAATAAATATGTAAATATATAAACACACACAGTGCAGAGCATTGTTGCTAGGTGGGATGAAACAACATAACCGTCTATTTAGTTATCCTACATGGTATGATTATGTGCCCATACATATTCTCACCCTCCATAGCGACCGGTATGTTCCTAGTTGTATGCCGGAGAGGACCATTGTGTAAGTCTATTGCATCTTTTGCATTCAAAAAAACTATTAGTTTGTTACGTCTTTTTGCTATCTCTGCGAGCAGCCCTGCTTAGGTTGTACAGTCTGACAGCCGTTGGTAGGAAGGACCTACGAAACCTCTCGGTTGTGCACCTGGGATGATGTAGTCTGCTGCTAAATGAGCTCCTCAGTGCATCCAGTATGTCCTGCATAGGGTGGAACTCGGACTCCAGCAGAGATGACAGTTTAGCCACCGTCCTTCTCTCTCCTATCTCCTCCATCGGATCAAGGCGCTGCCCCAGGACAGAGCTAGCTTTCTTAATCAGTTTGTTCAGTCTCTTCCTATCGGCTGCAGTAATGCCACTGCCCCAGCAGACCACTCCAAAAGTGATGGCTGATGCCACCACCGTGTCATAGAATGACTTCAGCAGCGCCCCTTGTACACCAAAAGACCTGAGTCTCCTCAGCAGGAACAGCCTGCGCTGTCCCTTCTTGTAGAGTGCGTCAGTATTGTGTGACCAGTCTAGTTTATTGTTCAGATGAATACCCAGGTACTTATAGGATGTCACCATCCTTTTACTGAGGAATTTACCAATTAATTCATTAAAAATCCTTCAATGTGATTTTCTGGATTTTTTTTTTTCTTATTTTGTCTCTCATAGTTGGGGTATACCTATGATGAAAATTGGAGACCTCTCTCATCTTTTAAGTGGGAGAACTTGCACAATTGGTGGCTGACTAAATACTTTTTTTACCTCACTGTACATCTGGCGTAAAAGTAACAGCATTTCAGAAAAGGAACATCATACCAACAGTAAAATATGGTGGTGGTAATGTGATGGTCTGGGGCTGTTTTGCTGCTTCAGGACCTGGAAGACATGCTGTGGTAAATGGAACCATGAATTCTGCTCTCTACCAAAAAATCCTGAAGGAGAATGTGCAGCCATCTGTTCGTGACCTCAAGCTGAAGCACACTTGGGTTCTGCAGCAGGACAATGATCCAAAACACACCAGCAAGTCCACCTCTGAATGGCTTAAGAAAAACAAAATGAAGACTTTGGAGTGGTCTACTCAAAGTCCTGACCTGAATCTGATTGACATGCTGTAGCATGACCTTAAAAAGGTGGTTCATGCTCAAAAGCCCTCTAGTGTGGCTGAATTACAACAATTCTGCAAAGATGAGTAGGCCAAAATTTCTTCAAAGTGCTGTAAAAGACTCATTGCCAGTTATCGTAAACGCTTGATTGCCGTTGTTGCTGCTAAGGGTGGCCCAACCAGTTATTAGGTTTAGGGGGCAATCATTTTTTCACACAGAGCCATGTAGGTTTGGATTTTTTTCTCCTTAATAACAAACACCTTCATTTAAAAACTGCATTTTGTGTTTACTTGTGTTATCTTTGTCTAATATTTAAATTTGCTTGATGATCTGAAACATTTAAGTGTAACGAACATACAAAAAAATGAGAAATCAGGAAAGGGGCAAACACTTTTTCACACCACTGTACATGTAGAATAGAATAGAATGACCTTGGCCTATGAAAGTTAACAGCCTAATGTACAACTTTTTAAAGAGTATTGAACTTTTGTTTATGAACAATATTAAACACTGGAATAAAAATGTGGAAACAATTATTTAAAATATACACAAATACATCAAATCAAAACAATAAATAAAATTGTTTTGGCCACTACTGTTTATATGTTGCCATGGATGACCGAGACACGTGACTTTATGTCAACAGTAAGCACTGTTTGTTTACAAAATGAGCGGTCTCAGAGGCTGCACAGCAGAGAACTACATAGTGAACACTTCAACTTCATGGCCCTTACTGTCTATTTTGATCCCCCCCCCCGGTAGCACTTGCAGCTGCTATGTTAAAAAATGACTGATGGTAAGAATGGTGGCACTGATCCTGTATCATATGGACAGAGCATAAACAGGGGTGTCACATACAGTTAGGCCCGGAAATATTTGGACAGTGACACAATCTTCATGATTTGGGCTCTGCATGGCACCACATTGGATTTGAAATGAAACAACTACAACGGAATTGAAGTGCAGACTTTATGGTTTAATTCAAGGGGTTGAACAAAAATATATGATTAAACATGTAGGAATTGTAGCTATTTTTATACAAACGCTCCTCATTTCAGGGGCTCAAAAGTAATTGGACAAATAAACATAACCCTAAGTAAAATGTTACTTTTCAATATTTTGTTGAGAATCCTTTGCAGGCAATGACTGCCTGAAGTCTGGAACCCATGGACATCACCAGACGCTGGGTTTCCTCCTTTGTGATGCTTTGCCAGGCCTTTACTGCAGCCGTCTTCAGTTGTTGCTTGTTTGTGGGTCTTTCTGCCTTAAGTTTTGTCTTGAGCAAGTGAAATGCATGCTCGATTGGGTTGGGATCTGGTGATTGACTCGGCCATTGCAGAATATTCCACTTCTTTGCTTTAAAAAACTCCTGGGTTGCTTTTGCAGTATGTTTTGGATCATTGTCCATTTGTACTGTGAAGCGCCGTCCAATCAACTTTGCTGCATTTGGCTGAATCTGAGCAGAAAGTATATCCCTATACACTTCAGAATTCATCCGGCTGCTTCTGTCTTTTGTCACATCATCAATAAACACAAGTGACCCAGTGCCATTGGAAGCCATGCATGCCCATGCCATCACACTGCCTCCACCATGTTTTACAGAAGATGTGGTGTGCTTTGGATCATGAGCTGTTCCAATTCTTCTCCAAACTTTCTTCTTCCCATCATTCTGGTACAGGTTGATCTTAGTCTCATCTGTCCAAAGAATGCTGTTTCAGAACTGGGGTGGCTTCTTCAGGTGTTTTTTGGCAAAATCAATTCTGGCCTTTCTATTTTTGAGGCTGATTAATGGTTTGCACCTTATGGTGAATCCTTTGTATTTACTCTCATGAAGTCTTCTCTTTATGGTAGACTTAGATACTGATACACCTACATCCTGGAGAGTGTTCTTCACTTGAGTGGGTGTTGTGAAGGGGTTGTTCTTCACCATGGACAGGATTCTGCGATCATCCACCACTGATGTCTTCCGTGGACGTCCAGGCCTTTTTGAGTTCCCAAGCTCACCAGTCCACTCTTTTTTTCTCAGAATGTACCAAACTGTTGATTTGGCTACTCCTAACATTTCTGCTATCTCTCTGATGGATTTCTTCTTTTTTTCAGCCTCAGGATGGTCTGTTTCACCTCCATTGAGAGCTCCTTTGACCGCATGTTGTGTGTTCACAGCAACAGCTTCCAAATGCAAACGCCACAACTGGAATCAACTCCAGACCTTTTAACTGCTTAATTGATGACAGGTTAACGAGGGAAGAGCCCATGCAGCCTTATTTTTTTTTTTTTTTTTTTGCAGCCTTCTGAGTCAATTGTCCAATTACTTTTGGTCCCTTGAAAAAGAGGCGGCTACGTATTAAAGAGCTGTAATTCCTAAACCCTTGCTCCAATTTGGATGTGAATACTCTCAAATTACAGCTGAGTCTGCACTTTAAGCCCATATTGATTACATAATTGTATCCTGAATATGTTTTCGTAAACAGCTAAAATAACAAAACTTGTGTCACTGTCCAAATATTTCTGGGCCTAACTGTAAGTAACCAAGACAGAGTTGAAACCGACCTCTCCAAGTGGACAAAAACTGAGAGCTTCACTCTGTGAAGCGACTGCGTTGTTAAAAGGAGCAGACTTGTAGGCTCATTTGGAACAAACTTTATATTGTAAGTGGACCCTTCAGCTCGTCGCTTCACCTTTTCTGGCTGTCCTCGCTGTGTGAGAATAAGCCACGTCTCCCACAGGGAACATGCAGAGGGACAAAAGCAGTGCAGCCGGCTGAAATGTTGGCGATTAGGTAAAGCAACACACGTAAACGGTGACTTATCGTGGCCAGAAAACTTAGCGAACTTGTTTTTTTTTTTTAGCATATGATGAATTGAGTTAGCCGTTATTGTTACACGCCTACCCACAGCTTGTGACAGTTGAGCATAACCTGGATGCAGATCTGATGATCCTTATGTGTGAGTTTGGTGAGCATCTGGACAACTGCCTCGAAAAGTAGCAATTCTTGTGAATTGTGGAAGCATGGACAGACAGCTGGACAATCAGATAATATCATGGTACAAAGGCTCACTTCATATTGGTGTGTTTTTTGTTTCAGAAAAGTAAAGCAAAACTACCACTAGAAGACCCAGACATTAGCCCTCTTGTGGCCACTTGATGGTCCCCCTATGGGTTTTCTAGCCAAAAAGGCCAAATGGCCCCTCTCTGGGACTTCTAGTGTTAATGAGTTATGCTATTTAGAAGTTTATGGTAAAACAACCCTTGTGTTCCTTTAGGTTTAGATGCTGCTGCTGGTAAACACTTTACAGATGTGTTTAATTGCTTCAAATCTAACAGAATACCATGTGACATGTTTTTTTAATTACTACAGATGGTTAAAACATAGGAATTTTTTTTTTTTTTTTACATTTACAAAGACTGCATCAGAGAGACAATTAATAATTCATGTTTGCAGTTAGATATATCTTCATATTTTTGTCTAGCATCATTTTTAAAAAAAAATTTTCTAAAAATCTGTCAATCTTATATTTTGAAATGCCACTTTGGCATCATATAATTATTATTATGCTAGCAATGAGGCCATCTTTTGTTTATTCTCCCCTCATCCCCATTGCAAAGTTTAAAAACTGCAGGAGCTACTTATATTGAGTAAGTTTTCTCGAATGCTTCCTGCAGAGTAGGAATGCTGCTTATTTATGTTTCTACTGACAGCCCCGAGGGAAGTGAGTGGTGTATGAACCACAGAGACACTGCCTAAGGCCATCATATGCTGCCCTCCAAGGCTCTGCAATACAATCTGCATCTGTGTGTGTGTGTGTGTGTCCTCTGGTTAAAACACTGGTTAAGACAGGAAAGCATTACGTATTAACAGCAAATAAAATAAATTAGACAAATATGAGTGCATAATTATAACAATATACTCTATGAGCTGATTCTGCATTTTGTGAAGGCAAGGTGCATTTTTAATAGTTAAAGAAGCTCTGGGGACTAATTTTTGAACCCTTATTTAACCACAAAAAAACTCTTGAGGAAAGAATGTTAGATTATTCGACCCTTGACAGGACCGTCTCTCTGTGAGGCAACAGTGTTGATCACTGATCCACCACTGTGTTCATATGAAGTCTGTAATCTCAGGGAAGTGCGATTAAACAATTATGTCTAAGGAAGGTTTGGTTGTATTCTCGTTTAACTCTGTAAAAGCAAACGATAAAAGAAATCTCTCTCAAATCCACAGAGTAACCACATCAGTTACATAAAATCTAAACTTATAAAAAATGGCCAACAGACATCCATCCATCCACCTTCTACCGCTTAATCCTTTTTGGGTTGCGTGGGGGGGCTGAAGCCTATCCCAGCATCTTTTGAGCAAGAGGCAAGGGACACAGTGGACAGATTGCCAGTCCATCGCAGGGCCAACAGAGAGACAGACAACCATTCACTCTCACATTCATACCTAAGGACAATTTAGAATCCCCAGTTGATGCCAATTAACCAAACCTACATGTCTTTGGCCTGTGGGAGGAAACCTGAGAACCCAGAGAAAACCCATGCAGACACAGGGACAACATATACAGGGAACAGACATCGAGATGGTGACATCCTACAAGTACCTGGGTATTCATCTGAACAATAAACTAGACTGGTCACACAATACTGACGCACTCTACAAGAAGGGACAGCGCAGGCTGTTCCTGCTGAGGAGACTCAGGTCTTTTGGTGTACAAGGGGCGCTGCTGAAGTCATTCTATGACACGGTGGTGGCATCAGCCATCACTTTTGGAGTGGTCTGCTGGGGCAGTGGCATTACTGCAGCCGATAGGAAGAGACTGAACAAACTGATTAAGAAAGCTAGCTCTGTCCTGGGGCAACGCCTTGATCCGATGGAGGAGATAGGAGAGAGAAGGACGGTGGCTAAACTGTCATCTCTGCTGGAGTCCGAGTTCCACCCTATGCAGGACATACTGGATGCACTGAGGAGCTCATTTAGCAGCAGACTACATCATCCCAGGTGCACAACCGAGAGGTTTCGTAGGTCCTTCCTACCAACGGCTGTCAGACTGTACAACCTAAGCAGGGCTGCTCGCAGAGATAGCAAAAAGACGTAACAAACTAATAGTTTTTTTTTGAATGCAAAAGATGCAATAGACTTACACAATGGTCCCCTCCGGCATACAACTAGGAACATACCGGTCGCTATGGAGGGTGAGAATATGTATGGGCACATAATCATACCATGTAGGATAACTAAATAGACGGTTATGCTGTTTCATCCCACCTAGCAACAATGCTCTGCACTGTGTGTGTTTATATATTTACATATTTATTCCATCTAGCTACAATGCTCTGCACTGGGTGTGTTTATATTTATATATCTATATATTTATTCCATCTAGCTACAATGCTCAGCACTGGGTGTGTTTATATTTATATATCTATATATTTATTCCATCTAGCTACAATGCTCCGCACTGTGTTTTTATATATCTACATATTATTCCATCTAGCTACATTGCTCCGCACTGTGTGTGTTTATATACTTGCATATTTATTCCACCTAGCTGCAATGCTCCGTACTGTGGGTGTTTATATATTTACATATTTATTCCATCTAGCTACAATGCTCTGCACTGTGTGTTCATATATTCATATATTTATTCCATCCAGCTACAATGCTCTGCACTGTGTGTCTGTGTGTGTGTGTATATATATTTTATAGTAATATGTACATATGTATATTAGCTGCTCTCGCTTGCTTGGTTTTTTTTCTTGCCTTCTGATTGTTGCTCTGAGTGTTGCTATCCCTGTGCTGTTGCAATCCTGGAATTTCCCCGTTGTGGGACTAATAAAGGCTTATCTTATCTTAACATGCAAACTCCAGAAAGAAGAATCACAGATGGTCAGGGGATGGGATCAAACCCACGATGGTCAGGGGTGGAATCAATAACGTGACCTTCTTGCTATGCTGCCACAGTGCAAACCACTGCACCACTGAGCTGCCCCAGCCATGACAAATAATAACAGACAGATAATTACAATCTTCCCTGTGTAACCAGCTGCTGGATACACTGGAAGATACAAAAATCAACCACTGATTCAGAGACTGATAAAACTATTACTCTAGTTTAGTACTGTATTTGGACAATCTGAAATATTTTTAAAGCAGAATAAATTATGACTTTTAAAACATGGTTATTTCAGAGCTTTATGATATATTGAGTTATCTTACTTAATTCCCTTATTTTGCTGTATTTACGGTTGAAGATAGGAATTTCGGTAAATTTAAATTTCTACAGTGCTGTGAAGAAGTATTTGCTCCCTTCCTGATTTCTTATATTTTTGCATATTTGTCACACTTAAATGTTTCATCAAATAAATTTTAATATCAGACAAAGATAACGGGAATAAATGCAAAATGCATTTTTCAAATGATGACTTCATTTTTTAAAGGAAAAAAAAACTATCCAAACCTACCTGGTCCTATGTGAAAAAGTAATTGCCCCTCTTGTTACATCATGAATTAACTGTGATTAACCATATTTTTGGAAAGCTGAGTTTAGTTTAAGTAGCTACACTCAAGCCTGATTACTACCAGACTTGATGAATCAAGAAATCACTTCAATTGAACATGTCTGACAACCTGAAGTAGGCTAAAAGATCTCAAAAAGCAACACATCCCACTGTGATCTAAAGAAATTCAAGATCAGATGAGAAACAAAAACCCAGAACAATGTCTAAAGCACTGCAGACCTCACTTGCCTCAGTTTGGACACTGGTCCATGATGGAACAATAAGAAAGAGACTGGGCAAAAATGACATCCATGGGAGAGTTCCAAGACAAAAATCGCTGCTGGACAAAAGGAACACAAAGACTCATCTCACATTTGCCAGAAAACATCTAGATGATCCTCAAGACCTTTGGGGAAATATTATGGGGACTGATGAGACAAAAGTTAAACTTTTTGGAAGATATGTGTCCTGTTTTATCTGCATAAAACTAACACAGAATTTAATAAAAAGAACACTGTACCAGCAGTCAAACATGGTGGTGGTAGTGTCATGGTCTGGGGCTGCTTTGCTGCATCAGGACCTGGACAACTTGCCCTAATTGAACCATTGAACTATGAATTCTGCTCTCTACCAAAAAATCCTGAAGAAGAATGTCCAGCCATCAGTTCATGAAGCCCTCCAATGTGACTGAATTGAAACAATTCTGCACAGAAAAGTCGGTCAAAATTCCTCAACAGCGATGTAAAAGACTCATTGCCAGTTGTTGGCACCAATGGTGGCACAACCAGTTATTAGGTTTAGGGGGCAGTTACTTTTTCATATAGGGCCAGGTAGGTTTGGATACCTTTTTTCCCTTAATAAATGAAATCATGATCTAAAAACTGCATTTTGTATTTACTGAGGTTATCTTTGTCTAATATTAAAATTTGTTTGATGATCTGAAACATTCAGGTGTAATATGCAAAAATATAAGAAATGAGGAAGAGGCAAATACTTTTTCACAGTACTGTATATTACAGAAGACTAAGGATCAAAATTTGTGACACCTATTAGTGCCAGGCCTTAAAGGAATTTATCACAGTGATTGATTGATTTATTTCAGTGTTCCCTTAGCTGATGCAAATGATTCCCCAGTCTTATCTTGTAGCCCAGTATGAAGGTCTTCCAAAGGCAGCCCCCCTATTGTTGCAGTGTGATCTCATTTTCTCAGCAGAGAGGCGAACTGCTAGCCTCCCTCTGATCCACCTGGCAGGAGGGGAGTTTGGACTGAGACAAGTTGGCCAGCCCACTGACCTCCGGGTAGAATCTCTAGCTGTGCTGGGCAGGCAGCTGGCGTGGGCCAACGATGGGGCACAAATGACTGAAGCAATAGGGCTGTGATTAGCTGACATGGTGGCTGGGTTTTTGCAAGCTGTCGTATTCGCGGGGTGTGGGTGGGCAAAAGGGGCAGAGCAGCTAAAATGGGAATGAATGTATCGATCCTGCTGCTGTTATGAGAATGACACGCACAAGCTATTTTTACAGGAGGGGGAACTTACTGCTGGCAAATTCAATCTGTACGTGACGTAGATAAGCACCGCACAGAGGGGGAGATAGACCCAGTGAGATGGAAAGGAGGATGCAGGTGCAATGCCAAGGATTTCTTCTTTTGTGTGTAAATGTTGAAATCAGCAACAGGATCACAGTTAAAATGATTAACTTTATGTTTTTCACCAACAAGCTCTTCAAGTAAAACACATGAACACAGCACATGTTCATTTCAGAATCTGACCAAATGTAAATTTCAAAGATGGCCACATCACGGATGTTTGTGTAGTTTTCTATTTCAAAGCGCTCAAAACTGAGTATGCTGGTAGGTGGTGGATGTAGGACAGCACCAAAAATTACGCTCCCTTGAAGGTGACAGGGGTTCAGGTTCTGCTTTTTCTTACTCCAGCTATTGCAGTCCACCTCCAGGCTGCTGATTTACAACACTTAATCACCAATTACACATTTCACTTCTTTTATTCTTAACTTAAACTGCCATGACACACTTTACCTGTAGATATTGAACTCAAGTTTGTACATTTTCAGACATTAAACTTAAGAGTGATTTGTAGTTATGAGTAGTTGTGAGTTCATATAAATAATTTATGTACAGTAAGTTGTACTTAAAAAAAGAGAAGACGGAGGCGGAGGGGGTGATGCTCTACATAACAGGAAAGTTGCTGTCATTTTTAACCAGAAAAAAAAAAAAATCTATTTGACAGTTATACAACTGTGGTAACTTGGTGTTAACCAGATGTCCACAGAGAATAAGTTTATTCTCGAACTTGTAGCAATGTTTACTTTCAAGTTAAGCTAAATCACATTTTTAGGGCAGCAAGTAACCCTTCATTTCTAAGTTTTACTAACTGTTGAAACCCAGCCACAAGGGAGTGCACAAGCCAAGTGTACCCCTAGTGCTGGTCCCAAGCTTGGGTAAATAGGGAGGGTTGTGTCAGGAAGGGCATCTGACGCAAAACCTTTACCAAATCAAACATGCGAATCACGATGAATGAGACTTCCCTCAGATTGGTTGAGGCCTGGGTAAATAATAACTGCCACTACCGCCGTTAACCGGCAGGGTATCAGTGGAAATTGGGCTACTGTTGGTCGAAGATCGAGCAGGAGGAGAGGGGTAAGGTGTGGTTGGACACAGAGAGAGAAAAGGAAAGGAAGTTAAGCCTCTTTTCCACTAGCCCAGCACACCTCGGTACGGCTCGATTCACTTCAGTACGGCTCGGAATGCTTCTGTTTCCATTAGCACGGTGTTTGGCATGGGTGTTGTGCTGGGGTGGGTGGGTTTATAACAGCGAGGCGGTGCCACACTCCCGTGACGTAACGCACGCGACCCAAGCAAAACATTTTTTTTCCAAAACTTTATTGAGAAGACCCAAGCAAAACATAACACATAGCTGTACAAGGCCACTCCTCAGTCTGTGGCTTTTTTCACTGTAAACGCCAAAAAGGACCGCCAGACAAGGGTACAGGCAGCGAGATGAAATATGAATGAATATTTCAATTTAATACTATCCCACTTGTACTAACAAAAACTTGTGAATATTCATAAAAAGCACACACATGAAAGGTAGCACCACAAGCAGTGGGTCACAGCGGTTTTGGGCAACAGCAACACAATTGTGTATCCTTTGCCAATCTGTCTGCTGTTATTTAATGTTTAACAGTTAAGGGACGGATGATTATATGCTCCAAAACTGGAGAAACTCTCTGATAAAAAAAGCTGCAACAACACAAGTCACTTTTGTTTTGAATTAACTGCCAAATGACCTAGAAATAATGAGCTGAAACTTGTTTTTAATTCGTATTAAATAATGAGACAGTGGCACACTGGCCAACACCAAATTGTATTATTTTTTACATCCTAGGGCATTTTGGATGTACTGAATAAAAAAATTCATGTTTTTCACCTTCAGGTCAACGTTTGGAACAACAGTATTATTATTTTCCGTTTAGATGATGCTACACTCCTTCTAAAGTATTGTAATTCTCTGAATTTGGAATGCCGATAGAACATTCAATTTACATATACTTACTTTTTATACCTACTTTGACTTGTAAGCTTGATCAGTCTCTCCTGCTGCATTTTAAAGTCCAACTGTGCAACTTCTTATAAGTTAACATAAAAAAATGTACCCAAAGTTTAGAACTGTATCACGTGGTGCTAATTTTTTATGATATTTCAATAAAAAGAACAGAAAGCTTACAAAAACATTTGTTTTTTGGTCTAGTTAAAAATTACATTACCTTTACAATGGTTGACCCCTGACAGGATGATCAGCATCATTTTCATCAGACTAGGCAATGGAATTTCTATGTAATTATACTGTTTTATAATTCAGTGTTATAACAGACAAACCACACTTTCCAAAACAATTCCATTTTATTATATACAAAATATTAAAATAAAAAAAAAACTTTGCAACACAACATGAAGGTTAATCGACATTTTATACACGCCGACCACTGAGTGCCTCTACACCAGCTTCCCAAACTGGGTCAGGAAGGCTCGGTTGAATGAATCCGTCTCTGCCTGCTCCAGGGATACCCTCGCATTTTCTGCAACCTCATTTAAATGTTGCAAATATTTATGATTGAATACATTTTGCGCCTGGTGGCGGGACAGATTCACATTGGAGAATCCGGGCGGGCTGGCACGGCGGACGCGTGGGATGATTCTACAAGGAAAATGCACACAATAAAATACAGCACGAAAGTGCAAGATATACAGAAAAGACAATAGTTTTTAACAAGATTACATAAGCTTATTTCAGCGTATTGTTCACATGAATAATTAAAAGAAAAGCGAGTCCGCAGTGTGCTGCGATAAAGCAGCGATCATCATCCACAAATGAACAGCTTTTTTATTGCATAAATAAACTGAGCGTCTTACCGAATATATCTGTGAAAAAATGCACAATAAAAAAAAATTAAAACTCACCATTAAAGGACTCCGATGTCGAGATCTCCCGGTATATTTTTTCATTCCGGGTGGCTCCGTCTAACTCGCGCTGGATACGTTTGTCTGACAATGCAGTGAGCAGACACTGCACCTCCTTATTACCTCCGCCAGGCCGAAAGGCCAGGAGGAGGTAATGTTTTTGCCGGGGTTTGTCTGTGTGTTTGTCTGTTTGTCTGTCTGTCTGTTTGTCTGTTGGTTAGCAAGATAACTCAAAAACTTTTGGACGGATTTCAATGAAACTTTCAGGCGTTGTTGGAAATGGTACAAGGAAGAACTGATTAAACTTTGGGGATGATCCGCATCACCGTCTGCATACAGGAATTTTTTAAAGCATTTTTCCACACTGTGACATACGGTCATTTTCAACATGTGCGCAGGCGCAATGGAGGGCGCTGGGCGTCGTGTCTGACCAACACAAACTCCGCCTTCTTCAACGTTTTAGCCACAAAAGCATGCGGAAAACACTGGTGGCCTGGGCCCCCCAGCATGCCTGTGCCAGCCATAGGCGCTGCGCACACTGCGCTGGTCGTCGTGTCTGACCAACACAAACTCCGCGTTCTTCAACGTTTTAGGCACAAAAGCACACGGAAAACACTGCTGGCCTGGGCCCGCCACCGTGCCTGTTTTTGCGCCACGCTGCAAAACCTGACACGGCCACCTGTCCGCCGCCCGATTATTTGCCACAAATTCCCCGCCCAGCTATAGGCGCTGCGTAAAAACGACCTCTCTGCCGGGAAAGATTCTAAATTCTGTTTTGCCGCGGAGCGCAACCCCAATATAATATAAAACCCACGGCAACCTGTCTAACCAATCTGCATCCGTCAGTGGAGGACATGGACACACCAACACTTCAGTTTATTACCTCCGCCAAGGAGGCAATGCTTTTACAACCGTAAAACGGGGCTATAAGGGACGGCGGGGTAATATGGGACACTTTTCTAAATGTAATTCTGCTTTTTTAATTTTGCTTCCGCCTAGATTTGATGAAGGATTCATGGATATTTGACAATAACAACACAACTCAGCATCCTGCTCAAAATAAAAAAAGCAGAATTACATTTAAAACATTTCCCAGAAAAGTGTCCCTTATTAACCCGCCGTCCCTTATAGCCCCGTTTTACACTACTGAACCACTAATCCTATCACTATCACATTGATTGTCATTCATTAATTGTCTGTTTATTGCACTGTCCATGTCAAATAAACAAATAATCATTGTGAATCCAATTGCTACTCATATCTTTTCATGCTCAGGGAATCTGAAAACGTACACACAAACACTGTATGGGAGGAACTGTGCCGCTTGGCGGAGGTCTGCGCTCTCCGAGTTCTTTTCTAGTTGGTCCATGGAACACCCTTATTATGCGAAGCCATTTTTGATAGAGAATAAATGAAAATAGCACAGCAATACACTGAAAAGAAACCGCCAACAGTGGTTGCGTGCTGAGTAATGGCGGTCGTGAAGATTCTTTTTTTTTTTTTTTTCAAAAACTTTATTCAGAAGGTCGTGAAGATTCGGTAGAAGAGGAGGAGGAGAGGGGCGGTTACAACCTGACCAATCAGCGCCGGTTACAACCTGACCAGTCTGTTAATGTCACAACACGGCCCAGCTCAGCACTGCTGTACCCTGCCTTTGAGCGGGGCTGAGAATCGCGGCTGTTAAACCGTGTTGGGGCTTGTGGAAAAGCGTACAAAGCGTGCTGAGCCGTCCCGTGTCGCGCTAAAGCGTGCTAGTGGAAAAGGGCCTTTAGTGTCAAGACCAGTGTTGGAAGTAACGCATTACAAAGTAACGCCACTACTTTTGCAGTAACATGCTGTGTAACAAAATTACTGTCTAAAAATTTAGTAATGCATTACAGTTACTGAAATTTGATCATATACGTTACTCATTTTATTAATATGGATAGATAATTTTAGTGCAAATAAATACCAACTGACCCTACGTAGCTGACGCAGCCGTCAATCAAGAGCTTGTTCACTGCTGCAGCCAGCAGCCACAAATGGAGCTTGTCATGGTTCTGACCCGTGGCTATTTTGGCCCGTGTCCCTATTCATTTTCCATCAGGCACTTCAGGCAGCCCTTTGGGTCCTTCGCTCCCTGACAGCTCGGGTACGCCCCCTCCTCCTGTCAGTGCCATCAGCTGCGTCTCATTATTGGGTGTTCACACACATACATGCACACACTTCAATCATTCTCATTCACACACTCATGCACTCACTCACGCACACATGGTGTTAATTTTGTTCAGCCCACGATTCCTCACACCGGCGGTCTCTTCCCTCATTAGTAGTATTATTACTTAAATGCTGTGTTAGTAGGAAGAGACCGTCGGAGCATTGAGCTTCAAGCACAGCAGCGCGTTCCTCTGTGTTTGTTACCATTACTTATGTTTACTTTCAGCCTGACGTTGTTGTATTCTCTGGTGTCTCAAGACTGGTTACCTCTTGGGCGTTAGCGGCTGTTCCCGCTTACCCTCATCCACCGGACTACATGGACAGCCCCGGATTGTTCCAGCCGTAAGTTCATGTTTGCCTTTCCCCTCGTCCTGGCGGCACTAGGCATTCCCTCTCTCTAGCTGCGGGACATCCAAGTGGCGTTCCTGTATGTCTGGTGGCCTCATCCTGATCATTTCCACTTTCTGTTTATTATTGTGACTGTAAGCTGGACTGGTTATTCTGGGATCCTGTTAATAAAGTGCACGTTCTACTCCTGCAATTGGGTTTTTCATTCCTTCCTCTGTGCGCTGCGTAAAGCACACAGAGAATCATAACAGAATGCTCCGACCAGTAAGAAAAAAACCAGCGGAGTGGACGTGCGTTTTTTCTTTTCACCTTCTTTTTTTCTTTTTCTTCCCCTCTCGTACAACAACATGGTAGTCTGGACGGATGAGGAGCAAAGAGCACAGCACCTCCTGGAGGAAGCGCTCTTCTCCGCTCAGTGGCCAAAGTTCCCTGAAGATGTTGTGTGGGCACAGCTCATCGCTGAGGACGTCAGGTGGCGTCATCCTGGCCTCCGGATCATTCTTAGGGTGGATGCCATCCTCTCCTTCTTCTTTCCCCAGTCAGACGCGGAGCTGAAGCCATCCTCCCGTCAGAAGAAGCACTCCCGGCGGAAGAAGACATCTTCCTCCCACAGCTCGCCCGCTCCTGTGTCATCCCTCGAGCCGGGGCACGCTTCATCTCCTGACGCGCTGCGAGAAGGAGGAACGAGAGCGTGTTTCACGGGCCGTGATGGCTCCATCCTCCGGGCTGGGGGCCGCAGATGTGATGACGGAGGAGCAGAGACTGGCTTTGCTTGCCTGCATTGACTGTCTAATTGAGGAGCAACGCTCCGGGCGGAGAGGAGATACCACGGAGGCTGCTGGGGACATCCAGAGCCAGGAGAAAAGGCAAGTTTTTTCCCATTTAACTTTCTTGTTGGATGAACAATTTTGCCTGCCTCCTGGCGAGGAGACTCGGGGTTTGCAGTCCCCTGGGTGCTCCGCCCCAGCGGCATATGGTGGTCCCTCACCTGACCTCCCCAAACCTTTTTTGTGTACTCCTACGAGCTCGCCAGCTCTGGAACCAGGTCGCTGGAGAGGAGAGGAACCGGAGGACCAGGAGGGTCCAGCTCATGGGCCAGTGGTGAGGCCGTCCCCGGCTGCCACACCAGAGGAGCCGAAGGCGTGGCAGACAGCGCAGGGGGGCACCGAGACTGCAATCTCCATCACGCCTGCTGCGGAGTCTACTGCGGCAGAGTCACCCTCCGGACCAGACCTCCAGCTGACTGGGCCCGAGACATCGTCATCAGCGTTGTCGGAGTCCTGGACAGCGGTGGAGCTTGAGTTCAGGCAAGTAACCTCTCCTGTAATTTTCTTGCCAGTTGTGGAGAGATCTTGCCTGGCTCTTGGGGAGGAGAGTCGGGTGCAGCCCTGAGCTGCATCTGAACTCCCCTCACCGGGCTCCGCCACTGCTGGCGACCCTAGCCACCTTTCCTCTCCCATCTTCTCCAAGCTCCGTTCTAGGGTCGCCGGAGAGAAGCTGCTGCAGCCTGGGATGTCCGCAGATGATGGCGACATGAGCCAAGCCGCCCTGGGAGAGGTCAACGAGGGTGCAGTACTGGATGGACCAACGGCGCCAGTGCACCCTAGATCACCGGAGTCCTGCATGGCCGTGGAGCCCGAGTTTAGGCAAGTGTGTTCCATAGAGTCTCGTATGTCCATGTCAAAGTCACACTGCCCGACTCACGGTGAGGAGGGCCCGGAGCAGCTCGCAGTAGCTCTCGGGGTTACCTCACTGGGCTCTACCGCTGCTGGCGACCCTGACTCGTTTTTTTTCTCTCTCCCTCTGGGTTCGGCGCTCCTTGCCAGGGTCGCCGGAGAGCAGCTGATCCCACCTGAGGCCGCTGAGGATCTGGGTTCAGCACTGGGGTCCATGGAGAACCCTACCTCCCCCGTTGGGGAGGTCACCGCGGGAACAATGAGATCCCCGATGGGGACCACCGCAGGTGGAACAGTGCTCCAGCTGGAATCCACCGCGGGTGCAGCAGAGCTCCAGCCGGAGTCCACCGCCAGTGCAGCCACATCCCAGGCCAGGACCATTGCGGGTGCAGCCACGTCCCAGGCCGGGACCATCGTGGGTGCAGCCCCGTCCCAGGCCGGGACCATCGCGGGTGCGACCATGTCCCAGAACGGGACCATCACGGGTGCTACGGTCCCCCTGCTCCAAGCTTCGAAGGGCAAGGGGGCTTCTATCCCTCGGTTTGGCCATCAAGGTCCCCCGGTGGGAAGGCTGCCTCTCTGCCTTCCCCTCTGGTCCTGGTGGCTCCACCACACTGGTCAGCCACCCAAAAGACTTGCTCTTCGGGTCGGGTGGTCCACTGGCCCTGGCAGGCCCCCGGACTCTGCGCGACGGGCCGCCTGCTGGACGTGGGAATGGGGCAGGCCACCTGATCAATCACCACTCGCCAGGCCTAGGGCCTGGGACTCTGGGCGGCTTCCTGAACTGTGGACTCCTGAAGGGGGGGGGGGGGTTAGTGTCCTAGGTGGGGAGGCCATTAGGAGGTGCACATTATTATTTATGCATATTATGTGTTGTGGTTTTCACATATTGCTTCCCTCCTAACCTGTTTTCCCCCCACCTCCCGCCCTGGGTAGTTGTTTGTCTCTGGGGGGGCTCTTGGTGGTGGTTTTTTGTTTTTTACTTGCTGGTGGTACTGGGGTGTCCAGATTCCACCCCTTGAGGAGGGGGCTCTGTCATGAACCTGGGTTTGGTGGTTCCAAACCCAGTTCTGACCTGTGGCTATTTTGGCCCGTGTCCCTTTTTATTTTCCATCAGGCGCTTCAGGGAGCTCTTTGGGTCCTTCGCTTCCTAACAGATCGGGCATGCCCCCTCCTCCTGTTAGTGCTATCAACTGCGTCTCATTATTGGGTGTTCACACACATACACGCAGACACTTCATTCTCATTCACACGCTCATGCACTCACTCACGCATACATGGTGTTAATTATGTTCAGCTGACGATTCCTCACACCGGCGGTCTCTTCCCTTGTTAGTAGTATTATTACTTAAACGCTGTGTTAGTAGGAAGAGACCATCAGAGCATTGAGCTTCAAGCACAGCAGCGCGTTCCTCTGTGTTTGTTACCATTACCTGCGTTTACTTTCAGCCTGACGTTGTTGTCTTCTCTGGTGTCTCAAGACTGGTTACCTCTTGGGCATTAGCGGCTGTTCCCGCTTACCCTCATCCACCGGACTACACGGACAGCCCCGGATCGTTCCAGCTGTAAGTTCTTGTTTGCCTTTCCCCTCGTGCTGGCAGCGTCCTGGCGGCATTAGGCATTCCCTCTCTCTGGCTGCGGAACATCCAGGTGGCGTTCCTGTATGTCTGGTGGCCTCATCCTGATCATTTCCGCTTTTTGTTTATTATCGTGACTATAAGCCAGACTGGTTATTCTGGGATCCTGTTAATAAAATGCACGTTCTACTCCTGCAATTGGGTTTTTCATTCCTTCCTCCGTGTGCTTTACACAGCGCATGGAGAATCATAACAGAGCTTGCTCCTGCTGGGAAAAGATGAAGCTACTTTGTTTTTGTGGAAATGGACAGATTATTTTTCCTTTGTCGTGGTTGACAAAAGCATATTGGTGGGCCATGTGAGACCGACTGCAATCTTCAGAAGTGCCTGAGAACAGCAATAAGATCCAACAAAGCTAATGCTATGCCATGCTAACAACACCTGTAACGACACCGGCTGGATTTCAAACATAGGTACACATCTGGATAGTTTGTGACCCAGCAAGAATTAAATGACTGACTGCCAGATACGTCGTTACAGAATGAAGATCTGATAACATTCATTTTCCATCAGACAGCTGAGACTGTGATGATCCACTGAAGCTGAAACACACTTACTTGCTACCTGGATAAAGATTATTCAAAAATGGATTTGATCTCCAGAAGGAATTTAAGAAACTGTCTCTGTCACAGCAGACATTTAGACTGTGGATAATGGTCATTTTCTTTGGATCACTGCACATCAGATTAAATCTATAATATTAAAGGTAAGAAACACTGACAGCTTTATGCAGTGTTGCCAACATACTCTTTTGGAGTGATTCTCACTCTTTTTCCCCTCTCTCTCACTCCACAAACCCTATCTCTCACTCCAAAATGAGGAAATTACTGGCAATTTTGTGTTAATTTTTTCAGATTTTTCCCACAATAAGACCTCTCAAGGCAGGATAAAGCAGATTGAACATGTTCTAAAAGCGCTGTCTGAAACAGTCTGTTTTCAGCCTGACATTAATAAGCCCGTAATGTATTCCATTAAAATTAAATTATCTTGCTATGTGTGCAAGATGATTTAACCCCTTGCACTCTGGTCAATTTCCCTAAAAACGCCTAAAAATAACGTATCCAAAGTAAATCAAAAGCTGTTCTTCAGCCCTTTGCAGCATCTTCATGGGGTTGGTCTCATCTAAAAGAAAACACTGAATTTTTTGGCAAAACAGTCATAATCTCTCTAAGTGCTCCTGCCACTGAGTAACAGTCATCTAAACATACTGAACTTGAAGAAAATAAAGTTCACCTGGGTGGTTTTTTTTGGATACAAATGCTTGCAAATAACACACAGCTGTCAGATACTGGCTGGAAAATGCAACAGAAATGTAGAACCAAGTGTTATCCAGCTGAGGTCAAAATTTTGTAACAATACCACAAAAAAATGAATATATTACACAGCTTTTTTGTCAGGTTGTTCCCAGGCGTTTTTGAACTATGCCAAATTGTGCCAAATGGCACAGTTTGAAAAACGTCTGTAACTTCTGAATGATTCAATATAGAAGCTTCATCTTGGGCTCTAATTAAAGGTGACACTCAGGGCTGTGTGTGTGTGTGTGCGGGGGGGGGGGGGGGGTTTATTCATTCATGAATGAATGAATGAACAAACAAGCCCCCACACACAAAGAAGCATGCCACGTAAAAATGTGTGGCTTTTTTTTTTTTACAAGAAAAAAGAACCTACATTGCACTAAAAATTATACTAAAATATCTGTAATGTAGAGGATAACAACTCCCCCCCCCCACACCCCCGCTACAGAGGACGGACATCGTCCATCGCCACATGACGGACAGCGGGGACGGTACGCCGCGGTCTACTACGCACAGTTGTACTAAAATATCTGCAATATATCTGCAATCCGCTACAGAAAAGTAGCGGGGGGGAGGGGGGCGTTCACGGTCCGGACGCGACGCACGGACCGGTCCGTCATGTGGCGATGATGCACAGTTGTAATTTACCGATCGGTCAAAAGTCATTTTGATTACAATTTTCAGGGATAAAGAATAATTTAGCTTATAACACTTACCTGTCCACAACAGCAGTGTCGCTGGCAAACTTCTCTTCCTCATTGTCAGACGAACATGACGCTGGTCCGCTTGTTACGACTCGTGGTTCTGGTCACGCGACCCGGTCAAACCATGATTCCATTATTGCGGTTTTGCGCTTCCATGATTGCGGTTTTGACGAACGATTTTTCAAAACAAATAAGAACAGTAGTAAGAAAAAAAGACTGGCGAACGCGTGTGTGTCACCCAGCGGATTACACAAAACAGATTTTATGCACGGGAGGCACGCTTTCAATCGTGGAACTTCTCTGCTTCAATTGGCTGGCTGTATTCGCAGCCGTTGGTAGACGGGTCCTTCTTGCTAGGTTTTCAGTCATTGGTTCTTCAAAGTTTCAGAAACCCAATTCAAGGCTCTTATTAGTCGAATGAGAGGTCAATCAAATCTAAACCAATCAAAGCACTCCTTTGGCTTTCTGTTCGCGGCTGTGTCTGTAGTGGAAGAACGGAAATGCAGCTTTTTTTTTTCAGTGCACTCTGAGACGCACAGTGTGCGTCCTAGTGCGCATGAGGGCGCGCTAGGACGCAGAGACGTGACCGCCCGCGGTATCCCGGAGTGCAAGAGGTTAAGCATTTAAAAGTAACGTGAAAGTTACTTTTCCAAGTAACTAGTTACTTTAATCATGCAGTAATTGGTGAGTAACTGTTACTTTTGAAAATAAGTAACTATGAACTGTAACTAGTTACTATTTTTTAGTAACTTGCTCAACACTGGTCATGACCAGCTCAAAGCCATGACAAATAATGGGAGGATACCAAGGCTTCGAATGCACAACAAAAACTTTATTCAAATACTCAAAATAAAAGTGCCAATTTCCTCAGCCGGAAAAAGGTGGATTGTCCTCTCCGGGTTGGGGACAGGCTCCTGCCCCAAGTGGAGGAGTTTAAGTATCTTGGGGTCTTGTTCACGAGTGAGGGGAAAATGGAGCGAGAGATCGACAGACGGATTGGAGCAGCATCTGCAGTGATGCGGACGTTGTACCAGTCTGTTGTGGTGAAGAGGGAGCTTAGTTCTAAGGCAAAGCTGTCGATTTACCAGTCAATCTACGTTCCTACTCTCACCTATGGTCACGAGCTTTGGGTAATGACCGAAAGAACGAGATCGCGGATACAAGCGGCTGAAATGAGCTTTCTCCGTAGGATTGCTGGACTCACCCTCAGAGATAGGGTGAGGAGCTCAGTCATCCGGGAGAGGCTCAGAGTAGAACCGCTGCTCCTCCACATTGAAAGGAGTCAGTTGAGGTGGTATGGGCATCTGATTAGGATGCCTCCTGGACGCCTCCCACTTGAGGTGTTTCAGGCACGTCCCACTGGGAGGAGACCCCGGGGCAAACCCAGGACTCGGTGGAGAGACTATGTCTCCCAGCTAGTCTGGGAACGCCTTGGTATCCCCTCTGAAGAGCTGGAGCAGGTGGCTGGGGAGAGGGAAGTCTGGGCTTCTCTGCTTGAACTGCTGCCTCCGCGACCCGGACCTCCGGAAAAGCGGTAGAAGATGGATGGATGGATGGAAAGTGCCAATTAGGTTGGTTAATTTGAAGTACCTGTAAACAAAATTAATGTGAATGGACATCAGTAAGGCAGTACTGTCTGAAATATTGGCATGGGTGTTGATGTAGTGTGTGAAGTGAAAAAAGAAAAAAACTTAACCAAGGCTGTGAAACATGACTCAGCTATTACCCCATTCCTTCTCTGGGTCTCTCTGGATCTTCAAGAGAGCAAGTGGAGGAGCTTTTTTATACAAGAAACTGGGCCCAGGCCACATTAGTCTAAAAACATGTCTGAAATGATTTTTTCTGAAACATAAATTTGAGTTCAATATTTGAAATGTGTCCTGACACTTTAAGTTGAATGAAACACCTAAGTTCACCCAACTAAATGGCACTGTGATGTTTAGCAGTGTGCTTAAAATTACAATAATAGGCATGGTTTGGTTCTAAAAATTAGGGCTGATGTTAGGGAAAATATTAGGGTCGGGGAGGTTGACGGAGTCTATTTTGAGCAGATTACACTTCTCATCCTCTGCCATCTCACTTCATGTGGTTACTTTCACAGCCTCTAGAGGTTGGGATTTTTTTTAAACATAACTGGGTGTAATTCCTATTGGTGAAAATCTTTATATGGTCATTTTTTGTTGGAGGACAGTTCCATTTTACATATACGAGGGGTGTTCACTAAAGATTTCATAAGAAGGGTTTCAGAGCTGCAGGACTGTGCTTCCATCTGGGCAGCATGCAAATAGTGAACCGAGCATTGTCTTGTAGGAGGCAGACACCTTTGGTCAGCATGCCACACCTCTTGGTTTTGATGGCTTTCTGTAATTTCTGCAGCAGTAAAGCATAGTAAGTCCCGGTAATTGTGGTACCCTTTGCCAGGAAATCAATGATCCCAATGCTGGTCCCAAAAGACCGTGAGCATGATCTTTCCTGCCAAGGGTTGAACATGTACCTCCTTCAGAGGTGGTGAGGGCATAATGCTACAATTGCATTGACTGGGCTTTAGTCTCTGGATCATGGTGATGGACCCATGTCTTGCACGTGACACATTCCTGCTTCTGGAACAGTGTAAGCAACCGGTGAATCCACCCTGCTGACAACTTCTGCATGTGCAAATTAAGATTAAGGTACTTTATTGTCATTCCAACAATCAGACATGAAAGAATGAAATTTGTACTCAAGGCCCAGAGAATATACTAAATAAATAAAATAAAAATAGAATAAATAAAACAACTAACTGCTAGGGGGAAAATTTACCCACAATGGTCACAGAAATAACTTGAATCTGACAAAAGTGGTAATAAATAAAAATTCTATGAAAATTAACCAATGAAAATCAGACAATGCTTTTGAATTGTGGTTCAGCAGAATTATTTTAAAAAACAAACTCATGAAACAGGCCTGGACAAAAATGATGGTACCCCTAGAAAAGATTGAAAATAATGTGACCATAGGGACATGTTCAACCAAGATGTGTCCTCTAATTAACATCACAGGTGTCTACAAACTTGTAATCAGTCAGTCGGCCTATTTAAAGGGTGACAAGTAGTCACTGTGCTGTTTGGTGACATGGTGTTTACCACACTAAACATGGACCAGAGGAAGCAAAGGAGAGAGTTGTCTCAGGAGATTAGAAAGAAAATTATAGACAAGCATGTTAAAGGTAAAGGCTATAAGACCATCTCCAAGCAGCTTGATGTTCCTGTGACTACTGTTGCACATATTATTCAGAAATTTAAGATCCACAGGACTTTAGCCAACCTCCCTGGACGTGGCCACAGGAGGAAACATGATGAAAAAATGGAAGAGACGGATAATACAAATGGTAACAAAACAGCCCAGAACAACCTCTAAACACATTCATGGTGAACTCCAAGGTCAAGGTACTGTACATCAGTGTCAGATCGCACCAGCCGTCGTTGTTTGAGCCAAAGTGGACTTCATGGGAGACAACCAAGGAGGACACCACTGTTGAAAATAAATCATAAAAATGCCAGACTGGAATTTGCCAAACTGCATGTTGACAAGCCACAAAGCTTCTGGGAGAATGTCCTATGGACAGACGAGACAAAACTGGAACTTTTTGGCAAGGCACATCAGCGCTATGTTCACAGACGCAAAAATGAAGCATACCAAGAAAAGAACACTGTCCCTACTGTGAAACATGGAAGAGGTTCTGTTATGTTCTGGGGCTGCTTTGCTGCATCTGGCACAGGGTGTCTTGAATCTGTGCAGGGTACAATGAAATCTCAAGACTATCGAGGTATTTTAGAGAGAAATGTGCTGCCCAGTGTCAGACAGCTTGGTCTCAGTGACAGGTCATGGGTCTTGCAATAGGATAATGACCCAAAACACACAGCTAAAAACACCCAAGAATGGCTAAGAGCAAAACATTGGACTATTCTAAAGTGGCCTTCTATGAGCCCTGATCTAAATTCTACTGAACATCTGTGGAAGGAGCTGAACCATGCCGTCTGGAGAAGGCACCCTTCGAACCTGAGACAACTGGAGCAGTTTGCTCATGAGGAGTGGGCCAAAATACTGTACCTCCTGAGAGGTGCAGAAGTCTCATTGACAGTTACAGAAATCGTTTGATTGCAGTGACTGCCTCTAAAGGTTGTGCAACAAAATATTAAGTTAAGGGTACCATCATTTTTGTCCAGGCCTGTTTCATGAGTTTGTTTTTTAAAATAATTCTGTTGAACCACAATTCAAAAGCATTGTCTCATATTCATTGGTTAATTTTCATAGAATTTTTATTTATTACCACTTTTGTCAGATTCAAGTTATTTCTGTGACCATAGTGGGGTTTTCTTTCATTAACAGAGGGGTACCAACAATTTTGTCCACGGCTGTACATCTCAAAAAATTAGAATATCATGAAAAAGTTCAATATTTTTTGTCACTCATTTCAGAAAGTGAAACCCATATATTATATAGATTCATTACACAGGGAGTGATATTGTTTATTTATTTTAATTTTGATGATTATGGCTTACAGCCCATGAAAACCCCAAGTTCAGTTTCTCAAAAAATTTGAATATTACATAAAATTATTTTTAAAAAATAGTTTTTTAATAGAAATGTTGGCTGACTGAAAAGTATGTCCATGTACACACTCAATACTTGGTTAGGGCAAATTTTGGATTAATTACTGTATCAATGTGACGTGGCATGGAGGTGATCAGCTTGTGGCACTGCTGAGGTGTCATGAAGATCCAGGTTGCTTTGATAGTGACCTTCAGCTCGTCTGCATTGTTGGGTCTGGTGTCTCTCATCTTCCTCTTGACAATACTCTATAGATTCTCTATGGGGTTTAGGTCAGGAGAGTTTGCTGGCTAGTCAAACACAGTGATGCCATGGTCATTAAACCTGGTTTTGATACTTTTGGCAGTGTGTGGGGGTGCCAAGTCCTGCTGGAAAGTGAAATCAGCTTCTCTATAAAGCTTGTCAGCAGAGGGAAGCATGAAGTGCTCTAAAATTTCCTGGTAGACGACTGCGCTGACTTTGGTCTTGATAAAACACAGTGGACAAACACCAGCAGATGACCTCTGTTCAGTTAAAAGTAAATTTTGCATTTCATTTGGAAATTAAAGTCTCAGAGTCTGGAGAAAGAGTGTAGAGGCACAGAATCTAAGTTGCTTGAGGTTTAGTGTGACGTTTCCACAGTCAGTGATGATTTGAGGAACAATGTCATCTGCTGGTGTTTGTCCACTGTGTTTTATCAAGACCAAAGTCAGCGCAGTCATCTACCAGGAAATTTTAGAGCACTTCATGCTTCCCTCTGCTGACAAGGTTTATGGAGAACCTGATTTCACTTTCCAGCATGTCTTGGCACCCCCACACACTGCCAAAAGTATCAAAACCTGGTTTAATGACCATGGCATCATTTTGCTTGATTGGCCAGCAAGCTTTCCTGGCAAAACCCCATAGAGAATCTATGGAGTATTGTCAAGAGGAAGATGAGAGACACCAGACCCAACAATGCAGACGAGCTGAAGGTCACTATCAAAGCAACCTGGACCTTCATAACACCTCAGCAGTGCCACAAGCTGATCACCTCCATGCCACGTCACACTGATACCGTAATTAATCCAAAATTTGCCCCGACCAAGTATTGAGTACATGGACATACTTTTAAGTCGGCCAACATTGCAATTAAAAAACTATTTTTTAAAATTAATTTTATGTAATATTCTAATTTTTTGAGAAACTGAATTTGGGGTTTTCATGGGCTGTAAGCCATAATCATCAACATTAAAATAAATAAACACTTGAAATATATTACTCTCTGTGTAATGAATCTACATAATATATGGGTTTCACTTTCTGAAATGAGTGATAAAATATATTGAACTTTTTCATGATATTCTAATTTTTTGAGATGTACCTGTATTCGTGAACTGTTCATTAGTCAGACAGCCTCAGGAAAGAAGCTGGACTTCACTTGAAAGGTTCTGGCCCTGATGCTGCACAGTCTTCTCCCAAAGGGCACAGGGACAAACAGTTCAGATGAAGAGTTGGTGTGGTCCATCATTATGCCAGAGGCCCTGCTCCTGCAGCGTCTGGTGTAAATGTCACTGATGGATGTGAAGCTGCACCCAGTGATCTTCCTGGCTGTACTGATCACCCACTGCAGTGCCTCCTTGTCCAGCGCAGAGAAGCTGCCGTACCACACTGTAATGGACTGGGACAGAACACTCTCCACCCTGCATCTGTAAAAGAAGGCTAGAGCTGGTAGGCCGAGTCCAGCAGCTTTAAGTCTCCTAAAAAAGTAGAGGCGTTGGTGGGCCTTCTTCAGGATGCTGGCTGTATTAGTGGACCAAGTGAGGTGGTCCGAGATATGAAGGCCTAGGTACTTAAAGCTGGACACCACCTCAACTGCCGTGCCCACGATGTAGAGTGGGAGAGGGGGAAGGCTGTTCTTCCTAAAATCCACAATTAACTCCCTAGTCTTCGCCATGTTTATGAAGAGGTTGTTATCTCTGCACCAGCTCTCCAGATGTTGTACCTCTTGTCTGTACACTACCTTGTCGTTGTGGCAGATAAGTCCCACCGCAGCTGTGTCATCCACATACTTGACGATGTGACAGCTCGGTTGTGTGGTTGAGCAATCATACGTCAGCAGCGTGTACAGTAAGGGGCCAAGGACACACCCTGAGAACTAGTGTTGATGGTGAGTGGTGAAGAGGAACGACCGTGGATCTTTACAGTTTGTGTTCTGTCCTTCACCCAGTTACACAGCGATGGTCTGAGCCCCAGCAGTGCCAGCTTGTTCACCAGAGTCTCTGGGATGATTGTATTAAAGGCCGAGCTAAAGTCTAGGAAGAGGAGCCTGACGTACGCGTCTCTTCCCTCTAGGTGGGTGAGGGCCTGATGGACAACAGCTGCCACCGCATCAGACGTGCACCGATTATTCCTGTACGTGTACTAATGAGGGTCCACAGTGATGTTAATAGTATCCCTAATGTGTGCCAACACCAGCCTCTCAAAGCACTTCAAGACTGTAGATGTTAAGGCCATGGATGGTCATGGATGATTTTTTTTTTCCACAGACCCCACATTGATCTTGACATCTTGGGGTAGTTGATGAACGGTTATGTGGTGATCTTCCAAAATAGTGGCCTCCACTTGCCAGATGGTGTCTTCACAAATGGTGCTCTGTGGTCGCCCGGGAATGGGTGCCATCTCCACCGATATCCGACCATATTTGAACTGTCGATGCCATTGCTTGACTATGTCACACGATGGGGCTTCCTCCACATAAGTCTCTTTCATCTCATCGAACATCTCCTGTAGTGTGCTGCCTCTCAAGTACAGGAACTTGATGACCACTCTACATTCAACTGGCTCCATTATCACACCTATACTCCACCTTAGCACCTATAAAAGAAAAACTCCTAGGGGTTCAGAGCTGCAAATTACCATGTGACCTATAAAGATATGCATACCAATACATGTTAGATATGTTATACATGTGCAATTTCAGCCTCCTACAATAACTGAAAGTGGGTCAGGGGACATCTTTAATGAACAACTCATAGCAAACTATCTGGATGCTGGCGGTAGAATAGATGGATGGATGGATGGATGGATGCATAGATAGATGTACTTTACTGATCCCAAACTGGGAAATTACAGCGTAACAGGAGCATGACAGTAGATGACCAAAACAACAAACACACACAGCATAATAAACACAGGGATTACCCATGGAAAGTAAAACTGCCTAAATAACTTATATACATCATAGATGAATAGATACTGACCCGTATAGATACATGAATCATACCCACTGTACAGTGCAAGACTATCAGGTGCATGTTGAAAGGTGAGGCACCAATTAGACTGCAAGGTGCAGTATGGCAGCATAGTTATGACCAGAAATCAACATTAGAGTGAATTACTGTACACTGAAATGGCGTGTGGCAGGAAAGATTTCCTGTACCTAAATCATTTACAGAAAGAGAAAGTTGTACAAACCCTCTAAGCTAAAACCAGTCCCTCAAACAGCCTATTATCACAAAAACAGAAATTAATCAGTGAGTAGAAACATATTGATGGCATCAAAATTTGAGATGTAATTATAACATCCCAGCAACAGAGTGCTACTGTGTCCCTTCCCACCTTACTGTCCTTAAGAGTCTGGGGGAAATGATCTGGTATTACTGGAATGATGTGCCCTGGCAGAAGTCAGAGTTCAGACCAGGCTTATTCTCACTCACATCATTCACTGAACTCCTTCACTCTTTTTTGCATAAAGTAATTGCTGTCAAGCAATGTGCACAGCAAAGTGGCTTGGGCTCCACGGGCACAAAGGCTGAGATTAGGGAATAAAAAGCTAAGTCAGTGCTACTTAGGCACTCCTCTGTCATTGCACTGCTATGGATGAGGGCTGACAGTGATGAATATTGGCCAAAAGTTGGTATTCCACATGATGATTTTCCCTAATGAGAATTGATGAATGCGGGATGGAAGGACTCAGGATTGGGTGATGAGAGGAGGGACCACTCATTAGGAGCCAGTCATGCTAAGTTGAGCGGCATTAAGGTGGGTAGGACGGGTGGACTGAGCTATGCCACTCCAGCAGTTTTTTAATAAACATCGGCTGATATCATTGATCAATACTGCCTTGTACAAAAGTGTGTCAAATGAGAAATATCCATAGGAGGAAAAAGAATCAATAGGGAAACTCCTCCTTGTGCACAAACAGCATTTATGTAGCAATACTGTCCATGCAGCAGCGCTTTTATTAGTTGTGTGTCAGCTCCCACATACAGTATGTTTAGAAAGATCCATAGCAATCTCTGTATCCATATGCATGAAGCTGTGATACATCTGTGTGTGGGGCAGTCACAAACCTTGACTGTCCCAGTTGCAGCCAAGTCAGCCCAAGAAGGAGAACAGGGACACTGTGCTAGCAGATGGCAGTGAGGCCTTTGAAAAGCCATGGCCTTGAACGAGCTGCAGGCAGCCCCAGAGGCCAGCGCTCAGCTAAAGCTCCACATGTGGTGAGCCGGGAAGGACATTAAGTGGATAACAGTTAATAGTGAACCAGGCCATTTACTATCATGTGCATACTTTATGGAGCACAACCGGCACTCCTGTGTGCAAAAGGGGTCACGGTTGAGAACAGGTTTAACTTTTAGATGCAGATAAAAGTGCTAAATGATCATGCAGAGCCATTTGCAGACTGTCACACTCTTGGACAAACATTGTGCAATACTTCAGGGCATTTAATAGCTTGTTGTTAGGCTGATGAGAAAGCATATCAGTGGAAAATGTTGTTCTTTAAGTCATATGAGTGACCACGGAATATGGTCTTGCTCATTTCAACATTTCCATGGCTCAGGGCCATTAGATGTGTCTGTCTACTATGGTTAAGTACAGATGAAGAGATAGACTCCTTAATATCCAGGAACTCATTTCACAGTGGTTGGCAGGTCAAAGCATGATGACAGCTAAACAAGCCAATATACAGGATAAGGCACACAGAGCATGTGGACTCAGGCTTGTGCTATCCTGTCATGCACAATGGATACCAAAGTCAGGATGGATTGTTACTAAGATGTATGCAGTTACAAAATTTTTTTTTAGAAATAAAGCTTAAGTATAATGCCTTACCAGACCTTTTTTTTTTTATTTTATTTTTTTTAGATCTTCCTTGTTGTTGTATTTTCTCTCTTTTGGCCAGATTGACAGAATTTGTCATTTGCAGAGGTAAAGCAGAGATATCTTGAGACATATAATAGGACTGCCTACATTATATTCTCTCCCAAAAGTGAATTAGGTTATCTCTTTTCATCACAAAGTAAAACAATGTACATTACAGGTGCATTCAACCCCCTTAACTACTTTGTTCAGTATTCATAATGCAATTTTAACTGCAGGATCCTTCAAAAATCTACCCGTCACCATCTCCGATATTGGATTTTCGAAAGCTTTTATGAAACCCTCTCTTTATTTCCTTCCTGTTGAAATGACTGGTTTTTAATCAGCCGATGCACAAAAATGTCTGAATACTCTGGAGCCATTAAACCTGTCTGCCTCTGCACAGACACATCCTACTGACTGCAGAGCCTATTAAAGAGATGGAAGATTATGGCTTAAATGAAACCATTAGTTACGCAAAGCTAATGATTGTCTTATTTGTATGTATAATTTTGATCCATTTCCCTTGCTCAAGGCAAATATTTCTTCCCTCAAATGATTTTGAGGGAACTGCAGAAAAACAACAGCAGCATCAACAAACAAAAACAACATCAGGTCCCATAATGAAAGGCGCAAAGGCAAAGGCACTGAGGCGATTGCATCCATTACCCCTCTGTACTGTATGGACCCCTTCATAGGGATTACCCCTGGTTCCAGGGAGGTTGATTATTAGACGCTCGCAAAGGTTTCGTTTGAATCGCCCCAGTTAAACGAGAAATTGCAGGCTGAGGAGAGAGGCTAATAACAGTTATTAACCCCGTGCGGGCGGTGGTGTAAAAGAGCGCCACAATAACGAGGTGCACCACCAAGGTTTGAGGCACAGCACAGCTAGCACACCCCCGAGGAGAAGCTAACTTATTAAAATAATGAATTAGCCGACCAGATTACTGCAGCCTGCGGCAAAGGCAATTATCCCCCTCCAAATCCCTGGACACGGCTCCCTAGCGCCACCATAAAACAAGTGCTCAGAAAGCAGGAGCCCTCCGCTCTACACAAATGAATAGCCTGTTAATTAGGATCCCTCCCGCTGCGGGTAGCCTTCCCACTGCCATAACAGAAACCACGTCTATGACAGGAAGAGGATGACGGTAGAGAGAAATGGGAAGATACCAAATGCACATGATTGCAAAAGATAGTGAAACATAAAGCGTGAATAAGACAGGCAGTGCAAATGAGTCCCATGAAAAAAAGCAACAACTGGACAATAATAGCTACAAAAAGGCAGGAGGAATCAGTGGTGGTCCAAGAAAAAAAAAAAAAAACCTGTGTGTGAGGTCTCTTTGGAAGCAAAATTGAACGTTTAATTCAAGCCCAGTATGTGCTAAAAATCTGACATCTTTACTACACTTTAGTGCATTCCTTCAGTAACCAAACTGCCATTAGATTTCAGGCTTAATTCTACATTTACTTTTTAAATATTTCATATTTAGGCAACTTATGATCAATTTCCCGTAATGGTGCAAGTTCATGACTTTAATATCATAAGTATAAGTTATCAGACCTGCCATAAAGAAACAGTCAGTCAAGGGTAGAAGTGAAGTAGGCCAATGGCCAACCTGAAAAAGAACCTGGGGTACTTTATGACATATATACTGCCTCTAATGGTTATAAATACTGAAGTATCACATGGATGACATCATGAACCAAATCTGGCCACCTTCTGCTATCACCTTCCAACTCCACATCAGTAGAAATCACAAAGTTTTGAAGGCTGGACTCACCTTGTCCTGTATAGCTATACTTACACAGAGCAGGAACAGAGCTGGGAAAAGGGGGAAACTGTGCCAAAAGCAAAACTCCTGAACGCTATACAGTACTTCAGCTGCTCAATCATATACAGTGGATATAAAAAGTCTACACACCCCTGTTCAAACGCCAGTTTTTTGTGATGTAAAATATGAGACCAAGATAAATCATTTCAAACCTTTTTCCATCATTAATGTGACCTATAACCTGCACAACCCAATTGAAAAACACACTGAAATCTTTTAAGGGGAAAAATTAAAAATACCACACAGTGTATTTTTTCATTATGGCTAAAAAGTAAGATACAAATTCATTAGGTCTATAGTTGAATGCTTTAAAAGTCTTATTTATGGCCATTTACTGCAGGTTTTGACATCCTCAATAAATAGCTTTAAAGACCAAAAACCATTTTGTATTGTTTTAGTTTTCTGCCTGCTCATTAACATTCATGAGCTCCTTTATCTGACTGGTCAAAGGTTTTCCCGTATGAAGCACATTAGTCAGACACTGCTACTGCTACTATGCTGCTAATTGATAACTCCAACTGTTAAGTTATACTTACCACAGCTGGCTTTTGTACAAAGAGCAGGAGAGTAGCAATTCTGACGACAAAAAATGAAACTGAAACAGCATAATGGAAGCTAGCAAATCATCCTCTTCTTCTCTTGATTGAACAGTATATCAATGCTAGGCCAACAACTTCATCAGCAACAATCTCCAGTTATTGGACCTCGTCAATAAAATACGTATATAAATAATTTTAATACAGGCTGTAGATCTGAAGCCTGCCTCAAAAGTGTAGGGGCAGCAGCATCCATAAAAGTAGCTTCAGAGAGAAATTAAACTTGTTTTTGTCAAGCTGTTAGCTAATGTTAGCTCTGATTCTAAAAGGCTGCACACAGATCCCTGGGCCTGAGTGGAAGTTTTCTGGCTAAGATGGTTCGTGCGCCAGGGGAGGTGGGAGGTGGTGATGTATGGCTCATAGTGGTTGAACAGGAGCCTCTTTGGTGTTTGCCTACTAAAAAACGCTAACCTGCCACGTTGAGGACCACTGTGTTTATGAATAAATAACTCCGCAGAGGTAAATAAAATTTTGCCCCTCATAAAATGTGTTCAGTTTTTATGGTCTAGCCGGCTTTGTTGTTGTTAGTGCTAAAGCTGACGGGCTTCTGGCTCAGAAAAACTCTTGGTGAGGACTGGATTGATATCACGGTCAACAGCATGGTGATGGGTGATAAACAAAGGCAGACTTTAGATTTAGTGACGTAGGGAAATCTAATCTGAAAGCAGTATACCAGCTTCAACCAGAGTGTATAAATATACTGTAAATGCACTGAGAGGTAGCCCATTAAAAATAAAATATACAAAAGAAAAGTACTGTATTTCTTTATAATGATTAAATGCTTTAAAACTGTTTTTTTTTTTAAACAATGTTCATGCATGTACAATAAAATAATCCCTGTCATCGCAATGTATAAAACTCCCCATCAGAACATCTCTGGTCCAGTTTTTCAACTGGGAAACCCCAGTTAAAAACACCGATGTGATGTTCTGGATCAGTGTGTACACAGTCTGGACCCTACACCAACAAATCATGCCGATTGAGGCGGTGATGCTTGCAGAATGGGACCACATTCCTTAGGGTCAAATTGACAACTTAGTGGCATCAGTTCCACCTAGAATTGAGGCTTTACTGGCAGCAAATGGAGGTCACACACAGTATTAACAAACAAAATGAAGAGAAATGATTAAAGATTAAGTTTTGTTGCACACCTGTATGTTCAGATGATCTGAATTTGTGAACTAATAATCATTAGCTAATAAACATTATGAAGTGTATCTTAATTTGTATTTTACTCAATGACATCTTGCACCACTTTCTGAAATTGATACGTTACATTTTTAATGTCTCTCAGTATATTTGAAGATTTTAATATTTTTGTGGTAATCATATGATCTAAGAAAGCATTCTAGAAGGTTAAAATTCACAAACACACTATTTTTAGTGAACCCTGCTGCTTTCCAGCCAGCATCTAGTTCATCATGACTTTATATGTCCTGCAAATGTCAATAACTTCCAAAGGATTGGTATGTTTTTATGAGAAACATTAGATTGTTTAATAAAGAAGCAAGTTTCTGTACCAGTAATAACTGATCTATTATGGAAATGTTATGTTCGGGAATATCAGTTTTTTCTTGGATTGAATAAACATGTAATTCTAATTAGAAAAGATTGCTGTATTTACATGATAGTCATTTGCTGTTTGCTTTGCATAAGCATGTTGTCATTTGAAAAGTTAAACATTATGGCTCGCAGTGCATACTCTTTATTGTATGATTTGATCCCAAGAGAACGATTATATAGTTGCGCCAATATGCCGGGCACGAAACAAGACATTATGCCAGTGTACTGTATGAATATGCCTGCAAGGCTTGACATGAATGCAATTTCATGTAATTTGAATGCCTTTCATGAGGCAAGGACTCTTTTGAACTGTCTTAAAAAGCTCATCCACCATGGTAGCTGCCAGTGGCCCTGGGTACAGAGGAGTCATGTCGACAGGCCCAATTAATGATGGGGCGTCTGAGAGTGAATGAATGAGGAGCTTTGAGAGGATTCCTCCACCTTAAATCCCCCTGTGCTGCTGCTCCCAGACTGCCTGTGAAGAACAATCAAACGGCAGCAACCCCCTCCTATTTATCACTTTAAGACATTAGCCAGACATGGGCCTGAATATTAACCAGCTCCTCTTCCAGGAGAGTTCCACACCAAAGGCTGCGTGTGGCAACATACATTTTTAATCAAAGGGGAAAACGAGGCCTCTCAATCTCTCTCATCTATTACTGTGTGCTTAACTCTAACCATTTTTTTCTTCAGACCTCTAAAATCAGGAAACTTGGTATGATCCCTATTGCTTTTTCTTCTTTGTCATTTTGGTTTTATTTTATAGAAACTGCATCATAATTTTGATCAGCTTAATTCTGCAGTTTGCAGTTGAGTCCCAATGATTTTAATTTATTGGGTCTCTATTGGAGTTGACTGTGTCTTCATACCGAGGACAGCCGAGCCACAGCAGCAGTGGAGCATGAGCTAGTCTTCCACAGCTTAATTGGAGTCATGTTCTCCAGAGCCTGGAGCTGCTCTTTTTCCTGTACTGGTCTATTCAGTACTTGGCCTATAGTCGGAGCAGGAAGGGTGGGACACGGGTACCAGGCATGTGAGATGATCTGCTCACCCTGTCCTCTCCCTCTAGGTCCCCCCCAATGCGACACATGGCACCCTGGTATCAAGGTCACTCCACTGCTGTGGCTCCACAGGGAAAGTCGGCCCTTGTTATCAGGAGGGAAGACAATCTTAGGAAGAATCAAAAGGAGAATCTGATCTCCAATCATATTATTCACTCAAGACGACAAGGTTTAATATAACCAGGAGCTTTCCTTCAAGTTTGTCAAGGGTAACACTTTAGCATATATTCTTCATTAAATGTCTTAATTAAAAAAAAAGCTTATGTACATTCTAATACATTCTAGTATTTCATTCTTAGTTTCAGTTTGTATCTATTTTATGCATAAAATAACAGAATTGTTTATTTTACACAGATCAAACAATTACATGATGCAAACTTACTACCAATGACCTTTTTGGTCTCTATATTCAATATAACCCAAAAATTATACAGTTACGTTTAAAATTATACTAAATCCTCTTAACATCTAAAATAATTCAAAAATTGGTACAAATGGTAAAGGACAACACCAATTTGACACCCTTAGTTGAGATACCAGTAATGCTGCAGTACCTTAAATCAGTGTTGAAAATCTTGGATGACAATTTTGAGTATCTGTTTGAACAAGAGCGATTTGTTTGAATCACCTACAGAAGAAAAAAGTGTCCTAGCTATATTTATACTTTGGTCTATTTTTCTTTCGTTGAGGTAACCATTTATTAAACACTGCTTAGTGAGGAAATTGCAGAAATCAGTTAAATGAAGTATACCATGCATGGGCTAGCACTGCACTGCCAGCATTTATCAATCTCAATCTTGCGCAGTGTAAGAATGTGGGGAAGGTCATTTTGTACCCAATGAAAGTTTTCCTTTGGAAATTTTACTTTCCATTAAGAACCAAATTAAGCACTGGACCAGTGCCCACCATCTCAAAATACACAGCCACATACTTCTAATTTATATGTTCTTGCATGGAAGGAAAACTGGCACGCTGTTGAGTGAAGGGAGCTGGTTTATCTGCTTCACACTGAATTTGCCAGCATGGTATGGCATCTCAGAGGGGGGTGAAGCAGAGTATGCAGCTATCATTCACTGCTATGGGTCAGCCCTCACACCTATCAGCAGTTGACCAGTGTCAGACAGGAAAGGTCACAGGCCTGCAGTCTGCCTTCTCTTCCACTTTGCAGAGCTTAAAAAATTCCTGCAGACAACTAGGTAAAATCTGACAGATTATCTTCCTCTCATGCTGTCATGATGCCATTTCAAGGTGTGGGTCATAATGAGATATTCACTGGCTGGTGCAGCTAAACACGCCAGCTTTTATAGCTGGATGTCTCTTTCGCTGATTTCTCTGTCCTGCTACTCTCTCCAACTCCTGACTGTCCCTTTTCTCTGAAATTTAGACAGCACGTAGCCTTTCTTCTTGGCTAGTTTGTCTGCTTAGACCCTGACAACAGTGGAGTCTGGAGGCAGTCTTTTTGAACGTCTTTCACCCAGTCCTCTCTGTGGGAGTCCTCCAGCTTAAAAAGGTACTACCTTATTTGTCTAATGCACGATGTACATTTGACATTCACCTGTGTATATGTCTGTCTGTGTGTGTGTGTGTGTGTGTGTGTGTGTGTGTGTGTGTGTGTGTGTGTGAGTGAGTGTGTGTTCACAGTCCAATTTGCTAAATACAGATAAAACACACTGCTACTTTTTCATCTTTTTATTGCCTAAAGGCTGTTTTTCCTTGATTGCATTACAGGCACAGTACGCTTTACCTCATCAGTGGTGGCATATTTTAATTTCTTCTTTTTTTGCATACATGCAAATGCATGCAAAAGTTCTTTTAATGTGATCAGACAAAGTCAGATTTTCTTTTTTCAAAGTAAATTTTCAGTTTTCTTTTTATATTTTTGCTTGGATAACATTAGCTGGATAAAGCTTAGCTATTAACTTTTACGTGGGAAACCTCTGTACTAGCTCCTGCATTGTGGGGAAAGGGCACTGATAGGAAAGCAGATAGAGCTGATCAATATTAAGTGTGTTTTTTTTCCGCAGGCCTTCTTTCATATCTCTCCAGTGTTTGTGTTTTGAAGGGGTCGGGAGTAGGGTCTAGTAAAGTGGTGGTGTGGGCGGGCTGCTGCCCCTTTATCAATCAGGATTTTAATTACACACGTCTAGGGCGACAGCTAGATTAGAAACCAATCGACGCTATCGGCCACAAAATCTAATTACTGTTTATTGACAGATAAGGGCAGGCCCCCTTCACTTTTCCAAATAAGATAACGCCCCCCCCCCCCCACGCACAATGAAGAGCAGCTCATACTGTCCATGAAACACTATGAAAAGTAAACCCTCACTAGAAAATTCCTCTGTACTTAGATGTTTCCTATGTGGATACAAGCTCGTTGAGAGGGAGTCAAACTCTACTGCACTTCTCCTTTAAAATGTATAACCTTTGTAAATGCATAACCTCTTAGATGGCATGGTACAGTCCATGTGTGGAAGAGATTTTTCTACATTCCCATTTAGTGAAAATTCTGTAAACTTTGTCCTTATGTTCTGCAAATATTTGCTTCTCCTTTTTTTGTAAGTTAGTCAGAAATCACTGGAGTCTTAATGATGAGTAATGGAAAACCTTTAACCCTGCAGAGTGCACTCAGGTGAAGCTTCTCATCTCCATCCCCCAGGAGGACAGTCCATCCCCAGTGTCCTCCTCTCAGCTAGAAATAGTGTCTCCACCACATCACCCGTATCAATCATTTTACAGTCTCCGTCACCACGAGGTGCACTTTTCCTTTAAAGCTGAGAATCTGCCTCAGGTAAATATGGAGTAAATGATTGGATTATTGTTCTTTCATTCAGCTGTGTAGTAATGGCTGGATTATAAACATTGCAGAATATAGATTTCCTGTCAGATCCTATGAATCAGACATCCTTATCTCATTTCCAGACTGCCGCTCCGCCCAGCGCTACCATCTCCCGGCCCGGGAGTCTGTGAGAGCTTGGGGAAGCCATACACATGCACGCACACACACACAAACATAAACATGAACGAACACGCAGACAGCAAAACAAGCACACACGCTCTCACACATAGAGAGACTGTTGCCACCCAGCAACACAACACAGCAACAACACTGCAAAGTCCATTCGAAGATTTCAAAAACCACTTAGGGCCCCTGTCCATATTTGTTAAGCAAGTAAATCTAAAGGCTACACCACACGGAATTCAAAGAGGGAGGAGAGACGGCAATGCAGAGAGAGCATGAGAGTGAGGGAGAAAGATGTCTTCTAAATGAAATTTAGGTGAGGGTGGGATAAGGGGTGGCTGACAGCAGGTAGCGGGAGAGCAGCTCAGGATCCTGATTTGGTTTGAATCACAAAAAGAAAAATGTTTGGGTTTGAATTATGCAGCTTTTTTGAACAGGGCTGGAGATTGATGCTTGATTCCTCTGATGCCTGGACATCATATAAGTTGTTGCGTCTAGTATGGTTTATGTTTTCTCTCCCCCTGCTGTCTCTTGGTCTTTTCACTGGATTACCAACACTGTAATTGAGTTAGGGAACTGAGCGGACCCGCAACTGCTGCACAAATATGCTTTTGTTGGAATCCATCAAAACTCCCTGCACAGCTACATTGCACATAAGTCAAAACAACAACATGTGCAAAACTGGTATGATAAAGGATGTTAAAAAAAAATCACCACTTGGATTTAACCAAACAAAAAAGCAAGAGCCTTCCATTGGAAATTACTGCAGTGATTAATATGTTTCACCTGGCTAGAGGTTTTTTTGTAACCTTAAGTGATGCAGTACGTAGCTCCTCATTTGTTAAACAACCATGCTGAAGACAAATCCTAAGGTTGTAAAAAAGATGCTACTCTGTTTCGAAAAGATCAAATTATTGGTCTGCACCAAGAAAAGAAAACAACTAAGGAGATTGCTTTTTTCCCCTTAGGAGATTGCAAAAAAAAAAAAGTCAACTAAAATCGAGTTAAGAAATGTCTGACACATTGAAAGATAGTGGTGAACCATCATCTTCATCATCATGTTATGGAAAGATGAAATCATTCATGACCAGTTTACGAATGGATCCACAATTATAAGTTAAAACTCTACTATTAATAAAAAAATTCTAAAGTATAAACTAGATTACACCTCTTGGACTGTGAGCTTATTAAAGGTCTGATGACACGTTTTTGACATTTTTTATCATGTTGTGTAAACCCAAAAGTCATTGTCGATAATCAATATAATATTTACAACCGCGCCTGCATAAAGTAGTTATCATCAAAAAACCGCAGCCGCTGATTGGACTGTGGTGCCGCCCACCGAATGAAGGACGGCACCACCATGATGCGATAGAACGGACTCCGGTGTTGTTAACTGGATTGCCTGCAGCTTTGTAGCACATTTTCTTTGTTTTAGTTTTACAGCTATGCCTTCGCGTTGTGTCGCAGGCTTTTGTTCCAAAACTCATAAGGACGGTGTTAGTTTATTTAAGTTTCCTAAAGATCCTGAGTTACATTTGAAGTGGGTGAAGCAGGTCAGACGTACCCGTGACAAGTGGGAGCCCTCCCCCAGGTCTCTTCTGTGCTCTGATCATTTTGAGTTGGACTGTTTTGATTTTGTTCCCTCCTTAAAAGAGTCACTTGGTTGTTTGGTACAACACAAGTGTGTGCTGCTGCCTACGGCTGTACCTTCAGTGTTCCCCAGGTCCGTCACGTGCTGCTGGTCCATAATATTGTCATCTGTGCTGTAAGTCTGCCAGTATTTTCAGCACTCTCACGACGTGTTAGTCACTCCATGTTCGCTGTGGTTCTCGTGCATCCTTGAAGCGATGTCGGCTCTGGGACGCACTTGTGGCTAACACGTCTCCTCTCATTTGTTCTGTGGGCAATGCCGGGCCCCGAAAGCCATCAGTAAGTGTGTTTGTGTTTTTTGTACGTCTTCACCTTTTTGGGAATTGTCTGTCTTTCTGTATTAAATGTGCTGTGGTGAACCCTGCACGTACATCCTCGTTATTTCATCCTCCCTCTCCGTGCACTGCAAAAGAGCGCACGGAGGGTCATGACAAGGAGCGCACGAAGAGGGGAAGGATGAATGGATTTATGTGCAGGATTTACCGCAGCACATGTATTGAACATAAGACTGATGACAACAGTTCCCAAAAAGGTGAAGACTTACAAAAATAAACAAACACAGTTGGCGTTCGGGGCCGACATCGCCCAGCGAACGCATGGAGAGGAGACGTGTTAATCACAGTTGCGCCCCAAGGCCGACATCGCTTCAAGGGGCGCAACAGAACCATGGCTGTGTGGAGTGGCTAACACGTCGTGATAGTGTTGGCAATACTGGCTGGCTGACAACACGGCAGATGATGCACACAAAACATGAACAGCTGACTGTCAAAGAGAGAGGGGGCGTGGTCGGACCGGCCAATCTTGGACAGTGTCCACCTGAAAGTGGGTCAAAACGGCACATAAACCACATGTACAAAACATAAAAACAACAAGAACTCAAAAGATAATACATCATAAACCCGATGTCTGAGCCACAGAGAATACACTGCACTGATTTTATTGAAAAATCGGGTTTAAATAAATTATATTTACAAATAATTTGTTGCAATATCTCTAACAAAAGCGTAACACTCGGTGTTCCCCTGCCATGTGTTTGCCGCTGCTGCTGCGGCGGGCATGTGTGCCTCTCCACCATCACTCTCTGAGTCTGACTCGCTAGGCACGATGCCCGCTTGGCACGGCTCAAACCTATAAGGTCTGATGCCCCCAGATTCTTCATTATCATCACATTCTTCTGAACTATAATCGTCTGAAGATTGTACAACACAAACCAATTCCAGACTACATGTGCTGGAACCATCGTCGATGTTTTCTACTGCTTCCATCCTGCATGTACAATGGGCAGCCAAGCGCTGTGTTCTGTCGCTGACGTCACAACATGGCCAGGGGGGTTTTCCAGCCACTGACGCAATTTGTGATGTGGCGCTCGTGAAAACGTTGGATATTTGTGTGAAAAAAAGCCTGTTTGACTTAGAACTGAACAGACCAACCTATTTCGTCATATTGAAATTATGTGTTGCAAAATTAGATGAAGTCAAAATCGTGTCATCAGACCTTTAAAGGCAATGCATAACTTTACATGATCTATCACCCTGTTGTTTACAGAGAAACCTAGCAATAATAACTAACACCCAACACAGGGAATCTAGCACTGTAAGGAAGGCATGCATACAGTTTTCATTTTGTATTTGCATCCTCCTAATAAAGGCAATCTTTCAACGACACAATCATTGCAGTAGCTGCTGCTTCCTCCATTTCTGCAAAAAGACTATCTGGCTGAGTCACAGATAGTGTCGTCTTCCTGTTTTGTCATACTGTAGGTGCTGGTGTACTTGCACATTTCCCATGAGAAAAATCATTTTAAAAACATGAAAACATGTTTTTCTGTGAAAAGTTGGTGTTGGAGGGCATTAAAAAGACTCTAAAATCAATGTTTATACATCATCCAGTCAAAATGGAGTTCTGTTATTATGTACTTTGAAATAGTATTTTAAAAATATTATAGGCTAATGTTCAAACTTTTATTACTCAGTCCCAGTACCATTTGCTACAGGAAAGTATTAGGGTCACAAATAAATAAATAAATAATTAATAAGGTGTTATTAGTTTTATATCATTGAATTTTGTTTAACTGAAGAATACCCCGACTTTTTGTAAACTCAACTGTACACTGTGAAAGTAATACTGAAGTATGAGAAACTAGGAGTAAGCTTTCTGTCAATAATTTTTAGTCATGTTTTGGCCTTTGTCTCATGATCCATCCATCCATCACCACTTTTCCTAGGGTCCAGGTTATGAAGGCAACAGTCTAAGCCAGGGATGTCCAATCATGTGCCATGGACGGCCAAGACCCTGCAGGCTTTACCTCTAACCAGTGTCTTCAACACTAGATTCCAATGAATTTCTTCCCACTGATTGCTGATAAGTGAAAACACCTGCCGGAGAGACTGGGTTGAAGAAAAAACCTGCAGGGTCTTGGTCCTCCATGGCACATGATTGGGCACCCCTGGTCTAAGCAGAGAAACCCAGACTTTTCTCTCCCCAGCCATATCCTTCCTGCTCTTCAGGGAAGATACGAAGGCATTCCCATGAGCGCTCACAGGGGTGACGTTCAAGGGTCATCCTAATCAGATGCCCAACCCACATCAGCTGGCTTCTTTCAATGTGGAGGAGCAGTGACTTTACTCTAATCCTCACCTGGATTACTGATCTCCTCACCCTATCTCTAAGGGTGAGTCCAGCCACTCTATGGCAAAAGCTCATTTCAGTTGCTTGCATCTGTGACCTCATTCTTTCAGTCATTGCCCAAAGTTCATGACCATAGGTGAGGGTAGGAACGTAGACTGACCGGTTAATCGACAGCTTTCAGAACTCAGGCCCTTCTTCACCACAACAGATTGGTAAAACATCCACATCACTGCAGATGCTGCTTCATTCTGTCTGCCATTCTCCTGCTCCAATCTCCCCTCACTTGTGAACAAGACCCCAAGATACTTGAACTCCTCCACTTGAGGCAGGAGTTCGTCCCCGACCCGGACGGGACAATCCACCATTTTCTGGCTGAGGACCATGAGCTCAGATTTGAGTCTCATCCAGGCCGCTTTACACTCAGCACCAAACTGCTCCAGTAAGACCTGTAGGTCATTGCTTGATGATGCCAACAGGACCACATCACCTCTAAACAGCAGAGATGAGATCCTGTGACCACCGAACATGACACCCTCCATTCCTTGGCTGCCCCTAGAAATCCTGTCCATAAAAATGATGAACAGGATCAGTGACAGTCCTGTTCATAATGCAAAATTTCATAAGCCTGTGAGAGTCAGTCACAGGACTGGAAACTGATTCCCAGTGAGAGCTGGACTCTGGCAGTGCTGCCCTTTGTCATTGATCCTGTCTCATGATCATCTGCATTTTTATTTTTTCTTGTTTATTCATTGTTTGGGGTTGTGCATAAGTATCTTGATCTAGCCTCTTGGTTTTATGATATTCTGTTTTATTCTGTTTATTTTTCCCTTTATTTAATGTGTGGTTTTGGTACTTCATGTGCTGAGCTCTTCAAGTTTGCTTTTGCTTCCCTTTGTTTTTTTGTGTTTACTGTAAGTATAATTTGACCTTCTGTAGATTCCCTTCACTCCTGTGTGTGTCTGTGCTCTGTCTTAAGCCCAATTCACGGTGGCAAAAACATGTTGGTATGCGAGCTAGCGCAGAGGAAGCATTCGTGCGCAAACCCTATGCAGAGGGCAAGCAGTGACTGAGCATATGCAGCTCCAAAAAAGTGAACGCATGTACAACTACGCAAATGGACCCTCTGCCAGAGTGAAGTACTGAGCAATCTGCCAATATGGGGTGAACAAATGTCCGTCTTTTCCGTTTTCTTCTGCCACTAAACAGCAAAAGCTCCTGTTTGTCTTGATTGTCACTGTATTCACGTACCTCCATCGCCCATCAGTACAGGCATGTGAACTGCAGATTATTTTCACTGCGCATGCGTGAAACGCGGCTGCTGAGCAGCAGCTCCAGTGGCTCAAAACCCACTCTGAATACTGCTGTGTATGCAAACACCATCTACAGAATTTATTTTTTTTTGTATTTTGTAAACTTTATTAATCCCAGAGGGAAATTCAGGGCATCCACCTGGATGAATGAGGCAGACACAGTAATGCAAACGTTTTCCCCTTGGAAGGACTCTGATCAGGCCTTTAATGTCATTGCTCCCTCCTCTGCTCTGCCCCAGCTGTCTCCACTCCCCCATTACCTTGAGCGTGCAGCGGGGAAAAATAAGTATTGAACACATCAACATTTTTCTCAGTAAACATATTTCTGATTGAGCCATTGACCCGAGATTTTCACCAGACATTAGTCACAATCCAAGTAATCCATACATACAAAGAAATCAAGGCAACTGTGTTCACAAACAAGTTATATTTAATAAAGTGGACTGACACAGGAAATAAGTATTGAACACATGAAGAAAAAGCGGTGCAAAAAGGCATAGAAAGCCAAGAAACCAGCTGAAATCCATGATGGGTAGAAGCAAAGAGCTTTCTCTAGACTTTTGCAACCTTACGGTTGCAAAACATGATGATAGCTTTGGTTACAGGCACATTTCTAAACTGCTGAATGTTCCAGTGAGCACTGTTGGAGCCATTATTCGAAAGTGGAAAGAACATCATTTTACTATAAACCGGCCACGACCAGGAGCTCCTCACAGGATTTCTGACAGAGGAGTCACAAGAATTGTCAGAAGAGTTATCCAAGCACCAAAGACCACTCGTGGAGAGATTCGGAAAGATCTGGAGTTAGCAGGTATTGCTATTTCAAAGAAAACAATAAATAGAGACTCCATTGCTGAAGAAAAAAGCATGTTGAAGCTTGTTTAAAGTTTGCTGCACAACATTTGGGCAAGCCAGTAAAATAATGGGAGAATATAGTCCGGTTAGATGAGACCATAATTGAACTTTTTGGATGTCAAACCACACAGCATGTTTGGACGAGAAATGGCACTGCACATCAGCCCAAAAACACCTTAACAACAGTGAAGTTTGGAGGTGGGAGCATCATTGTGTGGGGGTGTTTTTCAGCACATGGTACAGGCAGACTCATATAATTTTCTTTGAAACAGCAGTACCTGCTAACTCCAGATCTTTCTGAAGCTCTCCACGAGTGGTCTTTGGCTTTTGGATAACGCTTCTGATAATTCCAACACCAGCAGATGACATTGTTCCTCAAATCATCACTGACTGTGGAAACTTCACACTAAACCTCAAGCAACTTAGATTCTGTGCCTCTCCACTCTTTTTCCAGACTCTGACACTTTGATTTACAAATGAAATGCAAAATTTACTTTTATCTGAACAGAGGTCATCTGCTGGTGTTTGTCCACTGTGTTTTATCTAGACCAAAGTCAGCGCAGTCATCTACCAGGAAATTTTAGAGCACTTCATGCTTCCCTCTGCTGACAAGCTTTATGGAGAACCTGATTCCATTTTCCAGCAGGACCCCCCCCCCCACACACACACACACACACCGTCAAAAGTATCAAAACCTGGTTTAATGACCATGGTATCACTGTGTTTGATTGGCCAGCAAACTCTCCTGAGCGAAACCCCATAGAGAATCTATGGAGTATTGTTAAAAGGAAGATGAGAGACACCAGACCCAACAATGCAGACGAGCTGAAGGTCACTATCAAAGCAACCTGGACCTTCCTAATACCTCAGCAGTGCCACAGGCTGATCACCTCCATGCCACACCACATTGATACAGTAATTAATCCAAAAGGAGCCCCGACCAAGTATTGAGTGTGTACATGGACATACTTTTCAGCTGGCCGACATTTCTATTAAAAAACTATTTTTTTTAAATTAAATTTATGTAATATTCTAATTTTTTGAGAAACTGAATTTGGGGTTTTTATGGGCTGTAAGCCATAATCATCAAAATTAAAATAAATAAACACTTGAAATATATCACTCTCTGTGTAATAAATCTATATAATATATGGGTTTCACTTTCTGAAATGAGTGACAAAAAATATTGAACTTTTTCATGATATTCTAACTTTTTGAGATGTACCTGTATATAGGTATATGTGCCCATGCATCACACACATACCGGAGTGGTGGCTCAGTTGGTAGAGCATCCGCCCCACACCCGGGAGGCAGGGGTTCAAATCCCGGCCGGGTCATGCCAAAGACCATATAAAAGTGGAACTTCCTGCCATCCAGCTTGGTGCTCAGCAAAAATGGAATGGAGGAGGGAAATTTGTGGCGGCGCCTTGCATGGCAGCAGCCCTCTGATTCTACACTTGGGGTGTGTGTGATTAACACAGTAGATAAGGTAAAACACAATCTCGTTCTACTGTACATGATTGGTTGTACAGTTGAATGACAATAAAGGGTGATCTAATTTTTTTTTAATTTAATGCCCTAACTCTTGTTTATTGCTGTTGTTTGTCGTTGCTGTGAGGTACTTGGGTGCATGTGTGTGTGTGTATGCATACACAGCACTTCACTCATGTGACAATTGAATGTTTTGTAGCACCTTAACTCTTGCACTTTTGCATATCCACTTTGTACAGTTTTATTGCAGATGTTCTTCTTGTGTATGACTGTGTTTTTGTGACCCACTGGGGGACTACAGATGCAAATTAGCAGTATTGCTAAATCTGGCATACTTACATTTGTATTAACTAGTACATACCTGTGCATACCTGTCCATGCCCATAAAAACCAAGTATAAGCAAGTATTTTTGCATGCCCGTTGCTGAAGGGTCTCCTGCTGTCTCAGACGGCTGTGTTGTTCACAGTCATGCCTGCAGCCTACTGCTAGAACCTGAGGTGTTTCATGTTCACGGCATCTTTTCTGACATGCCGCAGTTCTCCTCATTCTATTGCTCTCCATCTGGTGGGTCTTCTTCTTCGTTCAGACCACTGGTTGAGGGATAAGCGCGTCATAATTCCAGTTCACAGGCAGGATCATGAAAACAGATCTGAGAAAAAGTGGCTTTTGACCCTCTTCAGGAAGGCCCGTGCATGCCCGTAGAAACCAAGAAACCGGAGCACCCGGAGAAAATCAGCACTTTGCTTGGCATTTTACACATTTCTAGTGTAAACTGGCATTCTTCAAGGTAACACATTTTTACTGTGTCAGCACCTCTTTAAAAATGACACTGCTGAGAAAGCAATGCTTTTGCTTAGTTTCTTCATCTTGAGCAAGAATACGAAGACTGCTTGATCTGGCAACTCTGCTCACGGCAACATAGAATTGGCCATGGCTGCAGAAATCTGTTGTGCAGAAAACACGAACGCGCTGTAAAGACTGGCCCTGTGACTTATTCACCTTGCCAATTTTGAGCCATATATCTTTATGACGGTATTGCGAGTCCTCATAGGGTGTTGTATGATGTGCTATGTCTATATTATATGCTCTATGTGCCGTCATATAGACATCATATCTTTATGACGGCATCGCGAGTCCTATGATGCCCATCTATATCATGTGCTCTGTCTATATGCCGTCATATAGACATCATATCTTGATGACGGCATCTATAGACATATCTTTATGATGGCATCGCAAGTCCTATGATGCCTGAGATCATACGATCATCATAGGACATCAGGCAGACATCATAGGCCATCCTATGATGTCCTATAAACGTGACACACAGACAGACACACAGTGATTTCTTGAATTTATAGAGTGATAGAGTGACGTTCATTAGTATGTAATTTCCCTTTCAAATAAACATTAAACTTAAATTCTGCCACCTCCAGCAATGCCTCCTGTCTTTTTGTCAGTGCCACATCTCGAAAACATACATCATAACAGGTCTCACTACCATCTTGTAAATCTTCCCTTTCACTCTAGCTGCTATCCTTCTGTCACAAATCACCCCCGACACTCGTCTCCATCCACTCCACCCTGCCTGCACTCTCTTCTTCACCTCTCTTGTGCAGTTTCCATTGCTTTGGATGGCTGGCCCCAGGTATTTAAACTAATCTACCTTCCCTACCTCTACTCCTTGCATCTTCACTGTAACACCTGCCTCCTTCTGTCATGAGCCGAGCCGGCTTGGTTTTCCCCGGCTCGGCCCTGATCTCTCTGTGGGTTTTGGCTTCATTGTTTATGTGCATTTTATGTATTCATTCCATCTTCTTAGCTACTGCCCGACTGGCAGCTGTTAGTCAGCCTCTGATCTTTTTCCCACACTGCTGACAGTCTGTCGGTCCTACCACGCCCCCTCGCTCTCCATAATTCCACCAGCTGTCCCAGCCCCGATAATTATCTTTCCCACGCTTCAGGTGTTCCCAATTTGTGTGGCCAGCGGCATTTGGATTTAAGCAGCTCGTCGCTAGACAAACGCCACAGGGTCATTGTACGAGTCACACGAAGTGTTCTACGTCGGGAGACCGTCACATCTTGAAGGATTGATGTTCGTTCTTTGGGAGAACTGGACTTTGTGGGACTGCTCCTGCCTGTGAGTAGATTGTTTAGTGTTTCTCTGTGCAGTTAGCTGCTACGCTTATCTGGTAGCATTTCTCCCTGCAGCTTAACTGCTATACTTAGGCCGTTTCCCAGTTTGCTTCCCTGTGCCAGTAGAGCTCCTTAAAGTCTTCCTCGCTCTCCCGAGCGCAGCTGTTATTGTATTATTGTCCTACGGCCACAGTACACAGTGGTCTGCCCGCTGGTCTCTTCTGCGTCAGCCTTTTGTGTACATCATCCCCTGTCTTGTGTGAACTGTGTGTAATCAATAAATATGTGTGTGTGGTAACCTTCGCATTTAAATCCTCATTTCTCCTCTCCTCCGCACGCAAAGATTGGGCGCACGGAGGGTTTATGACACCTTCTCATTCACACTTACGTATTCTTTCTTGCTTCTACTGACTTTCATTCCTCTTCTCTCCAGAGCATAGCTCCACCTCTCCAGGTTCTCTTCCACCTGCTCCCTCCTGTCACTACAGATCACAGTGTCGTCTGCAAACATCATGGTCCACAGAGGCTCCTGCCTGACATCATCTGTCAGCCCATCCATCACCATGGCAAACAAGAAGGGGCTCAGAGCTGATCCCTGATGTAATCCCACCCCCACCTTGAATCCATCTGTCACTCCTACAGCACACCTCACCACCATCTCGCTGTCCTCATACATGTCCTGAACCACCCTCACATACAGTGCATCTGGAAAGTATTCACAGCGATTCACTTTTTCCACATTTTTTTATGTTACAGCCTTATTCCAAAATGGATTAAATTCTTTTTTTTTTTTCCATTCATCTTCTTCCGCTTAATCCTTTATTCGAGTCGCGGGGGGGCTGGAGCCTATCCCAGCATCTTTGGGTGAGAGGCAAGGTACACCCTGGACAGATAGCCAGTCCATCGCAGGGCCAACACAAAGAGACAGACAACCATTCACTCTCACAGTCATACCTAAGGACAATTTAGAATCCCCAGTTTTTGATGCCAATTAACCTAACTTGCATGTTTTTGGCATGTAGGAGGAAACCGGAGAAATCCCGGAGTAAACCCACGCAGACACAGGGAGAACATGCAAACTCCACACAGATCACTGTTGGTCGGGGGCTGGGATCGAACCCAGGATCCCCCGGCCAAGGGTGAGTTGCTGTGCTGCCGCAGTGCTAACCATTCCGCCACCGCGCCGCCCATTAAATTAATTTTTTTCCTCAAAATTCTACACACAATACCCCATAATGACAACATGAAAAAAAAAGTTTTTTGAGATTTTTGCAAATTTATTAAAAATAAAAAACTAAGAAATCACATGTACATAAGTATTCACAGCCTTTGTTCAATACTTTGTTGATGTACCTTTGGCAGCAATTACAGCCTCAAGTCTCCTTTTTTTATATGATGCCACAAGCTTGGCACACCTATCTTTGGGCAGTTTCGCCCATTCCTCTTTGTGGCACCTCTCAAACTCTATCAGGTTGGATGGGAAGCGTCGGTGCACAACCATTTTCAGATCTCTTCAGAGATGTTCAACTGGTGAAAAATGAATGATGAAAGATGAACCGTCACCTCAGTCTGAGGTCAAGAGTGCTCTGGAGCAGGTTTTCATCCAGGATGTGTCTGTACATTGCTGAATGCTGACTAGTCTTCCAGTTCCTGCCGCTGAAAAACATCCCCACAGCATGATACTGCCACCACCACGCCTCACTGTAGGGATGGTATTGGCCTGGTGATGAGTGGTGCCTGGTTTCCTCCCAACATGACGCCTGGCATTCACGCCAAAGAATTCAATCTTTGTCTCATCAGACAAGAGAATTTTGTTTCTCATGACCTGCAAGTCCTTCAGGTGCCTTTTGGCAAATTCCAGGTGGGCTGCCAGGTACCTTTTACTAAGGAGTGGCTCCCGTCTGGCCACTCTACCATACAGGCCTGACTGGTGGATTGCTGCAGAGATGGTTGTCCTTCTGGAAGGTTCTCCTCTCTTCACAGAGGAATGCTGGAGCTCTGACAAAGTGACCATCGGGTTCTTGGTCACCTCCCTGACTAAGGCCCTTCTCCCCCAATCGCTCAGTTTAGACGGCTGGCCAGCTCTAGGAAGAGTCCTGGTTTTTCCGAACTTCTTCCGTTAACGGATGATGGAGGCCACTGTGCTCATTGGGACCTTCAAAGCAGCAGAATTTTTTCTGTACCCTTCCCTAGATTTGTGCCTCGAGACAATCCTGTCTTGGAGGTCTACAGACAGTTCCTTTGACTTCATGCTTGGTTTGTGCTCTGACATGCACTGTCAACAGTGGGACCTTATATAGACAGGTGTGTGCCTTTCCAAATCATGTCCAATCAACAGAATTTACTATAGGTGGACTCCAATTAAGCTGTTGAAACATCTCCTCAGGCATCCTCTCATTCTCCAAGATTGTGTTAAACAATCTAGTTAAAAACTCCACTGCCATCTCTCCTAAACATCTCCACACCTCCACAGGTATGTCAACGGAACACTGCCTTTCCATTCTTCATCCTCTTCAAAGCTGACCTCACTTTCACCTCGCTAATCCTCAGGACTTATTTGTTCACCATCTTTCCTTTATACTCTCTCTCTCATTTTCTTCACTCATCAGCTCTTCCAAGTACTCCTTCCACCTTCTCAATACACTGTCATCACTTGTTGGTACTTTACCATTTCTGTCCTTAATCAACCTAATCTGCTGCATATCCTTTCCAGCTCAATCTCTCTGTCTTGCCAATTGATACAAATCCTCTCCTCCTTCCTTAGTGTCGAGCCTCTCATACAACTCACTACATGCCTTTTCCTTTGCCGCCTCTCTATTTGCCATCTGTCTAGATTCCAAATATTTGTCTACTTTCTCCATCTCCCTGACTATCCCACTTTATCTTTGTCAGCCTCTTCCTTTGAATACTTTCCTGTACCTCCTCACTCCACCACGCAGTATTCTTGCTTTCTTCCTCGGTCCAGAGGATACACCACATACCTTTCTACCTGTTTCCCTCAATCCTTTTGATGTACTTTCCCAGTCATCTGGGAATTCTGCCCGACCACTCAGAGCTTGTATCAACTCCTTCCTGAACTCTGTGCAACCTTGTTCCTTCTGTAACTTCCCCCACTTAATCTTTGGCTCTGCCTTCACTCTCTTCCTCTTCTTGCTTTCCAAAGTCACCCTACAGATTATCATCCGAAGCTGCCAAGCTACAGTGGATATAAAAAGTCTACACACCCCAGTTCAAATACCAGGTTTTTGTGATGTAAAAATATGAGACCAAGATAAATCATTTCAAAACTTTTTCCACCATTAATGTGACTTATAACCTGTACAACCCAATTGAAAAACAAACTGAAATCTTTTAAGGGGGAAAATAAAAAATAAAAAACTTACAATAACCTGTTTGCATAAATATGCACACACTGGGGATGTGGCTGTGTTCAGAATTAACCAATCACATTCAAACTCATGTTAAATGGGAGTCAGCACACACCTTCCACCATTTAAAGTGCCTCTGATTAACCCCAAATAAAGTTCAGCTGTTCTAGTAGGCTTTTCCTGACATTTTTGTAGTCACATCTTACAGCACAAGCCATGGTCCACAGAGAGCTTCCAAAGCATCAGAGGGATCTCACTGTTCAAAGGTATCAGTCAGGAGAAGGATACAAAAGAATTTCCAAGACATTAAATCTACCATGGAACACAGTGAAGACAGTCATCATCAAGTGGAGAAATAATGGCAATAATTCCAAAAGGTACATTTGGCACAAACACAACACTGCTCATCACCAAAAGAACACCATACCTACAGTGAAGCATGGTGGTGGCAGCATCATGCTTTGGGGCTGTTTTTCTTTAGCTGGAACTGGAGCCTTTGTCAAGGTGGAGGAATTATGAACAGTTCCAAATACCAGTCAGTGTTGGCACAAAACTTTCAGGCTTCTGCTAGAAAGCTGAAGATGAAAAGGAACTTCATCTTTCAGCACGTTAATGACCCAAAGCACACACCCAAATCAACAAAAGAATGGCTTCACCAGGAGAAGATTAAGATTTTGGAATGGCCCAGCCAGAGTCCAGACCTGAATCCAACTGAACATCTGTGGGGTGATCTGAAGAGGGCTGTGCACAGGAGATGCCCTCACAATCTGACAGATTTGAAGCGTTTTTGCAAAGAAGAGTGGGCAAATATTGTCACATCAAGATGTGCTACACTGATAGACTTCTACCCAAAAAGACTGAGTGCTGTAATAAAAGCCCAGTGTGGTGCAACAAAGTATTAGTTTAAGGGTGTGCATATTTATGCAACCAGGTTACTGTAAGTTTTTTTATTTTTCCCCTTAAAAGATTTCAGTTTGTTTTTGAATTGGGTTGTACAGGTTATAGGTCACATTAATGGTGGAAAAAGTTTTGAAATGATTTGTCTTGGTCTCATTTTTTTACATCATAAAAACTTGGCATTTGAACAGGGGTGTGTAGACTTTTTATATCCACTGCACATTCTCCCGTGCCACCACCTTGCAGTCTCCTATCTCTTTCAGATTTCTCCTTCTGCATAGGGAGAAGTCCACCTGTGTGCACCTTCCTCCACTCTTGTAAGTCAACTGACATTCCTCTCTCTTCTTGAAATATCTGTTCACCACAGCCATTTCCATCCTCTTAGCAAAATCCACAACCATCTGTCCTTCCACATTTCTCTCCTTAAGACCATACCTACCCAGAACTTCCTCATCACCTCTGTTCCTTTTACCTACATGTCCATTAAAGTCTGCTTCAATCACCACCGTCTCCCCTTTAGGAATACCGTCTACCATTTCTTCCAACTTACTCCAGAATTCCTCCTTCTCTTCTACCTGACGTCCAACTTGTGGGGCATATACACTGACAACATTCAACATCACACCTTCCACTTCTAGCTTCAAGTTCATGATTCTGTCTGACTTCCTCTTTACCTCCTGAACACTCTTCACACACTCTTCCTTCAAGATTACTCCTGCTCCATTTCTCTTCCTATCTACGCCATGGTAGAACAGTTTAAATCTACCTCCAGTGCTCCTAGCCTTACTTCCCTTCCATCTGGTTTCTTGAGCACACAGCATATCTACCTTTCTTCTCTCCATCATATCAGCCAACTCTATGCCTTTACCATTCATAGTCCCTACATTTAAAGTCCCTACTCTCACCTCCACACTTCTACCTTGTCTTCCCCCTCTCGTCCTCCTTGATTTTCGACCAACAGTAGCCCAGTTTCCAACGGCACCCTATCGGTTAACAGCACTGGTGGCGGTCGTTGTTCACCCGGGTCTCAACCGAACCAGTATGGGAGTCTCATTCGTCATGAGCCGCATGTTTGATTTGACAAAGGTTTTATGACGAATGCCCTTCCTGACACAACCCTCCCCAGTTACCCAGGCTTGGAAATGGCACTAGGAGTACACTGGCTTGTGCAACCCTGTGGCTGGGATTCTTTGTGTTGTTGATGCATGGCTTTTGCTTTGCATGATAGAGTTTTAACTTGCACTTGTAGATGTAACGAGGAACTGTGTTAACTGACAATTGCCTCATTTCCACCAAAATAAGAGCCAGTGCTAGTTCAGTTCTGGGGCTGGTGCCAGTGCTTAACCAGTTCAACTGTAGTACCTCATAAGAACCAGGTGGTTTTCCACCAATATGGAGCTAGTCGGGGATTACGTCAGGGCTACGTCATTATGTAGTGTGAAGCGCCTTTATGCAACCCCGCAGAACACCACAGAAGAAGAAGTAGCAGCGCTAGCTTGTCAACATGAGGAGTTTGCTGTCTCTTTGAGAGCGCTGCTTTAATTATTCCAAACCTGTATTACCATCCAAAAACAGTTTTATTCTTAATCACAGAGAACGGCGGCTACGTTTAAGGAGACCGGTAATTATCAATATTTCAGTCACCAGCTGTTGTTAGCTCAAGTCTGTAGCTCAACTAGTGAGCACTTTTAAACATAATATTTATGCCAATTCTGTAATAAGTGGGGTTACGGCGTATTACGAGACGGAGGTCGCCTGTTATGTCATGCCAAAAAGTGATCAGCTGCCCAAAAAATGATCACCAGGGGCCATATTGTTATGGGTTTATATTAGCCGCTAAATATACAGTATATTCCAACAGATAAATAGTACTTAGTTAGGTATAACAAGATATATTTAACACTTATGATGCATTTTGAACCCGAAACAAACTTGATCTAGGATTAAAAGCAATTAAAATAATGCAGTCACAAGGTTACATGGAAAAATGCACAGATTTACTGCATATATACATGAAGATACTGTATCAATAGATATTCTATGTACACACGTGGACAAAATTGTTGGTACCCCTCTGTGGGGGGCAATGGATCAGCGTTCTCGTCGCGCCCTCCGCCAGTACCCGGGCTCGCCTGGGGAAGCTAATGATCCTACCAGCAGACTAAATTCGAAGAGACGACGCCTCTGTGCCAAGTCAAAGAAGAATCCTAGTCACAGTCCTAAAGCCGAAAGCAAACAGCCCCAAGAGCACTTTGTGGTAGGATCTGCTCTTCGCATATTACAACTAAACGTTGAAGGCCTATCTGCAGCCAAGCGAAGCCTTATCGAAGTCCTCGCCTTCCAACATTCGATTGATGTAATCTGCCTCCAAGAGACTCATATTGGCACAGAGGAAGCTGGCCGCTTCACCATCAAAGGCTTTGACCTCCTGTGCTATGTTCTACATGCTAAACATGGACGTGCCACCTATGTGCGTTCTGACATAGTTGAAGCAAATCACCTGATAACAACACATTTCTCAGACACCATAATCATTGGTGGCTTCCATATTGTCAATGTGTACAAGCCCCCTAATGCCAACTGGGATCTGCAGGTCTTACCCACCCTACCCCACCCTGCCATCTATGTGGGGGACTTTAACAGCCATCACCCTGACTGGGGGTACCCAGCAGTGGACAGTGATGGGGAGGCACTTTCAGACTGGGCATCCAGAAATGACCTCGCTTTGATATACGACCCCAAACAAAGAGGAACCTTCCACTCTGCTAGGTGGAAGAAGGACTATTCTCCTGACCTGTGTTGGGTCAGCTCTTTGAATGGGGAGCCATATCCTACACAGATCCTCATTCTTGATGATTTTCCACACAGCCAACACCGGCCCCTGCTTGTACACATTGGCCTACAACTTCCAGTCATATACAGCCCAAGGAAGATGCGCTGGAACTTCCGCAAAGCCAACTGGAAGAAATTCAGTGAAACTCTGGACCGGAGCGTTGTTACCATCCCACTCCACACCATCACTGTAGATGAAGCATACAACCGCTTCTGCAGCGCAATCTTCAAGGCTGCCCATACTGCAATCCCACGAGGCTACCGACCCCTCTATGTCCCATGTTTGGACGGAGAAAGTGCTGCCCTCCTACAATCCTATCAAACATCAGGGGACCCAGAGATAGCAGACCATCTCATTGAATCGCTAAATACAGCCCGGCGAAAGAAATGGGAGGAGACAGTTGCTGACCGGAGCTTTACCCACTCTAGCAGGAAATGTTGGAGCCTCATCCGTCGCCTAGGAGCTGCACAGAAGCCCCCTAGCCAAAGCCGAGCATCCGTCACACCCAACCAAGTTGCATCCCACCTACTGACTATCGCCAAAGCACCCCAAGACAAAGACACCAGAAGAGCAGTTACAACTGAGCTAAAAAAAACACCAAAAAATGCCTGTAGAAGAAACGAACCCTGAACCCTTCGAGGCTGCTGAACTGGAGAAAGTCCTACAGGGCCTGAAATGTGGAAAGGCAGCAGGATACGATAACATCTTCCCAGAATTCATGAAAAATCTTGGCCCCCGAGCCCTAACCTGGTTGACACAATTCTACACAGGGATCACACAAACAAACTCGATCCCAAAGAAATGGCGGACAGCAAAGGTCATTGCCATCCCAAAACCTGGCAAAGACCACAAACTACCAGCAAGCTACCGCCCAATCTCCCTACTCAGCGTTCCTTACAAAATCATGGAGCGCCTAATACTGCAACGCATTTCCCCAGAAATAGAGGATATTCTAAGTGTGGATCAAGCAGGTTTCCGCAAGGACCGCAGTACGGGAGAACAAGTACTGGCCCTAACCACCTTCATCGAAAATGGCTTCGAGAGCAGACTGAAGACAGGGGCTGTGTTTCTCGATCTTACAGCCGCCTATGATACGGTCTGGCACAAAGGCCTCCTCCTGAAACTTATAAAGGCGATCCCTGCTTGGGCAACAGCAATTATAAAAACCCTGTTGACCAACCGAAGGTTCAGAGTCCACCTCAGTCAGAACACAAGTGCATGGAGAATGCAGAAAAACGGACTCCTACAAGGCTCAGTTCTAGCTCCAACTCTGTTCAACCTCTACATAAACGACCTGCCTACTACAAAATCCCGCAAATTCATCTATGCAGACGACATCTGTTTGGCATTCCAAGCACCAGACTTTGAACTACTGGAACGGGTGCTCACGGAAGATCTTGCCAAACTAGACCAGTTCTGCAAAATCTGGCGCCTAAAACCAAGCCCAGCAAAAACCATCTCCAGTGTATTCCACCTCCACAATGCAAAAGCTGCCAGAGAACTAAACATCCACCTGAGCGGACTCAAGCTTAAGCATGCCCCAAATCCAACATATCTTGGAGTGACCCTTGATAGGACCTTATCCTTCAAGGAACATCTAAAGGGGACGGCTGCTAAGGTGAAGGTACGAAACAACCTGCTCTGCAAGCTCGCTGGTGCAAAATGGGGGGCGGCAGTCTCCACCCTGCGCACCTCAGCACTGGCCCTTTCATACTCTGTAGCAGAATATTGTGCCCCTGTCTGGTCCAGGTCATCTTACACACACCATGTAGACACCCAGCTCAACTCAACCATGAGAACTATAACTGGAACAATCCGCTCAACACCACTCCCCTGGCTCTCCGTACTGTCAAACATAGCCCCTCCACACATCCGGCGAGCAGCATTAACTCAAAGGATGCTCCAAAAAGTTAAAGATTTTCCTCACTTACCAATCCATGCAGATATCTACACCCACTGCCCGACTTTCATCCAGACGGCCGATTTGGAAAAACCCTCCCCCAGCTGACTTTACCATCCAGACAGCTTGGCAAGAGGAATGGGAGACCAAGGAGGTCCCAAACAAACAGCTGGTGATAAACCCCAACCAACAGGTCCCGGGCACCAACCTCCCAAGGAGACAGTGGTCTACACTCAATCGCTTCAGGACTGGACATGGCCCCTGCTTGGCCAGCCTTCACAGATGGGGCAGTAGCCCTAGCCCACTGTGCGCATGTGGAGAGGAGCAAACAATGGAACACATCATAGAGGTTTGCCCGCTCCAAAGACTGGAAGGAGGATTGCACACCCTCCATACAGCAAACCAGGAGGCAACTGCTTGGCTTAAGGACTTTGCATTCGCTAAATAAATAAATAAATAAATGAAAGAAAAACCCACAATGGTCACAGAAATAACTTGAATCTGACAAAAGTGGTAATAAATAAAAATTCTATGAAAATTAACCAATGAAAATCAGTCAATGCTCTTGAATTGTGGTTCAACAGAATTATTTTAAAAAACAAACTCATGAAACAGGCCTGGACAAAAATGATGGTACCCTTAATATTTTGTTGCACAACCTTTTCAGGCAATCACTGCAATCAAACGATTTCTGTAACTGTCATTGAGACTTCTGCACCTCTCAGCAGGTATTTTGGCCCACTCCTCATGAGCAAATTGCTCCAGTTGTCTCAGGTTTGAAGGGTGCCTTCTCCAGATGGCATGTTTCAGCTCCTTCCACAGATGTTCAATAGGCTTTAGATCAGGGCTCATAGAAGGCCACTTTAGAATAGTCCAATGTGTCGCTCTTAGCCATTCTTGGGTGTTTTTAGCTGTGTGTTTTGGGTCATTATCCTGTTGCAAGACCCATGACCTGCGACTGAGACCAAGCTGTCTGACACTGGGCAGCACATTTCTCTCTAGAATACCTTGATAGTCTTGAGATTTCATTGTACCCTGCACAGATTCAAGACACCCTGTGCCAGATGCAGCAAAGCAGCCCCAGAACATAACAGAACCTCCTGCATGTTTCACAGTAGGGACAGTGTTCTTTTCTTGGTATGCTTCATTTTTGCATCTGTGAACATAGCGCTGATATGCCTTGCCAAAAAGTTCCAGTTTTGTCTCGTCTGTCCATAGGACATTCTCCCAGAAGCTTTGTGACTTGTCAACATGCAGTTTGGCAAATTCCAGTCTGGCTTTTTTATGATTTGTTTTCAACAGTGGTGTCCTCCTTGGTCGTCTCCCATGAAGTCCACTTTGGCTCAAACAGCGACGGATGGTGCGATCTGACACTGATGTACCTTGACCTTGGAGTTCACCATGAATGTGTTTAGAGGTTGTTCTGGGCTCTTTTGCTACCATTCGTATTATCCGTCTCATCCTGCGGCCACGTCCAGGGAGGTTGGCTACAGTCCCGTGGATCTTAAATTTCTGAATATGTGCAACTGTAGTCACACGAACATCAAGCTGCTTGGAGATGGTCTTATAGCCTTTACCTTTAACATGCTTGTCTATGGACTTCCGGGAAGATGGCGGAGAGACATAACACTTAAACAAAGAGCTCTCCCTAGCCGGATTAAAAATCATCGGTAAATGGCCAACTCGACATAAACGAATCAATAAACTAAGGGATGAAAACACGAAGGAACCGGGCACAAGGACAAAAACAGGGTAAAATTGAAGAATTCCTCTCCAACAACGCAGGAAAAACCGCTGTACGCAAAGCCCAAAAAAACGAGATGTCCACAGCAGAGAAAATGGAGGACACCAGACTCGACAACATGAACGCTGGCATCGCCAGTTTGGGTGAAGAGTTGAGAGAATTCAAGCGACAGCTACAACAGGATTTAGCGGCTCTTAAGGAGGAACTGAAAAAAGAAATTAAGGAGGAAATCATGGACCTCCGAAGAGAAATGGAGCGTAAATTAACGGAAAACATGGAGGAGCTGCGCTCCCAGCGGGCGTGTATGACAGAAGCGCAGACCCGAATTTCGGAACTAGAAGATTGGAAAAGCGAGGCAAACGAACAACTACAGACCCTGACGACGCAAACGCAGAGGATGCAGGAGAAAATAAACGACTTGGAGAGCAGATCCCGACGAAGCAATATGCGCATCTTTGGAATTCCGGAGGGCATTGAAGGCAACTCGATGACAAAATTCATGGATCAGTTCTTAAAAAAAGAACTGGAAATACCCGGAGAAACGGATCTGCAGATTCAACGGGCGCACAGAACACCGGCACAGAACCCGAAAACAAACTCTCCACCCAGGTCAGTTGTGGTAAACTTTGTGAAATATGACATAAAGGAAAGAATCCTGACGCAAGCATGGAAAAAAAAGATACGAATCGGCGACAAACAGGTATTTTTTGACCATGACTACCCGACAGAAATCGTGCAGCAGCGGAAGAAATATGCCAATATTAAAAAAACGCTGAAAGAGAAAAAAATTAGATTCCAAACGCCGCTAACGAAAATGAGGATTCATTGGGAGGAAGGCACAAGAACCTACAACACGGCCGAAGAGGCAGCGCGGGATTTGATGGAGCGGGACCTTGAGGTGAGCGTGCCGAAGGAGACGGCTGGAGCAGCGGCGGCCCTGAACGCACCACGACAGACGGAGTGGAGACGAGTGAACGGCGGAAGAAGGGGGAGAGACGTAGAGCAGCGGGCCCAGGACAAGCTACAAGGCTTTCAACTGAAAGCCTAGATCATAACAAAGATTAAGAAAGGCACAGAAGAAATGAAGGCCAAGAAGACAAGGTAAAAGAGAAACAGACGGCTAGGAGAGGTTTAAGTGATATTTGTTGGACATTTCTAGACTTATGACTATTACTTTGATAGTAATTAGAAGTCTAGGGAGGGCCCTTCACTCTGTGAAGACAAACCCCCCACCCACCAACAGGGACCAGTGGGCAGAAGAAAGGCCCAAAGTACGGAGGTCGAGTTTTTTTAATGTGTTTTTATATAAATATGTGTTATTTTTGTTGTTAAAGGGGCTAGGAGCACAAGTTAAAAAAATGGAAAAACATGAATATGGGTAAAAATCTTAAGATAATGACACTAAACGTGAATGGTCTGAACTCACCTGTTAAAAGGGAAAGAATAATAAGAAAATTCAAGAAGGAAAAAGCTGAAATTATATTTATGCAAGAGACACATTTGAGCAAGGCAGAACATGTGAAACTAAAGAGATTTGGCTATAAGAACTCCTACTACAGTTCATTTAAGGGAGGAGCAAAAAGGGGGGTTATGATACTAATCTCAAACAAAATACAATTTGAAAGTGAACAGGAAATCCAGGATAAAGAAGGCAGGTATGTAATAATAAAGGGAAGAATAGATGGTATGCAGATCACATTAGTGAACATCTATGCCCCACCAGAAAGTGACAAGGGTTTTTTTCAACATCTGTTTGATCTCATAGCAACACACAGTGAAGGAGTCCTAATTTGTGGAGGAGACTTAAATGCTGTCATGGATCATGAAGTTGACACAACAAGTGTTAAGAAGACAAAAAAACATGTAACAAAGTTCATAAGAACCTCACTGGCAGAAATGGGTATGGTAGACATATGGAGGGACCTACACCCACTCGAAAAAGACTATACACATTATTCAGCAGCCCATAAAGTACACTCTAGAATAGATTACTTCCTTATGAATGAAGGTGACAGACACAGGGTGAGAAATTGTTGGATTGGAGGGGCAGAAATATCAGATCATAATCCTATATACATGGAAATATATTTAAACAATAGAAAACGACAAACAACATGGAAACTTAACGTAGGACTGTTAAATGATGAGAAAATGAAAGAAAGAATAAAAATAAACATAAACGAATATATCCAAGAGAATGACAATGAAGAAGTGGACCCAACAATACTATGGGACGCACTAAAAGCCGTGTTAAGGGGTAAATTAATTGTTGAAACAGGAAAAACATGCTTGTCTATAATTTTCTTTCTAATCTCCTGAGACAACTCTCTCCTTTGCTTCCTCTGGTCCATGTTTAGTGTGGTAAACACCATGTCACCAAACAGCACAGTGACTACTTGTCACCCTTTAAATAGGCCGACTGACTGATTACAAGTTTGTAGACACCTGTGATGTTAATTAGAGGACACATCTTGGTTGAACATGTCCCTATGGTCACATTATTTTCAATCTTTTCTAGGGGTACCATCATTTTTGTCCAGGCCTGTTTCATGAGTTTGTTTTTTAAAGTAATTCTGTTGAACCACAATTTAAAAGCACTGTCTGATTTTCATTGGTTAATTTTCATAGAATTTTTATTTATTGCCACTTTTGTCAGATTCAAGTTACTTCTGTGACCACTGTGGGTTTTTCTTTCATTAACAGAGGGGCACCAACAATTTTGTCCACGGCTGTACCTCCAAACGACGCTATTTTTGCACATAAATATTGCAATCAGATAAATTCTATATGTTGTTTTCCAAACTGCAACACTTTGGCCAACACTATAATTTTTCAGATGTGATAAAACCTCAAAACATTTAGACACATTGTAGGTGGACTGAGACCAGGCAGTACACTTTTAACAAGTGGGCACTCCTGGCTCCTGTAGACGGTGATCACTTTTTGGCACAACACCGGATTTCACCACCCAGCCGACCCCATGCAGAAGTGGCTGATGAAACCCTTTTCGGACACAGGCAGACTTACCCCTGAACAACGTAACTACAATTACCGGATGAGCTGTGCACGTTCAATTGTGGAAATGGCTTTCAGCAGCTTGAAAGGATGATGGAGGGCCCTCCTGACAAGGAATAACTGCAAACTGGAGCTGAGCAATTAAATGGTGCTCACCTGCTGCATACTTGATATTATTTGTGAGGAACATGGTGACAACTTTGGACTCCCAGACACACATGATCACAGTCGGCCTCCAGTTCAACCACTATGTGACCATGCCAGTGTAGAATGACATTAGGGCAGCATTAATGGAGTATTTTAACAGTGGGGAGCAACAACCTGTTTAATGCCTACCATATCATTTACAAAATGTAACGTATGTGAAGTTGTTCAAAATAATTAATGAATAAAACATTCAGCTGACAATCAGTCCTCAGTGTACTCTGTTTTAAAGTATTTATGGTGTATTTATATATTTTATAGGCACATTTACAGAGTTGTTAAAGGTATACCCTTCTGTACTTGTATGTCATCTATTCTGGTTAAAGTACTGATTCAAGTTTTTATTCATGTAGGGGTAACAAGAGACAGACCGTAAAGTGTACAAGTTAAAAGTACTTTCCGCAGAAATGATCTTGTTCAGAGCTGAAAGAATGTCATGTGGTACGTTGTCAAAAGAATATAAACTCATTATCATTTTTGAAGCTGGCAACTTGGAACATTTTCTACAGAAAAAGTGCATAGATTTAAAGTTTGTTGCTACTTGTTCTTTAGAAAATGTGAAAAAAGTTGTCAAAAATATGAGTAAGTTCACAAATACCTGATATATTGTCCAATATCTGAAAAAATTAACTTAAGTGCAGTAATTCAGTACTTGTACTTTCACTTCCCACCACTACAATACTATAGTGATTTGCATTGTTTGTCCTAAATAGCTTTACATTTCATGCATATGTTCGGTGTGAGGATAACAATTACTTAATGTGGAAGCAGAAAAAAACACTTAAGGAAAGAAAGCTTTTATTTACAAAATGTGCAAAAACGTAACCCTTTAACTGTCCACATTAAATGGACAGGTCGCACGTCCCCAGTGGCACAGCGCAGCAACTGCATCTGTCAACTTATTGACATCCCCCCGCTATACTGAGAATTTGTACTGATCTGGACTGATCTGACAGTTCAAAAGGTGGCAGACACGCGCCAGAGGAATCATGGCTGACATGCAATACAGCAAAGAAGAAGAAATCCTCATTATTATTCTTCCTTTTTCCACTTTGAGCTCCCAGCACCAATGTGGTCGCCGCCATGTTCGGTCATGGCGGCAGCGATTCTGACTGAAACTGCATCAAACAGGAAAAATAGCGGCGTAATACAAATGAAATTCACGTGGGATAATCATAAGAGTTTGTAGATGTGGTAGAGGATGTAAATGACCGACCAAACACGAAACTACGACCACGATGGGCGAAAAACTGAGCTACCAACACCAAGATGGCGGCACCCATGCGGTCATGGATTCTCACAGGAAAAATGCATCAAACAGGAAAAATAACCGCGTAATACAAATGAAATTCACGAGGGATAATCATAAGAGTTTGTAGATGTGGTAGAGAGTGTAAATGACCGAGCAAACGCAAAACATCGACCATGATGGACGAAAACGGACCAGCCACGTGGGCGAGCAAGCCCCCCCCCCCCCCAGCAACAGGTAAGAGAAAAATGTTTTGTTTTGTTTTTTTACATTTTATTGATTTTACCGGCAACAACAGCAGAGACTGTTTTACTATCCACAGGTCAGTAAAAATGCCACCAAAGAAGGAGGAAATGGAAGAGATCAAAAAAATCTCTGAACTTCTTGTCAGAAGAACTGACCAAAGTGGCTAGTCAGCAGGCTAAAATATTAGGGCTAATGGAAGAAGTCCGAGAATTAAAATTAATAATTAAGGAAAAAGACAAAAAAAATTGCAGACTTGGAGCGACGCGTCGAGGATCTTGAACAATATTTTCGTATGGATGATCTAATTATAAGTGGACTAGACATTAAATATCAATCATATGCTCATGCTACAACAGGAATGAGAGGTGAGGAGGCTCCCCTGGGTGAATCAGTCTCCTTGGAAAACCAGGTGCTTCAGTTCCTTGATAGTAGAAATATAAAGGTAGAAGCAAATGCAATTTCAGCCTGTCATGCTTTACCCAGAAAGGATAATAAAACAAAGAAATCAATTGTGATGCGTTTTGTGAACAGAAGGGTAAAGAATGACATACTGAGGCAGGCCAGAAAGCTACGGGGAACAGAAGTTTACCTAAATGAACATCTAACAAAAACTAATGCTGAAATAGCACGGCAAGCACGGATGCTGAAAAGACAAAATAAGATACAGGCAACATGGACAAGAAATTGTAGAGTTTGGATCAAGCTAAATGGAACACCTGAGGAAGCAAAGAGTATAATAATCAGAGAGATTACTGACTTAAATAAATATAGATGAACACTGATTAAGAAAATTAAGAGACTATGATAATCCATATCCACACACACGGCAAGAATAGTTCTTTTGACATACCATGTCAATGTACTTTAAAAACTAAACAAAACAAACAAAAAACTTATGACTAACTTGAGTAGACATCAATTATCCCCAGTTGGAGGAAGTCATTTGACACAGAGTGAAGAAATTCAAACTCTGAAAATATGCCATTATGCTGAACATAAACTACAAGAGATGGAGAATGATATTGATCCTGATAACCACTTTTTCAATAATATTCATAATCATTGTGAATATTACACTGAAAAGCAATTCAAAAGTCAAGTGCAACTAGATGGTAAACTATCAATAATACACTTCAACAGCAGAAGTCTTAACAAAAACTTTCCACAGATTCAGGACTACAGTGGTACCTCTACTTACGAATTTAATTCGTTCCGGAAGAATTCTCGTAACGTGAAAAATTCGTAAGTAGAGGCGCGTTTTTACATGTAAATGCCGTAATCCGTTCCAAGCCCCCAAAATTCGGGCATAAATTTTTTATAAATCGTAAAAACGCATCAAAACATGTAACAAATACATGTTACAATTAGATTACTGCACAATAAACATAAAATGAGAGTTTAAAATGAGAGAAAGAATAATAAAAGAGAAGAATAAAAGAGAAAGAATAATAAAAATTATGTTCATTTACCCTTTAACTGCTATCGTCGTCGACGTTGTCACCTTTTGCCTTCTTTGGTTCATGTTCTGATCCAAGGACGTTTGCTTTTGTCGGCTTGTAAGTGCTTCATTTTGTTTTAATACCGTGCTGATCGTTGATGTATTACAGCCATATTCTTTGGCGAGATCAACCAAACGCATAAAGTTTTGGAAAAAAAAAACAAACTTCGTGGCCAATGGGATACCAGGAAGATGCTAGGCGATAGCCAATGGCAGAGCAGCTACAGGTATGTTTACGTTCGGTAAACTACGGAAGCTGCGAGGAGCGCGCACTTTTTTGCCTTTCGTATCCTGAAATTTCGTTCGTAACTAGAGGCAATATTTTCCCGTTGAGGCGTCTCGTAACCTGAAAATTCTGTATGTAGAGACGTTCGTAAGTAGAGGTACCACTGTATTTAAAACAGCTAGACAGAAAATTTACAGCCATCGCAGTCTCTGAAACTTGGCTTAATGAAGAGCAGGCTCCCCTGATGGCAATAGAGGGACATCAGATGTTTCATATTAACAGATCTCAAAAAAAGGATGGTGGTGTTGCACTGTATATTGATGACCTGTATAGGTGTAAACTTGTAAATGGAATGTCCTGTGCACTACCAGGGATTTTAGAATGTGTTACTGTTGAGATTGACCAAGATAAAACAAAAAATCTAATTATAAGTTGTATATATAGAACGCCGGGAACTTGCATTGAGACATTCAGTGATAAATTAGTCGAGCTGTACAATAATATTACTAGTAAGAAAATGGTAGTAATTTGTGGAGATTTCAATATTGATTTACTAAATCCATATCAATAAAATGTAATTACAGAGTTCATGAATTCTATGTACAGTATGAGTCTATATCCCACAATAACACATCCCAGTAGAATCACAGTTCACACTGCTACACTTATTGACAACCTGTTTGTTAATATTATTGATAAGAAAATAGAAAGTGGATTATTGATAAATGATATAAGTGACCATTTACCAACCTTTGCACTTATCCATGGCCACACGGAGGCCAATACAGAAAAAGTTTTAAAATCATTCAGATACAAATCACAAAATGCAATCAGTTCTTTTAAAGAAGACTTGCTGAAGCAGGACTGGACAAAAGTCTATGTATCAGATGTAAATGAAGCCTATGACACATTTATGAACATTGTAACCACTCTTTATGAAAAAAATCGTCCATTAGTAAAGAAAAAGCTTAAACATAAATTTGTCAATAAGCCATGGTTAACCAAAGGATTACAAAAGGCGTGTAAAAAGAAAAATTTATTATATAAAGCTTTTCTAAAGAAAAGGACAAAAGAAGCAGAGCAGCGGTATAAAACATACAAAAATAAGTTAACATATATAATGAGATGTAGTAAAAGAGACTATTACAGTAAAGAACTGAAGAAAAACAGAGACAATATTAAAAATACATGGACAATACTTAACAATATTCTTGGAAATAAAAACAGAAATACAAGCTACCCAACCAATTTTTCAAAAAATAATACAACGACTCAGAGTGTGAATGCAGTTTCACCTGCAGATGAATTTAATAACTTTTTTGTTAACATTGGTCCTAATTTGGCTCGAGAAATACCTATTACGTCACCTACGGGTGATACAATAAGCAAAAACACTGCTATAAAAGACTCCATTTTCATAAAGAACACAGCCGAGAGAGAGATCATTGAAATTGTTAAATCGTTTAAAAGTAAAACATCTACGGACTGTGATGGTATTGACATGCTCTTAGTCAAAACTATTATTGAATGCTTAGTGAAACCACTGATGTATATTTGAAACCTGTCTCTCTAAACAGGTATATTTCCCAATGCAATGAAAATAGCAAAAGTAATTCTGATATACAAGACGGGTGACAGAGGGGAACTTTCAAACTATAGACCAATTTCACTATTGCCGCAATTTTCCAAGATATTGAAAAAATATTCTGTGAGAGAACTGACAACTTCATAATGAAGAATAATTTATTGTGTGAGCAGCAATATGGGTTCAGACACAAGAGGACAACTGCATTTGCTCTAATGGAATTTATAGAAAAAATATCAACTGCCATTGAAAATAAAGAGTATTCAGTTGGGGTATTCCTGGATCTTAAAAAAGCATTTGATACAGTGGATCATAATTTATTATTAAAGAAACTACAAAATTGTGGTATTAGGGGGTAGCACTGTCCTGGTTAAGTAGTTACTTAAAGAAGAGATATCAGTATGTATGTGTTGGTAACAAAAACTCACAGTTACTAAAGGTTACTTGTGGAGTCCCACAGGGTTCAGTTTTGGAGCCATTGTTATTCAATATGTATAATAAATGATATATGTAAAGTCTCGGAAAAAATGGATTTAATATTGTTTGCCAATGACACTATTACGCAGTGGAAGCAATTTGGAACAACTTTTAGATACACTCGGATAGGAATTAGGAAAGCTTAAACTGTGGTTTGATTCAAACAAATTAATGCTCAATTTAAGTAAGACAAAATTTATAGTTTTTAACAACCATCACAACAACTTAGTATCTAAACTCAGTGTAAATGGTGTAGAGATTGAAAGGGTATCTGAAACTAAATTTCTTGGAGTAATAATTGATAATAAACTGTGTTGGAAGTCACATATTAATTATATTAAAGGTAAAATATCTAAATCAATCGCAATACTACACAGAGTGAAATATTTGCTGAATCAACCCACATTATATACTTTGTATCATTCATTAATACTCCCATACATGACATATTGTACTGAAGTATGGGAAAATACATATAAAACTAACATATATCCAGTCTTTATGCTTCAGAAGAGAGCTATTAGAATAATAAACAAAGCTGCTTACAGGGAACCAACAAACCCACTTTTTTTAAAATTAAAAGCTCTCAATTTGAAAGATCTGGTTGACTTTAAAACTGCAGTAATAATGTTTAAAGTGAAGAATCTATTACTGCCCGCAAATATCCAAAAGTTGTTCCAAATAAGGGAGAAACAATATCATTTCAGAGGAACATGTATATTTCAAAAACCTTCAGTGAGAACTACCACCAAGCAACACTGTGTTTCAGTGCAAGGAGTCAGATTATGGAATGATTTTGGACCTGAATTAAAATCATGTACAACAAGCTTGGACAGTTTAAACAAAAACTAAAGGAAGAAATACTCCAAACATATATACAAGATGACATGTAAAATCACATAAGGATTGTCATATCCTGTCTGTGTTGTGTTGTTGCTTAGTTTTTTTTTTGTCACATTTTGTCTTAGCTTTGTTCCGAATTGTAATCGCTCGTTTTGTTTTTCTTTTGAATTCTTGAATGGAATATGGGTGGGCAATATAAGCTACGGCTTCAGCCATCACCCATTTCGGATAACTTATGTTGAACTGTATAATCAGAGGAGTTATTGTTTAATTTGACCTTGTTGGATTTTTTCCCCCTTTGTTATATTATTCTGTTTCTTTTTAATCTTTACTTTTAATCTATCCGAAATAAAGATTCATTCATTCATTCATTCATTTTCTGGTTCATATACTTTGAAGATTAGATAAAAACATACCCCTGTAGACAAAACGGCGTCAAAAAAACTGAAACACTCTTTGTGTAAATGTGTCCAAAGTCCACTTTTGACTGAGTTATGTAATTTATATAGCTTCCGTGACATTATGCAAATTAGATGCATAAATTTATTCCTATCTGAAACTTTGGATCATATTCTACATTTTTCTAATTGACAGTAAGCCATTATCTCTTGCAACTTTCAAGTTATAGCCTTGGAAATCTGAACCATTTTATTGACAAAAAATATTTACCACTCTTGACCACTAGGGGTTAGGTTTACCCCTTAACCGTTCCTGTCGCCATGCGGCGCCTGGGGCAGCTAAAGGGTTAAGACTGCTACATAAGAAATATTATGTACACACAGCCAAAAATATCAATGCTGTGATAGTTACTTTGTTTGCAGTCCCTCAAGCACAGACACAACGTATCCCATCAGTCCAACAAGGGTATTGGTCCTGTCCTCCATCTTCTGGATGCTTTGCAGCAAAGCGGAGGTCAGCTGCTCTTCCCTCCTGCTCTGCTCATGGCGTCTCATCTGACCTCTCCAGGTAGTCAAGAAGGAGGTCCACGTTTGTGTCCCATTTCTGTTTCCCTGTTTTAAAGTACAAAAATAAGCAATATAAAATAACCACACACTGAAAAATGCAGGAATCATCAATCCAAGACTGAATGTGTCTATTCAACATCCATTTACTGTTAGTGGCATCACAACATTCAATTCAAGTGTATAACTGGTTTAATTCACTCCCCCCTTTGTGTAACTGTGTCATGACCTGAACATACGCTACCGTTCAAAAGTTTGGGGTCACCCAGACAATTTTGTGTTTTCCATGAAAAGTCACACTTTTATTTACCACCATGAGTTGTAAAATGAATAGAAAATATAGTCAAGACATTGACAAGGTTAGAAATAATGATTTGTATTTGAAATAATTTTTTCCTTCAAACTCTGCTTTTGTCAAAGAATCCTCCATTTGCAGCAATTACAGCATTGCAGACCTTTGGCATTCTAGCTGTTAATTTGTTGAGGTAATCTGGAGAAATTTCACCCCACGCTTCTAGAAGCCCCTCCCACAGGTTGGATTGGCTGGATGGGCACTTCTTGCGTACCATACGGTCAAGCTGCTCCCACAACAGCTCAATGGGGTTTAGATCTGGTGACTGCGCTGGCAACTCCATTACAGATAGAATACCAGCTGCCTGCTTCTTCTCTAAATAGTTCTTGCACAATTTGGAGGTGTGCTTTGGGTCACTGTCCTGTTGTAGGATGAAATTGGCTCCAATCAAGCACTGTCCACAGGGTATGGCATGGCATTGCAAAATGGAGTGATAGCCTTCCTTATTCAAAATCCCTTTTACCCTGAACAAATCTCCCACCTTACCAGCACCAAGGCAACCCCAGACCATCACGTTACCCCCACCTTGCTTGACAGATGGCGTCAGGCACTCTTCCAGCATCTTTTCAGTTGTTCTGCGTCTCACAAATGTTCTTCTGTGTGATCCAAACACCTCAAACTTTGATTCGTCCGTCCATAACTTTTTTCCAATCTTCCTCTGTCCAATGTCTGTGTTCTTTTGCCCATATTAATCTTTTTCTTTGATTGGCCAGTCTCAGATATGGCTTTTTCTTTGCCACTCTGCCCTGAAGGCCAGCATCCTGGAGTCGCTTCTTCACTGTAGAAGTTGACACTGGCGTTTTGCGGGTACTATTTAATGAAGCTGCCAGTTGAGGACCTGTGAGGCATCTATTTCTCAAACTAGAGACTCTAATGTACTTATCTTCTTGCTCAGTTGTGAAGCGGGGCCTCCCACTTCTCTTTCTACTCTGGTTAGAGACCGTTTGTGCTGTTCTCTGAAGGGAGTAGTACACACCGTTGTAGGAAATCTTCAGTTTCTTGGCAATTTCTCGCATGGAATAGCCTTCATTTCTAAGAACAAGAATAGACTGTCGAGTTTCACATGAAAGTTCTCTTTTTCTGGCCATTTTGAGCGTTTAATCGACCCCACAAATGTGATGCTTCAGATACTCAACCTGCTCAAAGGAAGGTCAGTTTTATAGCTCCTCTAACCAGTTAAACTGTTTTCAGCTGTGCTAACATGATTGCACAAGGGTTTTCTAATCATCCATTAGCCTTCTGATGCAATGAGCAAACACATTGTACCATTAGAACACTGGAGTGATAGTTGCTGGAAATGGGCCTCTATACACCTATTGTAGAGGATGTGCTCAATGATGAGGCTGGGTTTATTTCTCAGGTTCAGCTTTATTAACAGAACACATTCTCTAACAATCTCCAAGCAAGAAAAGAGGCAGATCAATATCACATTGCTCTTTTTAAACCTCCGGAATATCGAAACTCCTGTCACATGGTGTCTAAGCAAACATACAGTCACATGGTGTTAACCCCAGTCACAATGTAACCTTTTGATCTTCCACCATTGTCTCTCAGCCTTCGATGGTCCGGAAATCCCTCCAGGGCATCTCTCTGAGACAAAGGACAAATCTCACACCTCCTCGATATCTCCTGCAGACTCAGTCCTTTTGTCCCTCGAGACGTGAAGCACACAATAAACATTCATCAATACATTTGTGGAAAATATGTACCCAACATATGGGCCACATGACCCCCCCCAAACGTCTAATATGGGACAAACATAATCAGAGATGCATGACATAAAAAAACATTACCACATATCAAAAATCAATCCACCAGTTGCCTAGGTCTAAAACTCCTGCCGTATCTGCTGTAAGCCGGCCTTGCTGCTTCTGCAGTGTCTTCCTGCACCTGTGGATTAGAACTGTTAGCCAAACTCTGTGGGGGTTCTGGAGAAAGCCTTCTCGGTGGTCTGCCGCAATGGGGGGCCCTCGCCAACTGCACTTGTTCATCAGCCAAAACGAAAGCAGGTTTGAGTCTGTTTATACAAATCAACTCCTTCCTGTCTCCCAAATCTAGCAAAAAAATGCTTCTCTCCTGTTTCCAGCACTCTGAAAGGTCCATCATAAGGTGGCCGCAAATTTGGGCGATGAGCATCATGTCTAACAAAAACAAACTCTGCATTTTTTAAAGCCTTCGGCACAAAAATGCGTGGGAAACTGTGATGAACCGGGCTAGGAAGCGTGTTTGATCCTGTGTCGCTCTGCAACAGCTGAGCGGGGGGGCAATCTGGCGCAGGATTGTCGGGGAGAAATTCACCAGGTAAACGGAGAGGTTGTGTAAAAACTAACTCAGCTGGGGAGGCCTGCAAATCTTCCTTAGGTGCAGAACGCAACCCCAATAAAATCCATGGAAGTTTGTCAACCCAATTTGTATCCGTAAGCGACGCTCTGAGGGCTGCTTTCAATGACCTATGAAAACGTTCGCATAAACCGTTAGCCTGGGGGTTATACGCGGTAGTGCGGTGAATCTTCACCCCTAGGCTGCGGGCCATCGATGACCAGAGTTTGGAAACAAATTGAGGACCTCTGTCGGACATTATGTCCGACGGAACTCCAAAACGCGCAACCCAAGCTGTTAAAAACGCGTGCGAAACTTCCTCCGCTGTGGTTGACGCCAGAGGAACCGCTTCTGGCCAACGCCTGGTGCGATCCACCATCGTCAAAAGGTGTGTGTACCCCTGTGACAACGGAAGGGGGCCCACCAAGTTGACATGCACATGATCAAAGCGCTTAGCCGGGATGTGAAAAGGCTCCAAAGGAACTCTAGTGTGCTTGTGTATTTTGGCTCGCTGACACGCTACGCAGGCTGCCGCCCATTTCTTGACCTGTTTGCGCAACCTCGGCCAAACAAATTTCTCCCCCACCATCTCGATCGATGCGCGCACCCCGGGGTGCACCAGGGAATGGACCGAGTCAAAAACGCGGCGGCGCCACGCAGCTGGTACCACGGGACGCGGCCGTCCCGTGGAGACATCGCAGATTAGGGGAGGCATACCCATTTGCAGCACTCTGTCCTCCAGCCTCAACCCTGTTGGTCCAGACTGGAGCGCGCGCACATCCGCATCGCTAACCTGCTCCGCGGCCATGGCTGCATAATCTAAACCTACGCGGACCGGGGCTGCATGCGCTTCCGCGCCGCTACCCTGGCCCACGGCCACAGCTGCAGAGTCTGCCCCCACGGGGCCTGGCGCCGCCACAGCACACGAGAGACAGTCTGCCACTACATTATGTTTACCTGCGACATGCTGGATATCGGTGGTGAACTCCGATATCGCGGCCAGCTGTCTTTGCTGCCGGCCCGACCAAGGTTCTGAAATCTTGGCCATCGCAAACGTTAGCAGCTTGTGGTCCACAAACGCGGTGAAACGGCGCCCTTCCAACCAGAACTGGAAATGGCGAATGGCCAAGTGTAGGGCCAACAACTCCCTGTCAAATGCGCTGTATTTTTGCTCGCTATCGCGCAAGGTTTTGCTGAAAAACACGAGCGGCTGCCAGGTCCCTGCTACAAACTGTTCAACGACCGCCCCCACCGCTAAATCGGAAGCGTCAGTGGTGAGAGCCATGCGGGCCGTTGGGACTGGGTGTGCCAACAAAACCGCGTTTGCCAGGGCTGTTTTGACTTGGGAGAATGCGCGCTCCAGCTCCGGAGACCATTCGATTTTATTTGTGGGTTTTTGCTTCTTTAGTGCAGCATACAATGGTTGCATGAGCTGCGCTTGGGAGGAAACGGTTGTAAAAATTAACCATTCCCAAAAACTCCTGTAACGCTTTAACCGTTTGGGGTCGGGGAAAATCTATTATTGCGCGTACTTTATCGGGCAGAGGGACCGCTCCTTCTGGCGAAACGCGATGCCCCAAAAAATCAATTTGCGCCACCCCAAACTGACACTTCGCTGGGTTAATTATTAACCCGTGCTCTGCCAGCCTCCCAAAAACCTCTGTGAGGTGGCTTTCGTGCTCGTCTTCGGACGTGCTGGCTACCAAAATGTCGTCCAGGTAGATGAACACGAAAGGGAGATCGCGTAGGACCGCGTCCATCATACGCTGGAACGTCTGCGCGGCGCCCTTTAGTCCAAAAGGCATGCGCAAAAACTCAAAAAGCCCGAAAGGAGTTATTACCGCAGTTTTGGGTACATCTCGAGCGCGCACTGGGACCTGATGGTAACCACGCACCAAGTCTATTTTAGAAAAAATGCGCGCCCCCGCCAAATGAACCGAAAAATCTTGGATGTGCGGAATCGGGTAGCGGTCGTGCGCTAGGCGTTATTCAACCTGCGGAAATCAATGCAAGGTCGCCACGAACCATCAGCCTTTGGGACCATGTGTAGCGGTGAAGCCCAGGGGCTTTTAGAACGTCTAATGATGCCCAGTTTTTCCAAGTTGGTGAAATCCTCGCATGCTATGGCCAGTTTAGCTGAGTCCAAGCGCCGAGCTTTTGCAAAAACGGGCGGCCCAGTGGTAGTGATAAAATGTTCCACCCCATGTTTAGCCACTGTTGCTGAAAACGTTGGGACTGTGAGTGCTGGGAACTGAGTGAGCAGTGCGTGAAACTTACCACCTGCAGTTGTGACGTTGGCCTGTGCAGTCGGCGGAGCCACCCGGGCTGTGCAGGGAATAGAGTGAAAAGACAGTGCATTAACCAGACGTCTATTAGCAAGATCAACCAATAAACCGTGTGAGCATAAAAAATCAGCACCTAACATGTTGAAATTGACTGCCGCTATGACGAAAGTCCACTCGAATGTTCGGCCGTGTAGAGACAGAAGCAGAGTCTTCTCTCCGAAGGTCTTAATCGCCGAGCTGTTCGCCGCCGACACCAGGGGACCACTGGAAGGCGCCAGCCGGTCAGCGTAGGAAGGTGTGATGAAACTCAGCTGGGAGCCTGTGTCCACCAGGAAGTGCCTCCCTGATCGCGCGTCCCTCAGGTAGAGCAGCTTGTTCTTTTTGCCGAGAGCCGCAGCTGCTACAGACTCCCGGTCTTGGCGTTTCCCGAGCGCTTGAACTGGCACGGTGGAATACACTTGCATGCCCTCTCGGCGAAACGGCAATGGTAAAAGCAAAGGATGTCGCCCGCTCCGCATCTCCTGGCCTCCGCCACTGCCGTCGTCAGTGAGTCTGGTGCTGCAGCCTCTGGCCCCCTGCCATCTCCGGGTGTTACGCTCAGCTCTGCTGCTGCGGTCGTGGCCGTGTGTCGTCTATGGGCATCGACGAGCCGCTGCACCTCCTGGCCCAGCTCGTGGTAGTCTCGTTGGGCCAGCAGCTGTGAACTGGCCAGGGTAACTCTCACCGCTGATGGTAGTGTCCTGAGGAAAAGGTGGGCGAAAATAAAACCATCATCTTCAGAGTCTATCAAACTCAGCATCTTCGCCATCAGGTCTGCAGGTCTCTCGACCTCGCCCTCAGTCAACGCCAGGAGCTTCTCTGCTCGCTCTCCCAGTGAGGGGGTGAAAGAACGGATGAGAGCCGCTTTCAATGCGCCGTACTTGTCGTCGTCTGGCAGGTGGTTAATCAGGCTCTCTACCCGCTGGGCTGTGTGGCTGTCCAGCTTTGCAACCACATGGTAGAATTTTGTGGCGTCTGCCGAAATTCCCCGAAGATGGAACTGTGCCTCGACTGCGTTAAACCAGGAGCGCGGGCTATGCTGCCAGAAATCAGGTAGCTGGACTGTGGTAGCTGCATTAGCCTGGCTGGCTCCTGATGAGTCTGGTGCAGAAGAATCATCACCGGCCATAATTCGTCGTAGGGTCACCAGTGTAGAGGATGTGCTCAATGATGAGGCTGGGTTTATTTCTCAGGTTCAGCTTTATTAACAGAACACATTCTCTAACAATCTCCAAGCAAGAAAAGAGGCAGATCAATATCACATTGCTCTTTTTAAACCTCCGGAACATCGAAACTCAAGTCACATGGTGTCTAAGCAAACATACAGTCACATGGTGTTAACCCCAGTCACAATGTAACCCTTTTGATCTTCCACCAATGTCCCTTAGCCTTCGATGGTCCGGAAATCCCTCTAGGGCATCTCTCTGAGACAAAGGACAAATCTCACACCTCCTCGATATCTCCTGCAGACTCAGTCCTTTTGTCCCTCGAGATGTGAAGCACACAATAAACATTCATCAATACATTTGTGGAAAATATGTACCCAACATATGGGCCACACTATGTACATATTGCACCAAAAACCAGACATCTGCAGCTAGAATAGTCATTTACCACATTAGCAATGTATAGAGTGTATTTCTGATTAGTTTAAAGTTATCTTCATTGAAAAAAACTGTGCTTTTCTTTAAAAAAATAAGGAAATTTCTAAGTGACCCCAATCTTTTGAACGGTAGTGTATATTACCTAATCTGGTCTGATGAGAATAGGAAGAGCAGGAGGAGGACAAGCTTGGTGCTGGTGAAGGTGAGCTGGACACCACAGATCTGGGTGGTTCTCCCTCATCATCCAGCTGTGATAAATCTGTAAGTACAAAAAAGTGTTTTAGTTTGTACAGTGTACAACTTAAGCCTTCCATTAAATGTGCAGACACAGAAGACAATTTTATTCAATATCAATATTAGCAAAGCTTACATGTCTGATTATGGAACAGAAGAATAGGAAAAGAATAGGCTTCATTGTTACTGTACAGTTGTACAGTACAATGACATTGTAGGTGCTCCACCAGGCTACTGTGCAATAAAGTAAGAGAAGGATTAGGTAAAATACAGTTACACAACACACAATTAAACACGAGTGAAATTTAAAAAAAAAATGGCCCAAGATTATGGAAATATTACCAAATGAGTAAAAAAGACGACGCTACTAGTGTCTTTGGTAGAAAAATCTCCCATAACACAACGCAAGGCACCCATTCATACACAGTATTGATACCACAAAAAGCATATTTTGCACTGGATATCTGTATAAAAAAAGTATTCTGTAAGATGCAAAGATTTTTGTTCTCGTTTTCTCTGAAATGAGCATTTAAAGATAAATGGTGACATCACTAACGTCATTTGAGACAACAATAAACAGTATTGATACTGAACAAAAACAGCATATTTTGCACTGGAAATCTAACAAAGTATTCTGTAAGACGCTAAGATTTTTGTTCTAGTTTCTCAAACGCATATTTCTTTATGGCGAGGAGAAGCGTTCATGGTAAAAACACTGTTAGCTTGTTAGCACAGCTAACCGACAAGACTATAGGCACAAGAGTGAGTAAAAAAATATCCGCACTTTGGCCATTACATATCAATACAAGTAATATACATTTGTCAGCAGAGACGGCCTATTCATTTTTTTTATGGCAAGGAGAAATGTTTGGTCGCAGTAAAAGCACTGTTAGCTTGTTAGCATAGCTAACGGAAAATATTATAGTATTTTAGTATACTATATATATCCACACTTTGGCTGTTACATATAATACAAGCGGATATATATTCGTTAACTTTTGGCATTTTAAAGACAATACACTTACCAGTGTGTTTTGAGCAGTTTGTTATACGGACTAATCCACGGCAGTTACGATGGTCCGGCTGGTTGGCCTATCCCCCAAAACAGTTCATCAGATGAGTGGCCCCCTCCAGCTTATCTTGTACTTCTGCTCATGTCCATAGAGCCAAGAAATGCGACTCCTCTTCGCTGCAAATCTGTTTCGTTTTGGAATCCATCGCTTGCTCTGCTGTTTGGAATGCAACATGGCAGTCAGTAATGCTTTGAAGCTGGTCGGTTAACCACGCCCATGGCTGTGGACGTAACCAATGTAAACTGGTACTGCCGCTGGCCCAAGTAGGAGTTGGGGCCACAATAGCCCCACTTTTGAGAGCCTGGGAATGGTGCTTCAGGCGGTGGAAAACCAAAGAACTGGTGCCAATCAGGCTCTGGCTCCAGTTAAACACTGGAACCGTCTTGGTGGAAAAGGCCTAAATGGTTTTCCAAAGTGTTCCTGAGCCCACGTGGTAATATCTTTTACAGAATGATGTTGGTTTTTAAAGCAATGCTGCCTGAGTGATCAAAGGTCATAGGCTTTAAATGCTGGTTTTCCTCCTTGCCTTTTACATACAAAAAATTCTCCCGATTTTGTAAATCTTTTGATGATATTATGGACTGTAGATGGTAAAATCCTTAAATTTCTTGCAATTGAACACTGACAAACGTTCTTAAACTTCTGGACTATTTGCCCATGCATTTGTTCACAGAGTGGTGAATCTTGCCCCATCCTTGCCTGTGAACAACTAAGCCTTTTGTGGATGCTCCTGGTGGGTCAGGCCAGCACCTCGCATGTATGTGAATGTGTGTGTGAATGGGTAGATAGCAGGATCTATAAAGCGCAGAGATGAGTAAAAAGCGCTGTATAAGTGAACACCATTTACCATACCCAATCATGACCCTCACCTGTTTCCAATTAACCTGTTCACCTGTGAAATGTTCCAAAAAGGTGGGTTTTTTTGAGCATTCCTCAACTTTCCCAATCTTTTCTTGCCCTGTCCCAGCTTTTTTGAAACGTGATGCATGCAATTCAAAATGAATGAATATTTGCAACAAAACAAAGTTTATCAGTTTGAACATCAAATATCTTGTCTTTGTGGTGTATTCAATTGAATATAGGTTGAACAGGATTTTTAAATCGCTGTATTTTGTTTTTATATACATTTTACACAATGCCCCAACTTCACCAAAATTGGGGTTGTATTTTCCTGCCCTTATGCAGGCTTGTTTGGCATTTCTGACAGCACTGATTTTTTGTGTATTTTTTTCTCTGGCCCCCATAATTGATTTTTGTTTAAATAAATCAATTAAGTCCTACCTCTGTATTTGGATCCTAATCTTCCATGGTTCCTGACACTTTTCTTTCTTTCTTTTGTTTTGCTAGTACATGGTTTTTTACTGCTCTGGCCATCAAAGTCACAACTTAGGAGAGGATCTAAAAATAGTCCAAAACTAGTGCTGCACTGTTTACAGGCAATTGTTCCAGGGCCTGCTATAAGCATGGCTGTTGCAAACTAGGGCAGCGTGGTGGCGGAGTGGTTAGCACTGCAGCAGCACAGCAACTCACTCTTGGCCGGGGGATCCTGGGTTCGATCCCAGCACCCGACCAACAGTGATCTGTGTGGAGTTTGCATGTTCTCCCCGTGTCTGCGTGGGTTTACTCCGGGATTTCTCCGGTTTCCTCCCACATGCCAAAAAATATGCAATTTGGGTTAATTGGCATCAAACTGGGGATTCTAAATTGTCCTTAGGTATGAATGTGAGAGTGAATGGTTGTCTGTCTCTCTGCGTTGGCCCTGCGATGGACTGACGATCTGTCCAGGGTGTACCCTGCCTCTCGCCCAAAGATGCTGGGATAGGCTCCAGCCCCTCCTGCAACCCAAAAAGGATTAAGTGGAAGAAGATGGATGGATAGATGTTGCAAACTAGATCGTCATCACTGAATAATCTACCATTTATTTCTGTTCTTTTTTATGATATCAAAATTGACAAACTAGTGAAAGGACTGCTTATACTAGTCAAAGATTACTCACACCTAATTGCTAAACTGTGTGAAACTGCCCTTTAGTTCAGCTGGGTAGCATTCTGGTGGGTTGGTGAGAACCGTTCACTTCTAGTTAGCACACTGGGAACTGAACAGGGCTGTTCTGCCATTACATTTATAGATTTTCCCTTTGATGGGATAATTTGGTCTTTATATCTCTCACAAATGAAGTGATCCTCAGCGCTCCTTGCACAGCTCCATGTGTAAGTCCCATTTTCAAATACAGTTAATTGCATTTGAAAAGAATCAATGATACTTTCACAGTGACAATATCATTCTTTTAATGTCACTTAATTTCCTCAGTGAAATGATTACATCAATAGCCTGGAACCCATTTCTATCTTTCAGCACGAATTAATCTATTAGGGACAATAATTACACGTTTGTAATGGATAGGTTTTTGTACTGTGAGGTAAATGCACTTGAGTCTCCATTGTGCTCCTGGTTGTTGGCACTGTCCTGGCTGTCATTCATTCAGTTTATGAATTACACTATCAAGCCGGGGGAAATAAATAAATAAATAAAGGCACCTCTGATGCAGCTCCTTGGTGGCCTTGTTGTGAGGTAGCGCCCCCTCTAGTGGACATGATAAAGTTGGCTGAAGCTGGCAGCTGGTTTTGGGCTCTGCTCCACAGCTGAGGCAGCCTGTGGTGGTGGATGTAAACGATATGGAAAAATGTTTTATTTAATCACAGCATTAACGAGACACGTATATGAAGAAAGAGGCATTTTTGATCGGATTCTCTGTATGTAATAGCTAGCATTGGGGGGAAATGTGCACTGAGAAAGCACTTCTGACAGTAAAAGCTAAAATGAAGCACTGTGGAGTAGCACTACATTTAGAAATTTGTATTTTACAGCTGTAACACAACAATAATCGATTATAACTTGTTTTCTTAAAGTGGTGTGTGAAGTGTCTCATCGCAGAAAGCGTCACGCCAAGATATGCAACAATGTTTTCAGGAAAGAAACAACAAAAAAAGTTCATATCAGCAAATATCAACTCGTGTTTGGTTTTTTTGTTTTATTTTCTGGGCTTTTTTGCACGCCTGGGATAGGCCACACAGCCACCGTGACCTGCGCAACACACGCCAATCTGCTTTTGTCCCGTTACTTATTCATCAGCGGTGGAAACCAACCGACCGTCGCGATATCCAGGAGGTTTTTCCTCATGTTAAGGAAACCAAACCAAACGTAGCCATACTCACCCGGCGCAGGCCCCCAGGGTCGGTTAGCTGAGAGGCTGGAAACAGCTGCAGAGGCTCACACACTCACTGACAGCAAACTTGGTGAGTTTGGGGGGGGGGGGGGGACAAACAAACCCCGTCTGTTAATAAAATACACGCACCATTTCTTTTTTAACTGAAGTCACGGGAAGAAATAAACAGTGGGACAACCGCCCACTCACTTCTGACATCGCGACACTTGCTCCTTCCCTGGCGGCGCGCGGAGGCGGTGGCAGTGCTTGGTTGGGGCCACGGGGCGCGCGCCGGAGGAGGAGTTGCGCGCACGGCTGCGGCGAGGGTAAACGGCGGCGCGTGCAGAAGGAGTGCGGGGGTGGGGTGGGGGGCCACACCGTCAGCACCGTCACCGCTGCTGTCCGGGAGACTCGAACTTCCGCAGTGCGCCGCTGTGGCCGCCCGGGGATGTGGCGTGACCTGTCCGACTGAGGTACACCGCGCGTTCTCCTTCCAGTTACACTCTGGAACCTTCTGGTTGATATTCCCTGTTAATTTTGATTTTTACTCTTTAAACTAGTTTCTCATTTAGCTACAAACTAATTAGAGCCGCACTAACGTTTAGCTCTAATAAACAGCTACCCGTGTTGTGCCAAGTTTAATTTCCCCCTCTGTGAAGGTCACTAAACCATAATATTGACTTGACCGGTTTTTTTGTGCATAACAAGGTTAAATATGCTGACATTATTGAACCTATTTGTCTGTTTTCCTCCTAGCAGTTCGGACTACTAAATGTTTTAAGACACGTATTTTCTTCCCATTTGTTTGATCGTTTACATCCTTTTTGTAGTTCCAAATAAAAAAAAAAAAAAAAAGAAAAAGTTGCCCCTTTTCCACTGAAAATTAGACTCTTCACTTTACCACACTTGAGAGGTGGGTAGCCTATAGCAATTTGTGTCACATCCATTTTTATGGATTAAGAATATAAATCTTAAACTTCTCCAGCCTCTTGTCCACTTTTAAAAGCTAATGGACTTGAGACATATTACCCCATTTATGGCAGTTTTTCTTCTTTGGGTATGCTGATCACACTTTTGCTTATGTATAGGAAAGTTGGTGCATATTAGCAAACATATAGACACGTGACATTCAAAAAACACCACAACAAAAAGGAAAAAAAAATACTTGGCCCTACCCTGTTCTCACTGTGGTGAGTTTGTCATGTCTTGGGATTATTTGTTTGCTAAAGGTCTATTATTTATAGGAATCAGATTCTTTCCTGTCAAATCAACTGTCACATTTATCCCCCCCCCCCCCCACACACACACACACATCTGATAAGAAGCAGTGATAACAGCGCCTGGGCTTTCGTTGCTCACGCTGCTTGTCGTCGGGTCTTAGGAGGACACAGGAAATATGCAGAAATGTTATTTGATAAATGAAGGCAATCATCAACGTTAAAGCGCCGCACAAGCTACACGGCTGTGTTGTTGCTGTTCTTGTCTTCGATGCATTTTACATTTTTGATAACAGATTAATTGAAATTTTCCCTTTAACTGTTCTGGGGTCTCTTTTACTTGCTAAAAACAAACCATACAGTGGTGTGGAGTTTTCATGAATTTGTACTGGAATGTCTTATTGCGCTTTCACGCATCCTTCAGCTCAAGCAGACACCTGAGCTGTGTGTGATAGGGATTTTATTCCTGACTGAAATGAATGAATCTGACAGGTGTTTGATTTGGCATCAAACTTCACTGGATTTTCATTTATTTAGTCATTTGTTTTGTGACAAAAAGAGACCAGATGCTGTGTGATCCGTGCCACTGTGGAGGCACTATTGCTCCACATCAATAGGCCTGTGATGATCAATAGGGACTGCGTGATGTTTTTGCATTGATTATAGAAACGTGAGCCGATGAATGGAACTGGATTCCTCTCCGGGGGTTATGCTGTTCCTGTTCAGGAGAGAAAACTGAGGAGCAGCAGAGCGACAACGCAGCCCTTTTGCGTGAATCTGCTGGTAGACCACGACCTGTCCTCGCTCGCTCTTATTTTCACCGAGGAGGCTGGAGACTGCTGTCAGGCACCTTGTGAGTTTTTGAGACACGGGCGAGCTGCTTTTTTCTTCTTGCTTGATGCGGCCAAGTGTGAGGATGCCATGGTAAGCTCTGTTCTTATTATGTGGGGATACAGTGACATGGAGACCCTCAGTGACTGTGAAATGTTATCTGCATTCTTTGCATTCTTACTGGGCTTGATCAACAGCGAAACATTGGCGCTCCTAAAGCTGGGGCTAAAGGAGACAGAGCTGGATTTCCCGCTGCTTTAGAAGCTGATGGGCTCCCAGAATATGAGTTATGGCTTGAGATCATCTCTCACAGGTGGTGAAAGGCTCACAATGGTCCCTCACATGTAATATCCGCAAATGGAGCTAATGACACAGCTCAATAAATACATTTACTGTCCTCGGTGGGTTGAAAGCTATTGCTTTTTGAATGTGAAGTGCAGCAGATGCACTCGACTGCCTGCTGGAACTTCTGTAGTGTGGCTTCGGAGGGTGTCACATTTTACTTTATCGCGTGTTATATAACAGCACAGGTGTCATTCTGAGTTAAATAAATGCTTACAGTGTATGACAATGGTTTTGTTATTGTTATAGGGAAGTTCAGAGGTGTGTGCTGCTTGGCGAAGTTCTATGCTGATTTACTTGAGTTTAGAAACTTGAAGTTTAGTTATGGAATGTGAGCATCAATCATAATTTAGTTTTGTTATAAATATGCAAGAAAAAATTAAGCAAGATATTCTTTTTGTTCCAAAAGTGCTAAAAGTGATACCTGAAACTCTGTATTTTTATTATTTAATTTGGGGTTTTTTTAAATACAGGATTGCACCTCTTGTTTTCAAACTCTGTGTCTATGTTGGCCGTTGCATCTCTGTTGTTCATGTGATAGGTTGTTTTGTCTGTGTGCGCGTGAGCCATGTGTGCGTTTTTGCATAGCGGGAGAGTGTGCGGCTGAGCAGCGTTTGGGTCCCTCCCTCCCCGGTGCTCTGCCGGCCCCTCTGCCGCTTTAAGTCCTGCCCCTCAGAGCCAGCCAACAGCAGCTGTTCCATATTCATCAAGCCCTTGAGTCTTAAAGAGCCCTATCCCGACCACGGAAAGAGTCATTCCTCTCGCTCGCACTCTCATGCTCTCTCCATCTTAGCGCTCATCCCGCCGCTGCCTGCGCTTCTCTCTCTCTCCGTCTCTCTCACACCCTCCTTTACCTCTCCGTCTATCTGTCCCTGCCCCCCCCCACTCTCTCCCTCTCTCTCCCTCTGTCACACACACACACACACACACTCACTCACTTACAAACACTCAGACACACACTCACCTCTCTCTATCCCACTCAGATATACATAAACACACACACACACAGAGACAACACACATGCTCGGGCACACACACACCCACTCAATCCATCAGAGTCCAGCATACCTGTGCAAGCTGGGGGGAGCAGTGCTGGAGGGGCTTCTCGGCAGCGCTGCCTCTGAGGGTGCTTTGCTGTCATTTGGGGAAGAAGCGGGTCTCAATTGTTTTCTCTTTCCTCTTCCTCTCATTCCTGGAATGCTAAAACTGGACTGATGGACATTTCAGAACTTTGTCTTCCAGACCCTCACAGCTATCATAACCAGTAGGTGCACCTCGTTTTTCTGTCCTCCCTCCACTTTTTTTCTGTTTAACCTCTCTTTTCTTGTCTTGCCCTTTAATTCTCTTTCTCCTATTAGTGCAGTCTGCTTGTTTAACAGTAGCTGTTTCTTTAGCGTTTCTAGAGTCGGCGCTCAACTTTTTTCCTGGTCTGATGTGCTTTCTTTTTCCCAGCCTTTGCAATTCTCTCTGTAAGGAATAATGAGCTTTCTCTAGCTCATCATTTAGAGGGATTTTAAATAAGCCTTGACTTAAAAGTGTAGGGAATCAGATTGTGTGAAAGAGTTTAAAGGGTGTAAATTAATTGTATGAGCACATCTTGATTCATCTTTAAGAGCATGGTTAATTGATTTTACTTGCCCCCCTTGGAAAAAGTCCCCCCCCCCCCCAAAGAATTTGGGGTACCTGTCTTGTTGGGTTAGGAGCTTGTTTGCTGATGGCTTTGTTCCCAAATCCGGCCCACCAGGCAGAATGAAAATGATATTTTAAAGAGGGAGATTAACATGAATCCATGGATGAGGAGAAGATAGATTACACATTTGTGTGTGTGTGTGTGTGTGTGTGAGTGTGGGTGGGTGGTTGGGTGGGTGGGTGCGTGTGTAGCCATGGAAGACGGATGAAAGAACCCTGTAACCTCAGTTTATCCGGCAGAGCTGTCCCAGTCAGCGGCACATCAGGAACGCTGCTGCCTCAATTGCTCCTGGCAGCTGGTACAGTGTGACATCACTGCTGAACATACACATTAGAACTTAAACTATAATTCAAAAAGGAATTAAAAATAAAGTAATTATTGTAAATCATGGAGATATGAAAAACCACCAAATAAAACAGTGACATTTAGATTTGTTTTGATATTATGGGATATTTATTTTTACATTTTGTTTTACCTTATGATAAATATAAAGAAGTTGACATTTTGACATTCATTAAGTAAATGCTGTTAGGTTAATGTTATAGAAAATCTATATGTTGCAATCAAGTCTACACCATGAACTGTTTGGCTATATTACTGACATTTCACATTTATGTTACTCACCATGGTTAAACTCTAAGTTTTTATTCTTTAATAATTAGATTTAAAACAATTCATCATCATCGACAAAAAAAAAGCAAAACAATTTATTCCATAAAATAAGTATAATTGTTGTACTTAAAAATGTGAAATATAAATGAATTATCCCATAGTTTTCTCTTAAAGATGAATAACACTTTTCTTTATTCACCTTGACAAGTTAATGCAAAACTGCACAAGCAGCAGCAATAACGTCCATTTAACGGCTACATTTCAGCCTTTATAAGATCACGTGTATTGATGTTTTAGGGATTTTTATTTCTACAACTTCACAATGTCATATATATATATATATATCATGCTTTTGTCAAATTTTTCAAATGATTTAACTTGCATATGTTTTCAAAAAATGTTGAATCATATTTATTACACAACCAAACCAATAAAATTGAAAGTTTGGGGCAAGTGAACGTATTTGTTTAAAAGAAATTAAATTTGCCTTTCAGTAATGTGTTTAGTGCTATAAAGTATTAGTAGTTTTGCATATTTAACACTGACACATAATCCCTGTAATTATTATTATTATATTCAGAATTGTATTGATGAAGTAAAAAAAGTTTATAAAAGATATTTTTCAGTTTTATATTATGTTAGGAAATAAATTATTTTGTTTCCCAGTAAGACTTTTTTCTTAAAAAATAATTACGCGTGCAAATTTTGATATTTTGGGTCTATTAATGCAGTGCACTGATCTGAAATTTGCGTATGATTGAAGAGAGTACTATTCAAAACTTAGTGACTCTGTCAAAAATTAAGAAACTGCATTTTTTCTCGTACATGTCGACATGATTATGCGTTGAAATAATAAGAAAATTGACCCTTGCAAAGCTGAGCTGTGAACAGGTGTTCAGGTATTCATGCTAAAAGTATAAATGCATCAATCATTTCCTGTGCAGGTGACCGAAAATGGGACTTTTATCCTGTAATTGTGATAATAAAATAAATCTTTCACATTCCTCGTGTAGAATTATTGGCTTTAATCTGATTGCCTTTCCACCCTTTGGCAGACTGTTTATTTGTGGAATCTCTGGCTTGAGTCTGATGGTTATTTTGGTTCGGCAGTGGCTCTCTTCTGCTAATTGTTCATCGGCATTTGCAGCCTCATACTGATGACTGGATGTAGCCGTGGTGCTTGTGTGAGAGGATTAGAGGAACGTATGTACTCTGTGTAATTAGCACAACATTGTAGTGGAAGCACTGTGGTACTTACAGGGAGCCGAGGCCGTTGCAAGTGTCTGGGAATAAGGTGGGAAAGGAGTTTTGGCTTCCAAATACTGACCCGTTTGTCTTGTTTCTGTGCAAACTGAAGCACACTTACTATTACATTGAGACCGTTGGCGTTTTTTAAACTTATTAACACCATTTTGAACGTGAAGTGTGAGAGGTGAGTCATTTACTGCATGAGTTGAACTTGCACTGGTGGAGTTGTTCACTCCACTCAGAAGTCAGGTGCAGCTTAACATTTTCAGTGAGAGCTTGCTCGAAAAAAAAAAAAAAAAACAACCAAAAACACAAAGGTTGTTTTTTGAGCGGCAGCGAATTGAGATGTGACTGCTTTCTGCTTTTAAATGTTCCATCAACACCAGTGCTTTCCCTAAGCCCTGGCAGAGCCGCTGCAATAAACTAACTAGGCTATCCAATTTCCCTTCATGAAATAAGAGCTTTTTAATGTATTTTTAGAGAAGCAAAAAGGACTTAGCACACAGTGATGAATTAGATTTCAATTTATTTGACTTCATTCCCAGCTTGCTGCATTAAAGCCTGCAAACGCCCATCTCCAACAGTCCGTCCACTTGATTCTTATTAGGTTTCAGAAAACAAGGCGAGGGAATTGCATTAGTGTATCTTAAGTTAAAAGCTCTTTGCTCTTTGACCAAGTGTTTCATTGTTATAGGGTTAATCAGATTTTTGCTGTCTTCATGGAGATGCTATCACAGGCTAGAGGCAGTGGTGGGTAACCAAAGCAGCCGTGCACAGACACTATCCAGATGGGATCAGCTTACGGTAATTTGGTTTCAGAATACATTACCAGAAGAGGCTCCTGGACAAGAATGGCCACCCTGCTATGAGCCGGGAGCCGGTGGCCTCTGTAGCTTCAGCGTGCAGCCCAGTCAGACCAACTGCCCCACTCCCACTCTCCTTATCGCCCATCGCTTTTAGGAGGTGTTGGGCTGTGTGTGTCTTTTTTTTTAAAAAAAAACCTAATGTACTGAAGATCAAAATGTTGCTCTATTCTAAATACTTCTTCCTTGTACCAACAGGGCTTTGTTGTCCAGTTCATTAGAGAGATTCCTGAGTCCACTGGCCACGCTGGAGCCCTCTCATTTCTGGTATCTAGTATCATTACTTTCACTGTAAATATGTCACTCAGCTCAGGCTGAGCAGGGGCAGAATGTTGTCTCTCTCCAGGCCAAATGGGGATGCAGAGTATATTGGCAATGTCTGGGTGTTCTCTATACTTCAGCTTCAGAGGTTATCAGGTCCATAGTTTTGCTTTGGCTGGTGTCTAAGGAACTGAAAATCAAACACCCTCCCTTAATTATTTATCCCCCCAAACAGATGATATAATAGTTTAAAAAAAAAGTGTCAGATACCTTGGCTGGCTCAGTTTTTAAACTGGGCTTCTTCCTTTTTCTGGCAATGCATTATATTTAAAAAAAAAATGAAATGTAGATATTTTTATTTTTAACTTTGCTTGTTCTTCCTGCAGCACTTGCTCACCAAAATTTCACTGGAGAAAGAATTTTGCATTTATTTTCATTGTATTGATCCTTTATAAATTATTATCAGTGTATTAACACGTCTCTTGATATCGGAAGCTTGGTCTTTACATCGCTTGGTGATTGACGAGTCACAATACCCACCTGCACAGAACTCACCAACCGTCATTGCACGTGTCCCTCCCGATTTCTCATCTATGGTAACCTTGGACACCTCAACCGCAGTGCGAGAATCTGTTTAAAAATAACCAAGGCCATTAGTCTAGAAGGATAATGCTAGCCTATGTGGGCTCTCATGCCCTTGTGGCAGCAGAGTGCTATCACTGACACGGTGCGTCAGCACTTCTTCCTGTTGCTCCAACACTGAAGGGCTCCTCTTCATTTGCGCACACATCCGCTTATGCACGTATTCATACACATACATAAAATAGACAACAGGAGCTGAGGAAAATACCTGTGTCAAAAAAAGGGGCTGTTGGGACCGAACACTCGAGTGTTGTATTACAAGAAAACACCAAGCAGAGTACATGAAAAGAAAAGTTAGTTTGCTTGCCAATTCTAACACGTTTCCTGCGGATCTGTCTCTGACTATACGTTTGACTGCTTCCTGATTGTGGTTTTGCTGAAATTCCAGTATTTCACGCCCAGTTAGAAAGTGTGACGTAAGGTGTGTAACGATATGGATGTTTACCAGTGAAGGCTATTGGTCTTGAGCAGCCATTTGTTTGAAGGTTATATTTCGGAGCAGTAATTGAAATGCAAAATAACATTAGGATCGATGGTTAGCTTTGTTTATTTATGAAATCAATATTGAAACCGTCTGTCACAGTAGCAGCTCTGATTCCCAATGACAGTTTGACCAAGTCTTTTGTGCATGGCCTTGGGGAGCGTTCTATCATTACAGCCTTTAAAGCACCCACTTTTTTGGTTATCACGCTCTGAAAAGCTGAGTTTGTGTGTCTGACTGGGGGGGGGCGGCTCTGGAGTATGGCTTCATCGACTGTTGAACTTGTTAGAATATAAAGATGATGCAGTGTGTACACTTATAGTCATTAACTTATTGATGGGTTTTTCAGAGGGAGAATACCACTATCACTTTTCTTAGCGTTGCCCCATGCAGATAGAAGTGACCCATAAACAGCTGCTAACCTGGTGGGTGGAGAACTGTGATCAGTGTAGACTTAATTTTCCTGTGCCTACAGATTTTGACCTTTTTTTTGTTTTGAATATAGTGGATGTGAAACTATCGTTCTGATGCAATAATCCCCCTACACCCCCATTCAACCTCTTTCAAAGTAAAAGTTGGGCTCAAGCTAGTACCATGTACCAGTATTTTGTATTTATTTGTTCCATCTACACCACATTGTATATTTCTGTTTTTGCACGCACTCCCGCAGTCTTTATTTTAATCTTATTTTTAGCTTTGTGTTCTATATCCACAAAATTCATTTCAGTTTATAGTTTTATTTCCAGATACATCCCTTAATTTGAATAATAATGACTGTAACCCTGTTAAAGTAAAGCAATGATTATTTTGGTGTGCAAAAAGTTTGAAGTCTTCTGTAAAAACATACTCCATTTGTATATCTGTATCTCGTGTAATTTTTTTTTCAGCTTTTCAGAAGGAAGGCACTGTATATATAGCATATTTATATATATATTTAATCTAAATTTCAGTTCCTCTTGTCAGTCCCTTTTTTTCTTTGTTGGATTGCTCTTGTTTCAAATCCCCACATCTTTCCCCAACTTCACAGGAATACAAATATGAAAGTGAGGCAAAAATGAAATTACATTTCGATCTGAGAGGCTAGGTCTAGATTGATTGCACTATTCATTTAAAGGTTAACAGTTTTACACCTTTTCTTGTTGTGTGATAATTTAATCTGAAGACTGACAGATTTGTTTACCTGCCTTCAGATTACACAACCATACACTTATTTGTGTATTTGCCTCAAGGTCACAAAACATGTCCACATTAAAATGTCTCCTTATGAGACCACCCCTGCTCCCGATAAGTGCAATCAAATGACCACAGTGAGTGGCTGGTTGTTGAACCTGCCGCTCTGAGTAGTCTTCCTCCCTCCCACCACGTCCTGCGACACGAACTGCAACGCATGGTTAGATTACACCCTCAAGGAGATGCATTAATTTAGGAAATACCCAAAAAGTTTAATTATTCCTGAATGGTGTGGTGGTGGTTGCTACCATATAAATCAGTTAGGCCCGCTTGCCTTTTTATTACCAGCACTATTTATGGAGAATGTGTGGCAGCTGGTAGAGATGATCCTGTAAAAAGCTACAGGCTATTGCTATGACTATGTCGGCTGCTGTGGCGTGTGACAGTCATAACAATAGTGCTGTCGAGTAGCAGCAATTCACTTTGGAGTTCCTTGAATTGTGAGGCTCAAACATCGCTCTTAATGTTACAAGTCAAGTTACACTTCAATGTGAACCTCTTGCATCATGCAGCCCTATGAGCCTATGAGAACGCGGTTACGTCTCAGTGTGTTTTCCCGGATAAACCTGCTGATTTTGGCCCGTTAGTTCCACTGTCTATATTTGTGGGACCACGCATGTGCTTGCGTGTTTGTTTGTCTGTTTATATTTGCTTCTTCCGCTGATAAAGAGGATAATTTATGATGGAGGCAGTATTGGCTCTTTGTATTAGGCAGGTAGAGTTTCCCCCTAAACAAGGACGGCCTATCAGAAGAAGATTAATGAAGTAATTTCATGCATGGCTCTATGCCTCCGTCCCCCTGTACGCACAGTGACTGTGTCTAAACCTGTGATTTACATTGCACTGTGTTAAATAGCCTCAACCCTTTATAATAATATTTCTTTCTGCTTGTGACACACACAGCACACATATGAGCACGCACACGCACATCTATAACTGTATAAGATCAAAAAAGTATTTTCTTGTGTTTTGCTTTTTCAAGAGATGTGATTAACAATATTGTATATACATGTGCATATCAAATATAAGTAATAGTTATTTTTTTAAAAATTACAGGTAGATGTCATAGATGTATTTATATAAAAAGTAAGCTGTTGAAAATCTGTCCAATTTTAAACAGTCATGGTAGGATGGATAAAACAACTTGCAAAATTGGGACAGTTAAACATTAATCAAAGTCCAAGTTAAGACATCATGACATAAAGTTTAAGTTTAATGTTTATTTGAAAGGGACGTTACATACTAATGAACATTAATACAAATGTAAGTATGCCGGATTTAGCAGTACTGCTACTTTTCACCTGTAGTCCCCCGACGGGTCACAAAAACACACAAACAAACAATCATACACGAGCAGAACAACTGCAATAAAACTGTACAAAGTGGACATGCTGAAGTGCAAGAGTTAAGGTGCTACAAAACAAAACATTCAAATGTCACACGAGTGAAGTGCTGCGTATCGTATGCATACGCACACACATGCACCCAAGCACCTGAAGACATTTGGTTACCTGCTTTAGACAGCATGTGTGGAAAAATATTGGCTTTTCACTAGTAATAGTTTAGTATTTATATCCCTTTTTTATCCATTTTTTGTAAATAAATAAATGACCAGTGGACTGAAATTGAAATCTTAATGGCAGCACCCTCTAGTCTCCCCAGATTCCATCCAGAATAACCACCAAAGTTATCAGTTGGGGATTGACCTCCATAGTTGTTAATTATCCATGCCTCACTCCCACAGAAGGACATATTTTGAGATTGTTGCCTTTGAGTCACTATTGTATCACACAGCTGAGTCTGATGTCATTAGATGCTCTAATTTTCTTATGACCAGCTTTGGAAGCTGGTCATATTATGGCCCATTTTTACCAGTGGACTGTAATTACTTTTTGTGGTATCAGAGCCATTGTAAATTTATGTTGTTAAATTAAACCATGACTGTGCCACATAATGGATCTAATGAAAAGGCAGAATTAGAAATTTGATCCCCAATGCACTTGTGCGGCGGACTGGAATTATCCGTGCACTTCTTTTTTACGTACATTGTGATGAGCTGTCCAGTTCTTCAGAGGGCCTTTAAACTGGGCCCGCAAAGGAAATTTTTAACTCCTCGCTCTCCATAGTTGAAAGTTTAGACATCGGACAAATCGTTAGCTGGCTGCTTCCTCCAACATCCTGAACTCAGCCCCTTATAAGAACTAGATCTGCCCACTGCGGCCCAGACAGTTTACGTCAGACAAACAGCAGCGCCCGAATCACCAGAGGGCCCCCCCCCCCCTCTCTGCTGCCAACAATGTTTCTAGAACAGGAAGGAGAGGGAGGGGCGATCAATAGATGTGATCTGCTTCTTGGCCGACTCTATCTTGTGGTGCTGCTGAAGCGTGGGGCTCATGTTGTCGTATTGGAGTGAGCTCATGGCTTTATAAAGACTACAGTTGCATCGCTGTGAAGCAGCTAAATATAATCCTCTGCTAGAGACTGAAAAAACGTAATCGCCTGTGCAACATAGCAGCTATAGTCCCCCGATTGGAAACTTTGCACTAGCCCCAATAGCCTACCAAGTATTGATCTGACATCTTCACTCTCCATTGACAGAAATACTCTCTTCTCTCACTTCCCACCTTCACTAAATTCCTTTATTTTTTTCCTGTTTTTCTGCCTTTTTGACTTCTCTTTTGTTTGCCTTCGTAGAGCTACACATCATAAATCTCTGTCAGCTTCTTCTGAGTTTCTGGCATATCCGTTAATAAAGAGGCCCCTCCCCTCTCCTCTCCTCGGGCCCACCCCCTCCTCTCAGCCCTCTCTCTCTCTGCTAGGGTAGGACTAATGAATGAGAAACTCCAAAATTAGGGGCCTCTCCCTCATAGATTACAATGGGTCCCTATGGAGTCCCGGGGCTTGCCTCCAACCAAACCACCGCCATTAACCAACACCGCACCCCCACCCAAATTTCCATCTTTCATATTCTGTCTGCAGCACAAAAACATACTCAGACATATAAACCCATGCAGCACGCACACACACACACACACACACACACACACACACACACACACTCGTGTCCCAAGAGATGTTTGCCCCTTATTCCCCTGATGGTCATTAACCTGGAACCAGTTAGGCAGAAAGGCATACTCCATATTTCAGCTGAGTGTGTTTTGGAATCTCCTCTCCCTTCCTTTCTCCTGAGGGCTACACCAGCCCGTGCTCGAGTCCTTTTTTCATTTACATTTTCCCTGGCGAGAACACACACCGAGCTCCCTTGGTGGCACACAAGGCTCTGTGTGTTTTCCTGTGGTTTGTGTGTGTGTGTTTTAAAGAAAGAGTCCATAGCTCTGTGTGCGTCTTTGTGTGTGTGTGTGTGTGTGTGTGTGTGTGTGTGTGTGTGTGTGTGTGTAAAAAGGTGGCAGTGGCCCCTTGAGGAGAGGTCAGTGTGGCAGCTGCCAGTGGGTTCTGGCTGTGGCGGCAAAGCTGAGCCGGGCTGAGAGGAGGTCTGTCAGGAGCTAATTGAGTTTGTCCTGCCGGTGCGGACTCTGGGGCCAGTGGCTTATCAGGCCACATTGCCTGAGGCCCACAAGACAGATCTGCCCCTACTGGGGCTACTGCTATCACCATCGCCCTGCCTTTAGGTGTCAGCTCTCACAACCAGCTTTTTCCCTCCCTTCACTTCCCCAGTCTGATCAAGTGGCAGGGATGTGACACTCTGGGATAAGGTGGGCAAATGTCATAAAATGGTGTTTTGGGAATTTGGTGACTTTGAGTTTAACAAGGACATCATGCATTTACCCACTGTTTGAGTTTGGTCTCTTGCGCAGGTTTGTTCCGTATGCTTGGGATTTATACATGAAGCAGAAAATGGTTTGTGTTCACTCAGAAATGTGGATGATGTTTCCTGAAGGAGGCAGCTTGGACTCAGCAGGAAGACTTACAAATTGGCTCAATTACATCTTGAATGTTCTTTGCACTTACAACAGTGTCATCCAGTGTTCACAATTTTGCTTCCAGGCAAGGGAACAGTTGAGACGTGAGGAAGAGAACTCCTCTGGTTCTCCTCTCGGACAATGAGCAAGAGAGAGAGAGAGAGAGAGGGGAGCTGCCAGATCATTAGGCCAGCTAATCCTGGTCACAGTCGCACCAGTGGAATGATATTAGGGATCTGAAATACTGTTAGGAGGGCCAGGTGGAATCAGATTAAAACCAAACTGCGCAGTGTGCGTTTGCGGGTCCATAACCTACTACTCAGCATGAATTTTGATCGGTACAAAGGGAACAAAAGGAGGAGGAACAGAGAGAGAAAACGAGCGAAGGGGGAATACTGTGTCTTAGATGAGTGCTGCTCCTTTAGGCAGCCAGACAGCAAATTTTGAAAAGGCGCTTACCTTGAGGAGGGAAGAAAAGAAGAACTATAGATTTTACAGCATCAAGTCTCAGTTCAGCACACCCTTTCCTGTCTACTCTGTGGCACACAAGCTAATTAGCACCTGCCCCACATATTGAATTATTTATTGCAACTATTGCTGCTGTCAAACAATTTAGTGTTCATAATTCATTTTCCCATAGAAATGTATTTATAGATTTAAATTGGCCCTGTCCCACTAGAGATTAGCAATATTTATAGAAATATTTTAGACTGTTTGATTAATACTCCATGTTCACGTGGTTAGTATTCCCTCAGTATCATTAATCAATATATGCAGGCTTGTTAAAAACATAAGCATAGCAGTGGTATAATATGTCATAGCAGAATGAGTTAAGGGGGTTCTAGCCTGCACATTTATTATAAATGACCACACTGAGCTGGAGGGGAAACAGTTAAGACACTTATGCAATTATGCTAAGTGTCACCCTCGAGGTAGCCTTTGAACTGGGGTTAAGCTTACTCTGAATTTGTGAAATAAAAGCTAAATGGAGCCATCTCGTGCTCCTGTGTTTTAATATATAGCCTTTAATAAGCCAAGTGCAGGTGCCCTATCTCACAGGTGCACATATCCATTTGAAACAGAGAACATAAAGCAGATGAACACAGAGCCGTGCATTAATTTATGGAGATGCAATCTGCATTTATTATCTAGAACAGAAAGTTCTATTTTAGGAAGGCCTGGCGAAAGATTCACTTTTTCTTTCTATAAGACCATTATAGAGTAGCATAAATCTAAGGGACCATCCACAATGCTGTGAGTATTGAATGCATTTTTTTTTAATTAAGACAAACTAGAAAAAAAAAGGGCAGCGTTTTCCTTTGTACAGTTGTGAAGGTTTTATTTTGGAAAAAAAAAAAAAAGAATCCAAGAGTGCGCAGGCATGGGTTTATTCCACAAGGTCACTGGTTTTAACAGGGACGTTTTTTATTATTTATTTTAGCAGTTAACCTTTTTGTGAATTTCCAGAAGTGGTAGGCACCTGAGCTCCGATGAATATACATGACAGCAGGGAGGGAAACCCGGGAATGAGATTTAATTTGACACGCTGACCCCCATCTCCGCGGGGCCTGGAAGCCGGGGTGAAAAAATAAGGTTGACCCAATGACCCTTGGGCCTGAACCCCTCCGTCACCCATCCTCACAATTAAATCAGCCTTGGAGAGCAAAAAGCAGCCCGGCCAGCCAATGGGGGACATTACAGCAGTGGGCACTCATTTTCTGTTTCCTGAGCGTAATCTCAAAGATAGACCACAGTGAGGAACACTCCTCTCCCCATGCTGATGGTAAACTGATGTGTCAAATATGTAAACATTATCATTAGTTGGCAATATGCTAATGGAACTAATGTGCTAAAGCACAACTTGGGCCTTCTAGCTGCCACTCACTAGGAGCCCTTGTATCTGAATTTGCATAAGCCATGCAAGGCTCAATTTTGTTAATGCAGGCAAGTGCAGGTGACCTTTCACCCCTTCAGTGGTACCTCATGCAAAGGGGTGTGGGTGTGTGTACGTTAGTGTGTGACCTCGCCTTGACCCGAGGAGGTAACTGTGTCTACACGGCATCCCCAGTAGATTGAGTTATTCATCTTCTCTACCAGTTCACCTCTTCAATTCACTTGGAAAAATGAGTTGAGCATGCCCAGGTTCAAGTTTCCCCTCCTTTGTTATTCTCTCAGCACAATTTCAAGTTAAACGTTATGGGACAGGACTGAAGTAGATTTATATGGGCAAGGAAGGCTTCAGAGCGGATTTTGTGGCCACAGTCAAAAGACTGCACTTTAGTCTGCACACGTTACAGCATCGGATTGCATGTACTCCAAAATACAGTTATTAGGCAGGCAGTGAAAAAGTCAATATCTTCCCATCATGTTTCCTTTTGGTTGACTGCTGACTCAAGGAGACAGGCCAAGGTCCACTGTGCTCTCTAAACTACCAGATGCCCCCATGTTGATGTGCTGCTCAGTGTGTCTTTGTGTATGCGCGGACACTTGACTGCTCGTTTTTCCTCCCTCTCTCCTGCCTCCCTTCTAATTCTCTTTCACTCTCCTTTCTTGTTGTGTGTTCCTGCATTCTAGGGGTGTGTGCATTAGAACTGTGAAGCACTCTTGCAGGTGCCGTAGTGAGTGGCTAATGAGCCACTTAGTATACCCTCGTTTGCTGGTTTATAGTCAATGTTATAACACGGTGATGAAGAAAACAGGCCACTGGAAAAATGGGGGAAACATGAAAAAACAAGCACAGGTGACCTGCTAAATTTCTTTTGTGATTTGAAGTTTATCGTGTCATTGTAAATCATTTGAAAGTGATCGTCCACTGGTCTTTACTTTGGATACATTAACTTTTAAAAACTTTACATTTCATTATAAACAAAGATTATTTAAGTTGCAATTGCCATGCCCCATTATATATATATATATATACAGTATATATATATATATATATATGCTGTCTTCTGCATTTCTGCCTCCCCACTGGTTGATGAGATTCAGTACTATCCCCTGGAGACATCTGCTAATCGTCTTCATCTTTTCCTCTTCCTCCCTTTCCCATCAACCCCATATCTCCTCCAGGCTGCTGAACAGAATGGCGGCTGATGACCGGCATCTACCCTCTAGCTGTGGTTCCTACATCAAGACAGAGCCATCCAGTCCCTCTTCGGTCATCGACACAGTCAGCCATCACAGTCCCAGTGGCAACTCAGATGCTAGCGGTGGCTATGTCAACGCCATGAACAACCACTCCAACGGCCTGGACTCTCCACCTATGTTCACCCCCAGTGGGCTTGGGGCCGGCACTTGCCGAAAGCGGTATGACGACTGCTCCAGCACCATCATGGAGGACTCATCCATAAAGTGCGAATACATGTTGAACTCCCTCCCCAAGAGGCTGTGCCTGGTCTGTGGAGATATAGCCTCTGGGTATCACTATGGGGTAGCTTCATGTGAGGCCTGCAAAGCCTTTTTTAAAAGGACAATACAAGGTATTTTTATCCTTTTACCTTTGTTGAACAAACACTCAATACAAGATATTTCATCCCATGTTGCTGCGTAACCAGACACAAAAACACCCGCCATACAAGACACCTTTGGCCTCACAACAACGCTGAAATACACTCAGTCTGGGCAGTTCACGATGTAAAAAAATCACTGGAGTGTGGAAAAGGTTTTCTCTTCCCCCTGTGACCAGCAATCTTCAGAAGAGAAACAGCAGTTTATTTATTCTGAAAACTATCCAGAAGGCTCGAATTAAGACCTGTTTAATGAGTTTGAAGTAACTCATAGATTCAGTTGCTTGTAAAATACACTTTACAAATATTGACTTGAATAAAACAGGAATGTAACAGGCAACCAGTGGCATGGGGATAACATTATCTGTCAGGACTGGTGGACTATGATGGGCATGAAATTATCACTCAGAGGTTAGATTTGGTGACGGGAAAGGGGTGTTTGTTCGGATTCAGCAGGGGACTCGACGAACGCTCTTTATTATTCATTCTTGTTCCACTTTGTGTGCATGCGTTTTTCTCTGTGTGTGTGTGTGTGTGTGTGTGTGTGTGTAAGGGTATGATTGGCTATCTGCGAGGCATGATGTATCGCAGCTTCTCATTGGAGAGGCATTGAAAGACCCCCCACTGTGAAACTACGCTATGCTCTAGATTAATCAGGAGGACGAAGACATTGTTCAGCCTGAAAAAAAAAAAAAAAAAAATCTGCACAACAGGCACAGCTGCCCAGAACTAAGCTCTGCTAGCTTTACTGGATAAATTTATACAGCGCTTTAAATCAGTGAAATAGATTAAATAAAGTTGAGTATATGGATAAGTACAAAAAGATAAAGAGGAAAAGAAAATAATAAAATTGTTTTAGCTAAATCAATCAAATTTTCCATACATTTTTTTAATGTACAAATAATTGTTGGGATTATACAGAGACCCCTGCGTCTGTCTTGATGCTAGGTGTTGATTTTGGACCTTACAGCCCTATCAGCTTTAGACAGTCTATGTACCTTTTGCAGGCAAACAAAAGCATTAGGCCAAATCCTCGTGTTTACCCATGCTGCCATCAGCAATCCTGTCAATTTACAAAAGATGAACATTTTCTCCCAAGTAACATAACTGGGCTTTTGTCCCCTCACTAAAAGTACACCACCAGCAACACAATAGAACAGAAAAGAGGCATCGGGAAAGAAAGAGACATCTTAAGTGGAGCAATGGCCCAAACAATTAAGAGCAAGGTACATGGAAAGAAAAAATTGGAAGCTCCTCTTTCCCCCCCCCCCTCACTTTGCATTGTCAATTTAAAATCCCTCTCTTTCTCTTCTTGGAGGGCTGCCTGTAATGGAGCTAATCTGCCGTCGTTTGTCCGAGCCACAGGAGTTTTGTCAATAACAATCAGCGTTTGGAAAGTGTAATTAAGGCCGAGGCTTTTCATTAGGAAGAAGGGAGGGGGCTGTCTCCAGGGACGGGCATGCCAATTAGAAACTCAGGCACGCGTCGCCGGGTAATTTCAGGGAAAGGAGGGGAAAAAAACCCAGGACTTCTTTAGATTGGAGAGGGAGCCTGCTGCTCTTTCAGAAGAGAGGCTTAATGGCATAATAATCAGACAGGGGTCCCAGGCAGAGAAAGCAGAAGGACGGAGGGACTTTTTTGGGGGGGAGGCGAAAGCCTTTTCCAAAATGATAAAAGAAACACATGCAGGATTGCTGGAGGAAAATGAAGGCAGTTCAGAGCAGGATGTAGAGCCCTTGGAAGGATGAGAGGGTGCCATTGATGAGAACTGATTAATTAAAGGAATAACGAGGCAGTCAAGGGTGGAGTGTGAGACGGCCCTCTCTAATGAGAAGAAAACAAAGGAGCTGTCTTTCTCAGCCCTTTATCGCATTGTTCTAGAACACTTGGGCCAACCGTGCTAAGTTGATGTTAACCATGTACTATTGTGCTACTGACAGTTTCTTTATCACCTTGTGTTCACCTTGCATGTTTCTTTCTTATGGTTTAACAATTAATTATAGATCGCGGATTTGTTACAGTGGACACATTTATTCACATTTTGTTTCAGTATAAATTTGAATCTGGTTCCCTTCTGCCTCTACTTTTTTCCTCCTCTTTTTACCCCTACCTTTTCAGCAAAAGCGGACGGCGAATCCATCATCTGTCACCTATTCATCTAGTGAAAAGCCCCCTGAACTCATATGTGGAGATAGTTGCTTTAGTCAAGGCCAGACCCGAATTAACGTCAACCTGAATCTCCATCCATTCCAGAAATGCCCCTGTTTTCATTGCTCCCTAATCACCCCCACAACCCCGCACTTCACATACCCGACCAATCAAAAACATAAATGTCTTATTGAACTGTGTTTTCTCCCCATTTTGAACCCAAGTGTAAAATCGGCTGAAAACCAGCTGAACTCAGTGGCCCTCTTTTATATGAAGTAACAGACCTTGACAGTAAGCCTGTAAAAGTCACTTTAGGTTTTGATGAGAAATACCTGCCATTTTACTGTAATTTACTTACAAGACCTGACTTTCCCCTCTGTGCCCTGGCATGGGTCCTGAAAAGCCATAAAATAGATTGAGACAGATACTTATCAAGAGCAGAAGGAGGGAAATCTTTTTTTTCTCCCTTCACTCTGTAATGTTATTGGTAACCATACCATAAACTCTCCAAAGATGGATAAACCTGAGCATGGCCCGCGGGTTAAAGGGGTTCCTGGCAGTGTGCTTCATTTTTGAAAATGACACTTCCCATCCTGTTACAATACCAGGTAAAGTTATTGTATGACATTCTATACAGGCACTCCTGCTGCCTTCTAGTCCTACTATGCAATACTGCATTTTAGTGTGAATCCATCTACAGTACATTCAGATGTTGTTAATCGCACTGTGACTTGTTTCAGTTAAGTGTGTTGAGTTAGGAAAGTATTTTAGTTCATCACTTCAGGTGAACTATGTACAAGCAAGAAAGAGAGATAAAAACATACATTTTTTGCAGTACAATAACATCTATTATTTTTAAGGGTCAGCATAATTAACCACGAAACGCACAATACAGGTGTGCTCTCACTGGTGCCAGGTGACTTGTTCCATGTAAAGTGGAATGGCCCTCTGTTCTGTTGTCGGCGGGTGGGGGGTGGGGGGGGGCAGCTTCTTCACCTTACCCCAACAACATTTACATTTGTTCCATTCCTGAGACTACCTCTGCCAACGGTTCCAAACCTGGGGAAATGTTCTGTTATGCAGAACAGTAGGGCTTGATCACACTTATCCAGTGTTCCAGACTTTATGGGTCAAACCACCGTGAGCACGGAACAGGCACTACAGTGTGAGAACACCATATACTTTAAGCCTTGAGTTTTCATACCTGTATTTGCAGGTTGTTTTTTTTTCTTTTATAGGACTTATTGAGCACTTAACTATACAAGAATTTGCTTTTAAATTTGGGATGCACAGATATATATGTGTGTATATGGGCAGCTCGGTGGCGCAGTCGTTAGCACTGTGGCAGCACAGCAAGAAGGTCGTGGGTTCGATCCCACCCCTGACCATCAGTGACCCTCCTGTGTGGAGTTTGCATGTTCTCCCCGTGTCTGCGTGAGTTTTCTCCGGTTTCCTCCCACAGGCCAAAAACACGCAGGTTAGGTTAATTGGCATCAACTGGGGATTCTAAATTGTCCTTAGGTGTGAATGTGAGCGTGAATGGTTGTCTGTCTCTCTGTGTTGGCCCTGCGATGGACCGGCGATCTGTCCAGGGTGTAGCCTGCCTCTCGCCCAGAGATGCTGGGATAGGCTCCAGAACCCCCACGACACAAAAAGGATTAAGTGGTGGAAGATGATTGAATGAATGAATGCACAGATACGTAGACCAACATGGGTATCGGCCTATAGTCACCTTATTGACTGATAACAGCTATCAGCAAATAAGAGTTCTCTGGTGTGTCCCAGTGTTGTCTCATTGGCTGTGTTTACATGCACACAAATAAACTGATTACAACTGGATTTCTGGAGTTTTCTGATTATTCAAGTAGTCATGTAAACAGAATATTATTATAAAGACCATTATCAGGTTATGAGAAATCACTCAAGTGGTTTATTGACCAATAATCAATTTATTCAGTGTATGTAAACACATCAGATGCAGTTATTACCGTTATCTGTTTATTCCCAGTTATCAGATTATTGTGACCATGTAACCAAGCTCACTGATTTTGCCCTGAAACAGATAATGGTAGCTGCAAATTCAGAAAACCTCCAGGACTAAGTCATTTTAATGTGTGTCATTAGATGGAATAGATGAAAACAATCAGTATTGGCTTTGGACGATTAACCAACTTATTATTCTCAACATCGGTATCAACCCAAAATTTCAGTGCATCCCTATTTTAAATCTTTGTTGAGTGAAAAAATAGACAGTAGAATTCAAAATTGACTGGTTTTAGATCAGCGCAGGCATTAAAAGTGTAGGACTTGAGCCAGACTGCTTGCACACTCATGTATACATGCAGCGTACACACAGTCGCCCACAACCGGAAGGTCGGGGTTCAAGTCCCGGCCGGGTCATGCCAAAGACCATGTAAAAATGGAACTTCCTGCCATCCAACTTGGTGCTCAGCAAAAATGAAACGTAGGAGGGAAATGTGAGCAGCAGTGGCTCAGGAGGTACAGTAGAGCGGATCGTCTAATAACCGGAGGGTTGGCAGTTTGGGTCCCGCTCGCCCTAGACATCCTGCCGTTGTGTCCCTGGGCAAGAACCTTTACCCACCTTGCCTCCAGTGTCCATGATACTGGGCATGAATGTATAAATGTTTGGTAGTGGTCGGAGAGGCCATGCGGATTGGCAGCCACGTCTCCATCAGCCTGCCCCAGGGCAGCAGTGGCTACAGTAGTAGCTTACCGCTACCACTGTCTGTGGAGTGAATGAATAATGTATCCATTGTAAAGCATCTATGAAAAGCGCTATATAAATCTGATGCATTATTATTATTATTATGTTAACTAAACATCCTAACACTGCATTGAGCGCTAAAAAACCTCCTCTGACACATCAAATGAACAGAGGCTCGATACAGCAGTGTGGGAATATGAGTTTGTTTTTGTCTCTGGAGTGCATGATATTAAAGTGTGAACTAAGTTAGCCACAAGTGTTGCACATACAAAGTAGGGGAAAATTGTAAATTATCTTTGCACACAACTGCTTGAAGAGAAAAAGCAAACAAATCTGCAACAGATATTAAATTTGTTAACAATAAAGTGGAATATTTATCAGATTTTGTTTCCTTTTTAACTATTTTCAGTTCTTTTATATCATGGTTTCTAACTGGTTGGTATATAATGAAAACAAACAAAAAACACCCTGAAGAATTAACTCCACTGGCACTGATTGACTCTTCCTGCTTGAGAAATGGATAATATTATTATTATTATTATTATGGTCTGATTCTGCTATGACAACAGAGAAAACAGACAGAGGAGAGGCAATCAGAGCTCATCAGTCGATTCCCTCACACCTTTATTTACCCCAATCCCAAAGAGATGAGGAGAATTAGCATAATGATTTCTAACCCCGATATAAGGAGGAATTTCTAATTATTTATAACATCTTGGGACCCTCCACTTGATCTGTCCAATAATGTTAACATAATTGCATACGTTGTCAGAGGGTGTTGGGAGGCTAGTGGAGGAATGCCGGCGGAATATTACACAGCTTTCTGTTCAGAAACGTGGAGGGTCAGAGTTGTGCGGCACCTGCAGGATCATGGGGTGCAATCCTAATGCGCTGTGTGGGAATTACTGTTAACTTGCACACACTTACACAGGAACGGGTGCTAGGCCTAGTACCTTGCATATCTACTTCCACATTTTAATGGATTAGGAAAAATATATTTTTCAAATTGTATTGATCGCTTTAGATACTGTCATGACTCGAGAATCCACTTTAGTGCTGTGCTGAACAGGACATAAACAACAGGGCGAAATAAAAGTTCAGAAGCACATCAATGTCAAAAGCTTTAAAAGTTGAAAGCCCATTTAAGATGAGGAGGATAATTCATATTTGAAGGCTTCGGGCAGCCATTACACTGAAACCCTTTATTGAAAACCCCTGAATACTGTAAAGTGTAGGGAATCAGGCAGAAGCGGAAGAATTGCCCTTCCTGTTGCTAATGCTAGAGTAGAGCAGAGCCGGCTCTTTTATTGTGTAGCAATGAAACTCTTTTTTCATTGCTCCATCCTGGAATCAGACGCCGCAGCTGAATAATGCATAAGGTTTCTTGCCTGTACACTATGTAAATAGTCAACAATGGCAACAGTGGTAACAACAGGTTTGGGTCTGCAGGAGTATTATGTAAAGTGGTCAGAGGCAGCGGGTCTGGCTCTCGAGCCTGCTATTGAAGCAGTTGCGGCCCCCCTCAGAGCACAGAGGGACACGGCTAGCACCCGGGGCCTGGAGGGGACACGTGCAGAATTAATGAGGCCAATTTAGGATTGGCGTCTTCTGACCGGTCCTGAAGGACTGTCTTAGCTTTACCTCCACCCCCACCCACTACCTTTGGTCTTTACCCCTTAACACCACATTTCCACCTACCTTTGCCCGGGATGCTAGAAGGGTTTCTGCTCACTGGAGGGCGCATGAACAAAGTGCACACCACATAAATGCATTGTAAAAATGAAATCCATATTATTAACAAGGGCCTGTTTCTGATTGGAAAAAAAAAAGATTTATTGCCTCGTATCGTGTGCAGTCTTGTAGCATGTCATTGTTCTTCCTGTTCTCCTCAGGTAACATAGAATACAGCTGTCCTGCTACAAATGAATGTGAGATCACAAAACGGAGACGCAAATCATGTCAGGCTTGTCGCTTCATGAAATGCCTCAAAGTGGGGATGCTCAAAGAAGGTAAGAAGAGTAAGAACATTTTTTTTATTATTCTCACACCCACACTGAAATAATAAACAGCTGTGTTTAACACCACACACTTACTGTAGTTTTGTTAAGACCCAGGTTGTCGCAGCAATGAGTCCCTCATTATTCCTCCTTCCCCTTGTTCAAGCCCGGACTGAATGACGCATACAACTTGCTGGCCAACACAACACTTCCCAGCTCCTTGTCCTCCCACTACATACGCAGCAGTAAATAATGTGCAGTTGAGCTGGGGACAAAAATATGCTGAATAGGTTGAACCTGCCGTCTGAGTAATAGAAATGTAACAGTATTCCACTTGGAAGGGCTCAGGCCAGGTCCCTGAGCACACACCCGCCACAGTCTCAGCTCTCCCTGGCATATCGATCCACTAAATGTTTTCCGAACATCTCAGCTCTCTTCCTGTGGATGGTTTTATTAAAGTCACGCCAGCAGGGAATTCAGTGACAATTAAACATGCTTCCGATGGATTTGTCTGGCTGGGTTTCTCTCCCCCTCCTCTATCCCCACTGAACGGTCGACTCCCCTGAGGCTGCAAGCCTTGGCTGCTATTCTAGAGGAGGCACCTGCCTACTTTCCGTTAGCGTACTGTGTGAGTGGATAAGTTCTCACCTGTGCCTTTTTCCCCCTTTTGTATTTAATTTTTTTGCTGCATTAAAAGGAGCAAACAAATGAGTGACACAATTTCAGCTTGGGTTGGTTTAATTATTATTATTTTTTAGCTTTTGTTCAAACACATAAGTCCAAGTCAAGTAGGGCTTGTGCAAAGTATGATCATTCCTCATGGTTGTAGATAAAAGCTCTGATAAATTAAATTCACCTAAAACATCCTGTTTAAATTCTCTGTCAAATTCTGTGAAATATATATATATTCCACTTTTATTCCTCCCATTATTCTCCCTTTGGAGAGTGGGATTTATAGATTCATTCATATCCAGTCACCACCTGAAGCCGCAGTCACAGTCCGTATGGATCCCCACACAGTAACAGAATCCCCTGAACTGCAGGCAGCCAGATAAAGCCTCAATGCCAGAAAGACAGAGTAATCGCATTACTATCTGATGAAAAATTTATGCCAATATATCATCCCAGAGAATAAGAGACTACAAAAATATGTAGCCATGGCTATAAATGAATGACCAGGGTCAGGTCAGAGTAAAAAAAAGAGCGTAAAACTCAAATATGCACACGTTGGCTAAGCCTGAGGTTCTAATGCACTCTTCTGTGTGTTCAGCACCTTCCCAGAATAAGAATGACTCTCCTCTTTTACATGGAGACTGTCACCACCACACAGCAGCTATCGCCATAGTTTCATTAAAGTCCTGTCCTGGTGCTCTCATAGTTCACTCCCAAAGGGGTGATTTCGTCATCAGAATTATTTAAAATATCTGTTGTGATTAAAAGAGAGTTGTGAAGCGCATTTTTATCTTTTATCTATCCTCTGATACTTTAAAGTGTCACAGAGACTAAATGGAAACAGAGACACGTGGTCCGTGTCCACTGTAAGCTCTATGAAGCCGTCGGCTCAGCGCCACGCTCAGGCTCAGGATGTGGAGATGGCCACTGTTCATGTGACTGAGGTTGCCTCTTAGTTTCATTACAGCAGAAAGGTCACATTGTGTCTCAGTGGAAAATTGCCTAATTATAACTTTACAGCTTCAACAATGTACAGTGCTGCCCCCCAAAGAAACTGAAGTTGAAATCCATCATTGTCTCTGAAAGAATAACACGAGTGGGCATCTTTTGAGGAAATTAATTCGATTTATTCTTTATATGATGTTGACCACAGAAAATGCAGTTTACACTATTTTATGGGGGTGGGAGATATAAACAATATAAATTTGGTCAACAATAGAGATATATCCAGTAGGTGATTCCGGTGGGGATGAGAGGGAATGTAATCCCTCTTATTAGCAAAATGACCAGAAACCACCTGCCTTGTTGACTTGTCATCTCACCATCCCCCATAGAGTGCAGGAAAAGTTTATACAGTACAAGTGAAGATGTCAGTGAGAGCTGAGTTGCAAATGAGCAAGAGATTTTTTGAAAATTGAGGGAAAAAAGTTGCAAATTTAATAGAAAAAAATTTGCAAATTTATGAGCATATACAGTGGACATTAAAAGTCTACACACCCCTGTCCAAATGCCAGGTTTTTGTGATGTAAAAAAATAAGACCAAGATAAATCATTTCAAAACTTTTTCTACCGTTAATGTGACCTATAACCTGTGCAACCCAATTGAAAAACAAACTGAAGTCTTTGAAGGGCAAAAATAAAAAATTTACAATAATCTGTTTGCATAAATATGCACACCCTTAAACTACCGTATTTTGGGGACTATAAGGCGCACCGGATTATAAGGCGCAATATCAATGAACGGTCTATTTGATGGTCTAATTTCATACATAAGGCGCACCGGATTATAAGACGCATTAAAGCAAGGTAGTCGGAGCCGGGAAAAAAAAATTTTTTTGCGTGCATGGAAAGAAAATCCTATCTATAGTCATTATAGACACATATAACCCGATTGTCTGCGAGTGTGAATGACCTGTTCCACGAGCAGGCGGAACATTTTTAGTCCGTGGCTGTTCATCGCCATATTGGCCAGAATACTCGCTCGGTATTCTGGCCGAATATGGCTCGCTCTCCGCCGGAGAGCGAGCCGTATCAAGTATTACCGTATCGAGTATTATTTATATTACAGCCGTAAATACGTATTTACAGCCGTATTTACTGCTCCCGTTTACAGCTAAACGGAAGCAGTTTCAATGCCGAAATTTCACATACAAATCCTAATATACTGTACGTGTTCTATACACCATCGGCTTTTGGGTATCGGAATTTTTTTTTTTTTTTTTGCATGCATGCATGGAAAGAAAATCCTATCTATAGTCATTATAGACACATATAGCGCGATTGTCTGCGAGTGTGAATGACCTGTTCCACGAGCAAATGTACGTTTTTTTGGTCCGTGGCTGTTTACATTGCCATAGTGGCCAGGATACTCGCTCGGTACTTGATACGGCTCGCTCTCCAACGGCAGCCCCGAGAAGTAAACGATGCAAACAAATGCCGGGACGCTTGAATTCTTTCGTCCCGAAAATATCATTTTTGAATATTAATTACAGCTAAACAGGAGCAGTTTCGATCCACGATCCATTGGCAGATAGTGGCGTAACTCGCTAGCAATTTAACTTTGAACGACCTGTTGACACCAATATAGCGGTTGGAGTTCTTTGGTTAATCCACCCGGAATGATGGCAAGCTCCGAATTAGTTTGCTTCACTTGGGTTTTGACAGTATCGGTGAGATGGGCGCGCATGGAGTGGCAGATCAATAGGGATGGAGATTTGTGGAAGAAGCCATCCGGCCATTATGTTGAAGCACATATTACTCCGCGAGGCTCCTGACTACCGTAATGCCCTGAAATCCATCAAGTGGTTCGGCTTCGTAGCTTACCAAAGTCGTACTAAAACATTTTTGACAGATTTTTGAGCACCGTGTACCACATAAAATTGGTTCGAGGTCAGTAAGCACAACCAGAATTAATACATAAGGCGCACCGGATTATAAAGCACACTGTCGATTTTTGAGAAAATTAAAGGATTTTAAGTGCGCCTTATAGTCCAAAAAATACGATAATACTTTGTTGCAGCGCCTTTGGCTTTTATTACAGCACTCAGTCTTTTTGGGGAGGAGTTGATCAGCATGGCACATCTTGATGTGGCAATATGTGCCCACTCTTCTTTGCAAAAATGCTCCAAATCTGTCAGATTGCGAGGGCATCTCCTGTGCACAGCCCTCTTCAGATCAGCCCACAGATGTTCGATCAGATTCAGGTCTGGACTGTGGCTGGGCCATTCCAAAACCTTAATCTTCTTCTGGTGAAGCCATTCTTTTGTTGATTTGGATGTGTGCTTTGGGTCATTGTCGTGCTGAAAGATGAAGTTCCTCTTCATCTTCATCTTTCTAGCAGAAGCCTGAAGGTTTTGTGCCAACACTGACTGGTATTTGGAACTGTTCATAATTTCCTCCACCTTGACTAAGGCCCCAGTTCCAGCTGAAGAAAAACAGCCCCAAAGCATGATGCTGCCACCACCATGCATCACTGTACTGTAGGTATGGTGTTCTTTTCGTGATGAGCAGTGTTGTGTTTGCACCAAATATACCTTTTGGAATTATTGCCAAAAAGTTCAACCTTGGTTTCATCAGTCCAAAACACATTTTCCCACATGCATTTGGGAGATTTCAAATGTGTTTTTGCAAAATAAAGCTGGGCTTGGATGTTTTTCTTCATAAGATAAAGCTTCCATCCTTGCCACCTTAGACAGGAGATTGTTGTCACATGTACTAAACAGCCAGTACTTGCCAGAAATTCCTGCAGCTCCTTCACTGTCACTAGTGGTCTCTTGGCAGCCTCCCTGACCAGTTTTCTTCTTGCCTTTTCATTAATTTTGGAGGGACGTCCAGTTCTTGGTAATGTCACTGTTGTGCCATATTTTCTCCACTTGATGATGACTGTCTTTACTGTGTTCTATGGTAGATTTAATGTCTTGGAAATTCTTTTGTACCCTTTTCCTGACTGATACATTTGAACAATGAGATCCCTCTGATGCTTTGGAAGCTCTCTGCACACCATGGTTTGTGCTGTAAGACGTGACTACAAAAATGTCAGGAAAAGCCTACTAGAACAGCTGAACTTTATTTGGGGTTAATCAGAGGCACTTTAAATGGTGGCAGGTGTGTGCTGACTCCTATTTAATATGAGTTTGAATGTGATTGGTTAATTCTGAACACAGTCACATCCCCAATTATAATAAGGTGTTCATATTTATGCAAACAGGTGATTGTAAGTTTTTTGTCCCCCCCCCCCCCTTAAAAGATTTCAGTTTTGTTTTTCAATTGGGCTGTACAGGTTATAGATCACATTAATAGTGGAAAAAGTTTTGAAATGATCTCATTGGTCTCATTTTTTATATCACAAAAACCTGGCATTTGAACAGGGGTGTGTTGACTTTTTATATCCACTGTAGCTGCAAATTTGTTTGGAAAAAAGTGGAAAATTTGTAGGAAAAAAGTACTTAATCCATTTGAAAAAGTCACAAATTTGCCAGGAAAAAGTTGCAAAAAAGTTACAAATTATTAATTTATGAAAATAATGTGCAAACTGACAATAAAATAGGAAATTTATGAGAGAAAAAGGTAAAAAAACAAAACTCATACAAATGTGCAGCTTGTGTTCTTGTAAATTTGCAGATTTTTTTTCTTGTAATTTGTGAATCTATTCTTGCAAAAGTATGACTTTTTGGTGGAAAATGTTTTTTCTCATAAATTTGGGACTTATGCAAAATTTGTGGCTTTAATTGTAAATTTGCATATTTTGTCATTTTTTTAACAACTTTATTCAAATAAATTTGTACTTCATTTACATTTATATGTTCGTACCTTATGCTAAAGTTCTGAATACCCCCCCATACACATCACCACTCCTTATTAAAAAATAATAAATCACTACTATATACAGTATATTCATCCAATTTTGAAAAAAAGGTGTAGATTTTGATATTTATGGTGGTAATTTTTAGCTCCAGCAGTCTTTTCATATTAAAAACAGCTGAACCCAGCCTCTTCCAACTGTGCAACAGAGTTAGAGCTCCTCAGAGTTTGTATTTACATACAATTACATGTTCACAGTGTCAGTTATTTACTGAGTGGAATGATCATTAAAAAAAAAATAACTGCTCTTTTCAAAGCCACCAGACTACTTACAACAGCAATTTAGCACATTTTGTGAGTTTTACCTTTTAAAGTCTGGTGCAGTCCAGTGGCCATCAGTTTTCTCTTAGCAGGTAGAGTGATGAAAATGTTCTACATATAGCAAACCAAGATAGTTTTTTTTTTTTAAATACGTCTCAGCATCCAGGGCCGAAGCACCAAATTTTGGAGCACAGAGGCAACAGTGGATTTGGACCCTCAAACTCCTCCCACCCCTCTAAAAAGATGTTATTAATGTAGAGAAAAAATAATTAAATGATAACTACGTTTTTTACCAGGAATATACCAAAGAATTTACTGCTGTGTACATCATTTCTGTCTGTATTTCAATTTGTACTACAGTATGACTTTTAGGCCATACTGCTCAGCCCTACCTTTATATTTAAAAGTGTGGTAAGAGCTGTAGTGGAAAACGGTCTTTAAAGATCAAAAGTCAGATTACTGTACAAGAGACCTGCCTGAACCCTTTGTTGACTCGCTATACTTCCCTTTGACTGTGTAAAGTGGGAAGTGATCAATAGACTAGTCAAATGTCAGAGGCAACAGGTTTTTCCTCTGATCAATGGAAACGGATCAGAGCTTAGAGCAAGAGAGAAAACAAGATAGTATTGAGAGATTACATTGACTCATCATTCAGTGGCACTTGCTCTTTCTGCACCGACTTCTTTTCTCTCTGGCTCACTCACTCCTACAGTAGAGTGCATGAGGAGGAAAATTGATTAGATCTGTAAAGTTATATATATGTCTGTCTTCAGATTCACAGCATTGACCAAAGACAATAGGTTTTTGTTCCGTTGTGCTCACTTTGTAAAAAGACTTTGTTGGATGGGCGAATGAGAATAGTGTGCCAGAGGAGTGTGTCTGTACTAAGATACAAGCTAACTTTACAGTTCACAAGACACTGCATGCAAAGAGCCCCATCGTAGTAACACAGAACGCACACTTACGGTCCCTGAAGTGCTAAATAGAATATGCATTCAAGGATTTCTATGGCAATAAGACTAATGCAGTTTGCTTCTAAGATGTATAATGGCCCTATAATAAGTGTCAAGGAGTAGCAAATGTTTACACTTTAAAACACTTTAATGTAGAATGTGAAGGGTGTTTTAGGTTCCATTTAGGATTTTCAATTAACAGTAAGAGCACGAGAATGTGAGCTCGCCAGGGATATTATAGCTAACCTGTAAATGGAGTATGTGACGAGCATGTCAGTATGGCAGCCCCTGGGGTCAGCAGATGATGAGGACGGGGGGGAAATATGCGACAGTTTTTCCGCTACCCTTGCTCATCACCACTCGTGATTAAAAATGCTGCAACACTTGCGGGCACGCGGAGCTGGCAACAGAGGCCCTTTGAAATACTGCTGACGGCAGTTTAGCGGGGCAGCTTCCTTGAAAGGCAAGGTTCACCATGCCTTGCCATGTGGCCTTCTGATTTTCCCAGCTAAAATAGGGTCCGCCTAAGCCTCCCTTGGCATTGCCAACCATCCCAGACATCCTGACACTTTCCCCCAGTGAGAGACACCCAGAACAGGTGAGGGACTCAAAATAAGGACCCCTACCGCACAAAGTGAGTGAAGACAGGCCCTTTTGTAGGAGTGTGCTTGGGAGGGGATTATTATTGTTTTTGGAGAGAAAGAAGAGCTGTAGGTCAGCTGGCCCCAGCCCCCACCTCGAGGCCTGCGCTAATCCGTGCACAAATGCCAGCCGCCTTGGCCAAAAGCCCCCTACCGCAGCACCCTCCTTTGAAGAGATGATACCCGAGCTCACCCACTGCTATCCTTGCAGCACTGTGTAGTGGGCCATAAAACAGTGAGATGACTTTGAGTGAGATGGTACTCCGCTGTCTTTGCACATGTGCAACGCGCCTACTGTTTACTCTAGAGAGAGTACAACAGAGCAGCAAGAGCCCGAACACTTAAGGGACATATGAACCTCACAAAGGCTCCTATAAAAGTCCTGGCTATAGTGCCCGACAGCATGAGCGAATGGATCTGTGTCGCTACTCTTAATCACTCTCTCTTCCTCTCTGCCTGTGTCTGGCCCTGTTGGACAGTAAAATGAGACAGGTTAGTGCCGAGCTTTAATTCCTGTCAGCATCTGTTAATTATGGCCAGGACTGTTCTAATTAAAAGAGGCACCCATCTACCTTCGGTGCTGGCTTTACGCTGGCTGACACAGCCACACGATTCGGAGAGGAGCATGGAGCGCAGCAGCATAGCCACCTGGCTACATCTCAGCTCACCAGGAGAGCCGGAGGAAACAGTAGAAAGTGGTGACATCACATTTGACAGTGAGAGGAAATTTCCATAACCACATTAATAAATGCACTTCAGCTTAATGGAAAGTTTTTCAAATGAAACCGAACCTGGAGGATGGTTGAAGACAAAACAAAGCACCACCAAAATCAATTTCTCTGTATGATCCACCTAAAAATTTAATTGTTGCTGCGTATCCATGCATGTGTGTAAAGTACATGTAGTTGATATCAGATGATTCCCTTGTTCTTGCTGAGAAGAATCTGTCTCTGTTGGGAATTGAGGGTAATTAGGTTAGTAGGTTGGCAGTGTCAGGAAATTGAAAGACAATCCTAATCAGATTTGTGTTTCTTGGGAATCAAATAATTTATATAAGTAGAAGAAATCTCTATTTTATAGTTACATGATAATACAGTTTGCTGCACTCATCCCAAGAGCACTCATTAAAAGGGACCGGGGCTGTTGCCATGTAAGCTAAGTGATGAAAATCAAGAAGATATTTTGCATACGTCTGTCGCTGAATTCCTCTTTATCAAATGAAGGCCACCGCTTCTGTCGTGCAGCATCTGATTTTCCTTTCTGCCCCGTTCACCTCCAATTGCCGTGCATGGGATGCATCCCAACTCATCCTCTCCAAGAGCACTCGCTGATGGGCAAATTGTATTAGGCTCATTTGCAGTGGCCACACAATGCCCAGGTTTGACACCGTCCTCCCTGTTATAAAGTGATGAAATCATCAAGGAAGTGCTCTGGCTGCGGGTGTCGTTCACTCAGAGGACACAGGACGATGACAAATTAACTCCTCCTCCACCACAGGCATTTCATTCAGCCTTCTCTCATCCAGCTCTAGTATTTAATTTATTTTTTCGGGGCGGGGGGGTGGGTTACATTATGCATACAAGGTAAATTGAAGGGATTCTCCCTCTTGACGGGATTAAGATATCTGGTATATTTAGACAAGACGGTAGCAGGGGTGCTTTCTTCCAAACATGGGGATGCAGGATATAAATGTTTGCATGAAATTACATTAAATAACCCAATACCTACCAAGTGGTATCAAATGAATATAACAGCGCAGATAAAATATGTTAACAGTGTTAAAAATTAATAGAATAGAAAAGACATCTTAATGGAAACATTCTTATCAAATAATGAGATAATAAATAACTTATGTTATGATGAGGCCAGCTTGACATTTACAGTATCAGTGTGGAACCTGGCCCCCTAGGTGTGGCTGGGGATGATAAGGCCTCGGTGCTACCCCAGTGAAAGAGGGGTGAAATAAGGGTCTTTTATTGCAGAGCAATACTGAGTTATCTATCTGCAGTATGACAGTGGATACTTTGTGCACTGTACGTGTGTGACCGTGTCGTTGCTTGTTTGCTGGTTAAGTTTCTGTTTATGGGCACACCTGAGCGCTCTCTCTCTCACACACACACACACACACACACACACACACACACAACACAAAGCAATGAGGCAGGTAGCTGGCAGCTAATTAGTATGCAGTCTGCCTCACCCCAAAAGCTAAATAATTAGAGGGCCAGTCTGTGAGATCATTGACCCTGCGTTAAATATTCATATGTTTAGACCTGCTCTGGGCTCAGCTGTGTCACAGTAGACCAGCCAGGCATGGACCGCATATGGGAAGGCAGCCGTGCCTCTGACACATCCACGGGCGCACACACTGGAATGCGTGGTCGCACACTGACATGTCATGATGCGGCCCTTTTGGTGTGCTTACGTACAAGTTAGAAGCCAAAACAATTGCCCACACTATTGCCTTTATAACTCGATTTAATGCATATTAGGGTGAAAGTTAAAATCATCACGTGTCTTCACTGCTGTTTCTCACTTTAAATGTTTGCTGGCTTCGATACACCTTTCATATCACTTTTTGTCCTGTTTTTTTTCTACCCCAGGGGTTCGTCTGGACCGTGTGCGAGGGGGCAGACAGAAGTACAAGAGGAGGTTGGACACAGAAAACAACCCGTACCTGGGCTTAACACTCCCCCCTCCCACCAAAAAGCCTCGTGAGTACTGCCCCGTCACTACCCCATTGTCTCTCTCTTCCGTCAACCCTCCTGTGCCCGGCCAGCAAGCAGGTAAACTTGAGACAAAATTGTAGGCCAGCATCATGACACCACCCCCCCCAAACAGTTTCTGGACAGTTGAGAGTTCATTAGTCAGAAATATAGGACATGAATTGTTCCGGTCAGGGCTGAATTATGATAAGTCTCTGAGCAGATGACCGATATCCAGACTGCTGGAGGACACAAAGTGGTTCACACTGAAAAAAACAACAGTTTCCTTAACTAAATTTCCCTCTGCAGATTCAGGCGACTGCCATCCTACACGTTTTTATACTTATCAGAGTTGTGCCTTTATTGTGATAAAACCTTTGGCCTGTGCTTTTCTTTACAACCCCTCTCTTCTATCCCCAGTCACAAAGATAGTGTCTCACCTGTTGGTGGCAGAGCCGGAGAAGATCTACGCCATGCCTGACCCCACCATGCCAGAGAGCGACATCAAGGCTCTCACCACGCTGTGCGACCTGGCTGACCGCGAGCTGGTGGTCATCATCGGCTGGGCCAAACACATCCCAGGTATTTAAAAAAAAAAAGTTCCTCCTCCTACCTCTTATTCTAAGGTCCATTTATGCAATTTCTATTTTCCTCTTTCATTTTTTGTCCTTTTTTCTCAGACTCACTGCAGATATAAACATGCACTCACACGTAGATAATTAATGACAGCAGCTCATACAGCCTCGGGGTGTGTGAAGGATTGAGGGGTGTGCAAAATGGACATAGCTGTGCAAGAAACAAATCAATAGAATGCATTTTAAATCCCTGAATTGAATTGGGGTGGGGGCACGAGCCCAGTCGCATTGTACACTGTAATCACCAAGGAGATTAAGAGCAAAGTTGGGGACCTGCCCAGTTAAGCAAGACGTCATATCACACAGAGCCACAGAGGAATGTGCACAAGTCCATCCACACATGCACATTCACACTTTGAATTATTGATGGGCATAACCATGTTTCTTCCTTGCCCCATGCACATTCTGATAGAGGAGGTGTTAGGTTATAAGAGGCTGTTGAATTAAGGATACACCGGCTCATGTCAGCAGAGATTTTGCTTCCTTCAGGAGCTTTCCTCTGATTTTGACAGGGAAAATGTTGTTTAGGTGTCCTTTTTTTGCAACCAAAGCAGATTCCCCTTGATGTTCCACTTGACCCCCATAACTCTATAACAATATACAGCGCATAGCAGGGATGGAGGGGAAGCAAATTAAATAAATGTGTCCCTCAGCGGCAACTCCATAACCTCTTTTTCTCATCAGCATAGCTTAGACATGGCTTTCAGCGTCCAGGAAATGTGCAACATCATTGTTACACTTACTGTACATAAACTGTACAGCTAGAACACACACGCATAGATTTAGAGCATTTGATCATTTTCACTGACGTAAGGTGGACACTTGCTGACCCCAGGGTGGTGCATTTTGTACTAAAAAGGTCTTAGAGTGTTTCTCAGAAGGAGGGGTATTAATCAGGTACAGATCTGATAGTAAGGAGATTAGAGATGGATATGCTCCCAGGCCCTGGCCTCAGCCCTAGTCCCTTGGGCGTCTAAACCATTTGGATCACTCCCCACAGGCCATGCATGGTCAGCAGACTGAGAGTTTAACCAAGGAGCTTACTCAGGACTGGATCACAGCTGACCCGATAACACACTCTCATCGTTGTGACCCAAAAATTACACCAGCGCCACAGACATGCACACGAGTGACGCCATTCCCATGCTGACTGTTAAATTTAGATTCAAGCATGGAAGCATTTTTCCTCTAACACACACATACATTCTGTAAGAATGGATTGTAGCCCTATATAAGTGAAATATTCAGACGTGATTTGTCATTTTTCTTTATAAATTCATATCATATCCATTACATATGACTATACAAATCTTAATGGTTTTAGCTTACATCTGAAATTGCATAATCACTTTAATATGTGCACACGCTTACTTGGATTTTGTGTGTCACGGTGTTGAAGCACAGGTAATCGGATCACAAGGATAGATTCATAACGTTAGTGGGATTTGCCCCGTAGATGCCATCTGAGGACTTGTCATTCCAAATGTGTCGATGATGATCATTTAACCCAGAATCTGAGCCCAGATAAGCCTGATTGTCTTTCCAAGCAGGTGAGCAGATACCTGGAACAGAATGTCCACGGCACCTGCAAGATGATTGACACTAATTAAGTGGATTATTCTGATCTACGCACTCATACAAATTCAAATTTTTTTTAAACTACATTTATTCTTTTGAGGTTTAATAGCAATTTAACTGAAAAAAAAACCCACTTTAGCTGAGCATTTGGTCTCCGTCTGCACATTAGGACAGTGGGTGTCCTCTGGCCATGAAATGGCTGCATAATTGAGTTGTACATGGCTGAACCTGATCAGAGACGGTTCACTGGTTGAACGGGACTCTGTGCATTAACACTGCATGCACCGACAGTACCCCGGGGCAGCCTACCATGCTCTGCTCCCGCTATGTTTCTCCACCTAAATCCACCACAGGACAAAAAAAAAAGAAGCAGGGGAAAAAACTGCTGATTGCATTTTGATAGATTTTGTGGCCTTGGGCTATGGAATTAAAAAAGATTAACTGTTCATTATGAAGTAGACCACATTGATTAGGCCATTGACAGATGGGCCAATAACTAAAGTCCAAATGTAACAATTTAAATGTCGTGAAAATTGGCACTTACCTTCTCCCAATTGATTTTTAATTCCTCCTATGCTTGACTAACATTTCAAAGTGCATTTCAAAAGGGGCTTAATGTGGGAAAGGGGTGGCCCTATTGAGTTTTAATTGGAGGACAACTGGAGGATAATACTAAACTACAGACAATATCTTTGCTTTCAAGGCACCAATATCAACTTTATCACAGCCCTGAATGATCAGTTTACAGATGTTAATTGTGTTTCAGGTGTTACAGAATTCTGCAGTTTTAGGTGAAATGAGAACAAAAAGGTGTCTCATATCAATCCTTGTCACAGGTTTGCCATTTAGAGACTGTAGGTTTGCCCTCATTCTGAAGAACATCTTTGATTAATTGATAACCACTGCAGAGGTTTTACACTTGTGCCACAGCTTCAAATGGCATCATGAAGTAGAGTCTAACGCGGCTGTTGCTTGAGGGGTGCAGGGTCATTAGGAACAATGTTAGGGGGAGGCTGACAGATGGCTTGTTGCTCCTAAGGTGATAACAACCTTTGACACACATAGCAGTCCGCTCTCCACCCCTTCTGGCTCCTTTCCATCAATTCAGAGCTGCATTTTACTCTGTCCAAGAGGTTGAAGGCTGAACTTAAGTGTACTGACCACTCCAGTACACTAAAACCTGTTCATTACCTTCACAGTGCTGCTTTTTTTTTTCCATAGTGGTGGGTTTCTAGCATGACCCCTGTAGTTCATGCCTTCTCTTGCTGCTTCTCAGCCGCATTGTGAATGTCATGTGTTCATATGTTAAAAACTGGTTTGCATGATGTTTGTTTAAAAAAAAAGGTGATTGTTGTTTTGTGTTTTCCAACTCCCATCTCAGCTTCACAGTCCTGAGTGTTTTCAGCTGGTAATTCTCCTAAGGCTAAAGGATCAAGCAAACATTGACACTACTGCTGCACTGCTTCAGTGCGATAGATAAATATATATATATATATATATATATGTATATATAAAACAAAGAAAAGCATGGAATATATTGAATGAACTTCAGACTATATTGATTGAAAATGGGACTATATTGAATGAACTTCCGAATATATTGAATGAAACTTGGAATATACTGAATGAACTTCTGAATATATTGAATGAAACTGGGAATATATTGAATGAACTTTGGAATATATTGAATGAAACTTGGAATATACTGAATGAACTTCTGAATATATTGAATGAAACTGGGAATATATTGAATGAACTTTGGAATATATTGAATGAACTTCAGAATATACTGAATGAAAATGGGAATATATTGAATGAACTTCAGAATACAATGGTGTGAAAAAGTGTTTGCCCCCTTCCTGGTTTCTCATTTTTTTGGTATGTTTGACACACTTAAATATTTCAGATTGTCAAACAAATTTAAATATTAGACAAAGATAACACAAGTAAACACAAGATGCAGTTTTTAAATGAAGGTGTTCATTATTAAGGTTGAAAAAAATCCAACCCTACATGGCCCTGTGTGAAAAAGTGATTGCCCCTTAAACCTAATAACTGGTTGGACCACCCGTAGCAGCAACACCTGCAATCAAGCATTTGCGATAACTGGCAATGAGTCTTTTACAGCGCTGTGGAGAAATTTTAGCCCTCTCATCTTTGTAGAATTGTTGTAATTCAGTCACATTAGAGAGTTTTGAGCATGAACCTCTTTTTTAAGGTCATGCCACAGCATCTCAATCGGATTCAGGTCAGGTCTTTGAGCAGGCCACTCCAAAGTCTTCATTTTGTTTTTCTTAAGCCATTCAGAGCTGGACTGGCTGGTGTGTTTTGGATCATTGTCCTGCTGCAGAACCCAAGTGCGGACATTCTCCTTCAGGATTTTTTGGTAGACAGCAGAATTCATGGTTCCATTTACCACAGTAAGTCTTCCAGGCCATGAAGCAGCAAAACAGCCCCAGACCATCACACTACCACCACCATATTTTACTGTTGGTATGATGTTCCTTTTCTGAAATGCTGTGTTAATTTTACCCCAGATGTAATGGGACACATACCCTTACAAAAAGCTCAACTTTTGTCTTGTCAGTCCACAAAGTATTTTCCTAAAAGTCTTGGGGATCATCAAGATGTTTTTGGCAAAACTTAGACGAGCCTTAATGTTCTTTTTGCTCAGCAGTGGTTTTCGTCTTGGAATGCTGCCATGCAGGCCATTTTTGCCCAGTCTCTTTCTTATGGTGAAGTCATGAACATTGATCTTAACAGAGGCAAGTGAGGCCTGCAGTTCTTTGGATGTTATTGTGGGGTCTTTTGTGACCTCTTGAATGAGTTGTTGCTGCAATCTTGGGGTAATTTTGGTCGGCCAGCCACTCCTGGGAGGGTTCACCACTGTTCCATGTTTTCGCCATTTGTGGATAATGGCTGTCACTGTGATTCACTGGAGTCCCAAAGCTTTAGAAATGGCTTTATAACCTTTTCCAGACTGCTAGATCTCAATTACTTTGTTTCTCATTTGTTCCTGAATTTCTTTGGATCGCAGCAGGATGTCTAGCTTTTGAGGATCTTTTGGTCTACTTCACTTTGTCAGGCAGGTCCTGTTAAAGTGATTTCTTGATTGAGAACAGGTGTGGCAGTAATCAGGCCTGGGTGTGGCTAGAGAAATTGAACTCAGCTTTCCAAAGATGTGATAAACCACAGTTAATTTATGTTTTAATGGGGTGGGTTATCTTTTTTTTTTTTTTTTTTTTTTACACACGGAGTCATTCCCAGTGAGAGTTGGACTCCGCCAGGGCTGCCCTTTGTCACTGATCCTGTTCATAATTTTTATGGACAGGATTTCTAGGCGCAGCCAGGGAATGGAGGGTGTCATGCTTGGTGACCACAGGATCTCATCTCTGGATCTCTGGACCTCCTTGGATCTCATCTCTGTTGTTTGCAGATGATGTTGTCCTGTTGGCTTCATCCAGCAATGACCTACAGCTCTTGCTGGGACGGTTTGCCGCTGAGTGTGAAGCGGCTGGGATGAGAATCAGCACCTCCAAGTCCGAGTCCATGGTCCTCAGCCGGAAAAAGGTGGATTGTCCTCTCTGGGTTGGGGACAGGCTCCTGCCCCAAGTGGAGGAGTTTAAGTATCTTGGGGTCTTGTTCACGAGTGAGGGGAAAATGGAGCGAGAGATCGACAGACGGATTGGAGCAGCATCTGCAGTGATGTGGACGGACGTTGTACCGGTCTGTTGTGGTGAAGAGGGAGCTTAGTTCTAAGGCAAAGCTGTCGATTTATCAGTCAATCTACGTTCCTACTCTCACCTATGGTCACGAGCTTTGGGTAATGACCAAAAGAACGAGATCGCGGATACAAGCGGCTGAAATGAGCTTTCTCCGTAGGATTGCTGGACTCACCCTCAGAGATAGGGTGAGGAGCTCAGTCATCCGGGAGAGGCTCAGAGTAGAACCGCTGCTCCTCCACATTGAAAGGAATCAGTTGAGGTGGTATGGGCATCTGATTAGGATGCCTCCTGGACGCCTCCCACTTGAGGTGTTTCAGGCACGTCCCACTGGGAGGAGACCCCGGGGCAGACCCAGGACTCGGTGGAGAGACTATGTCTCCCAGCTGGTCTGGGAACGCCTTGGTATCCCCTCTGAAGAGCTGGAGCAGGTGGCTGGGGAGAGGGAAGTCTGGGCTTCTCTGCTTGAACTGCTGCCTCCGCGACCCGGACCTCCGGAAAAGCGGTAGAAGATGGATGGATGGATGGATGGCCATGTGGGTTTGGATTTTGTTTTACCCTTAATAATAAACACCTTCATTTAAAAACTGCATTTTGTGTTTACTTGTGTTATCTTTGTCTAATATTTAAATTTGTTTGATGATTTGAAACATTTAAGTATGACAACCATACAAAAAAATGAGAAATGAGGAAGGGGGCAAACACTTTTTCACACCACTGTAGGTGAGAGATAATTGCACTAACATGAGACAGCTGGGACTACTTAAGCGATAACAGGGGAGCAGCTACAAACAGGATGGGCAGAGCTGTGCAGACAGAGGACACTGAAGAACAGAGAGGACAAATAATGCAAACAATAATCATAAATAAACCAAATCAGGAAGAAAACATAACTGAACTAAGAACCTGAGGATAACCCAACAAACTACTGATAATAGAATAAAGGCTGCACGGTGGCGCAGTGGTTTAGCACTGTGGCAGCACAGTTTTACCCTCGGCCGGGGGATCGTGGGGATCATGAGGTCGTGGGTTCGATCCCAGCCCCCGACCAACAGTGAGCTGTGTGGAGTTTGCATGTTCTCCCCGTGTTGCGTGGGTTTACTCCGGGATTTCTCCGGTTTCCTCCCGCATACCAAAAAAACATGTAGATTTAGGGCGCTCGCGCACGCAGCGACCAGCAGCCGGTGGCTTGTCACCAGACTGCAAACCAAGTCTACCTACGGGTACAAATAAGTAACAAAAAAAAAAAAAAAAGGCACAACAGTTCAAAACCAACAGGTAATGTGGACATGGTTGGAAACTTTGTCCAGATATGACAATGAACGAGGGCTGGAGGAAAATTTTCATTTCAAACACATCCAGTATTAGAGTAATCTTCAACATGAGAATCATTTTGGAGACCAAAACCACCACTGCAGGAGGACTAATTGGAAATGTCTGCTGATTGGCTAGTGACTTCGTCACCAGCCCCATGCCTTAGCTATTTGATTGGTTGAAAGTGTTAGGACTGCGCTGTCTGCAGCAGATTAATTAGGTCACCTCAGATGCATATCGCATAAAACCAAGATAAAGGATTAAGCCAGGATTTTCAAATAATTCTGTCTTAATCTGTACTTGACTTGGTTGTATAAAAGTAGGATAAATTAAACCCAGTCAAGTTGCTATTGAGATTTATTCTCTACAGCTAGCCTGGTCCAGAGCAGGCTAAGAGTCAGGCTAAAATTAATCCCTGTGATTTTATTTGTCAGTGCAGGAGTCCGTTCTATAAGAAATCAGTGCTTTTCTGTGTCAGTAAATGGTCTACTGATGTAGTCTGACTAGTAGATGATAGATGATGTGTGAGGTGATTTTGGTGAAGCTGCATTTAATACCTGAGAAGGTACTGAATTTTATTTCAAATTAATATTTCAAAAAAATGATTTTTATTTCTTTTTTTTTTTTACTCACACTAAGTGATGTAGTGTGATCATCAGGTGATGGATGATATGTGAGGTCATTTTGGTGAAGCTGCACTCAGTTGTTTAGAAGTTTTTAACTGTCATTTCTAATAAATATTTCCCTAGCATATGATATTTTTTTTTTGGTCCAACTAACAAATGTTACAGGAGACCCTAGTGGCTGGGCAGCATTTAGTGGCACTAACTTTGATGATACGGAAATTTAATCCTAATAAATAGTCCCAAAAGCTCTGAAAACATTTCTTTAATCCAAACTATGTGTTGTAGTCTGACTAGAAGAAGGTGGATTGCATGTGAGGTGATTTTAGTGAAGCCACACTTTGTACTTTTCAAGTTATTGGAAATTTTTTGAATAAATATTTCCCCAAACTATGAAAAATAAAATTTATGCAAACTAAGCATTTTTGTCTGAACAAAACGACACAACTGATGTATGAACTGATTGTGGTGACATTACACCTTATGATCATGACAGTACTTAATTTTAAGTTGTCTTTTTTCCCTCGGAGTTGCAATTTGCAGATGGTTCCTGCACATTTGTTTCCCCGATGGCAGCTTGTAGACACCAATGTAACTGCTGGAGCTCAGAGGACGGCTCTTTTTCAATGAAAATGAGGTTGTAGCTCATTGTCCACTTTACCAGTGTATTAGATTGGTGTGGTTTGTGTTTTAACAGCGTTTTGTTCAGGAACTGTTGATCCGCAAAGTCCGAATCTGTGAATATCTTGCCAACTTTACTGAAGTGTCCCCCACGGTGGAACACACTAAATACATTTCTTCATCGGTAGAATTGTGGCCACTACATACATTTGCCAGGGTGTTAACCAGCGCTTCATTACTTAGGATGGCTGCAACTAACTTTTTTGCTGATTCACTCATAGCTGCACTTCTTCCATCTCCGTTGATTACATAGAACACACACTGAAAACAATGCTATACGTCCAAATGGTCCTGATCACGTACGTACAAAACACAGAATATATTGAGTGCAACTCTGATATATATATATATATATATACTGTATACTGTATATATACGTATATACAGTATGTATATATATACAGTATATATATATATATACAAAACACTTCGGAATATATTGAATGAAACTGGAGCCCCCAAAGGCTGATAGGAAATGTAGTTCTTTCAGTATATTCGGAAGTTCATTCAATATATTCCCACTTTCATTCAATATATTTGGAAGTTCATTCAATATATTCCAGGCTTTTCTTTGTAATATATATATTTTTTTCCTGAACGGCTTGCCATTTTATATACAGTGTGTATATACTGTATATATATACTGAACGAGAACCAGGCCATGAATGGGGGATTCAGTACCTCTCCATCTTCTTCATCTACTTTGACTTTGTATGGTGTGTCGATAGCGCCACCACACCTGAGTGGTGACCTAGTGGTAGAGCAGCTGCCCCTCAGCCAGGAGGTCATGGGTTCAAGCCCCAGCCGGGTCATACCAAAGACCATATAAAAATGGTACTTCCCGCCCTCTAGCTTGGTGCTCAGCATAATAGAATGGGGGAAGGAAAAATTGTAACCTATGGATAACAGATGGAAATTAGCCACTGGCTACAATCTGGCAGGTTTGCATTGATTGATATCAATGTTCATCAACTTGCACTGTCCTTAAAAACAGCAATTTACAATTTACCTCGTGAAGGGGATGTTCAGTCTTGTGCATGCGCTGTCAACGCGTTCAGGTCGTGGGCAGGCCATGCGGTCATACAATTTGGGCTGCATGCAGTCATCTGCAGAAGAGTTCTGCGGACACTAGCGGACTGGCGACGATCACATAAATTTTGTCACACAAGCCTTCTGGTTGTGCGTACGCAGACAGCGGAGGTGCAGCATGAATCCAGCTTAAGGTCAGTGGCCACTTCCCTCTGAGAACACCAAGTTATGCAAAAAGTACTGAAACACTGAACAGTTGAAAATGTGCATTCCAAAGGTTAGAGAAGGTCAAATTAAGTTCACCTGTAAAGGTTATAATGCATTTTATCAAATCAAATCAAACTTTATTGTCATATTGCTGTACATACAACTGTAGTGCAGGCAAGATGAAATTGCGTTTCTCTCGACATCCATATAAGAAGCAGCATGCATGCTGATTGATATCAATGTTCATCAACTTGCACTGTCCTTAAAAACAGCAATTTACAATTTACCTCATGAAGGGGATGATCAGAATCAGAATCAACTTTATTGCCAAGTATGCTTACACATACAAGGAATTTCACTTATCACTAAGGTGCGCTCATGTTAAGCGCTCCCTAATGACGCGGCAGCCATACAAGGCGCCTCATATTCCGCCGTTCAGTCTTGTGCATGCGCTGTCAACGCGGTCACGTCGTGGGCAGGCCATGCGGTCATAAAACATCAGTCCAACATCAGTCCGTGGGGGGGGGGGAATGGGGGAGGGGGGAAAAAAACAGTGTGCAGCATTTTAGGTGCATCCTGAAATTTCACCCGAAAGCCAAATATCCCTAACTTTTTGTGAGTTGTGTATATTATAGATATATTGTGGAGGAATAATCAAGCGAGGTACGACGAGCTGGAAGGTTGCAGAGTTTTATTTTCCTCCAACATCATGAGACGCACTTGTAGCGCTGTGCGCTACAGTGCTGTGCTGTGTTTCCAGCTCTTTTATACGTTATACAGAGAGAATGCATGGCACATTAGCATACTGATATACATATCAGTCAATACATATGATTAGCATGACCACTGGCGCCCGGACATCTTCTCCTTAATCCGGGGATGTATAAACAATAGTCTATTGTTCTGGTTGTCCCCCCAGGGGTTCTCTGTCTGTATGTGAATGGTCCTCTGCTTCCCCCTGACTTACTGAGTGTGAGGATTAGCATGACCACTTGTCCATGTAGATTGTGGTGGGTCACCACAGGGCTCCCCCCAGAACACTCAGCAGGGGGTGTGACCCCCCCCCCCCTCGTCGTTTGAGCTCCAGCTCCGGTAGAACTGTCCTGCTGTAAAGGAGTGCCGGAGGGCACATCAGTCCGTGAGGGGGGGGAGAATGGGGGAGGGGGGAAAAACAGTGTGCTCCACTCCGGGTTCCGGCACGTTGAACGGCCGTGGATCGTGGGCACCGGGGCCGGTGTGCATTGTGCGTAATGGAACCAGACGGCGATCGGCCAGCTTTAGGGAGTGAGGTGCGGGAAGAGCGCTGTGGAGGAGGAGGAGGGGGATGAGAGTAAGTGAGTGCCGGCCCGGGACGTCAAAGGTTTTTGGGCCGCGCAAAAATTGCGTGTGGATCCGCAATGGTGAGGGACTTTCCTGTTAAACCTGGCGGTGATCCACAGCGGCTGTGAAAAAAAAAAAATTAAGTCTCTGACTCCTCTTGCGGCTCGATCCAGCGAGGATGTGGGGAAAGTGAGCGGCCAAATTCCCCAAGGATGCGTAGCGGCTGTGAAACAACTGCAGCTGTGTGAGGGACCTGGCCGTTTGGCTTTTAGGTGCGGAAGCAGCCGTAAAGCCATCGGGAGCAGCAATCAGCTAAATTCCCCTTGTGCGCCGTGGCTGAGAAACCCATACAAAGTCCTGTGTGCTGGCTGCATGTCTGCTTCAGGTGCGTGAGCAGCCCTGAAGGTTCCGAGGGTGGCGATCGGCCGTTTTTTCTCAGGCATGTGCAGCGGCGGAGGACAAAGTATCAGTCTGTGGAGCCGGTTCGTCTCTGTGCGTGGTGCGCACTTGGCGCCGTGACCATATAACTGGCAGTTGTGCTGTCCTCGTAATCCTGTGGCGTGCGTGTGGGGCTTCTGTGTGTGGGAGGTCCGCTGTCGTGTGAGGCAGGGTCGGGGAGCTTGGTGGAAATCAACGTAGTTGGTGTCGATGATTTCCCCGTTCAGGCTGCTTCCTTCGTTTCGCTCGTGTCGCCGTTCATGGTGTGTGTCGGTCCAAGCGCTGCCTGCTCTGGGGCACGCTCTCCGGTGAGGATGAAGAGGTTGCAGGCGTTCTCTGGTCCTCTGCTGTCCACAGTGTGATGAGAGGAAGCAGACGGTCATTCTTTCTCGTCAGGTCACCAGTGTGGAGGGATAAGATCAGGCGAGGGGCGCACCATGACACGTCGTGGGTCACCAGTGTGGAGGAATAATCAAGCGAGGTACGACGAGTTTTATTTTCCTCCAACATCATGAGACGCACTTGTAGCGCTGTGCGCTACAGTGCTGTGCTGTGTTGCAAGCTCTTTTATATGTTATACAAACAGAGAGAATGCATGGCACATTAGCATATTGATATACATATCAGTCAATACATATGATTAGCATGACCACTGGCGCCCGGATGTCTTCTCCTTAATCCGGGGATGTATAAACAATAGTCCATTGTTCTGGTTGTCCCCCCAGGGGTTCTCTGTCTGTATGTGAATGTTTCTCTGCTTCCCCCTGACTTATTGAGTGTGAGGATTGAATGTCCATGTAGATTGTGGTGGGTCACCACAATATATATATATACGCTACCGTTCAAAAGTTTGGGGTCACCTCAGACAATTTTGTGTTTTCCATGAAAAGTCACACTTTTATTTACCACCATGAGTTGTAAAATGAATAGAAAATATAGTCAAGACATTGACAAGGTTAGAAATAATGATTTGTATTTGAAATAATAATTTTTTCCTTCAAACTTTGCTTTCGTCAAAGAATCCTCCATTTGCAGCAATTACAGCATTGCAGACCTAACATGATTGCACAAGGGTTTTCTAATCATCCATTAGCCTTCTGACGCAATGAGCAAACACATTGTACCATTAGAACACTGGAGTGATAGTTGCTGGAAATGGGCCTCTATACACCTATGTAGATATTGCACCAAAAACCAGACATTTGCAGCTAGAATAGTCATTTACCACATTAGCAATGTATAGAGTGTATTTCTAATTAGTTTAAAGTTATCTTCATTGAAAAAAAGTGCTTTTCTTCCAAAAATAAGGAAATTTCTAAGTGACCCCAAACTTTTGAACGGTAGTGTATATACTCAGTCAGAGTCTCTATTTTCACTTATTTGGCATGATGGTTCAGTCCTGGAAGCTCTCCGTGTGTCTTCCTGCAGTAGTGAGAACCCTTAGGTTGTACTCTCACTGCTGCTCTTTCCCTAGTTCCATGCTAAGGTGACATGGCACTCTTAGCGCGGGGGGGGGGGGCGGTCTGCACCGGCCATACTCACATTGTATTTTGTTTAGCACGGTTCTGCCTGTTCTTGTCACACACGAGCAGTGTGTGTCATGCACATGGATGGGGCACAGACTTGAAGTGGCTTATATTTTCACTGCAGGGTGTGTGTAGATGGTGGCAGTTGACAGTCAGCTGAGCACACAGAATGCATTTTAAAAATTTATTAAAAGTTTGTAGTTCACAAATAACATGAAAATATGTATAGAAATAGATATTCGGTAGCCTCCATTAAATTAAGCAGCCCTGAAGGGGGTGTCCCTTCAGGGCCTAACCATTAATGGTTAGGGATATGGACTGGTGAGCGGAGGGTCCCTGGTTCAACCCCAGGACTGGCAGGATCAGATCTAGGTGGGACAGATAACATAGCAGTGTTTGCGCCACCCTCCTTAATCCCATTGTGGTGCCCTTGAGCAAGGCCCTTAACCCCAGCTGCTCCAGTGGAGCTGCTCAGTGGCCACAGGTCAGTCTGTGGTTGTACTAGGCAGCTTCCAGGTGTGAATGTGTATCTGTGTGAGTGTGAACAAGGTGTCCTTGAAAAAAAGAGGTTGCCTCTCAATGGAACTACCCTGTATAAATAAAGGTTAAATACATTTTTTTTTAAATTCTACCACTAGGTTGTGCTATTGCACAGGAAAAAAGAACATGCCTTTTGTCAGTATAGAATAAGACTGGTTGGCATGGAAACAACAACCTGGGGATGCCACTAATTTTTTGCTGCCTGGTGAAAATTTTTTTAGTTCGTGGAATAAAGGGTATGCACATGATTTCACAGAACAGAAGTCATGGCAGTTACAAAACACCGAGTTGCAAAAATGAGTGGCAGCAATACCCTGGTTTTACACTGATCCCGAATCTGGTCCGTTACCGTTGCGATCCGGACTCCGCAGCATGTAGTTCCCATTTTCATCAATGTTCTAATCACCACCTGGTCCGGACCATTGTGGAACGAATCTGGCTTGTTGGATTTGGATCGCTAATGAAACACAAGAAGTCTATTTTTGACGGATGCTGGATCCAATTCACAAGGAAATGCCACGGTATCTCACGGTATTTAAAAGCTGTTTGTTCACTAAAAACAAAGGATTGTCCGTTTTTTTCTGAGGTCTACTCCTCCATCACTGTGTCAGAGAAGATAAAAACTCTGACATAACATACAAACACTTCGTAGAATTAAAATTAATGGGCTACTAACATATTATTTAGAGCACAGAAATCCAGGTGGACAGCCAGTACATCACACTTCCTTGTTGTTATCACGTGATCGCAGTCGGTTCACCTCGGTCTCGCTCGGGTCTTTCTCGAGATCTCGCGTTATTTTATATAATTATCACACGATCTTGTATTTCAAACCTTCTTCTTATCCATGCCACTTCAAAACACAAACGGAGTTGGTAGGGATGGGCACAAGGCTCCGTCCACACTGCATCTGTAATGGACTGCATCCGGAGTCAGTGTAAATCCAGGGTTAGGGTGTATGCAGTAAAACACAAAAAATATACACCATATTCAGTCACAGCAGTACACATAATGCCTGCTTGCATTTTTGAGAGCTAATCTTATCATCCCATCTTGTATTAATTGACAAAAATAGATAAATAAATATTTAAAGATTCAAAACGAGTTCTTCACATACAGTATCTCACAAAAGTGATAGAACAGAGCAGGCTGCTGGGTTGCAAAGCAACTTGCAATGGCAGGCTAAGGTAACAGCCTGGCTGCCTTAAGTATCTGTTCTTGTGAATAGCCAGTCTTATGCTGGGAATTAGATGGGTTCCCCATTTCATCCATTGTCATTAAAACAATTTTAGCTCCTTAAAGTATGTATCTCACAGAGTGGCAAAGAGCAGCGAAGAGCAACGAATGCTGACAAACGTTGCAGTTTTGGGGGCTTCACTGTAAAAGGTTGCACAACAGTTTGCCAGCAGTTTTTAAGGTTGCAAACAGTTTTTCTTGTTCACAACTTAACTGCGACAGGAAAAATTGTGTCAGCATTCGCCACTCTTCCCCGCTCCGTGAAACACATGCTTGACCTTCATGGACACACTCCATTTATGCCAACTTGCTTCTGATTGGCTGTCTCTCATGAGCATGCATTTTACCAGCAGGTCGATGCTCACAATCAGAAATGAGCTCCTGCAGTGTCATGAAGACATTTTTCATTTAGATCAAGCTGAAGTCCAGATTTTTAGCTCATTAAGACATATGCAAATGTATTTATTATTACCAACCACCACTTTAGGAGTATGCTTATGGAAGAAAAATCAAATAAAGCACATACTCTTTTGGCTTGGCATGCACCTTGGTACAGAGGTTGTAGTTCAGTTCACTTTTGGTCCACTAAAGGAAAATACTGTAAAACATGAAATTGTCTGTCCTTTGATAATACAAAATAAATAATAGAATACTGCTGTAGAATTAATAAAACAAAATAAATCGAAGAATGCTGAACAAATTAACAAAATATCAAATGCACTTAATGGTGATAAAGTATTCCAGTGATGAACATACTACCACGGTGTAAACAAACTGCAGCTCAGCAGCATGTGTAGCAGGATCATTGTCATTTATTCACGTTTCAGTGAAAATAAAAATACAGCAATCCCTCATGTGGTGTTGAGCAGACCTCAACAGCAAGATGACATCCATTTTATTGTCCAGGGTGAGGACATTAGCTAGGAAATTGTTGGCCAGTTTGACTTAAATGCTAGTCTAGCCCGGATGCTGGAATATTGTCATTTAGCAGTGTGTGAATGAAAATAAAAGCAAAACAGTTTGTCATGTTATGCTAGGCAGATCTCAAAAGTTGGATGTGGTCCATTTTGTTGTCCAGAGATCACTGGATACTAAAAGCCAGGAAACTTGTTGACGCAGCTGGCCAGTTTGGGTTTTCTAGTAGCCTAGCTGTGCATGCCTCTGTGCTAGTCTCTCTTACACCACAAAAAACTCACTCAAACTAACAAAAACAAAGCACCATAGCGCTGGGAGAGAAAGCGGCGGTATCTAATCTAAATATTGTTATGTGGCTATATCAAGCTAAATGCTATTTATTAAGCAGTAACACCATTCTCACTGCATTTATGTTTAAATGTAATGCAGGTGATGTGACAGGCCCTCAGGCAGACTGATGTTTGCACACAGAGTGACTGTTAACTGGCCTATGTGTGTGTGCTCGTATCTGCTGCCTGAAGAACTGTATGGATGCCGTTTTGAGTCCTTCCTCCATCTGTGCTCAGGAGACACCTCAGACACCGATCTTGGACTGACTGATAAGAAACATAACTTGAGGCCTGGATGACTTACTTTTGATGAGTGTTGTTACCTGCACTTAAGAATCAATCAGTAAATAGTTAGACTGGAACTTCCTTTGCTGTGTCTCTTTCTTCCCTGCATCCACTGTCCATAAAGATGATGATGACAGTAGTGTTGAACTCAGATTTAGGTTCCATGGGTGGATAAAAAAAACTTCTTCTGTATTGTCCTATGTACTGATTTGGTGTATGTCTGTACCATATCAAGGTCATACAGAAACAATTTGGTCCAAAATGGGCACCGTTACACAAGCTGCTAACATTCTGTTAATACCAGTATATGTATTGCATGTTACTGTATAAGATGTTTTTTTTAATTAAATTCAGGAGGAAGAGCCAGGTTAATAAAGCCAGGTTCAGAAGGTTAAGAAGAGAGGTCACAATAGGCAAGCGGCAGTATGGTTTCATGCCAAGAAAGAGTACTGCAGATGCAATGTGTGCTTTCAGAGTGTTGATGGAGAAGTATAAAGAAGGTCAGAAGGAGTTGCACTGTGTCTTTGTGGATCTAGAAAAAGCATATGATAGGGTGTTGAGAGAGCAAGTGTGGTACTGTATGAGGGAGTCAGGAGTGGCAGCAGGGGCGGACAGTCCGTTTGGAGCCCAAGGCAAAGACAGAAATGGGGCCCTACTTTTTCTTTGTTCTACACTTTCTTTTCAGGCCTTATTGAAATCCTACCTGAAACTTACTGTCCTCAGAAGTCTTCAAGTGATGATATCATTCAGGCATTAGGAATTACATCTGTAGAAAAATAAATAAGTTTAACAAACTGAATGTAGACTCTTGATTATTATAAAAAAAAAAAATTCACATGGAAGATCTTTTGTTTGTTCACACTTACCCAGTCCCTCCAGGATTTTGCGATATTATGATCGCACTAATTCACGCAAAATCAGGTCATCGCCGCATCTTTTGAGTGACCTTGCACCTTTGCCCAATCACCGCAACTTTCCCGCAATTTTGGCCAATCCTTGTCAACTTCCAGCAAATTTGCCAATCAACTTTGTCCCCGAGTAGCACTCAAGCACTCAATCTAACCAATCAAATGCGTCGCTGCACCACGCTCACTTCCGTGTTACAGCGAGTATTAATGGGACACATCAGCAAAATCATCAGAGTGTGATTTAAAAAAAAAACAAAAAACAAAACACTCACCCACAAGTTTTCCCACACCATTCCTTCCTCCGTCTCCCCTGGCCCGCCGGTGGATGTCTCCCCACGTCTCTGCCTTGACCGCGTGTACAAAGTGCCGGGTTTGTGTTGAAAAAATTCCACCTGCCTGAAAAGTACCCCGTTGCAGAAGCACGCATGAGGAGAGACACCGTAAAACCACAAACGAGCAAATCTAACACTACAGCCAGTGTTGTAACATTTTGTACATCTTTAGAGGTAAAATAATTGCTACATCTTGTCAATGAGCTTTAAAGCTGTGAATTTCAAGTCTGGACATGGACCAACGTGTCCCCCCCTCCTCCCTGTAAAACTCCTGGTAAAGGAAAGATGAGTATCTGATGAGACAGGTGTGTGTCAAGACACGCAGCAGATAGACAGGTAGGAGTCAGACATGGAAAGACATAGAATATTCAGTAATTTATTTTTTTTTTTCAGAAAAACACAGACTTCAATAGACAATACAGAGCAATAGAATAAATTATTTCTTTTTTCTCTGCACTCGATACAGAGTGGTTGGGGACTGCTGCGGTTAGGGAGTTTTCAAATGAAGGTGCTGCCATAATTTCCAAATCTGTTCTCTTTAACATGTATTCAATGCAATTTAGCTGTTGTAATGGATAATTAGTTTTCATCCTTTTTATTCAAGTTCTCAGCAAGAGTAGCTGACAGTGTTGATCATTTTAATGACAAATTTATAAGTAACTACTTCATTCTCACTTAATTGTGTTAAAGTCTGTATTTGTTGTTGCACAACAGTTTTTCTGTATAGCAGAAGTTTCTGCTTAATGTACAAATCAGTGTTTAATAGGATTTTTTTTAACAATCCTGTGCTTTTCTTGTGGTGTTAAATAGAATATCATTGCAGTAAACTATGGAAAAAAAAAACCATCCGCTTTAAAATTTGTAATTCTTCCCACAACTTTTAGTGCAAAAAAAAAAACACCTCTCAAAACATCAACTTTTATTGCAACTTTTTAAAAAAGTTTCCACAAATTCAGGCTTTTTGGGCCGCAACAATCATAAAAACATCCCATGAAATCTTAGAGGGACTGACTTACCCACATTTGCCAGCTGGGTCCTGTTCATGGTCTGCTGAGTGGTCCATTTTGCAGAGGCATCTATTGTGCTCCTTCCTCTGTACAACATAGACATAAGGGAGAATATATACGTTAGACCCCAGGAAGAACAGCCAATGTTTTGTGCAAGTGCTAATGGGGATCTTAATAAAACAAACAAACTATATTTGATCTCATGTAATGTCATCTGCTGAGGCTGCAGATATCCCGTACATGCCTGGGGAGAACAGTTGGTCATATATAAATTTAACCTTGTGAGCCTTGGCCTCTGCAAATCTTGCAATTAGAAAAAATAGTAAAAACAAATTTTGTTGTTAACCTGTATTCTCAGCAACTGGTGTCACCGCTGCCTCCTCATTAACAACAGGTGCTCGACATTAGCATCATGTGCGCTCGTACAAGCAGCATTGCTCTCTATCTGCTCCTCGGGATGGTTAGTCTCCTCCCTGGTTGAAGTGAAAAAGGTTGTAATTTTCTGTGCTCTTCCCTTTTTTTCCATTTCTCTGCACCGCTCGGATAACTTTGTTTCATTTTGCCGCTTTTCTACATGTTGTACAGTTTGTTTACAGTGTAACCAATGATACGTGCATGCGCATGTCTCAGAGTCAACATGGAAGAGTCCAACAGTCTGATGAGAAGGGGGGAAGACGTTACGTTCGTGATTTGATTTGCCATTTATGTAAATACTAGTGTTTCTTTATTTTGTCAGACATCATGTTAAATATGCTAAACGTTTCAAAAAATATATATGGGGCTCCTAGTAGATCGGAGTCCTTAGCAGATTGGGGCCTGAGGCAGTCGCACACCTTTGCCTAATAGTAAGTCTGCCTCTGAGTGGCAGAGAAGTATGTGAGGGTGGTGCAGGACATGTATGAGGACTGCGAGACAGTGGTGAGGTGTGCTGTAGAAGTGACAGATGGATTCAAGGTGTGGGTGGGATTACATGCTCTGAGCCTCTTCTTGTTTGTCATGGTGATGGACAGGCTGACAAACGAGGTCAGGCAGGATTCTCCCTGACTATGATTTTCTCAGACAACGGGCTCTATAGTGAGAGTAGGGAGCAGGTGGAAGAGAACCTGGAGAGGTGGAGGTATACACTGGAGAGAAAAGGAATGAAAGTCAGTGAAAGCAAGACAGAATACATGTGTGTAAATGAGAGGGAGGCAGGTGTAATAGTGAAGATGCAAAGAGTAGAAGTGGGTACGGTAGATGAGTTTAAATATCTGGGATCAACCATCCAAAGTAAAGTACAGGGCAGAAGAGAGGTGTAGACAAGTGTTAGGGGGGATTTGTGACAGAAGGATAACAGCTAGAGAAAAGGGAAGATTTACAAAACAGTTGTGAGACCTGCTATGATGTATGGTTTGAAGGCGCTGGCACTGACAAAAAGACAGGAGGCAGAGTTAAAGATCCTAAGTTTCTCTTTAGGAGTGACTGGGAGGGACAAGATTAGAAATGAGTATATCAGAGGGACAGCTCAGGTTGAGCGGTTTGGAGACAAAGTAAGAGAGGCAAGGCTGAGACGGTATGGACATGTGCAGTGGAGGGATAGTGGATATTCTGGGCAAAGGATGTTGAAGATGGAGCTGCCAGGCAGGAGGAAAAGGGGAAGACCACAGAGAAGATTAATGTATGTAGTGAAGGAGGACATGGAGAGGGTTGGTGTTACAGAGGAAGATGCATGGGATAGGGTGAGATGGAGGCAGATGATCCACTGTGGCGACCCCTAAAGGGAGCAGCTGAAACAAGAAGAGGTTAGAAGAGTGTAATGAATCAGCCTTGTTTCCATTGTTCTATTAACCACTGGTGTTTTGGGAATATTCATCTGCTGCTTTATTAGATCCCAGCTCATCAGCTCAGCATTTGACAGACAACTGTCTCTAGTGTTAGTTAGTTGTTAGCATGAAGGCAGCGATGTTGAAAAGAGGTTGCGCCTCTTGTATGTTGTCGTGTTTGTGTCAGCTCAGCCCTCCACTATAATCATCCACCCTCCTCCAGCCCCCTCCGGGCTCCTGTTTTCTCTTTGCCATTAAATTGTGAAATCTACTTACTGTGTTGCCAGCCTGATCCCACTCAAGCTGCGTAATCTCCTTGTAATAGAGTGTGAATACTGCCCGGCAATAAATCAGCACCTCATCAGTGCACTTTATTAAATAAAGACACCAACAGACAGCTCTTAGTATATTCAATTTACCTTCTGACGTAGGCTTCAACACAAGAGATAAAGATAGATTGAGCAATCAGGTGGATGCTGAGACCTGAACCTCGGCAGGATGGTGGAAGGAAGGCGGAAGGGGTGCTGCGAGATTGAGATGAGGGTATATTGGAGGCAGACAGGCAGTCAGAGTGCAGGGCCACGAAGGGGACACTTGCCAGACAGGCTGGAGGAGGACTTTGTTTAGTTATTGTGACACAAGAGCAAGTATTATCACAATTAAATCTGTGTATTTTTCTTCCAAGTATGTAAAAAATTAAGAAATCCATGAAAGCAATATAGAATTTAGGTCACATTTTTTAAAATAAAAACCCTTTGCATCAAATCTTTAATGCTGATATGCCTTTAAGTGATCATCAGCAGAGCGCCATACCTCATTAAGCAATGTTACTTGATGGTAGCGAAGATAAATTATGTGTAATTATGGCGATGATTAAATCGTGATTCGTCCTGGTCTTTGGGGTGAAGAAATGTGTAAAGTCAGTACTGGCTAGCGGGACCCAAGGGAGGGCTAAAGACTTGGCTGCTAGGGTCAGGAGGTCGTAGGGTGCAGATTAAAACAAGGGGATTACTGTATTTAACATTTTCCTACCTCATAACATTCACAGGCTACTGGTCAAATCACCCATTCCCTCAGCTACTTACAATGGGATAATGGGCTGGCTATCATGTCGGCAAAAAAGGCAGATAGCCGACTTGCCTGAAAATGTGCGCCAGAGCGATTAATTTTCCTTCATCAACCTCTTTCTCACTGAGTCAATTTAGTTTATATTGACACAATTTTGTTCAATATAGAAACGGCCTCTGTGTCATCAAATCAGCGTCCGGGGAAAGCACACGGCAAGCTGAGCCGTTTGTGTTGTGCATGTGGCTGGATTTCAGGTCAAATTATTTATGTCAAGCGCAGCAATTTATTACCAAGCAGCTATTGATTGGATCCTCCTGACGCTGTCATGTAAATTCAAGAAGAGTCATGGCCAGCAGCTGCAGGTTACACACACACACACACACACACACACACACACACACACACACACACACACACACACACACAGAGCCAAGCTTCACATGCACATCATTTTATAAAGCTCCTCAAAATTGCCCTTCAGTCATGTATTGCTTTTACATTTATTGTGAATCTATACAAATCAGAGGTGCCCACATCTCTTCCCTGTCCTTTCGCCATTTAATATAAAGAAAAGGGCTTTGATATTGAATAAGCTTGTGCCAGCTTGATCATTCAGCCCAGTTTGAGGTGAGGAAAAAAAAAGGAACCTCTTGGGTCCTGTTAGGGGCAGTTTTACTCAAACTGGAGCCCAGAGAGCACTTGACTTGGCTGAGGTGAGATTGCCGCTGGGCAGAAGTCTTCAGGGCCCGCTTGTCCTTCTGATATCTGGCCATGATAGATCAGCCTCTGTCCAGCCAGAATTACTCTTTCCTCTTTCTATCTCCCTCTTCCTTTTCCCTCACGCTGCGGTCCCCTTTTTGCTCTCTCTATCCCTTATCTCCCTCATCCCTGGCTCATATCTTCTCTTCTCTTTTATTCCCCATTTCTCTACCTCTCCCTCTCTCGCTTGCCATCTCTTTTTTTTCCCTTTTCTCTCCCTCCCTCTGTCTGCTCTGTTGTCTGATTGAGGGTGAGTTACGAGGGGGCTGCAGCTGGAGGGGGCCACCGTGCCTCGTAATTACATCTCTTTTTATTACCCACGCTAATGGCCCTCGGGGAGAGGGAAACAATAATAAATTAATAGAATATGAACTCCAGCTCAACGGAAATCTCCAGCATTTCATTTTGGACTGTCCTATGCTCTGGCAGATGAAACAGTGCTCTGATTAATCTCTGCGAGGGGGTTTGAAGCCGCTGTTTGTAGGTTTGGGCTGCCCCCTCCTGCCCGCAGCCAGGGGCTTTTGGGGGGGATAAAGGGAGAGACTACGGTTTTGGCTTCTCCTGTTGTGCATTAGTGGTGTTGTTTTCATCCCCTGAACTATTAATCGTGATGTACAGTACTTAGTAGTCATGTGGACTAGAGTGTCCTGTAGTTTCTTTATTCTCCACATTGTGCAGAGCTAAACTTTGCAAATCCTCATCATGCCCAGAATTTTTAAAGTGAAAATGTATGAATTGTTTTCCATTTGCTTAAGTCAAAGCAAACAAAGAAAAACTCAAGAGCTGCATTATTAGCATCTCCTCCAGTGCAAAGACTTTCCGACAGAAATCTGCTGGTGCACTCAGCAGTGGAGTGGAAAGGGCTCTTCAAGCACACAGACAGGCCTCTGTGATTTGGTCAATATTGTGTCATGTTTGGTCAAACCCCGCCAAGGCAGTGGGCTGGAAATGAAGATGTAAATATTGATATTTCATTAGAGGAAATCACCCACTCCGACGGCACTTAACCGGGCCACCTTCAGAGTGCGGCGGCCGGAGCACCGTGTGACCTGCGGAGTCGGGAAGTCACTTCATTACTCGATTAAATTGAGTGGAAAAAGGCGAGGCAACGACACGAGATCCCATTTGGAGCGATAATTTAGGCCTTGAAGAGAGGGGATGGAGCAGGGGAAAAACACTACCTCTCCATCTCACAACACTGGATTAAATTCAAGGACTTTTAGCGTCAAAGGTAATTGTAGGCTGCTCGGCTGCATGTGTGCATATGGCTGAGAGGTGTGTGTTGTATCAGAACAACTGTGAAGTCACTTCAGCGAGCCCTGAACAAGGCCTTCACACGAGCTGTCATATTGGGAGCAGCGCTTTAGTTCCGCTTCAGTCCTCCTTGGCATTAAAAGGCTACACAAAGCCTTTCCTGTGATTGTGATGCCAACCTGATGCAGCAATCAAGACCACGTCCACACTTGCATGACAATTTCTCTCCGGCCAGTCCACATTCTGTCCAACATAATGGCCACGTGTGCAGACAAGGAAATAACACAACAACGGATTTTAAGATGCTGCATGGCTGTGTGTAATAGCACAGACTATTATAAAATATGGCTTATTGCCTTCACTGATAATAGTTAAGTGTTTTGAGTGCTTTCGGCAGTTTGCTTTGTTGGGTCTAATTTGAGCTCGTCAGACCTCTCTCTGGTCCAGCTGGGCACGAGCACCTTTCAGTTAGCACTCCTTTCTACCGACTATTGATTCCCCTTCAAAACGTGAAGGCGCTCACATTCTGATCACAATCTGTTAATTAATGTATCCTGCAGCTCTTTCCCTGCAGTGGTCATCACCACGATAAGGGGAATTGAACACTCGGGTACAACTCTCTCTTCTTCTCCGTGCGCCCCTCTCTCAGTCCTCTTTCACTTGCCCGCTTCCTCATTATGTCGCTTATTCTTCTCGAGCAGCTTGTTCGTGTGTCTGTGTGTGAGTCTGTGGTGGCCTGGCAGGAGGAGATAAACATCAGGCTGGCGGCTGCGCCCTCGTCAGATCATTTATATTTAAGAGAAAACGGAGAGTGTGGGTCCTGTGAGCGCTGTGGTCAATACTGTAATCTATCGCCTCCTAATCACACGGTGGCACATAACGTGGCAACAGCAAATGTGTAAAGGCAATCATATTAATCAGAGGCGGAGATGAAGAGTCTAATATGCTGTCAGGGTGTACAGAGGGGGAGGGCAAGTGGAAGATGGAGTTGTTGGTGGTGGTGGTGGTGGTGGTGGGGGGGGTTCCTGCGGTTTATTGACAGCTAAAGGGTAGTGCGAAGAGAAGAGGGATGAGAGATGTCTTCTATCTGGCTGCCTGCTCCGTGCTCCCTCTTTTTTTTTGCCTTTTTAATTTGTTTGAATTTCTCTGAGCTCATCTTTGGGGGATCTAGTGGTTTGTTTTATTTAATGTTCTATTCTGAGCAAATGTAGAGGTGTTTGAGTGGAAATGACAGAGGTGTTGATGTGGCCAGGCCAATTCCAGCTCATCACACTACTGCTGCTGCTGCTGCTGAAAAACTGAGGCCGGGTTTGAACCACGTGACTCCACTGCTTTCTGCGTATGTGTGTCTACCTTCATCTTCAGGGACTCACATACGTTCATATAGATGTCATGATCCGCACATGTCTGTTTGTTTTCCTCGTCAACACAAGTCCATGTACATGTGCGCGTGTGTGCATCTCCTCGTCACCTCCTCCTGTTACACAGCCCGTGTCGTGTCCTCAACCCCTCCAATGAGCATGTGTCTTGGTGCTAATCCCCCTCACACCAGTAGAGGAGTGACAGGATACAAGGGGTAACCACATGGCTTTGTGTATCCGAGACCTTTGCACCAATTTACTGTCCTCACTTACAGTAAAGCCTGCTCAAGTGCTCTGACACCAGCTTCAAAGAGGACCTTCCACCGTGCATTTAAAGTTAAAGACCACTTGTGCTCTCCTGGCTACGCTAGCTGAACATGTCATGTTTGTTTTACCAACTAAGATTTTCACTGCTGTTGAATAAAGAATCATTTCCATAAATGATAAAAAAAAAATACATGTGCATATCTTTTTTGATTTGACAATAAAGCCATAGACGCATCTTTTATTTACACCATCGTGCTATTACCCAGCCCTCATACACTCCTTCTCTTGCTCCGTCCAGGCTTTTCTACTCTTTCTCTGGGTGACCAAATGAGTCTGCTGCAGAGTGCCTGGATGGAGATCCTCATCCTCAGCATCGTGTTCCGCTCGTTGCCGTACGAAGACGAGCTGGTGTACGCCGAGGACTATATCATGGACGAGGAGCACTCGCGGCTGACGGGCCTGCTCGACCTCTACGTGTCCATCCTGCAGCTGGTCCGCAAGTACAAGAAGCTCAAAGTGGAGAAGGAGGAGTTTGTAACACTCAAAGCCATCGCTCTCGCCAACTCAGGTGAGTTAAATACATAACAATAGATAATACTGAGTGACAGTAATTCTTATTTAGACTTCCAAGTGTTAAGCATTATAACTTTACATTATAACATTATAACTTTATCCTCACACAGAAGTGACAATATTTAATCGATTCATAAAATACTAAAACATTTCTACTAAAAGTCTGTCGATAATATATATTACTCGTCAATTAATTTTCTTTTATGTTCTTGATTTTTCTTCAACATAAAAATAGCTTCTTTTGAGACCAGAACTTCTACATTTAAAAAAAAAAAAAGTTATTTAATCTGAGGTGAAATACAGTAAAGTGCTGCTGATTTACAACAGTATTTATGTGGCTGCATTTTTTCCCTGCATTTATAATAAACAGTCAGAAAAATGCAGAAGTTATTCAGCATAAGAACAAGTAAGAATAATACTTTTATATCGTATAATTATTGGCTGAAATTTGCTGTACAAAACGTGTAAAATGCACTCAAATTAAAACTTTAAAATCCTAGTAAATGTCTCTTGTGTATTTCTCATGACGGATATTTTACCTTCCCGGACTGGGCCTCTGACGAGTCGGTGTAATGTAGGGTTTGTGTAACGCAGTCTCAGAAATGACATTTCTTAGTTTCTTTTTTCAGAGTTTTTCCAGTGTAACCTTTAGTTTGGAGCGTGAGATGGAGAGATGGAGAGAAGATAAGGCCAGTGTACGAGAGAGAGAGGGATGGAGGAAGGAGCTTTTTTAATTGAACACTTTCCGTGTTGTGGTATTTCTTCAGCGCTCTCCCTCCTCTTTCTTCATCTCCATAACAGTAGCTGCAGGGCACAGCAGCCACGGGAGATAAATTTAGCATTTCATTAGGAGCACAGGGGCTGTCAATAAAATGTGTTAAGTCGAATGGAATGAGTATCAGGGAGTGATAGGTCCCGCTTGTTCCTGTGCGAAGGTGGCGTGGCGTTATTGACAGACACCTTTTGAGGAGGCAGGGCCTGTCCCTCTCTGATCAATCCATGCTTGGGTCACCGGGCCACTTTCCCTTGTTTTGTCTGGGGGTGAAAAATGAAAATGCTGATGCCGGGGCTTTGCTTTCAGACAACAGGGGTTTGGTAGGCAAGGGAGAGAAGAGAGATGGGGGTCGAGGAGCGAAAAAAGAGGAGGAAGGTGTCCGGAACGTCAGAACAAGGTCTCTGGGAGATCACTCTCCTGGGAGCCCCTCCGTCTGACAGCTGTGAAAATTCATAGCAATTGATTTTGTGATTAGCAGTTTATCAATCAGATCGACGTGAGCTCACTGATGGATTGCGAGGAAATTGTTTCCTCAAAGTTGTTTTTTTTGTCTCTACTACAAGCTGCATGCTCACTGTCTCCAGCTCTCTTTTTCTTCCCATCTGTTGAGATATCTCCATCTTTTTTTAAAAAATTTGTTTACTCCTTTTTTTTCCCCTGCCATAAAACCATTCCTTTAACAGCGCAGCTCAAATCAGATTTATTGCTAAAATGTGCGAGTGTGTTTATGAGGGTGAAAAATGGAACAAAACATTGGTTTCATTTGCAAAAAAATGCAGCCTCTGTGAAAAGAACAAGAGATAATTATGTCACGCGACATCCTCATCTGAGCCTTTTGTTCTTCCATCCTCCCTCCTTCACCCCCCCCCCTCCTTTCACATTCACTTTACAAAACGACCTACTTCATTTTACCACTGTGGATTTGAAAACCGTCAGGGTGAGAAATGTCTCAAGGTCTTGGGAATACAGTTGTTCCAGTCAATGAATTTGGGGCGAAGCCTGAAATCTGTTTTGCCTTTTATTGTCCCGTGTGGTAAAATATGCACCGCCAAGGTGAGACGAGTCAGGCAGCCAATGACATGCTGCCTCCTGAGTGCCAGATGCCAGTTAACTGGTGAAAGAAAGTGCAACCCCAAACTGTCCCTGAGAGAGGCTGTGAGACTGGGGGGGGGATGGCACTGTAGTGACATGTTATAGGAACACCAGAGGGAAGCCAGACTGAAACTGCAGACAGCAAATTTAGTCAGGAGGAGGGGAAGACTGAAGAGTCACATTTAAAAAAAAAAAAAAATTTTGTCCTAATTTTACATAAGCCTATTAATCTTTGTTTTCCCACCCACATTCATGATTGGAAACCCCTTTTTCCGTGGAGGTGGGTAGTAAATTAACTGAAAGGAAGTGTGGTATTCATCTCTTGCTTGTTTGCGGTGTCCAATTCTCTAATGGAGCCCCTTTCTTTGTTTTGTTTTAAACAATCTGTCCCCTGGAACAGTGAGGTGTTTAATGTGTACTCACTCAGCAGAGATTGGATGCTTTTCATGCCTTTGTTACTGGAGGATAACATTGATTTTCAGTCCCGCTGGTCAAGGGCCATAGCAATACCCCCTTTCCCAGTCCACCAAAGAAAAAAAAAATGTATAAATGTTTTTTTTTTCTTCCGTTTTATGATCTAGCCTTTGTCTTGTCAGGTTTTGAGTTATACTGATAATGTGTTCCTAACCTTACTGCTACTGACAGAGCTGTAAAGATCAATCATGAGATTTAATTTTTCTTTTGGAAGAATCCAATTACGATGGCTGCTGTTATATTACCACTGTCCAAAAGTGCAATCTACATTTCATCCTTTCTTTTCAAATTTCAGAATCCATCAATCTTCACAGTTTATTTTCTGTTTGTTTGTTCCATCAGACTCCATGCACATAGAGGACATGGAAGCAGTCCAGAAGCTTCAGGATGCTCTCCACGAGGCTCTGCAGGACTACGAGAGCAGCCAGCATCAGGAGGACCCACGGCGGGCTGGCAAACTGCTCATGACCCTTCCCCTGCTGAGACAGACGGCCACTAAGGCTGTGCAGCACTTTTACAGCATCAAGTTGCAGGGGAAGGTGCCCATGCACAAACTCTTCCTGGAGATGCTGGAGGCCAAGGTCTGATCGAAGGACGGCTGACTGGCCACTGCAACAGTGGAGGGCTGCATTAACAATAACGAGAGTGACTTGAACCGGGGGTGAGGGTTCTCAGGAGAAGGAGATGCCTACTGAGTCTGCTAGGCAGTGCAGAGACTGACTTTTCTCAGTCCTCCTCTTCCTGGAACCCATGGACACTAAATTAATTTAAAAAAAATAATGCAGAACTTGGTTATTCATATAAATATAAAAATGATGCAGATTAATTTAAAAATATATAAGAAATAATATGTACAGTAATAATTTTTTTGTTTTTAATTGTCAGTGCTCATGCTTCATTTGAAGAAGGACCCTTCTGCCCCTCAGCATCTTCAGAATAAGTAGGTGCCAGATCTTGATTCCAAGATGAAGAAGATTCTTTTCTCGAAAAGAAAAAAAAAAAAAAATGCAAAAGACCAGAAAAAAATTCTGAAGACAGCCGAGGTGTCAACCATCATAAACAGACTCACTTGTTTCACTTTTTTTCCTGGGCTTAACCAGGATGTGTAAATATTTATTGTTTGAAAGACTGAGTGTACAGTTTAAAGTCTAGTGAAATTGGTGGCCATTTTTCTTGTTCTTCTCCTGGGGAAAAAAAAATGAACAAACGTTGTTGCATAAATGTGAATTCTTATCAGTCCTTGAATATACCTCTGGATCCTGCTCAGACTGGAAGGCTTGCTGGACCCATGTTTAACCAAACTAGCATAGGCAGGTACAGTAGTAAGTCGTCTTATTCTGTAGTAACTCAGCAATAAAGGGAAGCTGTTGAAGAGTCGAGCTTAAGATCCTATCTTTTATGTGCTATTCAATGCTGCTGTTGCTAACAGACCATGCCTGTGTGTATCTCTAGCTCGCCATGGGACAAACCACAGAATCTGCTTCACACAGCGTTCCATCTTCGTGGTTTGTATTGGTGCAATTCACCCACTGGACCCCACTTTGGTTATTGTTTAATGCTGCAGAAATTGCCGCTTGACATACATATAGGTGACCTGATTCGAACTAGGTGAAAGATAATCAGCAGGTTTGGTGTAGCAGTGTCAAAGGATTTATGCCGGGTGGCAGAAGTCCAGGAGGTTCCATGTTCAAACAATCAGAGGCTCATATGTCAACCAGACTATTTTGGTCCCCTTTAAGCCCGTGGCAGAGTCATCCTACACACAGGCAGCAAGGTGCCCAGCATCTGCTCTCACCATTTTAGACACCTCTGGTCTTTTAATAGCCGTGCCTGCTTTTATCTACCTTATTCCTGGGGGTGCCGCTGTAGGAACGATTATGGGCGGAGCTTCCAGTTTCAGCTGACCTAGTGTTAAATCAGTCAGTTAGAATGGAGTAACAGGGGCATTTAAAGTAGCGTTTTTAAAAGTTTTTCAAATTCATTTTAATGTATAGTCCATATACATGTTTTGCACTCAAGTGGCAGCTAATTTCAGCTCTTCTAGTTTTTGTATTTTTTGAATGTTTTGGCGTAGCTCTGGTACTTGCTGGTGTTCGTGGTTGTGCCAGTAGACTGGATAAATGGAGGCTTCTCACCACACGGTGACAGATGACATCCAAGCACGGTGTTGTGGAATACGTCTGCTCTAAGGTAAATTTGATTATGTCCAACATATTTTAACAAAATGCAGCCGACTTTATTGCGATGGGGACGTGTTGGTCTGAATGCGCACCGCGTCATTATGAGTACAGGCAACAAGAAGTCATAAATCATGACTCTTTCTTTGTTTTGTAACGGCAAAGTCCCAGGAAAACCCCCATGAGTGCCTGGTATCAATAGAAAGCTTAGAAATCGTACTTTCTGAAAATACCTATGTTTTTGCAGAAGACCTAACTCCCAACCGATCAAACGTGAGTTTTCAACCTAGCTAAAATATAAACAAATCGTCTTTTTCTTGGTCAGTTTTCATGTACTTCCTACAAATTAAATATCATTTTGAAGGTCTTTCAATACAGAACATGGAAATAACGTTACATCAGTTTTGAAAATGTCCTCAAAGTGACTCATTTTGCGAGCACGGATCATTTGTTTACGGCGTTAGCATCTTAGCAGTGGCGCTAACTAATGGAGCTACTATCTACGAGGCCACTTTTTAAGGTCATCTTCCCATCCCTCGATAGTCATGGGAAGTGGTATGATTATATTACTGCTTTGAGGTGCAAGAGGCCGTGTTCCCGCATTTCTGATGCTGAAGTCATTGTTTTGAACAAGGAAAAGTGTCCCGTTTCAGTGATAACCATATGTTCTAAACTAGTTGCAGAAGTTGCTACCATAATTCACGCAAGGCATCATGGGGCCTAGGAATAAGGTGGATAGGACTTCAACGAAACTGAGGTGAATGGCAGGTGCAGAGTTGGAGTGTTGGTGACTCACACTGGGTTTATTTTTAACTTAGCAGGAGGTCGTTGTCTGCGTAGGCTTGCAAAACGATAGATGCATGAAACACTTCTACTTGACCCCCTGTTGGGACGGTGGCCAGTGCAGTGTAGCCACCCTTCCCACTGGCCAGGGGGCAGGCAGGCAGGCATCTGTGAGAGCAACTTGGGATGCTCAACCATGCACATGTGAATAGCTATGCAAGAAACAAAGTGTCAGTATGCTCCAAAGGGTAACAGCAAACCCAACTGTGTGTCAGTACAAAGTGTGATCTCTGGTGGGGCAACAATCTCCTGTCTCCCTGTGTTCAGCTAAAGGTCCATTACACTGAGGGTGAATAATACTATAGTCCAGACCATCAGAGCCATGCCGCTGGTCTCCATGTGAGAGGGAGTGCTTATACTGTTGCAGGATTTTATGTGATGTGATAAATTGTGGCACTGTCACAACAATATGATACTGTGATCAAAGCAATCCCTGACATTGCAAAAGGGTAGCGTTCCCCCCATGCTTGTCATATCAATGGCCACCGACCCGCTGGGCAGAATGCTGTTTAATACAGCTGGCTGACTGGCCACGAATGCCGGCTGGTTGCGCACGCCAGCTACTTTTTATCTCCCCCATCTCCAACTTGAAATAGTTCTTGTCCAGTTAAGAAGCTCCACTGTAGAGGGTGACATTACAACTTGAGTTGTTTTACTGTTGTGCAATACAACAGGGACCAATTCTGACTGAATCCATGCTGAAAGCATTTTTTTCTTAGAAGTGGGGAATTTCTATGCTGTTCAGTGACATGCTAAATTCCTTTAATCAGAATTATATTTGCTCAAGGGATGGGGAACTTTTTTGTTTGTTTCATTAATTTTTTTTTTTTTTTAAAGCACCCCAAGGTGATTAGCAACAAGAAACATATAGTGCATTCCAGGAGTTGGCCTAGGTGGGATTTTCCCAGTCAGTTACCCACAGTTGACAAGTAACCCCACACCTGAAGTTGGATTTCTGACCATAAGCATGTTCCAGCACATTTCCACAAAGCTGAAAAAGCAAAACAGGCCTTTCCTTGAAAGCTGCTATTTTGTTCTTTCTGACAGAAATGCTAACAAATAGTTCATTTTACTTGAGTTTCTACTTACCGTTGCTGCTGGGCACAGCCATTTTGAATCCTTAACTCCTTCTAAATGTAGGTAAGGTGCTGGCTACCCTACTTACATAGTCTAAAGTCCCACTTTGGGGCGTGGCATTCGACAACTTCCAAAGACTAACTGAGAAAATTCAACCGAGGACATCTCCTGAAATTCACTGACAATACTTTAAATCTGAATTCTTTTTTCCTTGCAGTATGACACTCTGTTAAGCAAGACATGTCTTACATTAGAAGCTGTGTCTAAGTGTGTAAATATATCAACATCAGTACAGTATGTTGCCGAAATACAGTACCACTGAAAATAAAGTATGCAGCTCCATGCTGACTACTACCTCATTATCATAATGTCAATATTTCTCTGACTCAGCACTTTCTGCTCTAAACCGTCCTTACATATGTGACATACCTGCGCCATCCGTGCTTTTTAAGAATCAAAAACCGGTTTCTCTTCCTCAGTGCTCCAGCCAAAATATTTGTAAGTGTAGAACTGCTCCTCTCCCTTCATTCTTCATAAATCTGTTTGTAAAAGTAAAGCATGCGTCACCGTTGATCATAAGACTCAGCCATCAGTGGGTGTGGCCCCATTTTGGTTACTGAGCAGGTATGTGATTATATGGGCATCAGTGTGTCAGAATTGGTCCCTCAGCGATGAACTGCAGACAGGGGCAGGCAGCTGATTTCCTGCTTCTGTACTGTGAGTATTTATGGTGTGAATTATATCATTTTGGCAACAGTGTACATTGATATCTGATTGTTGAATCACCAATATCTGTGTAACTTTTATGTTTTGATTTTCAAAAAGATAAAGGATCAATGGATTAAATACTCACTGAACTCTGTTTTTTTGTGTTGTGACTTAAAAACTGTAAACATAAAACACTGTGCTTACACTGTATTTTATTATAAAACCAGTAAAAGGTTATGTTTACTGCTTCACAAATAGTAGACTTTTGGTTAATAAGGTGGAACAGTTTTTTTTTCCAAGTAGCTGTGTTTTTTGTCAAATTTAACAAAACACCATGCAACACAATGCAGCATGCAGGTGATTCCAGCCCCCAAACCCTAAATGTTACTAAATGCTGCATCTATGAACCAAAAAAGCACAATAAAGTAGGAAGCCTAGGGATTTCTGTTTGTAGTCAAAATGCTATTGATTAATTAGATGTGAATTCCCTGGTTGTATGCAATTAAACCAAGGCTATCCACCAAGAGAAAACACCTGAAACATTCATTTTTCGCAGGGGTTCTTATGAACCATAGGCATGGTTTGACCTAAATTGGCCTCTAATGGTCATTCAAATAACATGAAGAAACTGGGTGGGTTGCAGTTGCGGTCTGTGTAAACTGACTCCTGTGGAGAAAGGAGGCAGGCGAGGCAACGAGCACGATGACACAGAAACTTTATTCCATTTCCAATATACAGTACAGTAAAAGCGCTCCTGGGTCTCTGTGCATTCCTCTTTTATATCTTTAACACCATGCATTGAGACCCGGAACTTCTGACCATCATACACTGTGTTTAGAACAAAGCCTGTGTGGCACATTAACATGACATAACGCCTGCACCACTCTCACACCCTTCTTCCAGCGGCTCCAGCATTTACTCCTCTCCCCGGGGGGCGCATAGTCCTTACTGTTCCGTCTGATACACCCCGGTGACACCTTTCGGTCCATTGTTCCCCCCTTCCCCAGTTGCCTTCTTCTCTGGGTGGAGAAGTCCCACACCATGCCCCCACACAGCCCCCCACCCAACACCCAGGAAGGGCACTAACCCCCCTGTCCTTTGGGCTTGAGCCAGTGCCCATCACGGCTTTAGCAGGGGTGTCGCCGATCCAGTCGAACCACCCTGCTGGCGGGGTGTACAGGAGGGCACGTCAGTCTGTGAAGGGAAAAAGGGAGGGAGAGAAAACACTTCAGCTTCGCGAGCGCAGGTCCCTGCCGAGGGATCGCACACTTGCGGAGCCACCAACAGTGGGCGTCCGCACCAGGGAGCTTGGGCCAACACCATCTGCTCGTCTGCCAACACAAAAGCGGGCTTCAGCCTGTCGATGCAGACGGTCTCCCTACGTCTCCCCAAGTCTAACACAAAATGCTTTGCCCCAGGTTCCAACACCCTGAACGGTCCGTCGTACGGTTGGCGCAGCGGGGTCCGGTGCGCATCGTGCCTGACAAAAACAAAAGTGGCATTCTGCAAGCTTTTTGGGATGAAGTTGTGGCAAAAACAATGGTGGGCCGGGCCCGGTATGTTAAAAGCCTCCGTACTGTGCAAAAATTGCACAGGCGGATCAGCCTCGGCTGCGGGGTTTTCCGGTAAAAACTCCCTGGGGATCCGTAGCAGCTGAGAAAAAACGAGTTTTGCCGGGGAGTCTGCCAAATCCTTCTTAGGTGTGGAGCGCAACCCTAAAAGAACCCAGGGCAGGCGGTCGACCCAATTTGCATCCATGAGCGAAGCTCTGAGGGCTGCTTTAAGCGACCTATGAAAACGCTCGCATAACCCATTAGCCTGGGGGTTGTACGCAGTAGTGTGGTGAATTTTGACCCCCAGGCTCTGGGCCATTGCAGACCAGAGTTCCGAAACAAATTGTGGACCCCTGTTGAAAGTGATGTCCGACGGGGATCCGAACCATGCCACTCAAGCCGACAAAAAAGCACGAGCCACTTCTGCGGATGTGATAGAAGCCAGCGGGACCTCTTCAGGCCAACGCGTGTTGCAGTCCACGACTATTAAAAGGTATGTGAAACCTTGCGACGGCGGGAGGGGTCCCACCAAATCCATGTGGACGTGGTCGAACCTCCTGGCCGGGATTTGGAACGGCTGGAGGGGCCCTCTGGTGTGCTTGTGCACTTTGGCCTGCTGGCACGCGACACAAGCTGCAGCCCACTTTTTCACATCCTTGCGCAAGTGCGACCAGACAAATTTCACCCCCACTAGCTTCACCGAAGCGTGCACTCCCGGATGCAAAAGGGAGTGGACGACTCAAAAAATGCGACGGTGCCAAGAGCTCGCGCCCGGTGGAGAAATCGCAGAGCGAGGGAGGGCGCCCTTCTTGCACCACCCTGCTCTCCAGCCTTAACCCAGTAGGCAAAGACTGTAGCGTGCAAATGTCCATGTCTCCGGCCTGCTCCGCAGCCATAGCGGGGAAATCTATTCCCATGTAGACTGGGGAGACTAACGCACACAACAGACAATTGGCCACGACGTTGAGCTTACCGGTGACGTGTTTAATGTCGGTAGTAAACTCCAGAATTGCGGCCAACTGCTGTTGCTGCTGGGCTGACCATGGTTCCAAGACCTTGGCCATCGTGTACGTCAGCGGCTTATGGTCCATGAACGCGGGGAACTTGTGCCCCTCTAACCCAAACTGGAAATGGCGCGTTGCCAGGTGGAGAGCCACCAAATCTCTATTGAACGTGCTGTATTTGCATTCGTTGTCGCGCAAAGTTTGGCTGAAAAATGCGAGCGGCTGCCACAAACCTGAGACGTACTGCTCCACCACTGCCCCTATGGCAACATCAGATGCGTCCGTAGTGAGCGCTAGCCGTGCAGACAGAGCCGGGTGAGCTAACAACGTGGCATCCGCAAGTGCTGTTTTGGCGTTAGTAAAAGCCTGGACTCTCTTGGGAGTCCAGTCGATGGCATCCGCAGGCTTCTTTTTTTAAGTGCGGCATACAACAACTGCATCAGCTGAGCTACCCAGGGAAGGAAACGGTCATAAAAATTAACCATCCCCAAAAACTCCTGTAGTGCTCTCATGGTCTGCAGACGCGGAAAGTCCGACACAGCGCACACCTACACAGCGGTAACAGAATCGCGCTCTCTGGCGAAATGCGGTGGCCCTAAAATAATCAATCTCTGGCACACCAAACTGGCACTTCGCTGGGTTAACTATCAGCCTGTGCGCTTCCAACCTCTGGAAAACTCTCTTGCGATGGGTGATGTGCTCCTCCTCGGACGCGCTAGCAACCAGAATGTCGTCTAAGTAGACAAAAACGAAGGACAAGTCACAAAGCACTGCGTTCATCATCCTCTGGAAAGTCTGCGCCGCGCCTTTTAATCCAAACAGCATGTGTAAAAACTCAAAAAGGCCGAAAGGAGTTATTACCTCTGTTTTTGGAATGTCTTCCGTGCGCACCAGGACCTGATGGTATCCATGGATCAGATCCACTTTTGAAAAATCATGCGCCCCGGCCAGGTGCATGGAAAAGTCCTGGATGTGCCAAATGGGATAACGATCGTGTTTCATGGTATCATTCAAGCGCTGGAAATTGCCATACGGTCGCCACGACCCGTTGGCTTTAGGTACCATGTGTAGCGAGGATGCCCACGGGCTGTTGGAGCACCTGACAATACCCAACTGCTCTAAGTTGGTAAACTCCTCTCGCACGCTGGCCAGTTTAACTGCGTCCAAATGCTGAGGTTGCGTGAACACTGGCAGGCGTTTTGTCGTTATAAAGTATTCGACCCTGTGTTTCGTTACCATAGCCGAAAAAGTTGAGACCGTGAGTGTTGAGAACTGTGTGAGCAAATGTTGATACTTACCCCCTGGAGCTATAACGTTAGCCAGTGTTGTGGACCCAGCTCCCCAAGCTATACAGGACAGTGATGTAAAAGAGACAGTGTCCACTAATCTATTAGCAACATCGACTAACAACCCATAAGCACATAAAAAATCTGCGCCTAAAATGGGGCCGGAATATGCAGCTATCATGCAGCTATCACAAAGTCCCACTGAAAGTTGCATCCGTGTAAGCATATTGTCAGTGTCCGCTCGCCAAATGTCCTGATGGTGGATCCATTGCTGGCTGTGAGCTCGGGACCGCTGCCTCCTGCCACCCTGTCTGCGTTGACCGGCAGGATGAGGAGCCGGAGTCCACCAAAAACCGTCTCCCCGAACGTGTGTCTGTGACATAAAGCAGTCTGTTCCTGTTGCCATCGGTTGCAGCTGCCACTGAATTTCGAACGTGCCGTCTTCCCAGCTTCTTGAATTGGCATGGCAACAGGCAGCATTGGGTATTCGAGCCAAAACAGCAATGATAAAAACAGATCACCCTGTTCCTTTGTCTCCTGGTGTCCGTCCCGGCTACCACGAACAACTCCTCGACCTCGCTGGAGTCCCTCATGGATGCTGGTACCACTGTCTGCACGCTGAGAGTTCTGGTCACCAAAATGATGCGGTCTGCCAGGGCGCGGTAGTCCTTAGCAACCAGCCGCGGAGAGTTGGCCAGGATCGCCCTCGCTGTAGCCGGTAGGCTCCTGAGGAACATGTGGGCAAACAGGAAAGATTCATCGTCCTTCCCCCTCAGCGCCAACATGCTCTCCACGAGCTCCTCATGAGCTGTAGCCAGTAGGTTCCTGAGGAACAAGTGGGCGAACAGGAAAGATTCATCGTCCTTCCCCCTCAGCGCCAACATGCTCTCCATGAGCTCCACTGCTGATCTGTCCTCTAACTCCGAACATGTTAGGAGTCTCTCTGCCCTCTCACTGTCAGAAAGGGTATAGCGCTAGAGAAGCATCCTCTTGAGTAATTCATATTTTTCTTTGGCCAGTGGCTCCTGGAGCAGGCTCGTCACCTGTTGCGTGGCGCGCGCATCCAGCACAGCGACCATGCAGAAATACTTGGTATTGTCCGTTGTTATCCCGCGGAGTGCAAACTGGGCTTCTATGTGCAAGAACCACGCGGTCGGGTTGTGAAGCCGGAAGTCTGGGAGCTGGACTGAGACCATACACGCGGCGCTGGTGCTCTCCCTCCAGGCAGTCTCCGGGGCGGTACTTGGTTCGCTTTCCATGGCACGTCTTAGGGTCACCAATGTGGAGAAAGGAGGCAGGCGAGGCAACGAGCTGGACGACACAGAAACTTTATTCCATCTCCAACATACAGTACAATAAAAGAGCTCCTAGGTCTCTGTGCATTCCTCTTTTAATTTTTTTTCATTTTTCTTTTAATTTTCTTTAATACCATGCATTGAGACCCGGAACTTCTGACCATCATACACTGTGTTTAGAACAAAGCTTGTGTGGCACATTAACATGATTTAACACCGGTGCCGCTCTCACACCCTTCTTCTTCCAGCGGCTCTGGCATTTACTCCTCTCCCCGGAGGGCGCATAGTCCTTACTGTCCCATCGATACCCACCGATGACACCTCCTCTTTCGGTCCATTGTTCCCCCCTTCCCCAGTTGCCTTCTTCTCTGGGTGGAGAAGTCCCACAACATACTCCCACCTTTTCCTCACCCTAAAGGCCAATTTACGCCTCAGTGTGATGTCGTCACCCACTGTGTCTACACCCGATGTATACCTCTCCATAAATGTAACTGCGTGATGCAGACTGCAAGAACTATGGTTGGTCCGTTTTGTATCCTCCTTCACTTTTCCTGATTCTTGTTTCTGCTTATTCACAGCAGTGGCAGAGCCAAAGCGAGTCAGATAAGCAATGGTCCAAACTCAAAAGAATACTGAGAAAGTTAAGCAGATACTGACTGTCAAATGATGGTAGCAGCGATGGTCGTACATACAGTGGTCGTATGAAAAGTTGCTTTATTTTACAATTTATTAGCTCTAAATCCATCACAATATGCTCTTGCCCTCAGCTATTCAATTAAAAAAACATAAGATGAACATAAATCACTCTACACATCAGCAGAAACCTGTTTTGACAATGCAGCAATGCATTCAAACCAGCACACGAGTAAAAATTGTTGATAACAGCGTCAGCCATATGCGTTGCTGTGATGCCGAGGCATAAATTGGACTTAACTCTAACAATTTCCCTAACTTTAACCACCTAAAAACATGCATTTATTGTGTAAGAGGCATTAATCACAAAACTGGAAGCTAAAGTACTCACAGACATCCGTGACAAAAAGAAAAAACAAGGACATGAACTCAGGGCTTTGGGGTGGGAGGGTTATTTTTAGTTCCCTCCATCATCCCCCTCCAGCCTCCGTAATCAGAAGTGCTTTTGAAATGAGGAATCACCGTGAAAGACAGTGATGTCACCATCTCGAAGATGGCACATATGGCCATATTCTGCAATTAAGAAATTATGATCTATTTTTGCATATTAGTTGGATAGAAACATGTTTAGCGAGGGAAACACCAATATTATTTTACCAAATGGTTTAATGATCAATTTGCTTTGTGTGTGTGTGGGGGGGGGGGGGGGGGCTGACAGTGGAGCAACACTTATGCCATTGCATCATATACAGCAGTGGTCCCCAACCACCGGGTACCCGTCCACAGACCGCAGAAAAAAAAAAAATTATTTATTCTGTTCCTCTGTATTCACTATCAAAGTCTGTTTTATTTTGAAAAGGTACCGAATATTCTTCCCGTGCCTGACTTCCTGCCTGCTGTGTCTGTTGTCTTGACACACACATACACACCTGTCTCATCAGTAATTAGCATGATGCTTGAAAATTAAGGAGGAGCTCCCAGGCGTTGGCCAGGGTGCGTGGGGCTCTGGGTCAGGACCGGAGTTTCACAGTCTCAGGGCTGTCCTGGGTGGGGTGCCTGTAGCAACCAGGCCCTGGGGCCCTTCAGGATGCGTGGCCCACAGGGTGACGCCCACTGGCAGCCATGCCCACTCGTGCTCGGGCCTGGCAGGGTGGCGCCCCATGGAGGAACAGACAGCGTAGCATAGCTCGTGGGTGAGGTTTATTTTAAATTGCTGATGTGTTCCCCATACCGCCCCCCCCAAACACACCAGTCCATGTTACCAGTCCGTAAGGAAAACGAGGTTGGGGACCACTGATACAGTATCTACAGTATTTGTCCCATCTCTATCATCGTGCTGCCCAGCTTGCTGTGATATTGTCCTCCCGTCTCTTTCTGCCTACCTTTCCTTCTCTCTACTTGCTCCGTTCCTTTCATTATCTCTTTAGCAAACCCGGTCAGTTTCAACATGTCACACATCAGTTTCTGTACACTTGACTGGTTATCAAAAGAGCTCAAGAGTTCCTTGACCTCTTGAAGCTTAGTCAAAATAACCAATTCAATATCAAATATTTGAACAAATAAAAATGAAATTATAACATAAAAAATAAATTTGTCAAACCAAAATTATTCAATAGGTGCCAAAAAGTAAGGGAATAATAATACACTGACATTCAACATTATTCATGATAAATTATTATTAATCAAGAAGCCATAAAGAAATATAAAGGAATTCTTCATGAGGTGTTCTGTGTTATAGCTCCCTTTCATACACACATCTGCCCTTTACCGTGTTTACAGTACCAGCAGTATTAAGTGTCTACTTAGCTATTAATCCAGTGGAGCAACTTGCCTTAACCCTGCCTCGCACTTGGTGTAAATACCCTCTCTTACACACGCACACACACTGAGCGAGAGTTCAGCAATGGCACAGAACAAAGAGCAAATATGAGCTCCCAGAAGAGCAGATATTGGTGGCTGTAAGCGAGTCAAGCGAGTGGCAGATTCACACAGGCCACCCAGCCGTCCAGTAATCAACCACAGCCTCTGCAGGGCCAGGAACTGTTGAAAATGGATCCGACACAGGAAACAGGCAGACAGACATGCTAACGCTGATGGAGGTGGGGGAAGCAAGGAGCTGTTGCTCCATTATTTCAGGAAGCTGATATTACAGGGAGTTAAAGTATTCCCTTCTCTATATAATTATGAGAACCAATTTCCCTTTTTGAAATAATGTCTTGCTAACTAATTAATTGTATTAATCCTCCATGAGGAAACAATGGCATCACAAGACTAGAAACAAGATGAATTAAGGGTGAAAAGATAGAGAAAGATCTGGAGACCAAATAACATGGAGAACACTGTTGCAGGTTCTGTGTTTTTAAAAGTAATGCGCTCCTCATTCCACATGCAAATCATTCAGTTGAACTGGCTCTTGCCATCAATACTTTTCTCACAGATACAGTAGCGACGCAATCATTTACCTCCATTGACAGGTCAAAACACCTTTCATTAGAGTTACGAGGCATCTCATCAAGATGCGGACCTGCTCGCAGCTGTATGACTGCTGTGTATTGCTTAAGTGTGTTTCATTATTCCCAAAGCAACGTTGATGATGGTGAGGGAAAGGATTACACGTCAGGGTGAGTGATTGGGTTTGAACAGAGCTGCTGCATACACTTTGTATCAACCCGGGGCTCAAATTACACTTAGGTTGAAAACGGAGCACGTAAAAGCCCAGGAGAGCTTGTGGCACAGAAATGAAGAGTGAGCCACCATCTTTCTCACTCTCCCCCTCTCTCTCTCAAACACTCACACACTTTTCATCTCCCTCCTTTGTCAAATTTTCTTTTGACCTCCCTCCCCTCCTCCTCCACCCGCCCCCCCCCCCCCCATCCCTTCCTCCCGCTCTCCTTCTTGTTTTGGAGACCCAACCATTCTTTACGGGCATTCTTATTGTTCCACTGATTCTGTTATGTGTATTTATTGCTCCATTTGTGAAATTGGAGGCACCAGCCGACAAGCCTATTACTATTCAATAACAGGAGCTGGGCATTTTCACAACCGTGGGCTATCAATGTCCCAGACAGAAACGTTACATCACATCAATTTCAAAAGCCAGACAGTTTGCTATATTGTTGTTGCGTATTAATATTGGAGTGGAAAATTCACCCGTCTTGGCAGGGGAACTTGTGAATGCCAGCAGTCAACATCGAGGGGGATCTCCGCCTAAAGGACAATGCAATTTGTTAGACAGTGGATCTACTGTATTTCCTAACATATCCAACAGCCGCCATGCTGTACCTGAACCACGCATCCCCACACCTCTGACCCTGCCCAAGACTTTCTCTGGCTGATCAATAGGCTGTCAAAGTGCCTAGCAGGCACACAGCGCAGGCCATCTGAGATTTCGCCCCCTCATTGTCCATCTTTACTGTTTTAAGTGCATTTATCAGGTTACACTCCTGCTCTCTTCGCCACTTAATGCATGGCTGAGCTGCTGTCCTAAAAACCTAATGGCCATCAGCAGACCTTTGTCCCAGTTTGTCAAATTACTCTGGTTACATTTTTTTTTTTCCGTCGGACCATTATGCAATCATGCAGTGAAAGGAGAGACCGCTTGTATAAGTGCAGTTTAAATACCCATTTTGATCTGATATCCGCGCGCTCATTGGTGTCAGAGCAGAAATAGGAACAAAAAAGAGGAAGGAGGCCTTGTGTTTCTGAAGTGTCGCCAGTCTGTTTCCGGGCCAAACTGTGCCTCTGTTTTGGTTCTGTTTTGTTTTTGTTTTTTTTTTAGAAGGAGCTGCAGTTTCACAGTTTCAGCTGACAAGCGCTGGAGAAATTAAGCGAGCCCGCAAAACCCCCTCAGGAGCAAGTCCCGAAGGACAGGGAGGGAAGGCGCCACACAAGGCGAGTCAGGATGATGAGGCCGCGCTGACCCACTAGAGAAAAGGCCACTTTTAGCTAAAAATCAGCGCGCCTGTTTTCTCTGGCACTCAAACAATGTGGGAACACGAGTGCTGTGAGAGAGCAGGCGCGCACACACACACACACACACACACACACACAGATAACTGCACGTGAAGGGTTTTGTTCCTTCATTTGAGATTTATTCTCCCAACTATATCTTTATCTGTGCTACTCACTGATATGAAGCTGTGGGGGGAAGCAGAAATATTTCCAACTATCTGCCGAATGTATCTCCCACCACCCAAGAAAAACACCGTCGGGGCGGGGTGTCTCCCCCCACCCCAATACTGTTTTATTGCCTCTGCCATGTATTCACACGTTCTTATGGGCTTTTCCAATTTAACCATTGGTTTGGAAATAATGAAGGGAGATAAGGAGCACTGATAAGCATGAATACGTCCATCAAACAGAGAAAAACTCACACAGGGTGCTGGGTTCATTCCACAGGCATTTAACACAATTACAGAGTTATTACTGTGTGTCCGCTCTGTGTTTCAACATTAAGACTTTTTTTTATTTGCACGTGCACTTGTGATTTCTCTGTTTTTCAATATAAAATCGGATGTAAAAACAGCCTGTATATTTAGAACATTTTTATGCTTTTAGAAACTGTTCTTACTTCATTGCTCCCATTACTGCATAGTTTTGAGGCCATTCAATAAAAATGTAAAATATTCTTTTTTATTATATGCCCCCCCAAAAATCTTTAAGTCATTATGAGAAGTCATGCATGATAAAATAAAAATTATTTGCAAGCATATTTATTTATGTATTATTTTTTTAATTGTTGACTATATCAAAGCTGATTTTACCAACCTTTGCATATACAAAAAAGTAACTAAAGCTAGTGATGGACTATTCAGAGTAATATACAGTGCTGTGAAAAAATATTTACCCCCTTCCTGATTTATTATATCTTTGCACATTTGTCACACTTAAATGTTTCAGATCATCAAACAAATGTTAATATTAGACAAAGATAACCCAAGTAAATACAAAATGCATTTTTGAAATGATGATTTCATTCATTAAAGAAAAAAAGTAATCCAAACCTAACTGGCCCTATGGTGAAAAAGTAATCCCCCCCCCCCCCCCCTCGGTTTCATCATGAATTAACTGCTCAACCACATTTTTTGGAAAGATGAGTTCAATTTCACTAGCCACACTCAGGCTTGATTACTGTCAGGCATGATGAATCAAGAAATCACTTAAATAGAACCTGTCTGACAAAGTGAAGTAGGCTAATAGATCTCAGAGCAACAAACTGTGCCATGATGTAAAGAAATTCAACAACAGATGAGAAACACAAACCCAGAACAACATCTAAGGAACTGCTGGCCTCACTTGCCTCAATTTGGACACTAGTCCATGATTCAACAATAAGAAAGAGAGTGAGCAAAAATGGCATCCATGGGAGAGTTCCACGGTGAAAACCAAAAAGAAGGCAAAGGCTTGTCTCATATTTGCCAAACAAAAAAAACATCTTGATGATCCCCAAGACTCTCTGACAAAAGTTTAACTTTTTGGAAGGTCGGTGTCTATCTGGTGTAAAACTAACAGCATTTCATTAAAAGAACATCATACCAGCAGTCAAACGTGGTGGTAGTGTGATGGTCTGGGGCTGCTTTGCTGCTTCAGAACCTGGGCAACTTGCCATAATTGATGGAACCATGAATTCTGCTCTCTACCAGAAAATCCTGAAGGTGAATGTCTGACCATCAGTTCATGACCTCAAGCTCAAGTCCTCCAGTGTGGCTGAATTAAAGCAATTCTGCAAAAAAGAGTGGGCCAAAATTCCTCAACAGTGATGTAAAAGACTCATTGCCAGCTTGATTGCTGTTGTTGCCGCCGAGGGTAGCACAGCCAATTATTAGGTTTAGGGGGCAATTACTTTTTCACACAGGGCCAGGTAGGGTTGGATAGCATTTTCCCTTAATAAATGAAATCCTCATTTAAAAACTGCATTTTGCATTCACTCGGGTTATATTTGTCTAATATTAAAATTTGTTTAATGATCTGAAACATTTAAGTGTGACAAATACGCAAAAATATAAGAAATCAGGAATGAAGCAAACATTTTTTCACAGCACTGTTACTGAATTGTCCATGCTATCAAAGATAAATACATGCTTGAATTGAATTAAATAAAAATTAAATATTTGCCTTTTTTCCCTCCTCTTGAACCATGGGCGGCGATAGGCCATTTTTAGGGGTGCCGTAGCACCCTTAAATTTAAACTAAGCACTCTCTAAAAATTGGAGTGAGAAAAGTTGTGATTATAAAATTTTAGTTTGTCTTTGACAAGCTGAAATAACATCCAAAACATATTTAGCAGTTTCTATGTTTAAACTTTTTAAAAATGAAAATGAAAACACCCCCCACCGAGCAAATAGTATGATCCCTCCTGTCACACACGTTCTCTCCCCTGTATCTGCACATGCTGCAGTACAGCCCTGGAACACACACACACACACACACACACACACACACACACACACACACACACACACACACACACACACACAGAGGTCTTTCCCTATCCCAACTACAGGAAGCTGCTGCAGCCTTTCTACAGGTAACAAACTCACAATGATGTATGATGCCAGCCTCAGCTGGAATATTCTGCAATGTTATGAATAGTTTTTGGGTCTGTCTGAATTTATTTGGTAAGAGTATGATGCATACTGCCAAACATTTAGGTTTCAAAGTACGTGAGGTTTTCACCTGGGGTGGGAGTGAGACAATAGGCTATTAATAGGCTATAAATAGCCTATAATATAACAGAAAATGCTGCATCTTTGCTCATTTTATTTTTGATTTTTAATTTCTGAGGAAAAACTCACAAATTTATGAGAGTAAAGTATCAAATGTACAAGAAAAAGCCCTAAATTAGCACTAAACACAAATTATGAGGAAAAATTGATTTACAGTGGGGTAAAAAAGTATTTAGTCAGCCACCAATCGTGCAAGTTCTCCCACTTAAAAGATGAGAGAGGTCTCCAATTTTCATCATAGGTATACCTCAACTATGAGAGACAAAATAAGAAAAAAAAAATCCAGAAAATCACATTGAAGGACTTTTAATGAATTAATTGGTAAATTCCTCGGTAAAATAAGTATTTGGTCAATAACAAAAGTTCACCTCAATACTTTGTTATATACCCTTTGTTGGCAATGACAGAGGTCAAACGTTTTCTGTAAGTCTTCACAAGGTTTTCACACACTGTTGCTGGTATTTTGGCCCATTCCACCATGCAGATCTCTAGAGCAGTGATGTTTTGGGGCTGTCGCTGGGCAACACAGACTTTCAACTCCCTCCTAAGATTTTCTATGGGGTTGAGATCTGGAGACTGGCTAGGCCACTCCAGGACCTTGAAATGCTTCTTACGAAGCCACTCCTTCGTTGCCCGGGCGGTGTGTTTGGGATCATTGTCATGCTGAAAGACCCAGCCACGTTTCATCTTCAATGCCCTTGCTGGTGGAAGGAGGTTTTCACTCAAAATCTCACGATACATGGCCCCATTCATTCTTTCCTTTACACGGATCAGTCGTCCTGGTCCCTTTGCAGAAAAACAGCCCCAAAGTATGATGTTTCCACTCCCATGTTTCACAGTAGGTATGGTGTTCTTTCTCCTCCAAACACGACAAGTTGAGTTTTTACCAAAAAGTTCTATTTTGGTTTCATCTGACCATATGACATTCTCCCAATCCTCTTCTGGATCATCCAAATGCTCTCTAGCAAACTTCAGACGGGCCTGGACATGTACTGGCTTAAGCAGGGGGACACGTCTGGCACTGCAGGATTTGAGTCCCTGGCGGCGTAGTGTGTTCCTGATGTAGCCTTTGTTACTTTGGTCCCAGCTCTCTGCAGGTCATTCACTAGGTCCCCCCATGTGGTTCTGGGATTTTTGCTCACCGTTCTCATGATCATTTTGACCCCACGGGGTGAGATCTTGCATGGAGCCCCAGATCGAGGGAGATTGTCAGTGGTCTTGCATGTCTTCTATTTTCTAATAATTGCTCCCACAGTTGATTTCTTCACACCAAACTGCTTACCTATTGCAGATTCAGTCTTCCCAGCCTGGTGCAGGTCTACAATTTTGTTTCTGGTGTCCTTTGACAGCTCTTTGGTCTTGGCCATAGTGGAGTTTGGAGTCTGACTGTTTGAGGTTGTGGACAGGTGTCTTTTATACTGATAACGAGTTCAAACAGGTGCCATTAATACAGGTAACGAGTGGAGGACAGAGGAGCCTCTTAAAGAAGAAGTTTCAGGTCTGTGAGAGCCAGAAATCGTGCTTGTTTGTAGGTGACCAAATACTTATTTTACTGAGGAATTTACCAATTAATTCATTAAAAATCCTTCAATGTGATTTTCTGGATTTTTTTTCTCATTTTGTCTCTCATAGTTGAGGTATACCTATGATGAAAATTGGAGACCTCGCTCATCTTTTAAGTGGGAGAACTTGCACAATTGGTGGCTGACTAAATACTTTTTTGCCCCACTGTAAATGGGGAAAAAAAATCTTTCAAATTTACAAGGAAAAAGTAGTAAATTTAGAATAAAACTGCTATAAATTCAAGAGAAAAACCTCAAACTGTCCAGACTTGTCATGAATTGCCCCTTGAGACAGGAATGGAGACCCACGCACTGAACTGTAGTTTGTGGTATTTATTAATAAAAAACACAGAAGTCCCAAACAGTGCACCAACACAAAAATCCAAACAGATAATAAAGCAAACTTACGCACAGATGAATTGGAACAAAGCTCACCAGAACAGGGAAAGGGTTCTGGTGGAGATGAGAATGTGTAAGACTCCGGCAAAGAGGAATGAAAACAACAACTCTTAGATAGGGCCAGAAACAAATGATACAAGGGATAACTGGTGTGGGTCACATGAGCGGGCAGGAGGTAACAATGATTACAACTGGGATCAGCTGGGAGCAATGAGAGGGAGAAGACGGGACTGACAGCTGACAGGAGCACTACCTACAGCAGAGCAAAAAACCCGGAAGTGGCACTGACAGCTGCAGCCCCAGGAGAAGAGAAAACACAACAGAATATGAATATAATGAGATAACAAATAAAGACCAGTAAACCCAAGTATGTAAATACAAAAACTACAATGAGCGTAAACAGGAAAATAAATCATACAGACAATAAACAATACAGAATATGTGAAAACCAACCAAAGATAAACTAACAGGAATTACAACTCAAAACTACAGCACTATACAAATATGAAAAAAGGCAAACAGACTGAGCCCGACGGAATCCCCCCGTGTTCAGATCGTGACAGAGCCCCCCTTCCTCAAGGGGTGGACACCAGACACCTCGGTAACATCGAAAGAAAAGGACCCCCCACACACAAAAAACCCCACCCAAGGTGAGAGGAGTGGAACCCAGGCACAGACGGACCGAAACAAACCAGAGAAAAATTAGAAAAACTCTCAGAAATAACACCCCAGCAAAACCCAAACTAAGAAGAAACAAAAAAACAAAGACCCCGTTCAGGACCCACACCCAGGCATTTAGGCCCCCTGGACCACAGAACTAGACAGTTCAGGTGGCCGGATAAAGTCCCAGACCTGACAGATGGCATGGTGGTAAGAGTCAGGTGGCCTGCTGGAGAATGTGGGCCATCCATCCCAGCGGCACAGTCTGTCAGGTGGTCAGCCAGAGTTTTCTGGCTAAATAAACAGAAGGGGTGGCCCAGGAAGCGGCCACCCCACGGGGAAGACCAATGAGGAAGAGGACAGTGGAGTTGGGGAAACCACAAAGATGTCAGGTGGACGAAAGGGAATCACGATGGCCTCAGGCAGAGGAGAGGGAACCACGACAGCCTCAGGCAGAGGAGAGGGGACCACCACAGCCTTGGGCAGAGGAGAGGGAACCATGACGGCCTCGGGCAGAGGAGAGGGGACCATGATGCTTTTGGACTGCTCTGCAGCACCCTCGGTGGTCCCAGACTGGAACATCGCAGCACCCACAGCAGCTCTGGGCTGGAGCACAGCAGCACTCGTGGTGGCTCCGGGCTGGAGCAGAGCTGCACCCGCGGTAGCTCCAGGCTGGAGAAGAGCTGCACCCGCGGTGGCTCCGGACTGGAGCAGAGCTGCACCCACGGTGGACCCGGACTGGATCAAAGTTGCACCCACGGTGGACCCGGACTGGGCCAAAGCTGTACCCACGGTGGATCCGGACTGGGCCAAAGCTGCACCCACGGTGGATCCGGACTGAGAAGGAGCTGCACCCACGGAGATTCTGGGCTGGGACCGAGCACCCGCGAATACCTCATCCGGAGGGGAAGCAGCACCCTTGGAGGCCCCGGGCTGGGACCGAGCACCCGTGAAGACCTCATCCACAAGAGAAGCAGCACCCACTTAGGTCCTGAGCTGGGACAGCGCACCCGTGATGACCTTGGCAGGCGGAGCTGGACCCATGAAGACCTCAGGCGGTGAGACCGAATACACAGAGACCTCATGTGCAGTGGGATGAACCTCAGTGGCCCTGGGGAAAGGCTCAGAAAGGAGAGGTAGAGAAACAGGGTAAGGGTCACTGGCAGCAGTGGAGCCCAGCAAGGTAAGCTCAGGTGCAGCTGACGGCTGCACTCAGCTCTCCCCACTAAGAGCCAGGCAAGATCTTTCTAAAAAGGAAGCAATGAAAACAAAGGAGAGCACTTGCCTGAGCTGAAGCTCCACCGCCATCCAGGACTCCATCGATCCATGCGGTGACGTCTCAGGCCCGGCCTTCAGGAGGTCCAGCTTCGGCTCTGCTGCAGCGGCCCCTGCAGCAGGCATGGCGGTTAATGCAGTCCCAGGACCCCCCCAGTGAGGTAACCCATGCAGGTGGCTCGCCCGGTGTGGTGACAGGAGGTCGGCTCCATGCTGTCGCTGGATGCTGCTCAGCTGAAGGCTGGGGACACTCCTTCATCAGCGCAGGCGTCAGCTCGGTCTCAACGCTCTCCCTCCATCCAGACTGTGGCTGCGGGGCTGGAACCAGGTCCTCCAGGGCCGCAGGCTCCTCCAACGTCCAGCGGCTCGATCCCGGGGCCGGCGGACACTCAGGGGGCAAAGGAGCAGAGAGAGCAGGTGAAACGAGTGTAGCTGCAGCAGGCGGTGGGGACTCAGAGGACTGCACAGGCTGAGCCTCACCACAGGGAATCAGGCAAGATAATTAATGTGTCGATGGAGAATGAAAAAAACACTTGCCTGTGTTTCCGGGGCATGACGTTTTCTGCTGCAGCTGGTCTAAAGTCATCCTTCTCCATGGCTACGGTGGTCATGGGCCCCTCAGAGGATCATGGAGGAGCCGCCCCTGCAGACACGGAGACGGGCAGAGCCGGGAAGGAGGCGACCATTCCTTCGGCAGCGGGAGGAATAGTCAAGGAGGAGGGAGAGGCAGCAGCAGCAGAGGAGGAAGCTGATGGGACATCCGGAGAGGAAAAACCCAATGAAGGAACTGCTGCGGGGGTCTTCGGCCTCGACAAAGGGGGAACTGCCAATGAGGAAGTGGGGGCATTCTCTGGCAGGATTTCCCTAAGTGACGACGGGGAGCGGGAGGCGGAGACGTAGGCTCATGGTGAAGGGGAAGGGGCCCCGGAGTCAGGGAATTCTCAATTGTCGGCTCAAACTCCGGGCCCCCCGTTGAAACCTCCTCCTGCTCCTGGGCAAGATCTGGGAGGAGCCATGGCTTATATTCCAGTAAAAGCTCCGTCTCCACTCGTATAACCCGCTTGCACTCCTGGAGCGGGCCAGTGTTTGGGAGGAGGAGGCGGCACTGCCACCGGAGAGCAGCAAGAGGCTGGAGGCTTCTTTGTCCGTGGGTGCTTGCTCTTCATTGGTGCAGGCACGGACATCAGAGTGGATTCCCCCAGCCCGTGACTCATGGATTGTGGGGCGATTATGGAGAGGAGTAGGTCTGCGATCTCCGGGTGGTCCCACAGGCTGGGGCATGCCTTGAGTACCCACGCTGCGCCTTCCAGACACTCTCGGGCTGCCTCGGGAGTACGGGAGGCATGAGCCTGTGAGAGGTTGTTCTCTAGGACACACACAATGTCCACCGCTCCACTTCGCTCAGTCCAAGAGTTGAAAAAATCCGGGGTGACAGACATGACAAACCCCAGGTGAAAAAACAAAATAAAAAACTACAAAGTGCAGCAGCTGAGTCTCTAACTGGCTGGAGTCTTCTGCAATAATTGCCCCTTGAGGCAGTAAAAGTAGTAAATTTAGAATAAAACTGCCATAAATTCAAGAGAAAAACCTCAAACTGTCCAGACTTGTCATGAATTGCCCCTTGAGGCAGGAATGGAGACCCACACACTGAACTGTATTTTGTGGTATTCATTAACAAAAAACACAAAAGTCCCAAACAGTGCACCAACACAAAAATCCAAACAGATTATAAAGCAAACTTACACGTGGATGAATTGGAACAAAGCTCACCAGAACAGGGAAAGGGTTCTGGTGGAGATGAGAATGTGTAAGACTCCGGCAAAGAGGACTGAAAATAACAACCCTTAAATAGGGCCAGAAACAAATGATACAAGGGATTACTGGTGTGGGTCACGAGTGTGCAGGAGGTAACAATAATTACAACTGGGATCAGCTGGGAGCAATGAGAGGGAGAAGACGGGACTGACAGCTGACAGGAGCACTGCCTACAGCAAAGCAAAAAACCCGGAAGTGCCACTGATAGCTGCAGCCCCAGGAGGAGAGAAAACACAACAGAAAATTAATATAATGAGATGACAAATAAAGACCAATAAACCCAAATATGTAAATACAAAAACTACAATGAACGTAAACAGGAAAATAAATCTTACTAAGAAACAATACAGAATATGTGAAAACCAACCAAAGATAAAATAACAGGAATTACAACCCAAAACTACAACACTATACAAATATGAAAAAAGGCAGGGACTGAGCCCAGCGGAATCCCCCCGTGCTCAGATCGTGACAAGACTAAAGTCACACCTCAGTAACTTCTTAACTATTTTGGGGTAACTCCTCATATATATTTGAGTGATAATATACAGAGATAACCTACATTTACTTGTGTACAGTTTTAGGCTACTCTACCACCTAAATTAGAGATTTTTTTTAAGATTCAGGATTCAAAGGCTTTATTATCATGTGTTATGTGCACATGTGACCTCCATGCCACGCCACATTGGAAAAATTGGAGGACACGTCACTTGTGGTAACGTATCGTCACTTCCTGTATTGCTGTCTGTCCGTGTGGTTTGCTCTCCTCACTCTCCTGAGGATTTTGCTTTTAATTGTATTTTAACCACTTTTTTCCATCTACTGTTAGTTCTCATTTCTGTTTATCAAGCCTCTTGCACCTGTGTGCGCACTCAGTGTCACCTAATCACCCTCTTCAGCCTTCTGTTCACCTTTCATCGGTGTTTTTGTTAGCTTCAGGTTAGCCACTAGCTATGGCTACTAGCTCTCCTTCCTCTCCTCCACTGGTGTGCTCTCTCTGTCAGATGTTTAGCTACACCTCTGCCTCTTTTAGTGATAACAGTAAATGTAATAAATGTTGTCTTTTTGAGGCACTCGAGGCGAGGTTGTCTGATTTGGAATCCCGGCTCCGCTGCATTGAAACACCGTCTGCGCCAGTTAATCTTGACGGACGTTCCCTAGCTGCAGCGGAGCTCCCTAGCATAGGCCCCGTTAGCGGTCCTCCGGTCCTCCTCAGCAGCGAGGAGACTGGGTGGGTGACGGTGAGAAGGAAGCCTAGCCGCAAAGCCCCGGTTAATCACCAACCTGTTCACGTTTCTAATCGTTTTTCCCCGCTCAGCGACACACCTGCTGAGTAAAAAACTCTGATCATTGGCGACTCTGTAGTCAGAAACATGAACCTAGAGACTCCAGCGGCCATAGTCAAATGCATTCCTGGGGCCAGAGCAGGCGACATCGAGTCAAATTTGAAAATGCTGGCTAAAAGTAACTGTAAATAGGAAAATCTCCAAAAAATCTCCACAATTGTTATTCACGCTGGCATTAATGACATCCGTCTCCGGCAGTCGGAAGTCACAAAACTTAATGTAGAATCGGTGTGTGACTTTGCCAAAACAAAGTCTGCCTCTGTAGTATTCTCTGGCCCCTCCCGAGTCTGACCAGTGATGACATGTTTAGCCGCTTGTCATCCTTCAACTGCTGGCTGTCTGTGCGGTGTCCTGCAAACGATGTGGGCTACATTGACGAGACGGCGTCCATCCCACTTTGGATGGTGCGTGTCATTTATCTAACAATCTGGCATCTTTTTTATCCAAATTTCCAAAACCTTGACAACTCAGAGTTGGGACCAGGAAGCACGCCTCTCTGCACGCCTCTCTGCAACTCCTCTTCATCCGCCACCCCTCAACTTAGCCCCTGTCTTCCCCATCAGAGAATCATTGTCTGCTCCCTCCAAAGCAAATAAAAATATAATGTATAAGTATCTCAAAGTGATTAAACAAAAAGTTGGTAAAACTCAAATTAAACATGAAGCCTCTAAATTGAATGATGTGGCCTCTCTTCCTCCTCATAATTTAAAAAATAAATGCGGTTTATTAAATTTTAGGTCTCTAACTCCCAAGTCTCTGCTAGTCCATGATCTGTTAATTGATCATCAGATTGATTTAATATTCCTTACAAAGACTTGGTTAGGGCAAGAGGATTATGTTGGTTTAAACGAATCAACTCCCTCTGGTTATTTAAACTGTCAAAATCCCAGAAGTTCTGGTTGTGGAGGAGGAGTAGCAACAATTTACCATTCCAAATTACTAGTTAATGTAAAGCAAAAAACATGTTATAATTCCTTTGAGGGCCTGGTCCTCAATATTGGGCACTTTAGCAATTTTAGGCTAAACCCAGTTTTATTTGCCATAGTTTATCGTCCTCCATCAACCTACTCAGAATTTTTATCCAAATTTGCTGAATTCTTAGCTGATTTAGTGCTGAAATCAGATAGAATAATTATAGTAGGGGACTTTAATATACATGTAGATGTAGATAGTGACTGCCTTAATGTGGCATTTAATTCAATATTAGACTCGGTGGGGTTTTCTCAGAAAGTAGGAAATTCTACTCATTATCTCCACCATACGCTGGACCTTGTTCTGACATATGGTATAGAAACAGAAAATCTGGTAGTGTCTCCTCATAACCCTGTACTGTCAGACCATTGTCTGTTAACCTTTGATTTTACTGTTTCTGACTATTTGGCTCCTAAAGAAAAGTATTACTACAGTAGATGCCTCTCAGATGATGATGTTTTTTTTTTTCCACAATATCTTTATTGAACCTTTTTTTAACAAACATGACACAAACAATCAAACCCTAACACTAAAGTACTACAAAAAAAATGCACTAAAAACACCAACAACCACCAACAAAAGCAAGTCATCAACAATGCTCCTCTGTTTAGTCTAGGCAATCCATTACATAAGTATACATATTATACATTCACCAGTTTGGAATTTACAAGGTCCACACACATCATTCACCTTCTTCTTCAAAAGTTATGTTTAAATTCTTTACATAATCAATGAAAGGTCTCCATATATCCTCAAACACAATTTCCTTTGATTTCAGTATGTATGTTATTCTTTCTAGTGGAAGGTTTGTTAACATCTGTCTTAACCACTGAGTCACATCTGGTCTATGAGTCTTTTTCCACAGTAGTGCAATACATTTTTTGGCATTAAGCAAACTGAGGTCTATGAATGCTCTTTCACTTTTATTAAAGTTATGCTTTTCTGGGTACAGACCCAACAAAAACAATTTAGGATTCAATATGATTTGTTTTGAAATTATTTTTTCAATTGTTACCCTCACCTCTTCCCAAAACATTCTAATTATTCTACATTCCCATACACAATGAAATAGGGTTCCTTTACTTTCCATGCATTTTGTGCAAGTATCTGGTATGTTTTTGTTATATCTATTTAACTCCACTGGTGTAACATACATCCGCATTAACCATTTAAAATGTATCAATTTAAGACGTACATTTATTGATTTGGTTTGAGCTTCTGTACAAGCCAATTCCCATTGTTCCTCTGAAATTTCAGTTTGCAGGTCTTCTTTCCAGTAGTTCAATCTTTTCTGTGAGTTTTCACTTGAGGATAGTGTCAATGAGTTATAAAACTCTGAAATAATACCCTTTCTCTTACTATCTTTCGTCAAAATTTTTTCCAAGGATGAATAAATAGGTCGAGTGAGAGCATTATTTTGATTTGATCGAATAAAGTTCCTAAGCTGAAGATATTTAAAAAAATGTGTTCTATTAAGATTAAATTTGATCCTCAGCTCTTCAAAAGACATTGTTATCTGAACATGACAGATATAAATCTTGAATCTTTTGAATCCCTTTTAAATTCCATACTTTAAATACAGCATCCGCTCTCCCTGGTTTAAAATATTGATTACCCCATATTGGGCTAAATTGTGACAATAAGTGTGGTTCTTTTAAATAGTTTTTAGTTTCACACCATATTTTGATCATATGCTTTGCAAATGGATTTTTAACTTGTTTCTGTAATTTTTTTGCCGAATCTGAGTATATGAATATGGGAAGAGGTAAAGGTAAATTGTATGATTCCATTTCAGTCCAGTGAGGGAGATCATTTGATGGAAAATAATATGTCATAGACCTCAGTTGTGCCGACCAATAATACAACATAAAATTTGGATATTTCAGACCTCCACGATCAAATGGTAAATATAGTAAGGACAGACGTAATCTAGCCCTCCTGTTGTTCCATATAAATTCCACTAACTTTTTTTTAATTCTTGAGAATAGATCTGAAGGTGGTGGTAAAAGAATGTATTGAAATAAATAAAGTATTTTAGGTAAGATATTACTTTTAAGTATATTGATTCTCCCTATCATCGACATTGGTAGTGACATCCATCTCTGAATTAACTCATTAATGTCTGTCATTAAGGCTTCATAGTTGGTACTGGAGACTAATTCTAGCTTAGGCACAATTTGAAGTCCTAAATATTTAAACTGATTTACAACATTGAATTGATTTACCTCAGGAGCTGGGTGATTTCTCTGGGTCTCATTTAGCATTAATATTGAAGATTTTTTTTTTTCCACAATATCTTTATTGAACCTTTTTTTTTTTTTTTTAACAAACATGATACAAACAATCAAACACTAACACTAAGGTACTACAAAAAAAAAAAATGCACTAAAAACACCAACAACCACCAACAAAATCAAGTCTTCAACAATGCTCCTCTGTTTAGTCTAGACAATCCAATACATAAGTATACATATTATGTTCACCAGTTTGGAATTTACAAGGTCCACACACATCATTCACCTTCTTCTTCAAGAGTTATGTTTAAATTTTTTACATAATCAATAAAAGGTCTCCATATATTCTCAAACACAATTTCCTTTGATTTTAGTATATATGTTATTCTTTCTAATGGAAGGTTTGTTAACATCTGTCTTAACCACTGAGTCACATCTGGTCTATGAGTCTTTTTCCATAATAGTGCAATACATTTTTTGGCATTAAGCAAACTGAGGTCTATGAATGTTCTTTCACTTTTATTAAAATTATGCTTTTCTGGGTACAGACCCAACAAAAACAGTTTAGGATTCAATATGATTTGTTTTGAGATTATTTTTTCAATTGTTACCCTCACCTCTTCCCAAAACATTCTTATTAATCTACATTCCCATAAACAATGAAATAGGGTTCCTTTACTTTCCATGCATTTTGTGCATGTATCTGGTATATTTTTGTTATATCTATTTAACTCCTCCGGTGTAACATACATCCGCATTAACCATTTGAAATGTATCAATTTAAGGCGTGCATTTATTGATTTGGTTTGAGCTTCTGTACAAGCCAATTCCCATTGTTCCTCTGAAATTTCAATTTGCAGATCTTCTTTCCAGTAGTTTAATCTTTTCAGTGAATTTTCACTTGAAGATAGTGTCAGTGAGTTATAAAACTCTGAAATAATACCCTTTCTTTTACTATCTTTCATCATCATTTTTTCCAAGGATGAATAAATAGGTCGAGTGAGAGCTTTATTTTGATTTGATCGAATAAAGTTTCTAAGTTGAAGATATTTAAAAAAATGTGTTCTATTGAGATTAAATTTGATCCTCAGCTCTTCAAAAGACATTATGTTGTCTGCACATGGCAAATATAAATCCTGAATCTTTTGTATCCCTTTTAAATTCCATACTTTAAATACAGCGTCCGCTCTCCCTGGTTTAAAATATTGATTACCCCATATTGGACTAAATTGTGACAATAACTGTGGTTCTTTTAAATAGTTTTTAGCTTCACACCATATTTTGATCATATGCTTTACAAATGGATTTTTAACTTGTTTTTGTAATTTTTTTGCCGAATCTGAGTATATGAATATGGGAAGAGGTAAAGGTAAATTGTATGATTCCATTTCAGTCCAGTGAGGGAGATCATTTGATGAAAAATAATATGTCATAGACCTCAGTTATGCCGACCAATAATACAACATAAAATTTGGACATTTCAGACCTCCACGATCAAATGGTAAATATAATAAAGACAAACGTAATCTAGCCCTCCTGTTGTTCCATATAAATTCCACTAACTTTTTTTTTATTCTTGAGAATAGATCTAAAGGTGGTGATAAGGGAATGTATTGAAATAAATAAAGTATTTTAGGTAAAATATTACTTTTAAGTATATTGATTCTCCCGATCATCGACATTGGTAGTGACATCCATCTCTGAGTTAACTCATTGATATCTGACATTAAGGCTTCATAGTTGACACTGGCGACTGATTCTAGCTTAGGCATAATTTGGATTCCTAAATATTTAAACTGATTTACAACATTGAATTGATTTACCTCAGGGGCTGGGTAATTTCTCTGGGTCTCATTTAGCATTAATATTGAAGATTTAGTTTTATTTATTTTATATCCTGATATTTCCCCAAAATTCTTTATTAAATTCAACAAGGTTGGAATTGATTTTTTTAGATTCGACATAAACAAAATTATGTCATCGGCGTACAGGGAGATTTTATGTTCTGTTGGTCCAACTTTAATTCCATATATTTGTGAATGTAAACGTATCGCTATCGCTAAAGGTTCAATTGCCATAGTAAACAGTAAAGGTGAAAGTGGACAGCCTTGTCGACATCCTCTATTGATTTTTATTGGTTTTGAAATATTGTTATTTGTTAGGATTTCTGCTGTAGCATTATTGTATATTATTTGAACCCATTTTATGAAATTATTTCCAAGTCCAAACCTTTGTAGGACTTCAAAAAGAAAGGGCCATTCAACTCTATCAAAGGCCTTTTCGGCGTCCAATGATAGGAGAGCTGTATCCGGTGCTTCTTTATTAAAATAAATAATATTAAATAGTCTTCTTACATTATGGAAGCCTTGTCTACCCTTTATAAAGCCATTCTGATCTCGATTAATAATATTTGGTAAAATTTCTTGTATTCGTCTTGCTAAAATTTTACAGATTATCTTAAGGTCGGCGTTTAATAGGCTTATTGGTCTCATATTTTCACATTTATTAGAGGGCTTACCTGGTTTTGGCAGCAGTATAATTAAGGCATTATTTATGTATGATGGTAAATTATTATTTTGAAATGCTTCTAAAACCATTTCCAAAAAAGGTTTTATTAATTTATTCTTAAATTTTTTATAAAGGTCAACTGGAAGACCATCTGGTCCTGCACTTTTTCCTGATTTCATATTATCAATGGCTAGCCCAACTTCTTCTTGACTAATTTTAGACTCCAATATCTCCCTGTTTTCATTTGGAATACACGGTATAGATAGTTCGTTCAAAAACCCATTTAGTTTTGTTAAATCAGGTTCATTTTTGGTATCATATAATTTTTCATAGTAATCTCTAAAGGCTCTATTAATTTCTAAAGGATCTATAACTACCTGTCCATTACTTATAATACTGGTAATTGGTGTTTTAATTTCCAATTGTTTAATCTGCCATGCTAATAATTTTCCTGATTTTTCACCTTGTTCATAAAAAGATTGTTTCAATCTTAGAAGACTCGAGGCAGCTCTATTCGCTGATTTTTTGTCGTATTCAGCTCTCAAAATCAGTAATTCATTCTCCAACCTTGGGTCACTTCCTGCATACACTTTTTCCTGAAGATTTTTTATTTTATGTTCCAATTTAGCTCTCTCCTCTCGAGTCTTCTTAGATTTTGATCCTGTATAACTAATAATATGTCCCCTAATAAAAGCTTTGAAAGCCTCCCACTTTACACATGCTGATGTTTGTGTAGTATTGATGTCAAAGAACTCGTCTATCTGTTTTTCTATATACTTGACAAATTCCTCATCCTGAAGCCATTTATGCTGAAATTGCCATCTACCTGATTCCTTTGTCAATTTTTTATCTACATATATTAGACAACAGGGTGCATGATCAGAGATCACGATGTTATCATAAAAGCAGTTTTGAATCTTGGACCTTAATTCTGTGGAAATCAAAAAATAATCAATACGTGAGAATGTCTTGTAGGTACTGGAATAACAAGAATAGGCTTTAACTTGTGGTTTCATTTCTCTCCATATATCTAACAATCTCAATTCTTTCATAAAATGATTAATAGTCATCCTACATCCAATGTGCGTACAATCCAGTCCTGTTGATCTATCCACACCTGGATTCAATGTACAATTAAAATCCCCTGCTATTATATGTTGCCCTGTAAGTGATGATAAGATGAGAAATAAATTAGCAAAGAACTTCTGATCATCTATATTGGGACCATATAAGTTCACAAGATTTATATTTTCTAATAGCAAAGAACCTTGAATGATTACATATCTTCCAAATTTGTCTCCAATTACATTTTTCACTTGAAAAGGAACTGATTTATGTATGAGAGTCATAACTCCCCTGGCTCGGGATGAAAATGAAGAGGTGAATACACTTCCCTGCCATCTACTCCTAATTCTTTTAACATCCTCCTCTATCAGATGAGTTTCTTGTAAAAACACAATTCTTGAACCCATGTCCTTTATTTTATTCATAACTTGTTTAAGTTTTTTTAAATTTTGTAGACCTCTGCAATTCCATGAAGTTAAATTAAGGTTAACACTTTGGTCCATGATCAATAGAGAGTTTGGGATTACCTTGCAGTGTAAACATGCTCATACAGAGAAGCAAAAACATGAGTGGTTGAACATTCATCCTACAAACTACACACAAACAAATTTCCCCTTCCCACACTTGTGGCAAACCCCCCAAAATCAAAAGAAAAATTCTGTCTCCCGATATAGCCATCGACCGTTCCACACCCACGGGGAACAGCCTAAGCCACTCCTTCTTCATCCTCCCAATCACCCTAACTCTACTGCTTTTAATGACGTAACATTAACTCTCCTCTGTAGTTTTCCAACTTGACTCCAAAATTTTTAACAACTTTGTACATCATAGTTTTTTTTTTTTTGTTTGTTTTGTTTTTGTTTTGTTTTTTTAATATATAATACAGTCTATATTTTGTAAACTTACTATTTACTTCAAGTCAGTCAGATGCCTGTGCAAATGCTTAATTATTCTACCTTATATTTTGTTCATGCTTAGCTCCCACCAGTCTCTTCTTCTTCTTTGATCTTCTTGATGAACTCCTGCGCCTCCTCTGGGGTCTTGAAGATGTGGGTTCTGCCCTCATACGTGGTCAGCAGTCTCGCAGGATAGATTACACCATGACGAATCCCAAGGTTGCGCAGCTCCTTACGTACGGGATCAAACTGCTTCCTCAATTGCTGGATTCCTGTGGCCAAATCTGGGTAGAACCGCACCTGCTGGTCCTGGTGTTTAATCTCTCCTTTAGCACGTGCAGCGTTGAAGATCTTCATCCTGTCTCTGTTGCTAAGAAACTTCATAATTAAGGTCCTCGGCGGTCCCTTATCTCTCCGTGGGCCAATACGATGTGCTTTTTCCAGAACCACTGCTGATTGCAACTCCTCGCTGCCCAGCACCTCCGGAATCCACTTTTCCAGAAAGGAACATACGTCCCGACCTTCTGATTCCTCTGGAAGACCCACCAGCCTCAAATTATTCTGTCTCGACCGAGATTCCAAATCCAAAATATTATCTTCCAGAGATTTATTTTTTTTTTCCAAAGTGCGCACCTTTAATTGAAGACGGGTGACGTCATCTTCAGCACTAGCGAGACGGAGCTCCATCTGCGCCGTTCGTTCTACACAGTCACCCAATTCCTTTCTTATTCCTTCCAGCGCTGTCATAATCCCATCAAATCTAGAGGAAAAGTCCGCTCTCATTGAACTCATGGCAGCCATCAGCGCATCTGCGCCATTCCCCGCAGAAATCGCACCGCCGCCAGCCTCCTCCGCCATATATGGAGCCTTGTTTGCTGCGTCACAGACCTGAAAGTCCGTTAATTTGGACTGTTTCGGCGGCTCGCTTTTTCCTTTTCCTGGTTTTCCAGCCTTAGGCTTCGCCGACATATCCTCGCCCAAATGCTGGGATACGTTCTGTCCCAAATGAGAGAGTTATTTGCCGATTTTTTTCTCCAGGAGCAGAGCAGAGCGAGACACGTCCGTCCTACGTGGCAGCCATAACCGGAAGTCAATATTGAAGATTTAGTTTTATTTATTTTATATCCTGATATTTCCCCCAAATTCTTTATTAAATTCAACAAGGTCGGAATTGATTTTTTTAAGATTCGACATAAACAAAATTATGTCATCGGCATACAGGGAGATTTTATGTTCTGTTGGTCCAACTTTAATTCCATATATTTGTGAATGTAAACGTACTGCCATTGCTAAAGGTTCAATTGCCATAGTAAACAGTAAAGGTGAAAGTGGACCGCCTTGTCGACATCCTCTATTGATTTTTATTGATTTTGAGATATTGCTATTTGTTAGGATTTCTGCTGTAGCATTATTATATATTATCTGAACCCATTTTATGAAATTATTTCCAAGTCCAAACCTTTGTAAGACTTCAAAAAGAAAGGGCCATTCGACCCTATCAAAGGCCTTTTCGGCGTCCAATGATAGGAGAGCTGTATCCGGTGCTTCTTTATTAGAATAAATACAGATGATGTTGTTACCAAATTTATGCAGATTGTTTCCTCGATGCCATGTGTCAACACAACGGAAATAAGCTATGGAGAGCTTGCTCCTTCTGTAATTGATAGCATGGTAGATAGTGTTAGAGCTTCTCTGCATCAGATTCTAGATTTAAAAAAAGAAAAAGTCTTAAAAAAGAAAAAGTCTAATCAGAGATTAGACTTAAAAAAGAAAAAGTCTAATCAGAGATGTCTAACTCCTTGGTTCAACAGAGAAACTCGTAGCTTAAAACAGAAGACTCGTCAATTACCAGAGTGGTGGCTCAGTTGGTAGAGCATCCGCCCCATACCCGGGAGGCTGGGGTTCAAATCCCGGCCGGGTCATGCCGAAGACCATATAAAAGCGGAACTTCCTGCTTTCCAGCTTGGTGCTCAGCAATAATGGAATGGAGGAGGGAAATCTGTGGCGGCGCCTTGCATGGCAGCGACCCCTCTGATTCTATATGTGTGTGTGTGATTTACACTGTAGATAAGAGAAACACAATTTCATTCTACTGTACATGATTGGCTGTATGGATTGAATGACAATAAAGGGTGATTTAATTTAACATTTAATTAGAAAGAAAATGGCACTCCGCTAATTTAGATGAAATCTATTTAGCTTGGAGAAATCATCTTTTAATTTATAAAAAAATCTCTTAGAAAAGCCAGAACAAGTTATTATTCTGCATTAATAGAAGAGAACAAGAATAATCCCAGGTTTCTTTTTAGTACTGTAGCCAGGTTGACAAAGAGTCAGGACTCTGTCAATCCTAGCATTCCCTTAGCGCAGGGGTCGGGAACCTATGGCTCGCGAGCCAGCTGTGGTTCTTTTGATGGCTGCATCTGGCTCGCAGACAAATCTTTAAACTTTAAAGATTTTGTTTTTACAAGAGCGCCGAGTGTCTGCTGCTCTGTATATAGTTTTAGAATCATCTTCCGTGTTGCGGCCATTACGAGCTCAGATCACACGAGACGTTTCGCTGAATTTAAGCATTTATTTATTTATTTTCTACTCGTTTCAGTTCTGCATTTAATATGAACCCTGAGTTTGAAATAAACGTTTGAATTTAAATTTGAATATCCTGGAAGCCGCTGCACATCCGGGTACTCCAATACTGATCCAGATTGCATAGTTTTAGAATCATCAGCCATTACGAGCTCAGATCACACGAGACGGCCCGCTGAATTTAAGCATTTATTTATTTATTTTCTACTCGTTTCAGTTCTGCATTTAATATGAACCCTGAGTTTGAAATAAACGTTTGAATTTAAATTTGAATATCCCGGAAGCCACTGCACATCCGGGTACTCCAGGCTCCGCCAATATTGAGCACCAGAAGTCACATTAATGGTAAGAAATACTCATCATTGATTAGCAACAGCATAACAATGTTATTAAAAAGAATTCAGAGGCTTATTGTACTTTAAAAGTGTTGAAATTACATAAAATGCACACATTTACTTGTATTTTTAGTTTTAAACATATTGTATGGCTCTCACGGAATTACATTTAAAAATATGTGGTGTTCATGGCTCTCTCAGCCAAAAAGGTTCCCGACCCCTGCCTTAGAGCTTACTAGTCAGGACTTTATGAACTTTTTCAATAATAAAATTTCATCCATCAGAGATAAAATCAATCAGATTCTTCCCACCGTTAACTTAAATACAGTAACTACTACAACTCCTTCAATTGATATCTGTCTTGATGAGTTTACTCCAACTGACCTTTTAGAGTTAAAAAATAGTTTCCTCATCCAAGCCTTCAACTTGTCTTTTAGACTCTATTCCTACCAGGTTATTTAAAGAAGTTTTCCCAGTTATTGGTAGCTTTATTCTTCATATAATCAATTCTTCATTAACTTTAGGCCATGTACCACAGGCTTTTAAAACGGCTGTAATTAAACCCTTACTCAAAAAGCCAACGCTGGATCCAGGAGCTTCAGCTAACTATAGACCAATCTCTAATCTCCCTTTCATTTCAAAAATCTTAGAAAGAGTTGTTTCTACACAATTATTTGACCACCTGCAGGGAAATGGTTTCCTTGAAGAGTTTCAATCTGGGTTTAGAATCCATCATAGTACTGAAACAGCCTTAGCGAAAGTCACTAACGATCTCCTCATCGCATCTGATAATGGACTTGTTTCTGTACTTGTCCTTTTAGACCTTAGTGCAGCTTTTGATACTATTGATCATAATGTTCTACTTGATAGATTAGAACATTATGTTGGACTTAATGGAACTTCATTGCAGTGGTTTAGATCTTATTTATCTGATAGGTTCCAGTTTGTTCATGTCAATAATAAGTTTTCTTTCAACTCAAAGCTCAGTCATGGAGTTCAACAGGGCTCTGTGCTAGGCCCTACTCTTTTTAGTTTATATATGCTTCTGTTAGGCAACATTATTAGAAAGCACTGTATACATTTTCATTGTTATGCAGATGACACACAATTTTACCTGTCAGTGAAGCCAGATGATAGTAATCAATTAGCCAAGTTGGAAGCCTGTCTTAAGGAAATCAAAGCTTGGATGACTTGTAACTTCCTGCTATTAAATTCAGATAAGACTGAAGTCATTCTTGTTGGTCCAAAAAACCTTAGAAATATCTTTCCAAATCAAACTTTCAGTTTGGATGTGGTTACTCTTTTTCTTAATAGCTCTGTGAGGAACCTTGGAATTATTTTTGATTAAGGTCTGTCTTTCAATTCACATATTAAATTTGTTTCTAAGACTGCCTTCTATCATTTGCGTAATATTGCCAAGATTAGGAGCATCTTGTCTCAGAGTGATGCTGAGAAACTGATCCACGCTTTTGTTAGCTCTAGATTAGATTATTGTAATTCTTTATTATCAGGTTGTCCTAGAACATCTTTAAAAAGTCTTCAGCTGATCCAAAATGCTGCAGCAAGAGTTTTAACGGGTACTAGAAAGAGAGATCATATCTCTCTGGTTCTGGCCTCCCTTCATTGGCTTCCCATAGAGTTTAGAATTAAGTTTAAAATCCTTCTTCTTACTTACAAAGCTCTAAACAATCAGGCCCCATTTTTTTTTAAAAAAAGATCTGATACTACCGTATTATCCTAACAGAGCACTACGCTCCCAAAATGCAGGATTACTTGTAATACCTAGAATCTCCAAAAGTACAATGGGAGGCAGAGCCTTCAGTTATCAAGCTCCTCTCCTGTGGAACCAGCTGCCAATCTGGATTCGGGAGTCAGACTCGATCTCTGTTTTTAAGAATAGGGTTAAAACCTTCCTTTTTGATATAGCCTACAAATAGGGAGGGATCATGTGTTTCTGAACCCTCCCTTAGTTATGCTGCTAATAGGTTTAGACAGCCAGGGGACCTCCAATAATGCACTGGGCCTCACTCCTTTCTTCACTCTCAATGAAATTTTTTTTTTTGCTGGTCATTAACATCTGTTTGTTCTCTCCCATAGATTGAGTCCCCATCGTGCTGCTTACTCTCTACATGTCTGTTCTTTTCATCTTCTCTATCCCCTCACCCCCCATCTAGTCGCAGCAGATGACTGCCCCTCCCTGAGCCTGGTTCTGCTGGAGGTTTCTTCCTGTTAAAAGGGAGTTTTTCCTCTCCACCGTCGCCAAGCGCTTGCTCACAGGGGATCGCCTGATTTCTGGGGTCTTTCTGCAACTGTGGGGGTTCCCCCTACAGTTGAAAGTGCTATGAGATGACTGTTGTTGTGAAATGGCGCTATATAAATAAATAAATAAAGTTGAATTAAGAAATGCTACATTTCCTGAGCAATGAAATTCTTACTTTGCTCTCCGAACGAATGCCAAGGTAATAGGTACAGAAACAACAATTCTAAGGTCATGACACAGTAACTTACAGTAACTCAATCCTGATACTAATGGATGCTAAAAACACACACACCAACACACAGTTAGGCAGTTAGGACTCCTTAAGCACACCTTAATACTAAATACTAAAACAAATGAGTACTAATAACACTATGTAAAGTGTGCAAATAAGCATTGTGCAACCTCATGTGAACCTGAGATGGCATAGGCCTATGTACAATGTGCAAATGAACATTGCGCAACGAGCAGTGTATAATTACAGATTAGTACCCGGTGCTAATTTCTGTAGCGGTAGTACCAGTAGACTGCGTGATTAGTAGCAGCAGAGGTGATATCAACATCAGACAGGTGAGACTATATCTACTGTACAGGTGAGCAGTGTGCAAATTTAGCAGCTGGTGTGTGAATTCCTATATGCAAAGCTGTGTTATGGAGTTTTGGGAGTTGTTATCTGTTCAGGAGTCTGACGGCAGTGGGAAAGAAGGAGTTCTTCAGTCTGGTTGTCCTGCATTTCCCACTTCTGTACCTCCGGCTTGAGGGTAGAAGTGTGAACAGTCTGTGCTGGGGGCAGGTGGGGTCCCGGAGGATGGTGTCAGCTCTCCTTTGGACTCTGCGGTGGTAGATGCTCTGCAGAGAGGGGAGCAGAGTCCTGATGATCTTCTCCGCTGTCTTCACCACTCTCTGCAGACATTTGCAGTCCAGGGCAGTGGTGCTGCCATACCATGCAGTGATGCAGTTGGTCAGGATGTTCTCAATGATGCAGCTGTAGAAATTGTTGAGGATCCTGGAGGACATGCCAAACTTCTTCAGCCTCCTCAGAAAGTACAGTCGCTGTTGAGCTCTCTTAACCAGCTCTGTGGTGTTGTGTGCCCACTTAAGGTCCTCGCTGATGTGGATGCCCAGGTATTTAAAGCTCCTCACCCTCTCCACCTCAAGCTTCCGGATGAACAGCAGCCGATGGGGTCTTCTCCTCCCCTTCCTCATGTCCACTATCATCTCCTTTGTTTTGTCTGTGTTGAGGGTGAGGTTGTTGTCCTCACACCATGACACCAGGTTGGCCACCTCCCTCCTGTAGGATGCTTCATCATCACCAGTGATGTGTCCTATCACTGCTGTGTCATCCACAAACTTTAGGATGATATTGTCCTTGTGGGATGTAACACAGTCATGGTGATGATGGTTGTCACTTTGAAACAGGAGGGGCCTATGTTCTGGTTGAGGGAGAGGTCGAAGATTGCTGTGAGAACATCGGTCAGCTAGGCAGTGCATGCTCTGAGGGCCCGCCCAGGTATGTTGCCTGGTCCTGCTGCCTTGCAGGGGTTGATATTCCTCAGTGCTTTTGTAACGGATGCCAACTAGTACTGTTCGGCGTAGAACGTTAGTAAACCTCCCTCCCAAAGCCTCATACAGTATCGGTAGCGCTGAGCTACCGGTCGGACCTTTAGCTCAGCACGATCGTGCTGTGTGTGTCTCTGACCAGTTAACTGTGAGGTTGCGGGTTCGTGTCCTGTGTAGGGCGAACTGCGCTGATGACCTCAGTTAGTTAAAAGTGGTGCTGTGAGCCCCGGATGGTAGCGCTGAGCTACCGGTCGGACCTTTAGCTCAGCGCGATCGTGCTGTGTCTCCCATGCTCGAACTGTGTAGTTGACTGAGAGGTCGCGGGTTCGTGTCCCATGTGGGGCGAACTGCGCAGGATGATCTCTGTCACACTGGTGCCGTGACCCGGATGGGAGTGAGGTTTAAGGGGGAGAGTGTAACGGATGCCAACTAGTACTGTTCGGCGTAGAACGTTAGTAAACCTCCCTCCCAAAGCCTCATATAGTATCGGTAGCGCTGAGCTACCGGTCGGACCTTTAGCTCAGCATGATCGTGCTGTGTGTGTCTCTGACCAGTTAACTGTGAGGTCGCGGGTTCGTGTCCTGTGTAGGGCGAACTGCGCTGATGACCTCAGTTAGTTAAAAGTGGTGCTGTGAGCCCCGGATGGTAGCGCTGAGCTACCGGTCGGACCTTTAGCTCAGCGCGATCGTGCTGTGTCTCCCATGCTCGAACTGTGTAGTTGACTGAGAGGTCGCGGGTTCGTGTCCCGTGTGGGGCGAACTGCGCAGGATGATCTCTGTCACACTTTGTTTACCTGGCCTGGTGAGACTCTTAAGGCGCTTTTCCACTTGGAACCCAAAGGCCCCGTTTGGCCCCGATCGGCCTCCATTGTCCGGTTTCCCACTCGGAACCCAAAGGCCTCACAGTTCCCTTTTTCGGAACAGTTCCAGTTTTACCGACACTTTTTCTGGCACCGTAAAAAGCAGGTCCGAAGGGTACCGGCCCCGTTTCGTCACGCCACTGCTGGCTATTCATTGGTCTGTGTGTAGCATCATTAGAGTGGGCGTTACGTGGGCGTTACACTGACTTTGAGAATCGCTTGCTGGTCGCCATTTGCAATTTTTCGTCAGTGAGCTCGCGAGCAAGTGATATTATAAACCACAACGATAGAATGGCTTAACAGAAATCAGCAGAAATCCAACACCGCAGTCCAGCAGAGTTTCCTGTGCGTTTCGGCTGATGAGAGAATGCAGAGGGAAGCAGACTGAGCCTGCAGTGGTGCGCACAAACAGACGCACCAGAAATTACACGGAGACGCACCGGGAATTAGACCTAGCCACCCGAATTTAATTGAATGTGCAGCCGCGACGCACCCAACTTCAGCAGTTGAAGCCGTGATATTGTGATAGAATGGCTTAACAGAAATCAGCAGAAATCCAACATCGCAGTCCAGCAGAGTTTCCTGTGCGTTTCGGCTGATGAGAGAATGCAGAGGGAAGCAGACTGAGCCTGCAGTGGTGCGCACAAACAGACGCACCAGAAATTACACGGAGACACACCGGGAATTAGACGCAGCCACCCGAATTGAATTGAATGTGCAGCCGCGACGCACCCAACTTCAGCAGTTGAAGCCGTGATATTGTGATATACAGGACGGTGAGTGATGTGATATTCATGCTTTATGTTATTTTTTCCAACAGTGGAAAGTTCACTTAGGACAGACGAAAACTTAATCGTGTTTAAACGATGACCTAGCTTAATGCTATGCCTGTCCTTGTATGTTGTTTTTTTGTGTTGGACAATATCTGATGAAATAAGCTAGTTGTAATCCTGGTAAAAAGTTTATTTTATTTATTTTTAATTTTTTTTACATGTTGCACTTTTGTGCTGTGCATGTACTTAATTTGTGTGTATTTCATTGTAGAGTCCAAACCGGATCTGCTCAGAATGGCGACGTTTTGACACCAATGTATTTTGACAGGTAAACAACACATCATATTTATAGTCCAATCTTTTGCTTTTTAAAGCGAGGTAGTCGGATACGCAAAAGCCGATGGTGTATAGAACACGTATATTAGGATGTGAAATGTCGGCATCGAAACTGCTCCCATTTAGCTGTAATTAATATTCAAAAATGATATTTTCGGGAGGAAAGAATTCAATTTAAACAGCCACAGACCAAAAAACGTACATTTGCTCATGGAAGAGGTCATTCACACTTGCAGACAATTGCGCTATATGTGTCTGTAGGATTTTCTTTCCATGCACGCAAAAAAAGCATTTTTTTTTCCCGGATCCGACTACCTCACTTTAAGTTAAAGTTTAGGTAAAGTGCCAAATTTAAAGGAGCACAATTTCCACTTAATATGAAAGGGACTGAACTGAGATTTATGAGACTTTTAGTGGAGGGGGAGGGTGCGTGAGTGTGTGTCTCTTCTCTGTGCTGTAACTGGTGGTCTCAAAGCGGATGTAAAAGATGTTGAGATCATCTGGCAGGCTGTCTGTGGAGCTAGTGGTGCTGCTGTTGGTCCTCTTGTAGTCTGTGACGTGTTGCAGGCCTTGCCACATGCGCCCCGGGTCAGGAGTGGAGTAGAGGCTGTCCAGCTTTTATCTGTACTGCCTCTTGGCTGTTGTTATAGCCTTTCTCAGTCTATATTTTGCAGCTTTGTACTCGACCTCACAGCCTGATATAAACGCACGAGAGCGAGCACGCAGCATCTGACATACCTGACTGCTGATCCAGGGCTTCTAGTTGGGGAACTTCCTGACCTGTATGGTGGGTATGATGGTATCAACGCACGTGCTGATGTACCCAGTCATGTATTCAGCATAATCCTCTGTGTTTACAGAAGAGTCCTCTCGGGTGGCTGCAGCTTTAAACACATCCCATTCTGTGCAGGCAAAACAGTCTTGTAGGGTGCTCTCAGTCTCTGGAGTCCAGCGCTTAATTTGCTTAATAACAGGGTTTGTTTGTTTCAGCTTTTGTCTGTAGGCTGGGTACATAAACAGTGAGATGTGATCTGACTGTCCAAAGTGGGGGGTGGGGTGCCGCTCTGTAGGCGCCATGTATGTTGCAATAAACATGATCCAATGTGATTTCATCGCGGGTGGGAATATCCACATGCTGGTAATATTTGGGGAGTAGAGTCCGTAAATTGCACTGGTTAAAGTCGCCAGCAACAAAAACAGCATCGGGATGTTTCGTCTCTACTGCGCTGATGACGTCATGGAGTTTGTTTAGCGCTACTGTGTAGTTGCTTTGCGGGCAGATGTAAACAGCGGCCAAAAACACAGCGGTAAATTCCCTCAGTAGATAATAGGGACGGCATTTCAGCAGTAAAAACTCCACGTTGGGTGAGCAGTGCTTGTAGACGGTTTGTACATCTCCACACCACGAGTGGTTTATAAATACACACACATCCCCACCCCTCGTCTTACCAGAGTCTCCTGTTCTGTCTGCCCGGTGTGTTGAATGTGTCTGTAGCTGAATACAATGTCAGAAATGTGGAAATTTTTTATGTGAATTTGGAGAGTTCTCAAAGTACCCACTTTTTCTTATGATTATTTTTATTCTTTCTTAATTATTGACATTTTAAGAAACTTCATGAAATTTGAAACTCCGTGAAAAAGTTTTGCTCATGGATTAACATTTTTTTCTTGAATTTGTGACTTTTGTGTCATAAATTGGCATCTTTTTTTCTTCCATCTTTGTATTTTTGCCTCAATAATTTTCTGTCATCTTTCCATTGATTTTTTTCCTTAATTTTTTTTAAAAATTATTGCAAATGAGCTACATTTCTCTTGTGATTTTCTGACCTTTGTCTCAACAATTTATTGATTTTCTTTTTCTTAATGAATTTATTAAATCTTTTAAATAACTTTCTGTGTTTACATTCTCAATGACTAATTGTACATATGTGAATTTTTCCTCATAAATTTGTGACTTTTGCCATGAATTTGTAATTTTTCTTTTAAATTCAAGGTTGTTTCTCTTGTAAGTTTGCATTTTTTCTCTCTCATGAATTTAGTACATATTTTAAATAAAAGGGCAGTCATCCCTAAAATTTGTAACATTATTCTAGTAAATTTGAAGCTTTTATTGTATATATGTTTGTGATTTTTTTCCTTGTAATTGTGTGGCTTTTTTCCTCAAAGTTTTGCACCTTTAGAAAATTTTGAGACTTTAGAATTATGACAAAATATTTAGGCAAAATAGATTCTTTCTTTAAAACCAGGGATTCACTTGTTAAGGACAAAAGTGGGATAATTCTGACCTCTGTTAGACCATTAAGTGTGATGGCTGAATGTGGCTACTTAACAAACTGGACCAAAAATGCCAGGGACGATTTTTTTGTCCCAGTCCAGCCGTGGCTAAGACAGCTAGTAGCAGACGTTTTTCTTTAATGGTTGCATTGTCAATCAACCACTGTGCGCTGTTTGAAGAGAAAGAAGCTGTTGTCGTTTTGGTATAAGCAAAATATTAAATCCAAGCTGTCACTGTTTTTATGTATCATCATGTACCATGTTCACTAACTAGAAGCCAGGGAGGAGATGTATGAAAGATGATAACTCTAACAAAATAACGTGGGGGGGGGGGGGCTCATTGGATGCTCATCACTCCTAAAGCTCTGATCCTAGAACTGCCCCTGTCTTGAACTATTTGACTGATGGTGTGGATGTGTTATATTTGACAGAGAAGGTTTTGTGGAAAAAAAAAAAGTGAGTGAAATGTTCCAAACAGAGTCAAATAATATGATTTATTTTCTATTGTTATTAATGACACCTTCTCATTTATACATTTTGGCACAGAAAACCAGTTGCTGTGAAAAGTGTGAAGAAAATGATTACTGCTCTCATTAACCATAATGTTTCTAAAAATAAATATGGATTTAAGCAATATTTAATGAGTTAGTTCAATAAGATATGACTGGTTAAGACAAAATGATCATGGCTAAAATATAAAACAGTTCATTATAATTAGTCATCCCAAAAAGTGCTGAAATCAGTGTCACAAGTTTCAACATTCTGTTTAATTGCTCAAACTTTTCTCTTCTAAATGACACCTCTTTAAAAAAAAAAATAAATAAATAAATATTAGTCTTCCCAACATTGTGACCCAGTCTTAAAAATTATTGAGATGTAAAAGCAGATTTTTTTCCCTTCTCATGTGCAGATTGCTAATCTGAACTATATGCTTAAATGGCTACTTCAAATCCAGGGATTCACTGCACTGAGGATTAGTTGGGGGGGGGGGGGGTGAGGAGCAAGGTGGAAACGGGCAGGCTCAAATCCAATGGGAAGCCCTGGATGGGCCTGACCTTTTCCACATGTCAAGCAAAGGTTAGAAGTCTCCACTGGCCTTAAAACAAATGCACTTGTTTGCCATAATGGAGGAGGCTCTTTCCTTTTGTGAACCAGAGACCAGGTCCGATCTCGGGGGAGCTTCTCCTCTGATGCAATTCTTTCTCTAAACACACCCACACCGCCATAGAATCCAATGTCTCCACTGCCTGCTTTTCTCTATAATTACAGTGTCAAGTCTTCTTGTATCTTCCAAACACATCTCACCAAGTTCTACCGGGATAAATTATTTTCCATGTTACAAAATGTGCTACATCACATTTTACTTTATGACCACCCTTATTATCACTTCCATGTCATTTCAGAAGGAGATGAACAGGGAGTCAAACAGTCAACACCATGATAAGCACGCATGTGAAGGGAGAAATAGATACGTGATCAACCACGTAAGACCCCGGCAGGGAAATCACCCATCCCTTATCCTCTTATGAGATATACTATAGAAATCTCATAAATATCTGCAAGCCACTCTGTCTGGGGCCTATGGACATACTGTAAATCATAAACACATATGACCGCTTGTAATTCACACATTTATATTCATAAACGTGATTTTGTACTTAAAATATGACTCATAAAGCGTGATATATGGAAATTGACAGATCATATGTGATTCCTGAATTAAATATCATATAGATCACATGTTTTATGTCCTTTTCTCTCCAATCGCCTCGCCTGTGAAAAGGGAGCCTTGACCAAGCAGGTAATTTACAGTGTTATGGGATGAGTGCAAAACATGCTGTAAATAAATAAGACTCGACCCATTTCGTTTTAGGACAGTCGGGGAGGCTCGGCACCCCTCCCCAAATCCCCGCCCCACTGAAGCGACGATGCCCCTTCCTTGGGTGCATCTGTATATCACGGGGAGAAGAGGAGACCACAAATGGGACAGCGAGTGACACTATGCAGTCCATTTGCTAATTTCAATATGGTGTCCGTCTGCGTGGGTTTGGCCTTGGGCAGCACAGCAGCCCCCACCGCTCCCCCATCTCCCCCCCTGTGTCCCTTTGACCTTGCACTCAATCACAAATAGACTTCAACCATGCATACACAAATACAGTCAAGCTCTTTAAAATAATAATTCTGATACTGGGGTGCACTTACATCTGACAACGGTAGCTGCACTGATGCAAGGGTTTTCTATACGTGGAAGATAAAGTAAAAAAAAAAAATTAATTTAATGGTTCAAAAAAAGATAACCAACTCAACAGTTTGTGAAGTTCATCTCCTTGAAAATCCAACATTCAAATAACTGCAAAACCACGAGGTCTGCTGTGAACGCCAGTTTTGGGGCTTTGAATATTCGGGAATGATAAAGAGCAAATATTTGATATTCTAGTCTTTCTGCTCCCCGAGTAGACTGCAAGAGCATCAGTGTTTTCACAGATATGCATCTTTTCTTATACAGTAAATTCTGGAGTTTTTCATGCACAGAGCTGTGAAAAAGTATTTCCCCCTTCCCAATTACTTATATGTTTGCATATTTGTCACACTTAAATGTTTCAGATCATCAAATAAATGTTAATATTAGACAAAGACAACCCGAGTAAATACAAAACGTTGTCTTAAAATGATGATTTCATTTATTAAGAGAAAAAAAGCTATCCAAACCTACCTGGCCCTTTGTGAAAAAGTAATTGTCCCCTTGTCGTCTTCTTTCGGCTGTTCCCTTTAGGGGTCGCCACAGTGGATCATCTGTCTCCATCTCACCCTATCCACTGCATCTTCCTCTGTAACACCAACCCTCTCCATGTCCTCCTTCACTACATCCATGAATATTCTCTGTGGTCTTCCTCTTTTCCTCCTGCCTGACAGCTCCATCTTCAACATCCTTTGTCCAATATCTCCCTCCTCTGCACATGTCAAAACCATCTCAGCCTTGCCTGTCTTACTTTGTCTCCAAACCACTCAACCTGAGCTGTCCTGATATACTCATTTCTAATCTTGTCCCTCCTAGTCACTCCCAATGAAAATCTTATCATCTTAAACTCTGCCACCTCCAGCTCCGGTTCTTTTTTTTTTTTTTTTTGGTCAGCGTCACCATCTGCAAACCATACATCATAGCAGGTCTCACTACCCTCTTGTAAACTGCCCCTTTGTAACATCATGAATTGACTGTGATTAACCATACTCTTTGGAACACTGACTTCAGTTTCATTAGCCACACAAAGGCTTGATTACTGCTAGACCTGTTGAATCAAGAAATCACTTAAATAGAACCTGTCTGACAAAGTGAAATAGGCTAAAAGATCCCAAAAAGCAACAAATCATGCCACGATCTAAAGAAATGCAAGAACAGATGAGAAACAAAAACCTAGAACAACATCTAAAGAACTGTAGGCTTCACTTGCTTCAGATGGACACTGGTCCATGATTCAACAATAAGAAAGAGACTGGGCAAAATGGCATCCATGGGAGAGTTCCAAGGCAAAAACCACTACTGACCAAAAAGCACACAAAGGCTCATCTCACATTTGCCCCAAAACAAACAAACAAACAAAAAAAAAACACAACATCTTGATGATCCCCAAGACTTTTGGGAAAATATTCTGTGTACTGGCAAAACAAAAGTTGAACTTTTTGGAAGGTGTGTGTTCTGTTACATGTGAAGTATTTCATTAAAGCATTTTCATTAAAAGAACATCATACCAACAGTCAAACATGGTGGTGGTAGTGTGATGGGCTGGGGCTGCTGTGCTGCTTCAGGACCTGGATGATTTGCCACAACTGATGGAACCATGAATTCTGCCCTCTGCCAGAAAATCCTGAAGGAGAATGTACAGGCATCAGTTCATGACCTCAAGCTCAAGCCCTCCAATGTGGCTGGATTAAAACAATTCTGCAAAGAAGAGTGGGCCAAACTTCCTCAGCTGTGATGTAAAAGACTCATTGCCAGTTACTGCAAACGCTTGAGTGCAGATGTTGTTGCCAAGGGTGGCACAACCAGTTTAGGGGGCAATGACTTTTTCACACAGGGCCAGGTAGGTTTGTATAGCTCTTTTTCCCTTAATAAAGGAAATCCTCATTGAAAAACTGCATTTTGTGTTTATTGGGGCTATCTTTGTCAAATATTAAAATTTGTTTGATGATCTGAAGCATTTCAGTGACAAATATGCAAAAATATAAGAAATAAGGAAGAGGCAATTCACAGCAGTGTAAGTGCAACTTTTTCTTGCAATTCTTCTTAAACTTGCAGCTCTTCTCGTAAATTTGCACGCTGAATATTTTTCCTTACATATTTGCAAATGTATTCATGTATTTTTTCATAAATCCTGTGGGGGGTTTTTAATCATCAAGTTGCTACATTTTTTCTTTTTCTAACAAGTTCGGGTTAGTTCAGGTCTGAGTGCATCAGTGATCCTCGTGCTCAGCAACAGGATTCTTCCTTTTTGCCTTTGCAGAGCAAAAGCACACACTGCATATCTGCAGGCTCTTTAGGACACTTTTCACAGTGATTAACGCCGCCAGTGAGCATGAACAGAATATAAATAATTTTCAAAACACTCAGCGACCACGCCGATGCCCTCACGGCACGCGTGCGTGTCATTCGCCGCCTCCCGGCCCCGGCAGCACTGCCACGCCGTGCATATGGCCGCATTTGAATTGCTGTGATTTGCTCGGCAAGTCTCTCCAGTATGTGGCTGCGGTCACTGCCCAGCTGCACAGCCTAGCGTCGAGTGAGCAAATCAAGAGCGCTTCTCTTCCGGTACCGTTCTCCCACGCCGCCTGCAGCTAAGCTCTTCCTCCCGCTGGTTCTGGGCAAACTTTCAGAAAACGTATGATCAACTTTTTTGGCCCCATATATTTGATCATATAACAGTGTCATTGTTTTTGTCCTCACTGCCCGGCAAATCTGAGTGCTGTTTAAAGGTTTACTGTCCTATGAATTGTGATTAAAACATCTCTTGTGAAATATTTTACAGCTGTTGCAGCTCGACAATCTCCCAGCGTGTCAGCGCCTCTCACCCTCCCTTTCATCTTGCCTCCGTGTGAGAGTGTGAGGGCGTGTGCGTGTGAATGGGGGTCCGCGCGCGTGTGTGTGTGTGTGTGTGTGAGGAAGGAGGGATAGGTGCTAGAGCAGAAGCAGAAGGAATATTACACAATCCTCTGGGCATTATTGTAATTAGATTTCCCAGGATAGCTCAATTAAGTCATACTGCTCCAGGGAGCCGGTGGTTTGTGGTTTGACACTCGCTCACAAGGGGTCCGGTGTGTTAAGTAAGGCAAGGAGGCGAAACTCAAATGGACATTAGATCGATTTAAGACAAAAAAAAAAAAAGTTTCAGGTTTGTTTTCCATCTTTGTGCTTAAAGGCAGTTCACAGTGCAGCGCCACTCTTGGAGGATTTAAGAAGAAAGAGCGGCTGCAGAACCTTGTGATGTAATGTAATGTACTGTATATTCTAATGAGAAGAGCTCCATCTATGGACCACCTGTTGAACTGCATCCACGATCCAACCTTGTAAATCCAACAGAGAAAACCTGGCGCTCGCGCCATGCCGGAGAAAATGCCTGTGAGGGCAAAACAATTTCAAAGCTCTATTTTTAGCAGCCCTGGGATAAATCTGATGGACACTCAGTACTACTGTAGAGGTCAGCTTTAAAGGGCTGTCCGGGCTCGCTGTGATTATTTATTTGTATGAATGGCAACAAACATGAATATGTTTGGAAGAATTGCATGTCATGTGTGGTGACAAAGGGAGATTCAGCACTTTTGATGATATGTGGTTACATTACTGGTCTCAAGGCTGGCGCCGAGTTTAAATGCTCCAGTAACATTTCCTTTTATTTATATCCGCAGACCTTGGCTGAAATAAATGAGTTGAGACAAGTGTGAGGGGCCGATGTTACGAACAATTTCTTCCTGACATCGGGAAACGAGTATGCAGCAAGACATTCAACTCTTTCACTGCCAGTGGCTGACAGGCCGTCCCGGCTCGGCAGCAGGAGGCCTCTTAAAAAGATTCAATGTCGGCATCAACGTGAAAGTCGTTGTGTCATTATCTTAAATCTTAACTATCCAGCAGGATGAAAGTGTGAGAGACAACCATATCTGTCAGGGGTCGGCAGGAGATGTTTTATTCTCTGTGTACAGTGAGTGCCCCTCTCACACGCTGAGATTAGCAGTCCCAGCCGAGGAAGCCGCTCTACAAGGGTCATTCTGCAGCCTGCCTTCAATTTACTGCCACTTTTAATATTCTGTCATAGTTAAAATTTTTATTGCCCTCTTTTATGACCATATCCTTATGTCCCGCGCTTATGAACTTTTCTATGCAAATCACTCACTTGAATCAAAAATGAAGTCTGGCTGCTCTTTGTTTTCAGGCAGCTGAGGCACCAAGAAAACCAGAGGCCTCTTGTTAATTATCCTGTTGTGCTGCCCAAGTTCCAGAGAGCGCGCGTGTGCATGTGTGTGTGTGTGCGTGTGGTCTGCTGGATGGATGAGGGCAGCTGTGCAGAAAAAAATAACTGCAATTCAAACTGATGCCAACCAACCATTATGTTTAGAAGTATAAAAAAAAAAAGATGTGAACTAAGTGTGAAAAAGCAACAAAACCTCCACTGGAAACAATGATCCGGTCTCCCTCTCTCTCCTTTTTCTCTGTTAACAGCGCTTGGATTCACGGGGGACTAGTTTCTCTGAGCTCAACATTTGTACTTGCTTCACCTCTCTGAATTTTCACACTCTTCTTGTTTTCCCTCCCTGTGAGGCCTGACAGGCCAGCAGGCGCCTCTCCCACTCAAAAGAAAGCGAGCGGAGGAGAGGATGAGCCCGAGATTTACGACCGCTCTGATCTGCCACTTTGCGGATGAAGTTTATGAATACATTTAAATTTTGTCCTCTGACACTGTTGTCCTGTGGTTTATAACACAAACCGTTTTAATACTTCAGAGTAAGCATCACCCAGCCGCTCATGTGGAGGAGATTCGCAGGCTGACCAGTGACCAACAAGGCCTGACTATTGTCCTGGTGCCATGGTGACTGGGACCAATCAATACTGCATTAGTTTGACCACACTATGCAGATATTAACATCTTGGTTGTGGCCCCTCGTGCTTTCCGTTTGCATGCCTTTCACACATATATACAGACTGTAAATGATAGCTATTTGATTGGGAAATGTGCAATGGGGGAGAGGGCAGTCCTGACCAGGGTGACGTGTGGATGTGCACGAGGCCTCTAAGTGTTCATGAATGGCCCCTAATGAGTGTGGCAAATGGAGACATAAAGAGAGAATGGGTACACTTTTCACTTTAGCCTGACATACCGTTGCTGCCCCCGAAAGCCCTTGAGGGGGCATTTGTGCAGGGTGCAACCATGCTTCAAATCCTCCTCCTCCTTGGACTAATTGTTGAGGATATTGACCTTGGGAAGGAGGAGAGAACAGGGGAGGGGAAACTGGGTGAAGGGTTGAGGTGGCTCACAGTTCACATCGGTTGCTTGACCTACGGAGAATTTATTTCTCACTCTCTGCGACCCACAGATGCAGAGTTTACAGTCTATACCCCGCTTGTAACCAATTAGTGCACCGTAAATCAAAACACATCTATGAACCTGGGATCATAGCTGGTGGAAATCGGTCACTTCAGTTTCCGGCCGTATTTTCACCATGTTATTGATTGCAAGCACACACGGCACTACTGGATCCATGTGGGAATTTGCTAGGGTCTCACACAGACATTTCCATCCCCTGTCCCTTGCCCTGACCCTGATCCTTGTTGGACAAGTTCACAATCCCGTTCTTGCTCAAGTCCCAGTCAATGTGTGTCAATAAGCTAGATTGGTTGGGCGACAGGGGCTAGAAAGGGAGTCGATGAGGGGCTGAAAAGCAGGCTGCTTTGTTTTAGTAATGACGGCTTAAACGAACGCCCACTGGCCCCTCCGTTAACCTGGGATCGTCACCTCAAACAACAAGCTTTCATCAATAAAAGGACGGCCACAAGCTATGGATCCTCTGTTAGTGGCATTCCTACACGTCTTCTATCTCATAGAAACCATCTTGTGAATATAGTTTAATACTGACACATTGCTCCTTCAGTTATTATTTTCGATGCATTTTGGAGTGTGAACACTAAGCCGTCCTCAATCAGTTCAAAGGTTGCAGCATTTTTATTTCATAATACAGAGTACTGTTAAGAAATTAAAAATCTAGCACTAAAATCCCTCCTTTTTATTTTTCATGCTGATTAATTGCCAGCTTAATGGCATTTTATAATGTTACATTAACACTTTAACGATTTAATACTCTTGGTTCTGCATTGTAATAACGAAAGTTCATTAGAAGTAAATCATACCTCATTACTGATCACGCCATAGTTATTGAAGTTGTAATTCTGATTTATATCACGCCAAGATATACGCTGCAGAGGAAAAAACAGGGATGCAGACGCAAATGCTTCAACAGAGGTGAACACGAGAGTTCGAACACAATACGGCATGCATGCTCTTTCTATACACACACACTGGTGCATTAGAATACGCATGAGGAAGTGCAGGTCAAACAAAAGTCAGAGCACACTGTATGTTTTTACTTTCAAAGTCATTGCTTCCGTTTTAGTGCTGGCTGAGCAGTCTCTGGGTAGATCTGACCGCATGTCAGTCTGGTCAGCACAAACAGTTGAATCAGTTCAGTTCTGATCTATTAGTGCAATTTCAGTAACTTCTATTTTTGCAGTTGAAATTTCTGTACACGATAAAAGTATAAACATTTTTACATTTGTTCCAATTTTTTTACAATCTTAAGTAAATACCTAAGACTTCTTTATACAACAGACTTTTCATATAAAATTTTAAGCTTAAGAAAAAAAGTGTTTAAGTGAGCACTTCTTTGCCATGATAATCTCTTTGACTGGTCAAAATGAAAGGCAACCATAAAATGTGCCATTTTATCCTGACAAAAGATCAGAATTCAACAGTTGATCTGATGGATGTTCATGCACACTTCCTCCAAACTTGAGTGATAAAATTGCATGTTTTATCATGGCCTTATATTATGACCAACCTAAATCAGATCTCTGCAGCAATCATGCTGCTTAATTAGCATTTTGATATACTACACCTATCAACTGCATGGCTCTCTTGACAAAGAAGAAGCACTCACCAATTACAGATTGACCAAAATGTAATCAAATTTAGAGAGAAACACTGTATGAACAAAAGGTCTTGTAAAGAGTGAAAACACAACTGTTGTGTTTAGAATTCTGAGTATAATTTCAAATTATTTAAAATATACAACACATACAGGCAGGGCCATTTTCTGGTTTTTGGGGGCCCTGTGTATGCAAGATTTTGTTAAATATGCAAAATATTTCCAAGTAAATAAACCTAAACAACACCAAAATTTCCTCTTACCTTATCCATATATTGGCCATTAAATTATCCACAGAGCCCTCAACTTAATTTCTCCTGTTTTTTTCTCTGTTTTTTGAAACCTATACTTTTTTCTGTGACATGTCAGAAACTTGATAGAAACAGCAAACATGTAAAGAGAAGTGACTTTGTTACATCGAAGTACTTCAAGCTCTGTGCATATACCCTGAGAGCTTCATTATCACTGCAATTCAGTTTTGTTTATATTTTACAAGTTTTTAAGTACTTCACTTAACATATGAGGAGCTTAGCTCAGACAGGGCATCTGGAAAGTATTCACAGCGCCTCACTTTTTCCACATTTTATGTTACAGCCTTATTACAAAATGGAATAAATTCATTTTTTCCTCAAAATTCTATACACAGTACCCCATAATGACAACATGAAAAGAAGAGTTTTTTTTTTTTTTTAGATTTTTTTGCAAAATTATTAAAAATAAAAAACTAAGAAATCACATGTACATGAGTAGTCACAGCGTTCGCTCAATACTTTGTTGATGAACCTTTGGCAGCAATTACAGCCTCAAGTCTTTTTGAATATGATGCCACAAGCTTGGCACACCTATCTTTGGGCAGTTTCGCTCATTCCTCTTTGCAGCACCTCCCAAGCCCCATCAGGTTGGATGGGACGTGTCGGTGCACAACCATTTTCAGATCTTTCCAGAGATGTTCAATTGGATTCAAGTCTGGGCTCTGGCTGGGCCACTCAAGGACATTCATAGAGTTGTCCTGAAGCCACTCCTTTTATATCATGGCTGTGTGCTTAGGGTCGTTGTCCTGTTGAAAGATGAACCGTCACCCCAGTCTGAGGTCAAGAGTGCTCTGGAGCAGGTTTTCATCCAGGATGTCTCTGTACATTGCTGCATTCATCTCTCCCTCCATTCTGACTAGGCTCACAATTCCTGACACTGAAAAACATCCCCACAGTATGATGCTCCCACCACCATCCTTCATTATAGGGATGGTATTGGCGTGGTGATGAGCGGTGCCTGGTTTCCTCCAAACATGATGCCTGGCATTCACACCAAAGAGTTCAATCTTTGTCTCATCAGACCAGAGAATTTTGTTTTTCATGGTCTGAGAGTCCTTCAGGTGCCTTTTGGCAAACTCCAGGCGGGCTGCCATGTTCCTTTTACTAAGGAGTGGCTTCTGTCTGGCCACTCTATCATATAGGCCTGATTGGTGGATTGCTGCAGAAATGGTTGTCCTTCTGGAAGGTTCTCCTCTCTCCACAGAGGAACGCTGGAGCTCTGACAGAGTGACCACTGGGGTCTTGGTCACCTCCCTGACTAAGTCCCTTCTCCCCGATCGCTCAGTTTAGACGGCCGGCCAGCTCTAGGAAGAGTCCTGGTGGTTCCGAACTTCTTCCATTTATGGATGATGGAGGCCACTGTGCTCATTGGGACCTTCAAAGCAGCAGAAATTTTTCTGTACCCTTCCCCAGATTTGTGACTCAAGACACTCCTGTCTTGAGTCTACAGACAATTCCTTTGACTTCATGCTTGGTTTGTGCTCTGACATGCACTGTCAACTGTGGGACCTTATATAGACAGGTGTGTGCCTTTCCAAATCATGTCCAATCAACTGAATTTACCACAGCTGGACTCCAGTTAAGCTGCAGAAACATCTCAAGGATGATCAGTGGAAACACGATGCACCTGAGCTCAATTTTGAGCTTCATGGCAAAGGCTGTGAATACTTATGTATTGTACATATAATTTCTTAGTTTTTTATTTTTAATAAATTTGCAAAAATCTAAAAAAAAAAAAAAAATTCACATCGTCATTATGGTGTATTGTGTGTAGAATTTTGAGGAAAAAAATTAATTATAATCCATTTTGGAATAAGGCTGTATCATAAAATGTGGAAAAAGTGAAGTGCTGTGAATACTTTCCGGATGCACTGTACAAATGAAGAAAGCTACTTTTAATTCTCTTAAAAATATTGTAGCCTTTTTGGGTGAATGTAGCCACAAGGGCTAATGGGAATTATTTCATCCTCCCTCTCCCTGCCCTGCGTAAGAGCGCACAGAGGGCCATAATGAATGGACTTAAGCGCAGAATTCAACACAGCACATGTATTGAACATAAGAATGATGACAACAGTTCCCAAAAAGGTGAAGACCCACAAAAATAAGCAGAAACACCCACAGTTGGTGTCCGGGGCCGACATCGCCCAGCGAACATGGAGACGAGACGTGTTAACCACGGTTGTGCACCAGGGCCGACATCGCTTCAAGGTGCGCAACAGAACCACGGCTGCGTGGAGTGGCTAACATGTCGTGATAGCGCTGGCAACACTGGCTGGCTGACAACACGGCAGATGATGCACACAAACCATGAACAGCTGGCTGTCAAAGAGAGAGGGCGCGTGTGTTCGGACTGGCGAATCTTGGACAGTGCCCACCTGAAAGTGGCTCAAAACGCACATAAAACACATGTACAAAACAAAAACAACAAGAACTCAAAACATAATCCATAACAAACCTGATGCCTGAACCACAGAGAATACACTGCTCTGATTTTATTGAAAAATCGAGTTTAAATAAATTACATTTATGAACAAATAATTTGTTGCAATATCTGTAACAAAAGAATAACACTGATGTCCCCCTCCCGTGCGTTTGTCGCTGCTGCTGTGGCGGGCATGTGTGCCTCACCACCGTCACTCCCTGAGTGTGACTGGCTTGGCACAATGCCCGCTTGGCACGGCTCAAACCTATACGGTCTGATGCCCCCAGATTCTTCATTATCATCCCATTCTTCGGAACTATAATCGTCTGAAGATTGGACAACACAAACCAATTCTAGACTACATGTGCTGGAACCATCGTTGATGTTTTCAACCACTTCCATCCTGTGTGTACAATGGGCAGTCAAGCGCTGTGTTCTCCAGATGAAGTGACAACATGGCAGCAGGGTTTTCCAGCCACTGACCTAACTGGTGATATGACGCTCATGAAAACGTGGGATATTCGCGTGAAAAAAAAGCCTTTTTGACTTAGAACTGCACAGACCAACCTATTTTGTCATATTGTATTATGTGTTGAAAAATTAGAGGAAGTCAAAAACGTGTCATCAGCGCTTTAATGCTACAATGTTAAGACTCACATTATAGCTTGGGGGCCCTTAGCATTTGCTTACTTTGCTTAATGGTGGAAACGGCTATCCATACATGTACTTTTTAAATTGTAAAGGAAGCAAAAACATTTTCGACAAAGTATGAGAACCACTCATTCAAACAACTTCAAGAAAGCACATTCATGATAGCTATGGGATGCACAGCTCACTAAAACGTATTGAGTCACTTCTGGTTTGTTGGCTGAAAAGATCTATTCAGAAGATTCATACACCAAATCACTCAGTGCTGTTTTGAAGCTCCAACTACCTACCACTCACTTAGCTGACAGTTGGCTGAACTGAGCAGGCAGGGTTTGTTTGCTGCCAAGGTGGGTGATTCAGCTGGTGATCCCTGGCTTCCAGTACAGTTCTGGTAAGTAATTCAGTATGCTCACCCATTAAAACTAGTACATTCAAATGAATCATTTGCAAATGTTATAATACTAATTCACAATAAGATCAGGAAAAACACAAGTCAGAGGTGGGTAGTTATTGGTTACCTTTACTCAAGTACATGTACTCAAGTAACTTTTTCCACAAAATTATACTTCACTGAGTATTACTGTAGGACACTTTTTATTCTTACTTGAGCAGAATTATGAAGAAAAAACTGTACTTTTTAGTTTGCCCTTAGTTACTTACAGTATGTCCCAATCAGATATTGCGTTAACTGAAAACAGACTTTTTTCAGCAATGACTGAAAATTCTGAAAGCGGTCTGTCATTTGACAGATTACACTGAGGGTGATTAAAATAAAGTCAATTAAAATGACAATAGATTAAGATAACAATAGATTATAACAGAATTTTTACAAGCCCGTCTGTCAAAATAATCAATAACAAAAAAGTCTAGTGCAACCTCTGGTCCAAATGAACTTTTTAGTAGATACTTTCTTCGTCTTACTCAAGTGATTCGTCTTGGCGACTGCTCTTACTTATAAATAAATAATAATGTAATGATGTGATGCTCCTTTTTCTTGAGTACAACTTCTGACAATTTCATCTCCCGGCAATTTCATCGTCGGGCGGTGGAAAGAATACTTCGAGGAGTTCCTCAATCCCACTGACACGCCTTCCACAGAGGAAGCAGGGCTTGAGGACGAGGGGGACAACTCGCCCGTCACAGGGACTGAGGTCGCCGAAGTGGTTAAAAAACTCTTTGGTGGCTGGGCCCCAGGGAAGGACGAGATTTGCCCTGAGTACCTCAAGGCCCTGGATGTTGTAGGGTTGTCATGGTTGATACGCCTCTGCAATGTTGTGTGGAGATCGGAACAGTGCCTTTGGCATGGCAAACAGGATGGTGGTTCCTCTTTCAGGGGTTAAAGCAAAAAGATTTCCTGAACCTGAACTTTTTTCCAGGGGGCTGGGTTATTGGGGTGGACATGCACACATTATATATACACCTGTATATATATATATACAGTATATATATATATATATATATATATATATATATATATATATATATATATATATATATACTGTATAGTGGAGTGTGTGAAATAAGAGGCAGATTCATGACAGACGGTTTATTACACACTTCACATCTCTCAAGCACAGAACAGAATGAATCATTACAGCAAGCTCTCTCCTCTTTAACCCAAGTCACTCTTCACACATTTACATGGAAGTTTCTCATCACACAGCATGACATTTACATTACACTGCCTTCAACCCCCTATGTCTCTGACTCCTTGTGGCTATATGCCCAGGAACTCCCTGGGCATTGTTCTCCCATGCTTATTCACTGTCTCTGTCTGAGGTGCTAAATAATCTGACTTCCCCAAGGTCCTACAATATATATATATATATATATATGTAGAAGAGCTGGAAATAACGAGGCGGTTTTGTATCACAAAAGCAGAGTCTTTAATGCACAACTCTTCTATCTTGTCTCATCATGGTGCAGAGCTTGGCAGAAGGCAAAGAGAAAGAATTCTGCCCAGCTCGCTGGTTAAATACAGGCACACATCCAAGACATGCAAAACACAAGCTGAAATCCCCCGTTATCTAAATCCCCATTAGTCCTGTTAACTCCTCCCTCCCTCTTGGGAGGTGATGGGAAAACCTCTCCTCGCCTAAGGGGGTGAAGGTGTCAAGTCTATTGCCATGGCGTCCTGTGACATCATTGGTCTTCACACGGAGGTGAGATTCCTTTGTCCTTTCAGAGGTGTGAAATTCCTTTGCATATGTTGCCCCACACACTTCCACATGCTCCAACGTATGCAGGTGTGGAATATATGAGTAATATATACCATATATATATATATATATATATATATAGTATATACAGTATATATATACACACACACACACGTATATCAACAATGAACTTAATATAATACTGTAAATTGCATTATTTCCATAATTGTTTTGTTCAAAAGAAATAATCCCTGGCTTCAAAAATTTACTCTCTATCCTACGGAATGTATGAAAGGTTTTGTGTACGTTGAAGGATGAAACACTTGCACAGGGCTGCAGTGGGACCAATTTTCAGCCCGGGAGTTTCATGCCCAAGACCAATCCACTTTTTGCCAAGTGGAGGAAATCGGAGCAAAAGTTCTATTTCTAATAGTTTTAATTACAGACATGTTTTGACAAGAATATAGAACTTAGTTCACCTCAGTAAACCAGCTGAAAAATAAATAAGAAACTGAAAAATAAATCACAAATGGGAACATCAATTTAGTTCAGTGGCATAAAAATTCTACAGAAAGAAAATAGCTATTCATTAGACAACTTTAACCTAGCATGTAATAGTAATATATACAGTGTCATGTCAGCTCAGTGTCAGTAATGATATCATATCATTGTGTAATTGCAACTTTAGAGGGATCACACTCCTCAGCCTCCCTGGGAAGGTCTATGCCAAGGTACTGGAGAGGAGAGTCCGGCCGTTGGTCGAATCTCGGATTCAGGAGGAGCAATGTGGTTTTCGTCCTGGCCGTGGCACATCGGACCAGCTCTTTACCCTCTCGAGAATTCTTGAGGGTTCGTGGGAGTTTGCCCAACCAGTTTACATGTGTTTTGTGGACTTGGAGAAGGTATTTGACCGCGTCCTTCGTGGATTTTTGTGGGGGGTGCTTCGGGAGTATGGGGTATTGGGCTTGTTGTTACGAGCTAGTCGGTCTCTGTACGACCATTGTGAGAGTTTGGTTCGTATTGCCAACACTCGGTCGGAGTCATTCCCAGTGAGAGTTGGACTCCGCCAGGGCTGCCCTTTGTCACCGATCCTGTTCATAATTTTTATGGACAGGATTTCTAGGCGCAGCCAGGGAATGGAGGTTGTCATGCTTGGTGACCACAGGATCTCATCTCTGTTGTTTGCAGATGATGTTGTCCTGTTGGCTTCATCCAGCAATGACCTACAGCTCTTGCTGGGACGGTTTGCTGCTGAGTGTGAAGCGGCTGGGATGAGAATCAGCACCTCCAAGTCCGAGTCCATGGTCCTCAGCCGGAAAAAGGTGGATTGTCCTCTCCGGGTTGGGGACAGGCTCCTGCCCCAAGTGGAGGAGTTTAAGTATCTTGGGGTCTTGTTCACGAGTGAGGGGAAAATGGAGCGAGAGATCGACAGACGGATTGGAGCAGCATCTGCAGTGATGCGGACGTTGTACCGGTCTGTTGTGGTGAAGAGGGAGCTTAGTTCTAAGGCAAAGCTGTCGATTTACCAGTCAATCTACGTTCCTACTCTCACCTATGGTCACAAGCTTTGGGTAATGACCGAAAGAATGAGATCGCGGATACAAGCGGCTGAAATGAGCTTTCTCCGTAGGATTGCTGGACTCACCCTCAGAGATAGGGTGAGGAGCTCAGTCATCCGGGAGAGGCTCAGAGTAGAACCGCTGCTCCTCCACATTGAAAGGAGTCAGTTGAGGTGGTATGGGCATCTGATTAGGATGCCTCCTGGATGCCTCCCACTTGAGGTGTTTCAGACACGTCCCACTGGGAGGAGACCCCGGGGCAGACCCAGGACTCGGTGGAGAGACTATGTCTCCCAGCTGGTCTGGGGACGCCTTGGTATCCCCTCTGAAGAGCTGGAGCAGGTGGCTGGGGAGAGGGAAGTCTGGGCTTCTCTGCTTGAACTGCTGCCTCCGCGACCCGGACCTCCGGAAAAGCGGTAGAAGATGGATGGATGGATGGATGTGTAATTTCCCTATATAGATTTTTTTGTCCTGGCCCAATATATGCATGTCTGTGTCACAAATTTACCAGAAAAAAAGTAAAAAATGTCCAAGAATGTTTATGAGAAAAACCTCACTAATTGCACAGAAAATAGGAAAAACTAAAACATTTATACTAATCTGCAGCTTTTGTTTAAATTTTTGACTTCATTCTTGTAAATTTATGATTATTTTTTGTAGAAATGTGCCATTTCTCCCTTGCTTTCATTATGTTTTTCATACAAAATTGTAACTTTTTTCTCACAAATTTTCTATTTTACTTGTAAATTGGCCTCCTTTGTCATATTTTACAGCTTTATTCTTGCAAATGTATACTGAATTTACATTTATAGGCTTTACCTTACACTATATTTGTGAGTCCACCACCACTATACCATCCCCCTTGTTAAAAAATAACAAATCACCTGAGAACAGAACAAGCAAGGTTTTTTTTTTCCCTCCATTCATCAATATATATAGCGTACAGATACTATATCTGGTGAGACACAGGAGGAGCGGGGCCAGGAAGCACCCCACAGAGCCCAGAGCCTCCATGTGGCACAATTGGTCCTCCCAAGTCTCTCCCTGGGAAAGGTTCAAATCAAGTGGCCACAGGCCTGTTAGACAAAAGCTTGGGAGCAGTTTGATGAGGATGTCGATAAAGTGCTCGAAGCGTTTGTGATTGGGGACATGGACCGAAGGTTGCAGGCAATGACAACCATAATCATAGGTCTTGCCAAGGAGAGGTTTGGTGTAGAGGAGGAGAAACCTGCCCGAACAATCTACACCAAAAATCAGAGGGCATTGAAGATCCACAAGATCTGCCAGGAGCTGAAGTACCTCAGGAAGCAGCACAAGGAAGCCAATGAGGAGCAGCGCCATCCCCTGGTAGAGTTGCAGGTCATCTTAAGGAAGAGACTGATGACTCTGCACAGAGCGGAATGGCAGAGAGAGAGAGATGCCAAAAGGAGAGAGCTAGGAAGCGTGCCTCATTCATCACCATTTCCTTTGGTTTCACCAAGTCACTACTGGAGCAGAAGCAAGGTGGTAGTCTGGTCTGTTCAAAGGAGGAACTAGATCTACACATCCAGAATACCTACAGTCACCCCAGTAGACAGATGGAGCTGGGCCCGTGAGACATCCTGGTAGACCCACCACCTCCCACCAAGGATTTTGATAACAGAGAACCACTTTTCAAGGAAGTCATGGAGACTGTGAAGAAGGCAAGATCTAGCTCCACTCCTGGACCAAGTGGTGTTCCATACAAGGTCTATAAGCACTGTCCATTGCTACTCAAGAGGCTCTGGGAGATTCTAAGAGTCATTTGGAGGAGAGGGAAGGTGGTGCAGCAGTGGAGATGTGCTGAAGGGGTCTTGATTCCCAAAGAGGAGAATTCAAAGATGATCGACCAATTCAGGATGATTTCACTGCTGAGTGCAGAAGGAAAAATCTTCTTCAGTATAGTAGCAAGGCAGCTGTCAGACTTGCTCTCCCACAACAACTACATAGATACATCAATGCAAAAAGGAGGGATCTTTGGAGTGCCAGGATGTCTAGAACATACTGGTGTGGTCACCCAACTCATCAGGGAAGCCCGTGAAAACAAGGGAGACCTTACGGTGCTGTGGTTGGACCTAGCCAATGCATATGGCTCCATCCCCAACAAACTGGTACAGTTGACCATGACCAAACATCATGTGCCACACTATTTGGCAGATCTGATCTTGGATTATTATGATCAGTTCAGGTTGACAGTCTCAGCTGGTGCAATAACATCAGAATGGCACAAGCTAGAGGTTGGGATAATCACAGGCTGCACCATCTCTGCAACTTTGTTCGCTCTTGCTATGAACATGATGGTCAAGTCAGCCAAGCCAGAGTACCGGGGCCCCCAAACCCAATCAGGGATCCATCAGCCACCAATCAGGGCCTATATGGACAACCTGACAGTCACCACAGAGTCTGTATCAGGATGCAGATGGATCCTGCAAGGGCTAGGAAAGGTCATCCTGTGGGTCCGGATGAATTTCAAACCAGCCAAGTCCAGATCACTAGTGGTGAAGAAGGGCAAGGTCACCCACGGGTTCAGGTTTAACATCAAAGGGACACCAATAGCAACCATCTCAGAGAAGCCAGTGAAGAGATTGGGCAAGGTGTTTCACAGCAGCTTCAAGGACTACTCATCTGTGCAGTCAATCTGCCAGGATCTGGACAGCTGGCTAAGGTTAGTTGATAAATCTGGGTTTCCAGGCAAGTTTAAAGTGTGCATATATCAGCATGGTATTCTGCCAAGGATACTATGGCTGCTACTTGTTTATGAGGTACCTATGTCCATTGTAGAGTCCTTGGAGAGGAAGGTTAGTGGCTGTCTCAGGAGATGGTTGGGTTTGCCTAGGAGCCTGAGTAATATTGCACTGTATGGGAACAGCATAAAGCTCCAAATGCCCTTGAAGTCTTTAGAAGAGGAGCTCATGGTTGCACGGACAAGAGAGGTGCTGATGTACAGGGACTTGAAAGACCCAAAGGTGGCCAAGGCAGGAGTGGTGGTGAGGACTGGGAGGAAGTGGAGTGCCAAGACTGCGGTAATGGATGCTGAGTACCGGCTATGCCATAAAGATCTGGTGGGTGTGGTGGCCAATGGTAAATCTGGTCTGGGAATGTTCCCAACACTCTGGCACAAGGAGCTCAAGGAGAAGGAGAGGTGAGTGCAGATTCAGGAAGAGGTGACACCAGCAGTGGAGGAAGAAAGATCAAGCAGAGCGGCTAGTTTAAGGCAGCAGGGGGCCTGGATGAGATGGGAGCAAGCCATGAATTGGAAGGTCACTTGGACAGACCTCTGACACTCTGAACCACGCCGCATCACCTTTTTGATACGGGCAGTGTATGATGTCTGGCCTAGTCCAGCCAACCTCTTCGCCTGAGGTAAGGCAGAAACTCCAAACTGCCCACTGTGCTTAGCAAAGGGAACGTTGGAACACATTTTGAGCTCCTGCCCAACAGCACTCAGTCAAGGCCGTTATAATTGGCACCATAACCATGTGCTGAAACCTATTGCAGAAGCCATCAGCAAGGGGATCAGCAGTTGCAGCCAAGTGCGTAATACCACCAGTGTAATTGCATTTGTTAAGGCAGGAGAGCAACCCAGGGCAGGACACAAGAAGGTGGCAGCAGGAATCTTGTCAAGAGCTCAGGACTGGCAGCTCTCAATGGACTTGTGGAGACAGCTGAGATTCCCATAGCACATTGTCAGCACCACCCTGAGGCCAGATATCCTTCTGGTTTCCGAGAACACAAAGAACATCATAATCATGGAGCTAACAGTGCCATGGGAGGACCGCCTGGAGGAAGCTCATGAAAGGAAGAGGGCCATATATGAGCACCTGGTGGTCAGTTGTCAAGAGCAAGAGTGGAAGGCGAAGTGTATGCCTACTGAAGTAGGCTGTAGGGGCTTTACGGGTCATTCATTCCACACAGCCCTCAGCCCATTAGGCACTACAGGAGGAGCAAGGAGCAGAGCCATCAAGAACATCACCGAAGCAGCTGAGAAAGCCTCAAGATGGCTCTAGATCCGGAGAGGAGATCCATGGGGATTAGAGCATGCTACCTGAGCACACACCAAGGTCTGATCAGCCGTGGTGGGGTCATCTGGGCAAGGGTGTCTGATAGTGAAATACCCGAAACACCCGATGAACCCAGGTTACATCACTGATGATGTGTTCAGGTGCATCAGAAGATGTATTTAAGAACTATCAACATCTACTGTGGAAAGAGGCTTTTTCATCAAACTGTGTCCACACAAATCTGCATGGAGCAGTATTTGATCTTAAAATCAAGATAATGGGTAAAAGGCCGTAACTACTAGGAATGTTTAGGCTATCATAAATATGCAACTTTTTCTATAAATGTGATTTTCTTTACGTAAAAAATCGTGTTCTTTTCTTTAATTTTAGAACTTTTTGAGTGTATTTTCTTTTCCTTTTTACCATAAAAATTGCAGCTTTTGCTTCGTCGTCGGCCTCCGTCGGTCTATGATGACCATGGAAGAAAATCCTAAACGTCTACTCTGCTGGAACAGCACCGCCTGTGGCTGAACAGGCCGATGCGCACCGGTGTTCTACCTTCCAGCGTTGGGCGTTGGTAGGATTCAAGCCTGGGCAGGAAGATATGGAGGACAAGATGTTACCCATTCAGCATGTCCCCCCTCTCCACGTCACTGATGAATCCAAAGGAACAGCAGGGCTGCTATAGTTTGGCACCAGCGCCGTCGCAGGAGCTGCCAGAACGATGTTGAGCACAACAAAGAACTGCCTTAGGGGCTCCGACTCCGGATTTTTCCTCAGGGTTGACTCCCGAAGCCTTTCCCGTGACCGGGTGTGCCACAAGGCAGCGGAGGTTTGAAATCAGGGTTTACCTTCCCCTAGATGGGCTACCTTCCCAGGTTGACGAGCCACCATCTACCCGAAGCATCTGGTTTTAAGGCGCCAGAGATCCGCCCTCGCCCCTTCTCCTATTAGTAAAAGCAGTTCCGCCGGGCTTAGAGACTAAACCACACGGGCAGGCTAGGAGTTGGACTTAGTTGTCAGAGGCTTTTCGAGACGCATGCCGTAAGGAGCATTTTATGAGCACTGGAAGCTTAACCCCAGTGCCGCTCCTGGCTATGCAGCTTTTGCTTATAAATTGTTATATTAACATATACTGTAGGTTCATGTAGCTAACTTTTTCTTGGAAATTTAGAACTTTATTTAAATATCTTCATAATGAGGAATTAATAAGTTTTTCAGTTTATGAGAAAAAATACGCTGGAGTCAGAGAATTGTGAACTATTTGATGGCAGCTAAATATTATAGAATTTATACTGAGAGTCACTTCACTAACCTTAGGTGCTGAAAATCTCACAGACTCTCTGCTGTAGCAAGAACACACTCCTCTGCAGCCTCCTCTCCCCTCACCTGTGCCGTCTGACTAATTTTTCTTTGGGAAAATTGCCTCTTCTATCAATTTCTGCCATTTGTTAACCACCAAAATGTGAACACACCTTCTGTAGTCCCGCACACTGTTGAATGTGACTGTTGTTGTGAAATGGCGCTATATAAATAAAGTTGAATTGAATTGAATTGAATGCTGTCAGTCTGTCTTTCAGATGGACCAGTCATTACTGGCACCAAATTCTGAGGGATGCTGTTGTATGTAGTTCAATCAGGGAGACTTAGGGCTATTAAGCATCGGGATGGTGCTAACAACATGCCTTTCATATTACATTGACATTAATTAATTTTACTTCCAACTAGAACACCGGCCCATCAGTAAAATGGCCCACTGGGCTATGGGCCACTCCGGTCCTGCACTTGCGCCTCCAGTCACTCACTAGGAGCGCGCAAGCGCAATACGGTCTGCAATCTTGGATCGCTACATACGGCAACAACCCTTGGACAAAAAGTAGTTCTGTGTATAGGAATAGGAAATAAATCTTTTGTTTATATAGGAGTATCATTTTTCCCAGCAGCCAAACGGCACACGCCGGAAATCTGGCACAGCGCCGGAAAACTTTAAGCCCTGCTCTTTTTAAAAAAGGGGACCAGAGGGTGTGTTCCAACCAGTGTTTCCTCTGGCTTAGAGACCTTGGCACAGTAACTTTGCATATGGAACTTACCATTTGAAGTACTGTACAACTGAGGCTTGAATACTGGAATATTGGGCCAGTTGGGGTCCCATCCAGACATCCTGTGTTTGGACTTTTTAGTAGTGTCATCTTTCTCTCCTTCCTCTGCTCTCACCTGTCCTGGACCCTCTGCCTGAACACTTTCCTCTCTCCTTGGCTCCTCTCTTCTGTCTCATCTTGCCCTCTCTGAGCTCTGTCTAATTCAGGTTCTTTCTCTGTCTATGGTGGTATACAAACAGGTTACAAAATATCAAGTGTCATGTTTTGTCTTGCAGGATTTTTTTGTCAATCACTTTTTCACACAAAGCCATGTAAGTTTGGATTTTTTTTTTACCCTTAATAATAAATGCCTTCATTTAAAAACTGCATTTTGTGTTTACTTGTGTTATCTTTGTCTAATATTTAAATTTGTTTGATGATCTGAAACATTTAAGTGTGACAAACATACAAAAAAATGAGAAATCAGGCAGGGGCAAACACTTTTTCACATCACTGTATATGACCAAAGATGCAGTTATTTCTGTTATAATATTTCTATATATTTATAGTTTTGTTTTGTTTTTTTTAGAACTCTCCTCACCACCCAGACGGCAGGAAAAACCTCCCTTTTTTTGAAATCCAAATATTGGCACATTTAGTTTGTCTGAAGGCTGCTGATAGATTAAAGTCACGGACTTCATGAATTTTGGTCATCTTAATTTGCCAGGTACATAATAATGAACATAAATTAGTTAATATTAACTAAGGCAAAGGTAAAAACATCTCCTTTCTATTCTTGTCTGAGATTAGAAAGACAAAAAACTAATAATTAAAAAGAAGACAAAATTAACCAACTCCAGCTCTTAACCACACCTAAGTGACTCTTCCATTATTTCTCCCATTACCAGTGGGTTAAAATCATGATAAATGCCTTCACTGCTTACATACCTCTTGTGCTTTTTTCCACATTTAAAGTACTTTAATAAGCTTGTGGACCATCATTCCTACATATTTTTTTCTTAAATTTCTATGTCACTCATAGAGTGGCAGGAAATTTTCAAGCATGGGAGGACGCCACTGGGAAATGTTACCAGAGGAAACCCTGGTTCCAACTTGAGGGAGATCACACTCCTCAGCCTCCCTGGGAAGGTCTATACCAGGGAACTGGAAAGGAGAGTCTGACCGCTGTGTGGTATGTGAGTTTGGCCCTTGGAGCTTGCCGTAGCCGTCTGGGGGGGATGACATCAGGCGGGCTGCGGCTGCTGTATGTACAGTGGGGTAAAAAAGTATTTAGTCAGCCATCAATTGTGCAAGTTCTCCCACTTAAAAGAGGAGAGAGGTCTCCAATTTTCATCATAGGTATACCTCAACTATGAGAGACAAAATGAGAAAAAAAAATCCAGAAAATCACATTGTCTGATTTTTAAAGAATTTATTTGCAAATTATGGTGGAAAATAAGTATTTGGTCAATAACAAAAGTTCACCTCAATACTTTGTTATCTACCCTTTGTTGGCAATGACAGAGGTCAAACGTTTTCTGTAAGTCTTCACAAGGTTTTCACACACTGTTGCTGGTATTTTGGCCCATTCCTCCATGCAGATCTCCTCTAGAGCAGTGATGTTTTGGGGCTGTCGCTGGGCAACATGGACTTTCAACTCCCTCCAAAGATTTTCTATGGGGTTGAGATCTGGAGACTGGCTAGGCCACTCCAGGACCTTGAAATGCTTCTTACGAAGCCACTCCTTTGTTGTCCGGGCGGTGTGTTTGGGATCATTGTCATGCTGAAAGGAGGTTTTCACTCAAAATCTCACGATACATGGCCCCATTCATTCTTTCCTTTACACGGATCAGTCGTCCTGGTCCCTTTGCAGAAAAACAGCCCCAAAGCATGATGTTTCCACCCCCATGCTTCACAGTAGGTATGGTGTTCTTTCTCCTCCAAACACGACAAGTTGAGTTTTTACCAAAAAGTTCTATTTTGGTTTCATCTGACCATATGACATTCTCCCAATCCTCTTCTGGATCATCCAAATGCTCTCTAGCAAACTTCAGACGGGCCTGGACATGTACTGGCTTAAGCAGGGGAACACGTCTGGCACTGCAGGATTTGAGTCCCTGGCGGCGTAGTGTGTTACTGATGGAGCCTTTGTTACTTTGGTCCCAGCTCTCTGCAGGTCATTCACTAGGTCCCCCCGTGTGGTTCTGGGATTTTTGCTCACCGTTCTCGTGATCATTTTGACCCCACGGGGTGAGATCTTGCGTGGACCCCAGATCGAGGGAGATTATCAGTGGTCTTGTATGTCTTCCATTTTCTAATAATTGCTCCCACAGTGGCTATGACAACCTTGGTTCCAAGGTTGTCATAGCCAGGAGCGGCACTGGGGTTAAGCTCCCAGTGCTCATAAAATGCTCCTTACGGCGTGCGTCTCGAAAAGCCTCTGACAACTAAGTCCAACTCCTAGCCTGCCCGTGTGGTTTAGTCTCTAAGCCCGGCGGAACTGCTTTTACTAATAGGAGAAGGGGCGAGGGCGGATCTCTGGCGCCTTAAAACCAGATGCTTCGGGTAGATGGTGGCTCGTCAACCTGGGAAGGTAGCCCATCTAGGGGAAGGTAAACCCTGATTTCAAACCTCCGCTGCCTTGCGGCACACCCGGTCACGGGAAAGGCTTCGGGAGTCAACCCTGAGGAAAAATCTGGAGTCGGAGCCCCTAAGGCAGTTCTCTGTTGTGCTCAACATCGTTCTCGCAGCTCCTGCGACGGTGCTGGTGCCAAACTATAGCAGCCCTGCTGTTCCTTTGGATTCATCAGTGACATGGAAAGGGGGGACATGCTGCATGGGTAACATCTTGTCCTCCATATCTTCCTGCCCAGGCTTGAATCCTACCAACGCCCAACGCTGGAAGGTAGAACACCGGTGCGCATCGGCCTGTTCAGCCACAGGCGGTGCTGTCCCAGCAGAGTAGATGTTTAGGATTCTCTTCCATGGTCATCATAGACCGACGGAGGCCGACGCTCCCACAGTTGATTTCTTCACACCAAGCTGCTTACCTATTGCAGATTCAGTCTTCCCAGCCTGGTGCAGGTCTACAATTTTGTTTCTGGTGTCCTTTGACAGCTCTTTGGTCTTGGCCATAGCGGAGTTTGGAGTCTAATGACTGTTTGAGGTTGTGGACAGGTGTCTTTTATACTGGTAACGAGTTCAAACAGGTGCCATTAATACAGGTAACGAGTGGAGGACAGAGGAGTCTCTTAAAGAAGTTACAGGTCTGTGAGAGCCAGAAATCTTGCTTGTTTGTAGGTGACCAAATACTTATTTTCCACCATAATTTGCAAATAAATTCTTTAAAAATCCTTCAATGTGATTTTCTGGATTTTTTTTTCTCATTTTGTCTCTCATAGTTGAGGTATATCTATGATGAAAATTGGAGACCTCTCTCATCTTTTAAGTGGGAGAACTTGCACAGTTGGTGGCTGACTAAATACTTTTTTACCCCACTGTATTCACCAGTGTCTGTAATAAAGTTCAGTTTGTTGCTTGGCATAACCTGACTCACGTCTCGCTCATTTCCATACATAACATTTGGCAATTGAGGATTAACTCATGTAGGCGTGCAGAGCACCTCTACGGCCATTTTTGGAGTGTCCATTAGAACCTGCAATTCTGTGGCCTCGCTGGCTGACTGCGTTTGAGGCATACATTGCAGCATTGGGCCTGGGTGGACTCGACGGAGTAAGGAAGCAAGCACTTCTGGTTTGCAAACTCGACGTAGAAGGTCAGAGAATTTTCTACACGTTAGCGGAGTCGTATGCAGATGCTGTCAGGCTGCTTGCTAGCTACTTTGCCAAACACACACGTAGTACAAAGCTGTGGGTTGAAAGGCTATTGGCCCCAAAATACACTAAGCTAGGGGGCGCTAACGGCCCAGCTAGTAGCAACAGAGAAATTAGCCACGGAGCTAGGTGGGCACTAAACACAGAAGCTAGACGCTACAAGCTAGATAACACGGCGGAGCTGGAGCCACAGGAGAGGGAGCCCATGTCCAGCGAGAACGACAAGCCAGCCAAAGAGCACAGCACTGAGAGTGACCGCAGCACGGTGGGAGAGCAGCGAACAGACTCGGCTCAATTTTGCCCGCAGCCAGAGTCGGAACCGTGGGAGAGGGAGCGCGAGCATGCTGACAGCCTCAAAAAAGCAGCAGCAGCTGCCGGGCATAACCACAAAGCATGCCGCGGCACAGCAGAGCATTTCAACGAGCGATACCAGGGAGGTACTAGACTGCTTCTGTACCTGAGAAGAGCTGCAGCCAACGACGGAGATAGCAGGTGAAGGGTCCACAGTGAACATGATGACAATGGAACTGCCACAGCACGGCAGAGGTCCCGAGCCGAACGAGCACGCACAGCCACCGGGAGTGCAACAACAGTGAAGGAAAACAAGTAAAGCGGTGCTTGATGTTATGGACTGGGTTTGCGCTGGCGGGAGACCGGAACGGCGACTGACTGGGAAGTAGCGGGCGCCACTGAGGATTGTGGCTAAGCTGAGTGCAGCGCGCTTTGGGTTGTCCGGCAGTTCGTTGAGGCACGTCAATCAGGTTCGGCGTGTCCGGGAAGACGCCCCGGGTGGCGAGGCTGGATGGGAGTCGGTGATGGCGGTGTGGGGTCCAGGCTCCGCCATCCAGAAGATCGGCCATCGCTGCAGGGGTCTGCGGTCTCCAGGGGCGCGCCTGCTGAGGGGCTGCCCTGGACCCCTTCCCCATGCAAGTTCCAGTTGTTGTTACACAAATGACTGTGCGTTAGCACTGTGTTAATAGTTCTTATGTTATGGTATATGTTTATGTGGTGATATTAGATTATTTTGTGTGTTTTGCTTTTAGTTATAAGCATGGCTGTGATTTTCAGTTTTAATAAAGACTCTTTTTAATTTATGGGTGGCAGAATAAGCCACCCCACCCCATAATCCACCTGTCAGCCCTATTTTGAGTTATTTTGTGTGACTGTGTTAAGCCATTCAGTGCATTGTTTTCATTATCTTAATGTGTGATTCGGGTCCTGTTTGTGTGGTTTTGGACTTTTCTAAACGGGGGGGATGATGTGGTATGTGAGTTTGACCCTTGGGGCTTGCCGTAGCCATCTGGGGGGATGATGTCAGGCGGGCTGCGACTGCTGTATATATTCACCAGTGTCTGTAATAAATTTCAATTTGTTGCTCAGCATAACGTGACTCATGTCTCGCTCTTTTCCATACATAACATGCTGGTCGAACCTCGGATCCCGGAGGAGCAATGTGGTTTTTGTCCTGGCCATGGCACATCGGACCAGCTCTTTACTCTCTCAACAATCCTCGAGGGTTCGTGGGAGTTTGTCCAACCAGTCCACATGTGTTTAGTGGATTTGGAGAAAGCATTCGACTGCGTCCCTCGTGGTGTCTTGTGGGGGATACTGTGAGAGTATGGGGTATCGGACTCGTTGTTATGAGCTATCCAGTCTCTATAGAACCATTGCAAGAGTTTGGTTTGTATTGCCAACACTCAGTTAAACTAGTTTCCAGTGAGAGTTGGACTCCGCCAGGGCTGTCCTTTGTCATAATTTTTATGGACAGGATATCTAGGCATAGCCAAGGATTGGAGAGTGTCATGCTCGGTGACCACAGGATCTCATCTCTACTGTTTGCAGATGATGTTGTCCTGTTGGCATCATCAACCAATGACCTACAGGCCTTGCTGGGATGGTTTGCTATTGAGTATGAAGTGGCTGGGATGAGAATCAGCACCTCCAAGTCCGAGTCCATGGTCCTCAGCCAGAAAAAGGTGGATTGTCCTCTCTGGGTTGGGGACAAGCTCCTGCCCCAAGTGGAGGAGTTTAAGTATCTCTGGGTTTCATTCACGAGTGAGAGGAGAATGGAGCGAGAGATTGACAGATGGATTGGGGCAGCCTCTGCAGTGATGCGGACGTTGTACTGGTCTGTTGTGGTGAAGAGGGAGCTGAGCTCTAAAGCAAAGCTGTCGATTTACCAGTCAATCTAGGTTCCTACCCTCATCTATGGTCATGAGCTTTGAGTAATGACCGAAAGAATGAGATCGCAGATACAAGCAGCTGAAATGAACTTCCTCCGTAGGATTGCTGGACTCGCCCTCAGAGATGGGGTGAGGAGCTCAGTCATCCGGGAGAAGCTCAAAGTAGAACCGCTGCTCCTCCATATCGAAAGGAGCCAACTGAGGTGGTTTGGGCATCTGATCAGGATGCCTCCTGGACGCCCTCCACTTGAGGTGTTTCAGGCACATCCCACTGGGAGGAGACCCCGGGGCAGACCTAGGACACGCTGGAGAGACTATATCTCCCAGCTGACCTGGGAACATCTTGGTATCCTCTCTGAAGAGCTGGAGCAGGTGGCCGGGGAGAGGGAAGTCTGGCCTTCTCTGCTTGAGCTGCTGCCTCTGCAACCCGGACCTCTGGAAAAGCGGTAGAAAATGGATAGATGGATGGACAATTTCTGACACTTCTTTGACCTCTGCCAGACGTAGACAGTATTCAGTTGTTAGTTGGCTGTTTCTGGGTATCCACCAATAATCTACAGGTATCACTTCTTCAACAATGTTTGATAAAAATGACACTGCAGTAAAATCACCTTCTAGCACTGCCACTGTTTCCAAATGTTATTTATTTCACTTGTTTAAATGACTTGTATTCTCTTGTTTATAGTGGCAATTTTACTATATTTAACCATGGTGACAGACATGACAAAGCATGAAGACGATGTAAATCACGAAAGAGAGACAATGTGATATATTTATTAGATTAAAATACAAGCTGGTGGAGAATAAAAGAATAATGTTTTAAATGGATCATTGCCTTGTTAATACTTAGCAGGAAGACTGTTCCCTCATTGCTTTGACCACTTGCTGTACTGGGCCATACGACTACAAACAATAGCCTTTTACAAGAAGGCTCTCCTCCTCTCCTATGACAGGCTTTTATGGTGTGACAGTTGCACTATACCTCTGCAATTACTTTTCAATTAGCACGATGAACATTTCCAACACTGCGGCGCAATTATTTTATAGCCCAGTGTCTTAGCCCATTAATGGTGCTACCAACAGCATGGGAAGTGATAAACCATCTGGCCAGGCTCCCAAAGAGATAGAGCACACTTAATGGAGTGAAAAAGTAAAAGCAATTAATGTCACATTAATATAATGATAATAATGCGTTCCCTTACAGCTCTGGCAGGCAGAGCAGGGGACTGGGACAGGTCTTTCATGGGCGCTGCTAAGCCGAGGAAAAGAGCACCGCAGGGACCACACCACCCCTAACTGGTAAACAGCATGGGGGAAACAACCTCAATGGTCTTCTAGCTGCAACGTGGATGACAGCAATACTTTGAAAAAGAGAAATAAAAATGAATGAAAAGAAATGAATTCTGTCAGTTATTGTGCATCAAATATGCATTCAGCTGGTTTTAATGCCACAAAGCAAGCTTGGATTATCTACTTGAATATCCAAATGTCGGATTGACTGTTTATATCTATTAATGACATTGCTTTGGAGTAAGCAAATTATATACAGTAAGTATGTATAAGTAAGTATAGTTTGTCTTCCTGCATGATTGTATTGGAGCCTGTATGTGTGCGTGTGTGCGTTGCTGTGCCTGTCTCACGAGTAGCTTCCCTGTCCTATCTCCTGACCCCTCTGTGTTCCCGCCGCCCTGCTCTGTTTGTGTTAATTCCTCTACATCTCCAGGGTGGCTTACATTAGAATATCTTAACCACTGGGCTGCATTAGCATAGCGTGATGGATGCCGCTGAATCTCCATGCCAGATAATGTCCACATTTTGCATTTTAAACTAAGCTACGCTATGGACGTGCTATCCATTTTCACAGGGGGAAATTAGGTCCTGGTGGGAGAGCGCCTGGCACTCTGTCATCCCGAGCAAAGCTCCCTGCACAGGTTTTATGACACCTCTGGGGCACCATACAGAGACAGGTTGAGGGTCATTGTCTAGCACTGGTCAGCTGTGATGTCACATAAACACTTAGCAAACTTGGGTGTCAGCTTACTTCACTGCTTTTTTTTTTTTTTTAAAGCTTGCCAAAAGTTGTGGATGAGAGCACTTGTGTAGCTTCCTCCTGTAATATTCATGCATTTCTGTACGTTCACCTGTCCGCCAGTCTTTCAACGGTACACGTTGTACTTCTTTTCATGGTGTTACTTTCAAGTGAAACGTGATAAATCACGCATAATTTCCATTTTAATCCTTATAGTCCAACAGGCGACTTGTGCGCATATGGCGCTGTGCAGTCAGACTGCCTTGGCAGTGAGGGAGTGTTGATTTCCGTTACAAGGCTGTCTCGGCCCACGGCAGTTGATCAATAGGAATAAATCAGTGGCTCCTTTATATGACATGAGATAGCTCTACATTTATAAGCCTCTTTATGAGATAAGATCTCAACACTCGAGCTTGCATCATGCACACTGACACACACTCATAAGCAGATGTGGATCCTGGATGCTTATAGCAGAATAACATGGTATCTGTATATAATGCCTGAGGTGGGATGTTCCTCAATAAATACAGGTTATTTTTTTTATTCTTATTGGTAGTGATAAGAAAGCTCACAAGTATTTTTTATCAAGCACCAACCTTAAATCTGATTGTGCAGTAAAGAAATAGATGGCAAATTAGAACTGCTCTTGTGGATCTGAAGCACAATATTGTGTTACCGTAAAAGAACTGGAAGGTTTCCTCCAGTATATAAACACTACCCATGTACACCATCCTGTGCAATGAGTAGTTCATTGATTAGTTGTCTCCTTGCTTTTTCTTCACACAAGCATGAAAGGCATTGCTTTTTGCAGCCTAATAATTCTGTAATGTTCTGCTAATTACGTTTGACTAATTATGAATCCTTTATGCAGCAAAATAAGCCAGGAGTTTCCCCTCTTACTACAATATAGGTCCTGGCTCTGCTCCACTGATCATGATTGGATACCAAAGCCCGTGTTTTCTGTTTATTGTGTAATTAAATATTAGCTTTAACCACTTTGAGGGGTGGGGGAGGGAGGTAATTAAACTATTACTCCCCCCACCCATTGACCGCTCCAGAATGTGATCAAGTGAGACTCAAGCTTTAATTAGATGCTTGGACATTAGTGTTTTTCTTTTTTTCAGGTTAGAAAAACGAGCAGGATGCTTTCAACACCAAGCACATTGACTGGGTTCAAATTACATCCGCCTTTAAATAGTGGATTGATTGGGAAAGGGTAGGCTATCTTTACAAGCTAAGTGTTTCTGAAGAGAGTGGCTACACATACCTCCTCTGCTGCCTTTCATGCACCTCATAAAGAGAGTTCCCCTGGAATGGAGTGTGAAGTATTTGAAAAACAGTAAAGACTCTGGCAGATTAGAAACTAAAAGCAGGCATTTAAACTTACACCTCTGCAGCCACATGCAGCCTTTTTTTGTCCATATATAGAAGCTCCTCCTGTCGGACAAAAAACAGAAAAAAATATTTTTAAAGCATAAAGATGACTATATTTTCAATTACAAAAAAATGTGAATCCTGTTAACAAAATTTAAAAATAAAATTTTCATTCCGTCAATAAATACAAGCCTCGTCTTATGAGAGTAAACTGGCATAAGTTTATTTAGAAAAGGTTCCAAATGTATGACAGCAATTGACATATTTACATTTATCTATAAATTAGTAATTTTTATTAAAATCTGAGTATTAACCAAGGTTGTCAAAATCTGTGAAAAGCCAAATGGCCAGTCAAAACCAGATCAACATCAGAACTAAAAACGGTCTGTGAAAATCAAAAAAAAAAAATACATTTATGTTGTTAAGATTAAAACATCAGATGTTCAGAATGCAAGAATATTTTGCTTCTAAAGTACCAAAAGCCAGTAAACTACATGAGTGAGAACTACATTAAAAAGTGGAACGTAAACACTATAGTAGCGGCAAGCATCTGCTTGCTTCCTTTTATAAACTATTGCAATCTGCACTATTATCCCCACAGTTCTTTAAAAAACTGTTTTATACTGCCCCTTATTTTACAAGCCATAAAATTTCTAAATATTGACAGAAAATCGAATGCCCATCTGTGTATGCATATGCACTGGATGTGGTTTGGTATGTTATGCTAGTGTGATTTCATGTGTTTTTTTCTACTGCAAATCAATTTCCCTACAGGGGCTATAAACCAAAGTCAAATTAACCTATTTTAACATCCATGGAGATCTTGGACACATGCATTAGGAAGAATCAGAAGAATCAGTGTGGGCACATTTTGAGGCTCTCATGGCATATGATGATGTCCAAACTAGGGCACTTTATATTGATTTTTCCTTCAGTTTAACAAGTATGCCAAAGGAAAGGGCTGGTGTTATAGCAAAGACAGGATGTCTCATCAGACAAAAGAAGAGCATTGTGCAGGGAAAGGTGTGTGTGTGTGTGTGTGTGTGTGTGTGCGCGCGCGCATGTATGTATGCACGCGTGCGTGTAGGGAGGTTGGAGGTGGAAAGCAAAGTGCCACGGCATTCTCTTTCTCTTTCTCCACAGATGATGGATAGCAACAGTATGGAGAACAAAACCACACATTCCTCATGCTGTCACCACAATGAAACAGGGACATAACAGGATTTGGTCAAAATGCGAGCGGAGCACTTCAGAGAGATGCCAGGCCATCATACCACTTCTACTGGAAGTCAAAGACTCCATCCATCACACGTAACGCCCCCTTAGCATCTGACTGCAGCCAATGCTGCTGTCTTGTCTGGGACTCCTCTGTCTATTTCCCCAGTCTGTAAAATCTGTTGATGTTACTCCATTGAGCAGTATTTAGAAATTATATAATGTACATTTATTTTATTTTAAAGCATATATATTTACACACAGGCGTGCACACACACACACACACACACACACACACACCAAATAGTAAGCCAACTTTTAAGTGTAACTAATGAATCACCTTAAACAAAAAAAATGATAGTTCTTGTCCTTCTTGTTCTACTTTTCAACCATATACATAGAAATCATCAATGTAAGGCCCAAAAGGTAAACCAGTGTTGAAGTGCCTAAACCTTTTCATTCTGAAAGTCATAAGGCACCTTTATAAAATGAAGTATGCTAAATTAGATACAGTCTGTTTCTGCTACATCCATCCCTCCATCCATCCATCTTCTACCGCTTTTCCGGAGGTCCGGGTCGTGGAGGCAGCAGTTCAAGCAGAGAAGCCCAGACTTCCCTTTCCCCAGCCACCTGCTCCAGCTCTTCATAGAGGATACCAAGGCGTTCCCAGACCAGCTGGGAGACATAGTCTCTCCACCGAGTCCTGGGTCTGCCCCGGGGTCTCCTCCCAGTGGGACGTGCCTGAAACACCTCAAGTGGGAGGCGTCCAGGAGGCATCCTAATCAGATGCCCATACCACCTCAACTGACTCCTTTCAATGTGGAGGAGCAGCGGTTCTACTCTGAGCCTCTCCCGGATGACTGAGCTCCTCACCCTGTGTCTGAGGGTGAGTCCAGCAATCCTACGGAGAAAGCTCATTTCAGCCGCTTGTATCCGCGATCTTGTTCTTTCGGTCATTACCCAAAGCTCGTGACCATAGGTGAGAGTAGGAACGTAGATTGACTGGTAAATCGACAGCTTTGCCTTAGAACTAAGCTCCTTCTTCACCACAACAAACCGGTACAACGTCCGCATCACTGCAGATGCTGCTCCAATCCGTCTGTCAATCTCTCGCTCCATTTTCCCCTCACTCGTGAACAAGACCCCAAGATACTTAAACTCCTCCACTTGGGGCAGGAGCCTGTCCCCAACCCAGAGAGGACAATCCATCTTTTTCCGGCTGAGGACCATGGACTCGGACTTGGAGGTGCTGATTCTCATCCCAGCCGCTTCACACTCAGCGGCAAACCATCCCAGCAAGAGCTGTAGGTCATTGCTGGATGAAGCCAACAGGACAACATCATCTGCAAACAACAGAGATGAGATCCTGTGGTCACCAAGCATGACACCCTCCATTCCCTGGCTGCGCCTAGAAATCCTGTCCATAAAAATTATGAACAGGATCGGTGACAAAGGGCAGCCCTGATAGAGTCCAACTCTCACTGGGAATGAGTCCGACCGAGTGTTAGCAATACGAACCAAACTCTCACAACGGTCGTACAGAGACCGAATAGCTCGTAACAACAAGCCCGATACTCCATACTCCCGAAGTTACAGTGAAAAGTAAAATGCCCCACACTCCTTGTTCATTCATTTATTCCCATAAAAATAAACACATTAATGCCTAATAAGACTGTGATGAAAACAAAAATGTGGATGGAATAAAAATCTTTAGACTGACAGGCCTCCCCTGTGCATTATACATCACACTGGAACGCACACATGCTCCCTGTTCATTCATTCATTCATTCCCCTAAAAAATTAACATTAATGCCGACTGTATAGACTCCAATGGTAAGTCCGCAATTAAAATGAGAGCATGGATGGAATAAAAGACAAGAGCAGTCTGAGGTGAGTGCAATATTCCCTGCCTCTGTTTTCTTTGAAGATCGCAATACTTACTGATGGAGAGCAGTGTTCAACTTTTCAATATAATTACTGTGGCAGAACCAAATTATGATAAGCCCATCATTCATGAATATACAACAAAGTATACAACCCACAGTTGTAGGTCAGGATCCCAAGGAGAACCCATGTAGCAAGTATGGTGACCCGAGAGAGCTTCACACGTTCTATAGAAAGAGATCACAGGGAGTGCCAACATTGACCTTTGACCTTTTGATCCCAAACCTGTAGTTAGAGGTCATGGTCTCAGAGTGAACCTATGTACCAGGTTTGGTGACCCTAGCTTTCTTTGTTGTTGAGATATACTTTATAAGGCATTTTGATGTTGACCTTTGACCTTGTGATCCCAAAACCACAGTCACACTTCAGGGTCACAGGGTGAACCTGTGTACCAAGTTTTGGTGGCCCTAGCTTTACTTGTTGTACAGTAATAAGGCCAGGGTTGCCGCTGGTAATATTTCTGTGTGGCGGGCCGCCACCCCTGAAACTATGCTGCCACGCTAAGGAAATATAAATTTAAGAAAAATAAACTAAGGAATTATCCGCTTGTATCCGGATACAAGTGGCCAAAATGAGAGTTCTCTGTAGGATTGCTGGACTCACCCTCAGAGATAGGGTGAGGCGCTCAGTCATCCGGGAGATGCTCAGAGTAGAACCACTGCTCCTCCACATCAAAAGGAGCCAGTTGAGGTGGTTTGGACATCTGATCAGGATGCCTCCTGGATGCCTCCCACTTGAGGTGTTTCAGGCACAGCCCACTGGAAGGAGACTCCGGGGGAGACCCAGGACACGCTGGAGAGACTATGTCTCCAAAAAGCAGAAGAGGTATGTAAGCCGTGGAAGCATTTGTCGTGGTTTCAAGCCGTTGATAACGGGAACGATAATGAAGTGTCGCTTAGCAAACAGGCTATGAGGGACTTTCCTGTGGTAACGTATTGTCACTTCCTGTGTTGCTGGCTGTCTGTGGTTTGCTCTCCGCATTGTCCCGAGGATTTTGCCTTTAACTGTATTTTAATCACTTTTTTCCATCTACCGTTAGCTCTCACTTCTGTTTATCAAGCCTCTTGCACTTGTGTGTGCACTCACTGTCATCTAATCACCCTCTTTAGCCTTCTGCTCACCTTTCATCAGTGTTTTTGTTAGCTTTGAGTTAGCCACTAGCTATGGCTCCTAGCTCTCCTTCCTCTCCTCCTCTGGTGTGCACTCTATGTCAGATGTTTAGCTACACCTCTGTCTCTTTTAGTGATAATGGTAAATGTAATAAATGTCTTTTTGAGGCGCTCGAGGCGAGGTTGTCTGATTTGGAATCCTGGCTCCGCTGTATTGAAACACCGTCTGCGCCAGTTAATATCAACAGCTGTCCCCGAGCTGCAGCAGAGCTATCTAGCTTAGGACGGTCTGCTAGCGGTCCTCCGGTCCTCCTCAGCAGCGAGGAGACTGGGTGGGTGACGGTGAGAAGGAAGCCTAGCCGCAAAGCCCCGGTAAACCACCAACCTGTTCATGTTTCTAATCGCTTTTCCCCACTCAGCGACACACCCGCTGAGGAAAAAACTCTTATCATTGGCGATTCTGTAGTCAGAAACGTGAACCTAGAGACTCCAGCGGCCATAGTCAAATGCATTCCTGGGGCCAGAGCAGGCAACACTGAGTCAAATTTGAAAATGCTGGCTAAAAGTAACCGTAAATACTCCACAATTGTTATCCACGCCGGCATTAACGACGTCCGACTCCGGCAGTCGGAAGTCTCAAAACCTAACATGGAATCGGTGTGCGACTTTGCCAAAACAATGTCTGCCTCTGTAGTGTTCTCTAGGCCCCTTCCCAATCTGACCAGTGATGACATGTTTAGCTGCTTGTCATCCTTCAGCCGCTGGCTGTCTGTGTGGTGTCCTGCAAACAATGTGGGCTACATAGACAAATGGAGCTCATTTTGGGGAAAACCTGGTCTTATTAGACGAGACGGCGTCCATCCCACTTTGGATGGTGCTTCTCATTTATCTAACAATCCGGCATCATTTTTATCCAAATTTCCAAAACCTTGACAACTCAGAGCTGGGACCAGGAAGCAGAGCCGCAGTCTTACACGCCTCTTTGCAGCTCCTCTTCATCCGCTACCCCTCAACTTAGCCCCTGTCTTCCCCATCAGAGAATCATTGTCTGCTCCCTCTAAAGTAAATAAAAATATTATGTATAAGCATCTCAAAGTGATTAAACAAAAAGCTGGTAAAACTCAAATTAAACATGAAGCCTCTAAATTTAATGATTCGGCCTCTGTTCCTCCTCATAATTTAAAAATTAAATGCGGTTTGTTAAATATTAGGTCTCTAACTCCCAAGTCTCTGCTAGTCCATGATCTGTTAATTGATCATCAGATTGATTCAATATCCCTTACAGAGACTTGGTTAGGGCAAGAGGATTATGTTGGTTTAAATGAATCAACTCCCTCTGGTTATTAAAACTGTCAAAATCCCAGAAGTTCTGGTTGTGGAGGAGGAGTAGCAACAATTTACCATTCCAAATTACTAGTTAATGTAAAGCAAAAAACACGTTATAATTCCTTTGAGGGCCTGGTCCTCAGTATTGGGCATTTTAGCAATTTTAGGCTAAACCCACTTTTACTTGCCATAGTTTATTGTCCTCCATCAACCTACTCAGAGTTTTTATCCGAATTTGCCGAATTCTTAGCTGATTTAGTGCTGAAATCAGATAGAATAATTATAGTAGAGGACTTTAATATATATGTAGATGGAGATATTGATTGCCTTAATATGGCAATTAGTTCAACATTAGACTCAATGGGGTTTTCTCAGAAAGAAGGAAATTCTACCCATTATCTCCACCATACGTTGGACCTTGTTCTGCTATATGGCATAGCAATAGAAAATCTTGTAGTGTCTCCTCATAGCCCTGTACTGTCAGACCATTGTCTGTTAACCTTTGATTTTACTATTTCTGATTATTTAGCTCCTAAGGAAAAATATTACTACAGTAGATGCCTCTCAGATGATGTTGTTACCAAATTTATGCAGAATGTTTCCTCTATGCCATGTGTCAACACAACGGAAATAAGCTATAGACAGCTTGCTCCTTCTGTAATTGATAGCATGGTAGATAGTGTTACAGCTTCTCTGCATCAGACTCTAGACATGGTGGCCTCTTTAAAAAAGAAAAAGTCTAATCAGAGATTTTTAACTCCTTGGTTCAACACAGAAACTCGTAGCTTAAAACAGAAGACTCGTCAATTAGAAAGAAAATGGCGCTCCACTAATTTAGATGAAATCTATTTAGCTTGGAGAAATCATCTTTTAATTTATAAAAAATCTCTGAGAAAAGCTAGAACGAGTTATTATTCTGCATTAATAGAAGAGAACAAGAATAATCCCAGGTTTCTTTTCAGCACTGTAGCCAGGGTGACAAAGAGTCAGGACTCTGTCAATCCTAGCATTCCCTTAGAGCTTACTAGTCAGGACTTTATGAACTTTTTCAATAATAAAATTTCATCTATCAGAGATAAAATCAGTCAGATTCTTCCCACCGTTAACTTAAATACAGTAACTACTATAACTCCTTCAATTGATATCTGTCTTGATGAGTTTACTCCAATTGACCTTTTAGAGTTAGACAAAATAGTTTCCTCATCCAAGCCTTCAACTTGTCTTTTAGACCCTATTCCTACCAGGTTATTTAAAGAAGTCTTCCCACTTATTGGTAGCTTTGTTCTTCATATCATCAATTCTTCATTAACTGTAATTAAACCCTTACTCAAAAAGCCAACGCTGGATCCAGGAGTTTTAGCTAACTATAGACCAATCTCTAATCTCCCTTTCATTTCAAAAATCTTAGAAAGAGTTGTTGCTATGCAATTATTTGACCACTTGCAGAGAAATGGTTTATTTGAAGAGTTTCAGTCTGGGTTTAGAATCCATCATAGTACTGAAACAGCCTTAGTGAAGGTCACTAATGACCTCCTGATCGCATCTGATAATGGACTTGTTTCTGTACTTGTCCTTTTAGACCTTAGTGCAGCTTTTGATACTATTGATCATAATATTCTACTTGATAGATTAGAACACTATGTTGGACTTAATGGAACTTCGTTGCAGTGGTTTAGATCTTATTCATCTGATAGGCTCCAGTTTGTTCATGTCAATAATGAGTTTTCTTCCAACTCAAAGCTCAGCCATGGAGTTCCACAGGGATCTGTGCTAGGCCCTACTCTTTTTAGTTTATATGTATATGCTTCTGTTAGGCAACATTATTAGAAAGCACTATACATTTTCATTGTTATGCAGATGACACACAATTATACCTGTCAATGGAGCCAGATGATAGTAATCAATTAGCCAAGTTAGATGCCTGTCTTAAGGAAATCAAAGTTTGGATGACTTGTAATTTCCTGCTATTAAATTCAGATAAGACTGAAGTCATTCTTGTTGGTCCAAAAAACCTTAGAAACACCTTTCCAAATCAAACTTTTAGATTGGATGCAGTTACTCTTTCTATTAATTGCTCTGCAAGGAACCTTGGAGTTATTTTTGATCAAGATCTGTTTTTCAATTCACATATTAAATTCGTTTCTAAGACTGTCTTCTATCATTTGCATAATATTGCCAAGATTAGGGGCATCTTGTCTCAGAGTGATGCTGAGAAACTGATCCACGCTTTTGTTAGCTCGAGATTAGATTATTGTAACTCTCTATTATCAGGTTGTCCTAAAACATCTCTAAAAAGTCTTCAGTTGATCCAAAACGCTGCAGCAAGAGTTTTAACAGGTACTAGAAAGAGAGATCATATCTCTCCGGTTCTGGCCTCCCTTCATTGGCTTCCCATAGAGTTTAGAATTAAGTTTAAAATCTTTCTTCTCACTTTCAAAGCTCTAAACAATCAGGCCCCTTTTTATTTAAACCAGGGGTGTCAAACTCATTCCATGGAGGGCCAAGACCCTGCAGGTTTTACTTCCACCCAGTCTCTTCAGCAGGTGTTTTCACTGATCAGCAATCAGTAGGAAGAAATTCAGAGAAATCACCTGTTGGAGACACTGGGTGGAGGTAAAACCTGCAGGGTCTTGGCCCTCCATGGAATGAGTTTGACACCTGTGATTTAAACGATCTGATACTACCCTATTATCCTAACAAAGCACTACGCTCCCAAAATGCTGGATTACTTGTAATACCTAGAATCTCCAAAAGTACGATGGGGGGCAGAGCCTTCAGTTATCAAGCTCCTCTCTTGTGGAACCAGCTGCCAATCTGGATTCGGGAGTCAGACTCGATCTCTGTTTTTAAGAATAGGGTTAAAACCTTCCTTTTTGATATAGCCTACAATTAGGGAGGGATCATACAGTATGTTTCTGAACCCTCCCTTAGTTATGCTGCTAATAGGTTTAGACAGCCGGGGGACCTCCAATAATTGCACTGGGCTTCACTCTCAATTTTTTTTTTTTTTTGCTGGTCATTAACATCTGTTTGTTCTCTCCCACAGATCGAGTCCCCATCATGCTGTCTGCTCTCTACATGTCTGTTCTTTTCATCTTCTCTATCCCCTCATCACCCAGCCAGTCACAGCAGATGACTGCCCCTTCCTGAGCCTGGTTCTGCTGGAGGTTTCTTCCTGTTAAAAGGGAGTTTTTCTTCTCCACCATCGCCAAGCGCTTGCTCACAAGGGATCACCTGATGGCTGGGGTCTTTCTGCAATTGTAGGGGTTTTCCCTACAGTTGAAAGTGCTATGAGATGACTGTTGTTGTGAAATGACGCTATATAAATAAAGTTGAATTGAACTGAATTGAATTCAAACAGGTGTGGTTAGGCTTCATATGCAGACTTCATATGCAGAGAAAGGAAAGAGTGACTGGTGAATTGCTGAGGATTTCCTTCACCAACCATTATAATATTAACTAATATGTGTTCATTATCATGTACCTGGCAAGTTAAGATGACCGAAATTCATGAAGTCAATGACTTTAATCCATCAACAGCCTTCAGACAAACTGAAAGTGCCAACATTTGGATTTCAAAATAAGGGAGGTTTTTCCTGCTGTCTGGTTGGTGAGAGTAGTTCTAAAAACTATAAATATATAGAAATATTATAACAGAAATAACTGCATCTTTGGTAATTTATGCCATGAACCGAGCCTGTGTTCTCCTGCGGGCTCGGTTCTGATCGTTCTTGGTCATAGGTTGTGTTTTGTTTCTTCACCTGTGTCTTATTTCTATGTTTGGCCGCTGCTCTGGTCAGCGATCGTTAGGCAGCTGTTTGACCCACTTTCTGGTGGGTGCTGTCAAACATTCGCCGGTCCAACCATGCCCCCCTCTCTCTATCAGCTGTTTGCCCTGGTAATTATCTTTCCCGTACCTCGCCCAGGTGTTCCAAATTTGTTTGGCCAGCAGTGTTAGTACTTAAGCAGCTTTTTGCTAGTCAAACGCTGCTGGATCATTATACGAGTCACACGGTCGTTTCCCATCGTGTGACCGTCACGTGAAGGATTTATTATTCATGCTCTCTGGGAGAATTGGACTTCTTGGACTGCTCCTGCTTGTGAATAAATTGTCTTGTATTTCTTGGTGCGGTTTTACTGCTACGCTTACTGTATCTGGTAGCGTTTCCCCCCGCAGTCCTACTGCTACGCTTAGGCTGTTGCCCAGTTTGCTCCCCCCTGAGTCAGTCGAGCCTCCTTGTGACTTCCTCGCTCTCCCGAGCATGTATGCTATTTGTAGTATTTTCCTGTGGCCACGGTACACAGTGGTCTACCCGCTGTTCGCGCCTGCACCAGCCATTTGTGTACATCATTTCCTACCTGCAAGCCTTTATTTTTGAACTATGTGATATCAATAAATGTGTGAGTGCAACCCTGCAATTAAATCCTCATTCCTCCTTCTCTTCCTCCGTGCGCTGTGGAGAAGCACACGGGGAAGTTTATGATAGAATGGTCCAGCCAGTTAAAAGGATTTAGCGGGTTACACCCACACAAACCTTTTTCCACTTTTTGAACATTCTCCCTTTTCCCCCACCTGCTTGTTGGAGCTCATCATGCCCAGGGCTCGCCGACCTCATTGCTGCAAGGAAGGACCGGCAGCTGGCGTCCCCACACTGGAGGAGGAATGGGCAGTGGAATTCATCCAGGTCTTTATGGAGGAGGCTCTCGCGTCCCGTGATCCCAAGAATAAATGGGAGTGTTTGCTTGGGGCTATGGGCATCCTCGAAGCCCATCCTGGCCTCTGGAGGTGCCCACAATACGCGGAGCTGCTCTCCACGGTCTGCGCACTCGAGCGCTCATTTCCCGGATTATCTGGGAGGACACTTCCCGCCGAGCCGAAGTGGAGTTGTTCCCCTCGTCAGCCATCTGCTTCCTCTCCAGCTCAGCCCGAAGTCCCAGCCTCTGCCCGTGCATCCCCAGCTCCATCACGACAGTGTAATCCCATGGCAAGACGCCGGGAGAAGCCCTCCTCATCAAAAGCGACCGCCATTGTTCCAGCTGCCGTGAGGTCCGCTGAATTCACCCTGGCCACGCCTACCTCCGACGTCAGGGAGACGGCTCCTCCACTAGTCTGCGGAGGGGTCCACGTCATCGCTGGCACGGAGAGGGGATGAGTGTTTTCCGCCTGCAGCTGTGGATATCATCGACCGGGATGACAGGCAAGTATTTTTTCCATTCAAAACCATTCATTAACATTAAATCTTGCCTGTCTCCCAAGGGAGAGGCCCAGTATCAGCAGTCCACTGGGGGCTGTCCTCCAGCTGCAACTAATGATTGTTTCCTTCCCCTCTCCGTGTCTCCTCCCTTAATTCCTGAGGGCCTGCCAGTCCAAGAACTGAGCCGTCAGACGATGGAGGAGGTTGAGGCCCTGGATGATCCTGCCTAGGGGCCCGCACGGTGGTGTTTCCCTGCAGCCACGCCGGTGGACGAGGAGTGGTCAGCTCTGCTCGCCGCGCTCAACTGCCAGGTCAAAGAGGAGCACCGTGAGAAGGAGGTCCGAGGATGTGCTTCCCCGGTTGTGAGGGTCCCCCCCCCCCCATGCCTGCTCAACCCCCGGACTCTCCGTCGGACGAGGAGTGGGTGAACCTGCTCGCCACAGTCAACAGCCGGGTCAAGGAGGAACGTCAGAGCACCAGGACTGCAACCACCATCACGCCTGTTGCGGGGATCACCACAGCAGAGTCATTCCCTGGACCAGACCTCCAGCTGACGGGACCTGGACCGGCAGCGGCGGCGGCAGCGTCGGAGTCCTGGATGGCGGTAGAGCTCGAGCACAGGCAAGTTATCTCTCCTGTAGTTCAATTGCCTGTGATTGAGAGATCTTGTTTGGCTCTTGGGGAGGAGAGTCGGGTGCGGCTTCTGGCCGCGCCTGGGCTCCCCTCGCCAGTCTCTGCCGCTGCCGGAGACCCTAACCCTTCCTTCTCTCCCATGCCTGTCGATCCCCTCACTAGGGTCGCCGGAGAGGAGCTGCCACCACCGGGGTGGCCTACTGATGACAACAGGAGGCTGGTGGTCCCAGAGGAGGTCGACAGGGGCACAGCACCAGGCGAGATGACAGAGTCGACCCACCCCAAATTGCCGAAGTCCTGGATGGTGGTGGAGCCCGAGTTCAGGCAAGTGTGTTCCATTGTGTCAGTACTGAATATGTCAATGTCACACTGTCCGACTCATGGCGAGGAGAGCCCGGGGCAGCTTGTAGTAGCCCTCGGGGCCGCCTAACCAGGCTCTGTCGCTGCCAGCAACCCTGACCCGATCTCTTTTTCTCTCCCTCCGAGTTTGGAGCTCCCTGCCAGGGTTGCTGGAGAGCAGCTGACCTTGCCGGAAGCCGCCGAGGATAGGGGTCCAGAGCCAGGTGGCGTGAGGAGCACCACCTCCCTCGCTGGGGAGGCCACCGCAGGAGCAATGAGGCTCTTGATGGGGGTCACCGCTGGTGCAACGGTGCGCCAACCAAAGCCCATCACCAGTGTAGCCACATCCCAGACGGGGACCACCGCAGGTGCTGCAGAGCCTCAGCCGGAGGTCACCGCGGGTGCTGCAAGGCTCCTGCTGGGGTCCATCGCGGGTGCTGCGGAGCCGGCCCGGTTGGGGTCCATCGCGGGTGCAGCAGAGCCGGTCCGGTCGGGGCCCATCGCAGGTGCAGCTGGGTCCCAAGCCGGGATCATCAAGGGCGCTGCGGATCGCCATGAGGACACTGGGGTCCCCTTCTCCTCCCGGTCCTATGCCATGGGGGTTCCCTCCCTTTGGTCCGGTCACCCACCTGCAAGCTTCCCGGTAGGCAGGCCGCCTCCCGCCTCATCCTGCTGGCCCTGGTGGATGAACAATGCTGGCCGGCTATCGGACAGATTGACTCCCTGTGTCTGGTGGTCCTTGTTTTCCGGCAGACCACTGGATTCTGTCCACCGGACCTTCTGCCAGGCCTGGGACTCTGGGCAGCCTCCTGAGCCCCAACACCCGTGGACTTGGTGGTGGTGGTGGGGGGGGTTAATGGGTACCCTGGGTGGGGTGTTGTGTTCCCTCCTTTCCTGTTCCCCCTACCTCCCACCCGGGTTTGTGTTGTTGGTTGCTGTTGCTTCTGTTTGGGGTGGGGGTGGGGGTCTTTATGATGTTACCGTGGGTGTCTGGTATCCACCCCTAGAGGGGGGTCCCTGTCATGAACCGAGCCTGTGTTCTCCTGCGGGCTCGGTTCTGATCGTTCTTGGTCATAGGTTGTGTTTTGTTTCCTCACCTGTGTCTTATTTCTATGTTTGGCCGCTGCTCTGGCCGGCAATCGTTAGGCAGCTGTTTGACCCACTTTCTGGTGGGCCCTGTCTAACATTCACCGGTCTGACCACACCCCCATCTCTCTGACAGTCAGCTGTTTGCCCCGGTAATTATCTTTCCTGTGCCTCGCCCAGGTGTTCCAAATTTATTTGGCCAGTGGTGTTTGTACTTAAGCAGCTCTTTGCTAGTCAAACGCTGCTGGACCATTATACAAGTCACACGGTCGTTTCCCGTCGTGTGACCATCATGTCCCGAAGGATTTATTATTCATGCTCTCTGGGAGAATTGGACTTCTTGGACTGCTCCTGCTCGTGAGTAAATTGTCTTGCGTTTCTTGGTGCGGTTTTACTGCTACGCTTATCTGGTAGCGTTTCCCCCCGCAGTCCTACTGCTACGCTTAGGCTGTTGCCCAGTTTGCTCCCCCGAGTCAGTCGAGCCTCCTTGTGTCATCCTCGCTCTCCTGAGCGTGTATGCTATTTGTAGTATTTTCCTGTGGCCACTGTACACAGTGGTCTACCCGCTGTTCACTCCTGCGTCAGCCATTTGTGTACATCATTTCCTACCTGCAAGCCTTTATTTTTGAACTATGTGATATCAATAAATGTGTGTTGAGTGTAACCCTGCGATTAAATCCTCATTCCTCCTTCTCTTCCTCCGTGCGCTTCTCCACAGCGCACGGGGAAGTTTATGACAATTTAAGTTAATCTATTTCATTAAATATAATTTTATTAATATTTTTTCTTTGAAATCAGAGTAAATTATTGTTCTGTTATGGCTCTGCAAAATCATGGTAAAAATTATAAATAGTATAAGGAAAAAAAGTATTTTTTTTTTTACCACAATCTGTTTCAAATTTATTTAAAAAAAGGTGATTTTATAAAAAAAAAATAGAAAAAAATTAGCTATAAAATAATCCACAAGTTTATAATAAAGTCTCAAATATACAAGAAAAGTCATAATTTTACAAGAGGAAATTACAAATGAGGAAAATGGTTGCAAATTTATATAGATATACAGAGACAAGTAGAAGACTATAAGAAAATTGTTATAAATTTTGGAGAAAAACCTCAAACCTTCAAGACTGAAGTCATTACTCAAGTTTTTAAGTGGGTGCTCTTTGCACCCTTAACTCAACTAGAAATTTTTGGTTGTCTACTTTTAATTATTAATTTCATAGCACTGCTTTTACATGAGTAGAATTTCTGGCTACTATACCCACCTCTGATCATATAATTTAAGTATGCATGAGTAAATTACTATTATGAATGTTTTTTCCCTTCATTTTCATACTCTTTGTCAAAGGAAAAAAGAAACATTAGAATAAACATATAAAAATACACATTTTTGTCATTTATGTAAACCATGACAAAAAATTCCTGTGGGACAAAACGCTGACACTTGGTATTTTCTAACCTGTTTGTATACTACCATAGACAGAGAGAGAACCTGAATTAGACAGGGCTCAGAGAAGGAAAGATGAAACAGACAAGATGAGCCAAGGAGAGGAAAGTGTTCAGGCAGAGGGTCCAGGAGAGGTGAGAGCAGAGGGAGGAGAGAAGGATGACACCAGTAAAAAGTCCAAACACAGGGTATCTGAACATTCAAGCCTTAATTGTACAATACTTCAAATAGTAAGTTCCATATGCAAAGTTACTGGGCAAAATTAAAATAATAAATAAATAAATAGTATAAAATTAACATACTCCGGTTACAATAGTGTCATGTGTTTTCTGCCTCCCCCGGAAAAATATGCTGCTACCACGCCAAGAACTTTAAGCCAGAGGAAACACTGAAGGCATACAGAATGCTAACCTTGACCTTTGACCTTTTGACTCCAAACCCATAGCCAGAGGTCAGGATCCCAAGGTGAACCTGTGTACCCAGTTTGGTGGCCCTAGCTTTACTTGTTTTATAGTAATAATGCAAATGGAATTGATTGATTATGTAACATGGCGGCACGTGCAGACGCTGCGGCTACTCTCTGCCCCAATAGAACAGTGTTTTCGTGCTTTTCGTCTTGTGAGTCACAGTGTTTTTGTTCATCTTCATCGTGTCCATGCACATACAACCGTGAGTTTCTCCTCAACATCGATAGAACCACGTACATAAGAGTTAGACTCTGCACACGCTGAAGAGCTATGAGATTGCGGACTGCTCCAGACACCCACCCATGCGTCTCGCCCGCAGTGGAAGTGCCATAAGCAGCAGGACAGAAAGCAGAAAAGGGGTAAACGCGGCGGTACCTGAACTGGGCTAGCGGCGAACCCACACCAGCCAGCTATCCCCACCATCATACTAGCCAACGTATGCTCTTTAGAAAACAAGCTGGACCACATCCGTTTACTATGCTCAGCCTCAAGGACTGTGAGAGAGTGCTGTGTTTTTGTGGAAACATGGCTCAACAGCAACATCCCGGACTCTGCCATCCAGCTAGACTAGCTAACATGCTACCGAGCAGACAAAGCTGTCGTCGAGGGAGGTAAGACCCGCGGCGGCGGGCTCTGTGTTTACATCAATGATGCCTGGTGCTGTGATGCTGTTGTGGTCTGTAAATACTGCTCACCATTGTTGGAGAGTATGGTTATCAAGTGCCGGCCATTCTATCTTCCGAGGGAATTTACGGCTACACTGCTAGCTGCTGTTTATTTCTCTCCCAGATCCAACAACAACAACAGGAGTAAGGCACTGAATGACGTGTATCAGCACGTCAGTGAGCAGCAGACAGCCCACCCTGATGCTTTTCTCATTTTGGCTGGAGATTTCCACCACATAGACCCAAAGACTGTGTTTCCTGAAATACATCAATGGCCCTTTTCCACAAGTACCTAAACAGCCCTACTCGCCTCGACTCTACTTGGTTTGTAGGGTTTTCCATTAGTACCTGGTACTTTTTTAGGGCCCATTTCAGTGAGGTTCCAACCGTGCTGAGTCGAGCTGAAAATGTGACGTTAACAGATTGCAGGCCACTGATTGGCCAGGACGTAACATCAGTGGATGAGCAACATCTTCACAAGATTCAAAACCGTCATTTCTAAATTTGGTTGTGAGTTTTTATTACTTTTGTGATAATCAATGAAATAAATGGCTACACACAAATCAACACCATCACAAAACACTCACCATCTTCCCTGTAAGCAGCCATCAGCTCGGAGACCTCGTGGTATTTCATTTTGGAATGCTCTGCCGGCCCCAGGGCTGAAACGTTCATAGGCTGAAAAGTTCATATAGTGGTCAAACTTGACCAAATGTAATTATTTTTCAACAGTCTCCCTGTTGGTGCGCATAGTTCTTCCATCGGTGTTGCAGCACTTGGATCCCTGCACCTGCAAAATAAACTACATTTGGTCAAATTTGACAATTATGAACTTTTCAGCGTATGAACTTTTCAGCCCTGTCAGCCCTGCTGCGGCAAAACGACCTGAAATAAAAAAGTATACCAGGAGGTCTCCGAGCTGATGGTTGCTCACGGGGAAGATGGTGAGTGTTTTATGATTTTAAGCATCTTTTACGTTATTTATCAGTGACAACGTCAACAAGCAAACAACGTCAACAAGCAAACAACGTAACGGGATAATGCGCCGCCTTCCTGGAATGAACCAACCCACTTCAGGTGGTACTTAGTTGTAATGGAAAACCAACCACACCATGTCGAGCCGAATAGAGTCAAGGCGAGTAGGGCTGAGTAGGTGCTAGTGGAAAAGGGGCTCAACACATCAATTTTCCTACATGGGAAAACAACACACTGGACCATGTTTTCACCAGCCAGAGAGGAGTGTATAAGGCCGTCCCCCTTCCCCACCACGGTGCCTCTTACCACATCACTGTTATGCTAATTCCAGCATACAGACCACTGGTTAAAGTCACCAAACCAGTTCGAGAACAGGTACGTGTGCGGCCGGAAGGGTCCTAAGGCTATGCTCACAGTGCAGGTTTTAATGCTCAATTCTGATTTTTTTTTGCACACATGACCCATATCTGATTTTTTAATGACAGTCTGAACAACACACATCCAATTTTTTTCACACCAGACCCAGGCCACTTTCATATGTAGTCCTAATTTGGATACATATCTGATATTTTCTAAAGCAACCTCAGTCTGAACGGTCATGTCACATTTCATCTGACTTTTTCCTCATTGAAGTGAGACAGATGCTACCATTCTGCGGTGGAGGATGCAGCAAGTATGGCAGACCCAGCTGATTTGTGCTCTCTTTTTAATCAGTCTTCTTCCTTTTATCACTGAATCGTAATTTTGTCGGCTCCGACTGCACAACTATCTCAAAATTTTTTTTGGGGGGGGGGTTCAGGGCTGAAACTGTCAGACAAGCAGGGGCACAGCAACGGCACATTTACTGGACGTTGCAAATTCCTTTTTTCCCTGTAAACAGCACAACAGCACACCGTGAGTCCTGGCTGCTCTAATATCTAAAATGTAAAGTTAATACCAACATGACTGTGGAGCAGAATGGCCAGATACGGGGATACAAAGAAATACAGTTCAGGAGGGTGGAGACTGTGGCGGCTTCTCCTTCCTGTGCAGGATCGGTGTTACGCCGCTGGTACGAGCCGTGCTGTTTATTAGGGCCCAAGCCACTGATAATGTCAGTGGGCGAGAGCCCTATTGTAATCACTAGGATTATTTATTATTAACCTTATTTATACAGGTAATCCCATTGAGACATGGGGTCTCATTTCCAAGAGAGCTGTTTAATCAATCAGTTCTATTAAAGCAGAGCTGATCACAGCGGTCATCTGGCGTATAGCGGAATGAAGCTGGTCTCATTTATTTTGTGCATAATCATTTCTGAATGATTTTAACATTTTATTTTGCCGCGCTGTATCAAGGTGAAGAAGTTCTGTCCCCCTCAATCGTTCAGGGCTCATACTTCTGTAAACACAATGCTGTGTCTGATGTTACGTTTTCTTCTGCACATGCAGGTCACTTCATAGCTGTAGACTGTTCACACTGGAGTCTGATGTGAGTCACATTTAAACTATAATGTGAACGCCCACACAAAAAATCGGATCACAGCAAAAAATCCGAATTACAGACAGCACTAAGAATAGTCCAATGTTTTGTTCTTTGCCATTCTTGGGTGTTTTTAGCTGTGTGTTTTGAGTCATTATCCTGTTGGAGGACCCATGACCTGCGATTGAGACCATTATATCCTGCACAGATTCAAGGCGCACTGAGCCAGAAGCAGCAAAGCAGCACCAGAACATAAGGATAAGGGATAAGGAAATGCACTTATTCAGTGCTTTTTCTAGTCACAAAGACCACTCAAAGTGCTTCACTAGTAACTACACTAACCTGCCTTTTCTAAGGGGCAATCAGAGATACAGTGGTGTGAAAAAGTGTTTTCCCCCTTCCTGATTTTTCATTTTTTTTCTATGTTTGTCACACTTAAATGTTTCAGATCATCAAACAAATTTAAATATTGGACAAAGATAACACAATTAAACACAAAATGCAGTTTTTACATGAAGGTGTTTATTATTAAGGGTAAAAAAAAAATCAAAACCTACATAGCCCTGTGTGAAAAAGTGATTGCCCCCCTGTTAAAACATAAATTAACTGTGGTTTATCACATTTTTGGAAAGCTGAGTTCAATTTCTCTAGCCACACCCACCTGCCTGACAAAGTGAAGTAGACCAAAAGATCCACAAAAGCTAGACATCATGCTACGATCCAAAGAAATTCAGAAACAAATGAGAAACAAAGTAATTGACATCTATCATTCTGGAAAAGGTTATAAAGCCATTTCTAAAGCTTTGGGACTCCAGCAAAGCACAGTGAGAGCCATTATCCACAAATGGCAAAAACATGGAATAGTGGTGAACCTTCCCAGCAGTGGCCGGATGACCAAAATTACCCCAAGAGCGCCACAACGACTCATCCAAGAGGTCACAAAAGACCCCACAACAACATCCAAAAAGCTGCAGGCCTCATTTGCCTCAGTTAAGTTCAGTGTTCATGACTCCACTATTAAGAAAAAGACTGGGCAAAAATGGCCTGCGTGGCAGAGTTCCAAGACGAAAACCCCTGCTGAGGAAAAAGAACATAAAGGCTCGTCTCAGTTTTGCCAGAAAACATCTTGATGATCCCCAAGACTTTTGGGAAAATACTCTGTGGACTGACGAGACAAAAGTTGAACTTTCTGGAAGGTGTGTTTCCCATTACATCCTGCGTAAAAGTAACAGCATTTCAGAAAAGGAACATCATACCAACAGTAAATATGGTGGTGGCAGTATGATGTCTGGGGCTGTTTTGCTGCTTCAGGACCTGGAAGACTTGCTGTGGTAAATGGAACCATGAATTTTGCTCTCTACCAAAAAATCCTGAAGGAGAATGTCCAGCCATCTATTCGTGATCTCAAGCTGAAGTGCACTTGGGTTCTGCAGCAGGACAATGATCCACAACACACCAGCAAGTCCACCTCTGAATGGCTTAAGAAAAACAAAATGAAGACTTGGGAGTGGCCTAGTCAAAGTCCTGACCTGAATCCGATTGAGATGCTGTGGCATGACCTTAAAAAGGTGGTTCATGCTTGAAAACCCTCCAATGTGGCTGAATTACAACAATTTTGCAAAGATGAGTGGGCCAAAATTCCTCCACAGAGCTGTAAACGACTCATTGCCAGTTATCGCAAACGCTTGATTGCAGTTGTTGCTGCTAAGGGTGGCCCAACCAGTTATTAGGTTTAGGGGGCAATCAATTTTCACTCAGGACCATGTAGGTTTGGATCTTTTTTTTCCCTTAATAATAAACATCTTCATTTAAAAACTGCATTTTGTGTTTACTTGTGTTATCTTTGTCTAATATTTAAATTTGTTTGATGATCTGAAACATTTAAGTGTGATAAACATAGAAAAAAATGAGAAATCAGGAAAACACTTTTTCACACCACTGTAGGTACCTAGGGACAATTTGAAATCACCAGCTAACTTAATATGCATGTCTTTGGTTTGTGGGAGGAAACTGGAGAGCCCATAGTAAACCCACACAGCACAGGGAGAACATACATACTCCACACACACAAAGGTTCCCTGCCAGCCTGGGGATTCGAACCTGGAACCTACTAGCTGTGAGGCAGCAGTACTAACCACTGTACAACTGAGCCTCTTCCATGTTTCACATTAGGCAGTGTTCTTTTTTTGTAAGCTTCATTTTTCCATCTGTAAACATAAAGATGACATGACTGGCTGAAAAGCTCCAGTTTTGTCTCATCAGTCCAAAGGACAACCTCCCAGAAGCTCTGGAGGTTTTCACCATGCATTTTGACTGGCTTTTAATGGTTTTTTTGTCAGTAGTGGAGCCCTCCTAGTCTTCTTCCATGGAGTCCATTATTGTTCAACATACAACCCATGGTACAACTAACTAACTAACTAACTAACCTGCACTTATATAGCGCTTTTCAATTACAAAGTGACATACCTTAACTTTGAAGCTCAGCTTGAATGATTTTGGATGGTTTCCTACACTCTTCTTCTACAATACGCACTATTCATCTGATCAACCTGGGGTTGCATTTCCTCTTTTGTCCATATCTTTGGAGATTGGCTACAGTCCCATGAACCTTATACTTTTTAATAATACTGGCCACACACAGGAACATTTTTGTAAGTATGAATACATGTTCTTCCAGAGTCTGCAAAATAAATTGTGGTGTGCGTTGTGGAGCTGCATCTGCGGTGTCAACCCCTCGGGTTGGACTTGGGGGGTCGCAGAGGTGGTGTTCCTGTAGTTGTAGACTTGGCACTTTCCCTGCTGGAGATAGCTCCCTAGTGATGGTGCTTCCACATTTGGATCCTCGGTGCTCAGCCATAAGCCGTAAGCAGTAAGTTTTACACTGATGAAAGTTTCTTTATGTGTTTGCGTTTGTGTCTATGTGTGTGTGTGTGTGTGGGGGGAAACTGTGTTTTATTTTAATATGTGAAGCACTTTGCGTTGCGTCTTTTTGCATGAAAAGTGCTGTATAAATAAAGCTCTGATTGATTGATTGATTGATCATCAAGCTGCTTGGAGATGGTCCTATAGCCTTTACCTTTAACATGCTTGTCTACAATTTTCTTTCTAATTTCCTGAGACAACTCTCTCCTTAGATTTCTGCGATCCACGTTCAGTGTGGTACACACCATGATACCAAGCAGCACAGTGACTACTTTTCACCCTTTAAATAGGCAGACTGACTGATTGAAAGTTTGAAGTCAACTGAGATCCTAATTACAGGACACACCTTAGTTTGACATGTCCCTACGGGCAAATTATTTTTGATCTTTTCTAGGGGTATCATCATTTTTGTCCAGGCCAGTTTCATTAGTTTGTTACCTCCGCCAGGCCGAAAGGCCAGGAGGAGGTAATGTTTTTGCCAGGGTTTGTCTGTGTGTTTGTGTGTTTGTGTGTTTGTCTGTCTGTCTGTCTGTTTGTCTGTTGGTTAGCAAGATAACTCAAAAACTTTTGGACGGATTTCAATGAAACTTTCAGGCGTTGTTGGAAATGGTACAAGGAAGAACTGATTAAATTTTGGGGATGATCCGCATCACCGTCTGCATACAGGAATTTTTTAAAGCATTTTTCCACACTGTGACATACGGCCATTTTCAACATGTGCGCAGGCGCAATGGAGGGCGCTGGGCGTCGTGTCTGACCAACACAAACTCCGCCTTCTTCAACGTTTTAGCCACAAAAGCATGTGGAAAACACTGGTGGCCTGGGCCCGCCAGCGTGCCTGTGCCAGCCATAGGCGCTGCGCACATTGTGCTGGTCGTCGTGTCTGACCAACACAAACTCCGCGTTCTTCAACGTTTTAGGCACAAAAGCACGCGGAAAACACTGCTGGCCTGGGCCCGCCAGCGTGCCTGTTTTTGCGCCACGCTGCAAAACCTGACACGGCCACCTGTCCGCCGCCCGATTATTTGCCACAAATTCCCCGCCCAGCTATAGGCGCTGCGTAAAAACAACCTCTCTGCCGGCGAAGATTCTAAATTCTGTTTTGCCGCGGAGCGCAACCCCAATATAATATAAAACCCACGGCAACCTGTCTAACCAATCTGCATCCGTCAGTGGAGGAGATGGACACACCAACACTTCAGTTTATTACCTCCGCCAAGGAGGCAATGCTTTTACAACCGTAAAACGGGGCTATAAGGGACGGCGGGGTAATATGGGACACTTTTCTAAATGTAATTCTGCTTTTTTAATTTTGCTTCCGCCTAGATTTGATGAAGGATTCATGGATATTTGACAATAACAACACAACTCAGCGTCCTGCTCAAAATAAAAAAAGCAGAATTACATTTAAAACATTTCCCAGAAAAGTGTCCCTTATTAACCCGCCGTCCCTTATAGCCCCGTTTTACACTACTGAACCACTAATCCTATCACTATCACATTGATTGTCATTCACTAATTGTCTGTTTATTGCACTGTCCATGTCAAATAAACAAATAATCATTGTGAATCCAATTGCTAGTCATATCTTTTCATGCTCAGGGAATCTGAAAACGTACACACAAACACTGTATGGGGGGAACTGTGCCGCTTGGCGGAGGTCTGCGCTCTCCGAGTGCTTTTCTAGTTTTTTAAAGTGATACTACTGAAACAAAATTTGAAAGCAATGTCTGATTGTCATTAGTTAATTTTCAGAATTTTTTATTTACTATTACTTTTGTCAGTTTCAAGTTATTTCAGTGACCAGAAGGTTACCAACAAATTTGCTCATGTCTGTAAGTAGTCATGTAATACCTTAAGTAGTTAGTGGTCTGGCTTTTCGCTACAGAATGAGGGAGGGGAGCTGAGCACAGAGTCATGCCTGCAGTGGAGTGTAATAAAAATATGTTTAGTCTAAAAATGCTGAAATTTTGAAAAGTTCACCACAATTTGATAAAACATGATCGCAAACTTATTCACTTCACTTTACGTCTGCGCCAAAGATGCCTTATCTTATATTTTCAACTGAAGAACATATGTGTTGGTATGTAGCATTGCGGGGTGGCTGGTACTATATCCCTCCGGCAAACAATTGAGTCTCCACCGAGGAGACAGTGTAGAGCGGTATCCAACAACACAACAGCCAGAAAAGATGCAGTGGGCACTGTGTTCTGCTGTCAAATTCATTCATGTCTGTGTGATGGGCAATTGAGAACAGAAAAACTCTGGTCTGTCATCTATGCACACTGTGCTGACGTTAAAATAAAGTTACCTCAGTCCACATACCATATGAGCTTGCTGCTCAGGCAGGCAGCCCAGTTTCAGGTCCTGGTCCTGGCAAGCATTCCTGCATGTCTCCACCCCATTTCCTGTCTGTCTTCACTGTATCTGGCTACTTTTAGGATCGACCCACCAAATCTTCCCTGGACCCACAAACATTATCATTTCTGCCTACACCAGTGGTTCTCTAAAAGGAGACGCTAGACCACCAAGTACTTAAGGTAATTACATGACTACTCAGAAGTATTTCACATTACCTGACTTCAAAAGAACTGAGCTATCCCTTTAATGTTAATGTATTTGTCTAAAGCAGACCTCTCACATAAAGAAAAGCTCTTTAATATGATTGACTAGCTTAATAAATATTACATACTTAATACTGTATTCTAAAAATATTTTTTTCTTTGCATGTTTTAAATGCACTTTCATTGTTCTGCTGCAGTCAGTCTTCATTATTGATGGTCTCTAATCCAGGGAGTAGAGCATTAGACATTGCTTCCCACTGAGTCCAGAGCTCAGAGATCAGCTCTGTCTATGGGGGTGGGCTATAACATGAATCCCCCCACTCACACTACAAAAATCAGGGAATATGGGGGAGGATCGCATTTCAGACTTATGAATAGCTGCCATTGGGTGATAAACCTGATTGTGTCCTGTATGTGATAATGTGGATATTATGTTGTGAGGAACAGTGGGGGCTGGCTGTGTGGGAACGGAGGGTGGGAGTATTGGTGGTGGTGTGAGGGGGTTGCATTCTCAAAATTAAAAGTTGTAGCCTATTAGTCTGTGTTTGGTAGCTGAACACGCGCCCATGCCTAGCACGGCTACTAATAGGAAAAGATGTGTGGAAGTGTATGATTTATGGTTGCACAGAGGCAGGGGTGGAATAATTTGGTGCACAACGGGTACTTACTGAACGGCAACAACTCGGCTACTTATCCGTACTTTCTGGTGATAAATTAGCTCTTGTTTAAAGTAGCCGGAGACCCATTTTTCATTTTGATTACTACACTTGATATCTCTTTCTTTCTTAACTCTCTCTTTGTCAGCAGTGGTTCTTAGCATTTTTTGTGTATGGTTTTGTATATATGTTTGTGTGTATCCAGCCGAGCCACTAGTCCTGAAGCCCTCAGTGACTTGATACTGCAGCACGCTCCCACGTAAAGACATGTTACTAATTGTGAGAAGACCCCACTTTTCAGAGTGACATGGCTTTTGTCATTGACCGTGAGCTGTCCTGCTGCCAGCTGGATGCAGGACTGCTGTCAATCAGTGGCAGACCCCTGCTGGGACCTTTCCCTGCTCGGACAAGGTTCCCATTGATCCCTGTGTCACCCCTCTGACAGGAAGCAGCTTCAGTTGGGGAAATAAGAAGATAAAATATTAAGTTATAAGTCAGCTTCCAATCAATAAACGGAGGCAAAAGGAAGAGATGGCTGGGCCAACTCTCCACTGTGGGAGTCCCGCTAGCCAGGGGGTAATGCGGTTGAGGTCTGTGGAACGCCCCAAAGACCCACAGGCAGGGCCCACACTACCTCTGTGCTGCCTGACTGAGGCCATCACACTGAATCCACTGCCAAGTCCTGGAGCACTAGCTGGCACTCGCTCTTATTGTCCTGCGTTTGGCACCGCAATCCATGTCCGTGCCCAGGCAGAGCTGGACACTCTACAAACGGCATAAATAAAACATATGAGAGTTGTAATGAGAAAAGGGCCGCAGGGCCAAGGGAGTCAGAGAGCACTGTCTATTGATACACACAGATAAAGCGCGCTAAAGGAGTCCATACAATTATCGTACGGTTGTAGCAGAAGCCTGCAGAGCCAACAGCTCCAGCTTTGGTTTTCAGTGAGTGCTGCAGTGAGACACTGATCGCACATCTGCATGTGTGTCAAGCCCATTGTCCTGAGTAGTTTGCTTGAACTGGTGAGGCTCTGGCCCTGAGGTTGGATAGCTTGGCAGGTGTCAGCAGTTATCTTGGCTTGTCTTGTGTGGACAGGAAAATGGAGGAGGTGGCGCTTAGCCCCTGTCAGACCCCTCCCTGTTCCCTGTTAGGCCTGGGGGGCAGGGGTATTGGGCAGTATAGGGCAGCTCGGAGAGGAGGCCTTTCTCCTGCAGGGCTGCATCTCCAGGGTCTGCTCTCTATCCCCCCCACCCCCCTCTCTGCTCCCCTCAATGCTTGTGCTGCTGACTGACAGCTATCTTCCAGCTGCGGGACATGCACCCCGGCAACCCACTGCTGATAAAATGTTAATGTAATTAACAGATAATGGCTGTTGTTTTTAGCTGTCAATACTCGGACTGGGAAGGGATAAAGGATTGAAGCTGCACAAAGTCACATTCAGATATCTGCCAACCACTGTAGAATTCAATTATTTTGGCAACACTACCCCCACTTGTCTTCAGCAACTAACCTCCACAACACAGACCGCCATGTCCTCACTTTATTAAGCAGAAGCGTGCCCCCGATCATCTTTATGTGATATTGGCCAAAGTTCCAGTGGCCAGTTGTTCAACCCAGAGGGTTATGTGACTGGAAAACAGGCCTCCTCTCTGGCCAGCCATTTTGAACTTTTTCATATTCAACCTCGTCCTCCTGCTCGCTGCTTTTGGATCATAAATCATGTGACTGAGGCAAGCAGCCACAGGACTCCTCTCACCTCGGACAGCACATCGGACACAAACAAACCCAGCCAGCCAGCCCGCCATAAGACAAATGTATTTATATTTGTAACCAAAAACACAACGCCTATCAGGACATGGACAGTGCTGCTTTGGACATTGTCTGCCTGACTATTCTAGTATTTTAATAAGTATCTAGCCCAAACAAGATTAGGCGCCTGCAGTTTACGAAATGTCAGCAAAGGCAGCACTATCACTCATAATAAATGGGCTTATGCAAACAGTGGGTTTTTTGCCATGCATAAGAGCTTGTTTGGTGTGCACCACAGTGATGCTGTATGCTGATATGCAATTATTCTAAAGAGTATCAAAGATCAGGTGTGAATCTACCATCTTGCTGTAGAAGTGGGGGATGCTGGGAGCAGCTACAGATTACGGCAGGAATATTCCATGAATAAAGAGGGAAAAAATTTGCAACGATAAGGGGGAGCCTGAGAATATGATAAAACACATTCCATAATGGATGGTTCTCTGTGTATTCATATTTTGTTTTTGGTCCAGCTCTATAGCTGATGTGAGTGATAATTCTGGAGCTGTATCCTGAGCTGAATTTCCTCCCAACACTGTCAGACTGGAACTTTGATCGGCCCATCTCAAGTGTTTGTGCGCCTGCTCCCTAATTAGCCCAGTTTGTACGTGCTAATGACACCTAATTATCATTCGTGTAACAAGACTGCTCTCATTGCCATAATGAGAAAAACTCCTTCAAATGTTGCACATCTTACAAGTGTCTTTCTGCTGTTATTAGCAGCGTATTTATGCAATCACATCTAATTGAAGTGTTAATTAAATCAGAGATACCATTTTGTTACACAAAGACGATAACCAGTGCAAGTTTAAAGCTAAAGAAAAAAAAGCCTAAACACTCCCACCAGTTTTGTTTTCCCCCACCCCAGCCCAGCGCAAGGAGAACCAATATGAGCTGACACTCACTCATGGCACTTTGATTCACTGCTGTACAGGGTAAGGCGGGGCAAAAAGTTACATGGTGCAGGTTATATATAAAGCTACATATCCACAAGGCATGCATTTGGATGTCTGTACGTGAGAGAGGACAGATAAATGAGACCATCATCACCATCAAATCAAATCAGACCACTGTGATCTTGTGCACAATATTTTTGCTCGTGAAACCAGACTCATCAGGCCACATGGGCACGAGTCTATTTTCACACTAAGTAGTACAGGGTTCCTTTCCTGGTGGTGTCAAAACTAAATGATGATGATGGGGCAAGTTTTTACAGAGAGACCAGGGGCATACTGTTACAATTAATTACTATATGGCATTGTGGATTACTGTCAAGTTAATATTTTTTATCATGATGCGATTATGTAAAAAAGCTTATGGACATTTTAGGTATGATCAAATGAACAATTTATTTACAGAAATAATCATCACAAGACATATTTAAGATTTGACTTTATTAGATATAACCTATCTCAATAAGGTACGGCTTCAGTTTTCTGCAAATATTTTGATTTCACCCAGATTTAGTAAGCAGTGTGGCATCTTTATCTGTGTGGACTGACACACTGCATTCATGTTTTATTTCTGATATAAAGCATGATGCAAAAGTGTTTTGCTTACAGTTTGGATAAAAACCATAGAAAAAGCTTCGTCTTGTGAATTTATCAACTTACTGCTCACTGTAACAATTTACCATGGTATACATAATAACTTTCCCCAGCAGTTGGATAAAAAGTTACATGGGCTGCACGGTGGCGCAGTGGTTAGCACTGCGGCAGCGCAGTTTACCCTTGGCCGGGGGATCGTGGGGATCGTGGGTTCGATCCCAGCCCCCGACCAACAGTGATCTGTGTGGAGTTTGCATGTTCTCCTCGTGTATGCGTGGGTTTACCCCGGGATTTCTCCGGTTTCCTCCCACATGCCAAAAACATGCAGGTTAGGTTAATTGGAGACTCTAAAGTGGCCCTAGGTGTGAATGTGTGTGTGAATGGTTAAGGGATAGCGCCGTATCGTGGCTGCTTCATCCATCCAGGTGGTGGATGACCCTCAATTTCCCCTCTGGGGATTAATAAAGTATACTAAATCTAAAAAAAAAAAAAGATCATATATGTATATTTTCGTTTGTCCCCTACAAGTATGTAATATAATACAAGATAAAAACAGTTAAATTATATGAATAGGTACATGTCCAAAAGCATATGGACAAGATTCATGTGAAATAAAACTATAAAACCTTGCGATCCCAAAATCATAGTCATAGTTCAGTACAAAGTTTGGTGACCCTAGTTTTACTCGTTCTATAGCAATAGGGCATAGGGGATGCTAGCCTTGACCTTTGGCCTTTTGATCCCAAGCCCATAGTCAAAGGTCAAGGTGTCAGGATGAATCTGTGTACAAAGTTTGGTGATCCTACCTTTATGTGTTGTGTAGTAATAGTGCCTTGACCTTTGACCTCAAACCCATAGTTTAGGGCAATGATCCCAAGGTGAACCCGTGTACAAAGTTTGGTAACCCTAGGTTTCTTTGTTCTTGAGATATAGTTTATATGGCATTTTTACCTTGACCTTTGACCTTGCCATCCCGACACAGTCACAGTTCAGGGTCACAGGGTGAACCTGTGTACAAAGTTTGGTGACCCTAGTTTTACTCATTCTACAGTAATGAGGCAAAGGGAATGCTAGCCTTGACCTTAGACCTTTTGATCCCAAACCCATAGTCAGAAGTGAGGCTGTCAGGGGGAGCCTGCGGACCATGACTGGTGACCCTAGCTTTCTTTGTTGTTGAGATATAGTTTATATGGCATTTTGGCTTTGACCTTTGACCTTGAAATCCCAAAACAATAGTCACAGTTCAGCGTCACAGGATGAACCTGTGTTCAAAGTGTGGTGACCCTAGTTTTACTCATTCTATAGTAATAGGGCATAGGAAGTGCTAACCTTAACCTTTGACCTTTTGTCCCCAAACCCATAGTCAGAGGTCAGGGTCTAAGCTGTCCAAGATTTGGTTTAGATACAACCATGATTATGATTTGCAAAGCCTACATCATTTCTTTCTCTAGTTATCACCTTCAAAAGATTTAGGAAAAAAACTGATGTCTGACCCTGACCTAAAGGTCAGGGGTCACCCAAATTCAAATTCATTGGAGATTTTTCGTAGATACAACTATGGTATCGATTTGAAAAGCTTACGTCATTTCTTTGTTCACAAGGTAGGTGTTGACGCCTCCATCACCGACGTCCATCCACCCTTCAGCCTTTTAGGGGCTGAGGGGTAAAAATGTAACTTTGTGCCTTGGCTTGCCCTATGCACAAGACAGCAGAAGACCTGCCAGCTCGCAACCTTGACCAACCATTAACAGTCATCTCTCAAAAATCTGGGCAAATGTCTGGGGTCAGTAAGACTGTAACCATTATAAGATTATTCAACAAATTCACCATCAACAGGATTAAATTGTAGCATAACTGATGCTATGACTGATGCTATGATGTCTTGGGTGTTTATTTGATTTCATAAATGTGACTAAAGGTGCACTAACCTACAGAACTCTATTTCCACTTGGGATATAATTATTGTGGTTGATTAACTCAAATCCAAGCGAACATTATTCCTTATTATTCAACTCCACTCCTATTTCAGGTCTGGAGACTTTGCCATGACTCTAACTATGCAATTCATAAGCTATCTTTTTTTTTTCTTTACAAGAAAACCTTTAAACTTATCTGGGCTTAGGTTAAAAAGATAAGAATCAATCACTCAATCAATCAAAGCTTTATTTATCTAGCACTTTTCATACAAAAAGACAACGCAAAGTGCTTCACACATTAAAATAAAACACAATTTACTCCCCCCTCCCCCCACACACACATACACATAGACACAAACACACACACACAAGGAAACTTCCATCAGTATAAAACTTATGGCCAACTTATGGCCTTAAGATAACACTTTATTAATCCCACACTGGGGGAAATTCATTTGCTACAGCAGCACAGAGATCACAAAAAGAAAAAAGAGAAGACCAGAGAATAAATACAATTAAAAACCTACTAAAATATACAAGATCAGTAATATTTAAAATGTGTACAAATTGTACTATATGCATCAGTGAGAATAATATATACAGTATACATGCACGTTTTATAGCAAGTATTTATCCTGTGTGTGTACTGTACAGTCTAACTGCTGTCGGGATGAAGGACGTACAGTAACGTTCAGTCGTACACAGTGGCTGTAACAGCCTACTACTGCAGAAGCTGCTCAGAGCCTCCACAGACTCATGTAGGGGGTGAGAGGTTACAGGGCCATCAGTGTCTCCCCAGCCACTCCCTCTAGCTATTCCAGGGACACTGAGTTTTTCCCAACACAGCCAAGAAACATAATCTCTCTATCACTGCAGCTCTTTACTTCAATGTGCTTTGAATCTTCAGTAGAAGCTTAGTTTGTGTGTACATTTTTATTCTAGACGGGAATAAATTCCAAGAAGTAATGGCGTGGTAGTTTTCTATGATGCACTGTATAGCCAAACAATCACTTTTAAAAGAGAATTGCGTATTTTAGCAAGTGTTACTGCGTCATTTCCCTGCGTGCTTAGTAGTATACTCATTCACAGCTCTGCTCTCTGTCTCAGATGATCCATTTCTCTCCTATTTCTTAACATTCCTTTCCTCCTCTTCTCAATCTCATTTCATAGCTCAGTCATTATGCCTCACCCCCTTCAACCATTCTGCTCCTGATCAAGACCCACTGGCCCTGATTAATCTGCTGCATCTGAGTTAATGAGAGGTCATTCACATATCTGATCATAGTGGTGATGGGAATCAATGATAGATAGCCACTCGGCAGAAGTACTGGGGTGTTAAAAAATGGAATCTGGGAAGATACTCAATCCCTTCCTGCACTGTCTACCTGAATGTTTTATATTCCTTTGGTTAAAATATTTCTTTCCAACCTTTAAAAGTGTCTGAGATCAATTCCTTCTGCTCTTGTAGTGAATGTCTGTGACACATGCAACACAACTTTTGCTATTGAGATTCTCAGGAGTTTGCAGAGGTGAGTGTTGAGACTGTAATATGTGTTTGTGCGTTAAAATAATACACCATAGGTCATTCAATAATATGGCATGGTGATACACACATCTACAAAGAGGCAGGTTTCACCAGTATTGGTATTGGTACAGAAAAGTCCACAGTTAGGAGATTATGAATTGATTTCTTCCGCCCTATAAAGCCCATGTCATCCTGTGTGAATGCAGTAATGTGTCCACTTGACCTTTCTTGGTGGGCTCCTTTGTGGTGAATTGACTCCTAAGTGTTTGGCCCTGGCCTTTTCAGCACCATCGGTGTCCTCTATCTGTGCTGTGGACTGGCTGGCAGACATCAGCAGCCTGTCAGCACCATCGCACTCTCCTTTACAAATGCAAACATGACTGCACAAACTGAAGTGCACTGACTTGCTGAAACATGACAAAGATGGTCTAGTAAAGTATTACTGTTTATTAACAGTACAACAATAAACCCAGCTGCATTTTATTTAGACCTGCAGTGTAGTCGGATGGAAAACAAGATGTTCCATCAGACTACCTGACATTTAAGATGGTGACCTACAAAAATCTACTACAGATATAGTTCTGCACTGCACACATCATACATTATGCTTAGTAACACGTGCATCGAGTGTTTTCTTGCTCGTGAATTTCCTGGTCTTTGTCCAAGTGCAATCTCAGGTCTGTGGAGTGTGGTGGCAATAAGAATGGTGGTCAGTGACATAGAGGTCCTAGGCATCTGAACTAGCATCTGTTGCGGACAGGAGCTGCACAGCAGCCACCCTGTCCTCTCTGCTGGCCCCGACACCATCCCACACTACCCACTGTCTGTCACAGCCAGCACCATGCAAAGTTAATTGTGAACTAGAGTGGCGCGTTGGGGCCCTTTCGCTAAGCAGCCCCTAATGACAGGCAGAGAGACAGCTACACATGTTCACTGGCTCTCCCTCTGGAGGAGGCTACAGATAGCGCTCCAGCACAGACACTGACCTGTCACAGTGCTGTCAGCAGCCAGCCTGTCAGCCATGCAGCCCAGCACGCTGCCTAGCTATCCCAGGTGCTCGGCTGACAATCTCTGCATCCTGTTCTGTCGGCTTGGCTGCCAAGCCTGCTGCCACTAAGATTCATTAAGGTTTTATTCAAAGCAGTCTTGGCCACTTCATTATGAACACACTAAAGTGTGTGTGGGACACAAAGAAACAACAGTTTTTATGAGCTGAATTGCTGGAGTCGGTGTTGTGTAGTCATATTGTACAGATGTGAATGTCTAGAAAACTCTCAATGCTCTGTTCCACTTGGTCTTCCTTGTTAAGATGACTCCGGAGGTGTGGGCTTTCGGTTTATGAAGGTTTCTCCTGGCAGTGTAATGGAGCTCAGCACAGACGTATGGAACACATGTGTTAATATCTCTTCATAGGAGCCCAAATGAGCCATTACAGAAGCTAATCTGACAGGCACACTGCATTCAGTTTCCCATCTGCCAGTTATGGTGCTGAGAGCCGCAGTGTGTTCCTTCTGAGTGCAGATCTGGGATGGGTGGGCCAGATGGAAAACACTCTACTTTAGAAGCAAACCACTGACCATGGATGGAAGATGAGGACAATTGAGAGCAGTGTGATACCGCAGATGAAACACCTGCTAAAAGTAAGAAGTTTGGTGCACTTCTGTTTTTTAGATTGTGGGAACTCATTCAGAAAAAAAAAAAGCTATGGTGCCTTATCTATTTTGGTACGTTGGCCCTCTTTCCATGCAGCTTCTCCCACATGTTTAACCCATGGTTATCAGGCGGAGAGAAGGTGGAGGGAACAAAGGGGCAATAGGAGCTGCTGACTTCCTCTTGGGGAAAAAGACATATAACATTAATGGTATCCGTTAACATCTCCTTAACCCCAATCCCCTTGCTTTCGGAGCACCTCCCATCCCCTACTTCTCCCCCTGCAGCCAACCGCAACCCACTTACAACCATACCACGGTCCTTTCTACCTCCACCCCCCTCAGGCTCTGCTCCCTGGGGGCCTGTTTGTTTCCCTGCCAGGGGCACAGGCGGCGGAACACTGATGAGGTGCTCAGGCCACCGTGAAATGCGCCATAACCTGCCAGCACAGGGGCCTGGTGAGATTGCCGTATTTACTTTTTAATCTGGCCGCCTTAATACATGCGATAAAAACTTTGTCACATTAGATGGTGACAGATGGGCCCGGAGATGTTATTACTGGTTGGGGGATGCGGGGGAGGGAAAGGGTGTTGGAGGAGCGAGACTGGGCTGGGGAGCACAGGGCGGAAAAAGGGGGGTACGAGGGAGAGAGGCAATGCCCCCAATCACGATAATTTTTCATCACCCCAATTACATTGTTGAGTGCGTCTCGGCGGTGGCATGTGCACACCCAGTCCTGCTGCTGGGAAAAGAGCGAGGCAGAGACATAAATAAAGATAAAACGAGGTGCCCTAGGTCTTCTATCCCGCTGACTATTCCTCTGCCATCTCTCCAAACTGATGGAGGCCCTGTTTAAATGAAGGCTAAATCTTATTTAGATAAGAGAACTGAACTGCTGCCCGGGACGAGAGCATCATTGTTTGTTACTGATGGCTGAAGAGGCGGGGAGGACGTGGGTGGGGGGCTCGGGGAAGGGGGGGGGGGGGAGTGACTGGTCTTTGCATGTTCTTATGCCATAAGAGAGATTGAATGTTGTTTTTGTGTTTGTAGGAGTACAGGCAGGGAATATCTGTCACTATACAGATAGACAGGTATGGTTTTTGTTTTCTAAGTGTGCATTTGTGAAGTCTGGTCCACAGTAATAAAATTTGATTGCAGTAGATCTATCCTAATGTCATTTCCTCCCTGGAAGCTCTTCAGCTGTGAATTGCATGGAATACAATATCAAAAATATAGCTGTTGTTTATAGTTTCTCTTTATAGCTAAACATCAAAATGAGAGTTGCTGTGTGTAGATTTGCTGCACAAACATTTTGTCTGAGCCACTGAGCACACCGCCCTGAGCCGCTGCAAGCAACACAAGTTTAGCAACTGTTTTCCTTTTTAATTGTTGTGGAAATTAAATAAGAGTGTTTGTGACATGAATGTTGTAGGTAATGAGAGCCTGAGAGCAGCTGGGAGGCTACGGGCCTGTGTGCGCATCATTAGGAGCTCAGAGGCTCCCAGGCTCCACGCTAGCGTAAGCCACTAATGAAAAGAATGTAGTCACAGATCTCATTTTTCAGGCAATTCTTGTGTAAACTGGAGATTTTCCAGTGTATGCACAGTGGAACAGGGGGCCCACATAAATCACACATGCTCTGCCTCAGCGAGAAAAAAAAAGGTGGTGGTGGTGGGGGTTTCAAGCGCATGCTAACCACATAGACATATGCCGCAGGAAACAGGAGATTTGCAGTGGCACGGCTAGGAGAAGAGACGTGCACAGCACCTACACCTGTCAACCTCCCCACCTACTTCTCCCTATTTCTTCAAGCTCTCAATCCATCTCCACGACACTGTCCAATAGCCCAACCCCCACCATCCCCCCTACACACATACCCTCCTACCCGCAGGCAAACTAACCAGCAAACGTCTGCATGCAAGCCATTGAAATGGGTCATTTTTTAATTAAATACAATATTAATTACTGCGAGCATCATTACCGATATGTGAGATTTGACTAATTAGTGTAATAGTTTTGGAGTCACGCTCATTAAATATGAAAATTACAGCAGTAGAAAGGATTGGTTCCGTGATCAATCTTGTATGGACAGAGAGGAAATGATTTAGAGAATAGCTTTTATTGTACAATTAACTCCATTACAACCTGCCAGACGAGAATAAAGAGAGCAGGGAATTTGGTCGGTGTTAAGAGTTTCAAACAAGTGCTGCCTTCGGGTGCTGGCTCTCTCTCACTTTCAAGCGCAGTCTTTTGCCTCTAACTAAAAGAGACACTTGCCAAAGCATACAAAACACTCCAGAGAAGCCTTAGCCTCATCACCCACTCAATTAGGACAGCTGCTAAATGGAAGACTTGTTGATCTCTTCTATTTGACACCCCCAGAGTTCACTGTACTTTAGTTTGGCAGCTTTGCACCCAAAGGAAAAAAACAAAAACAAAAAAAACCCCAAGCCATTATCCGCTGGTAGAGCTGAACTGAATTGTGGGAATTGTAATTCATTTGGAGGTTCATCTAAACTTGAAAGCTACTGCTGAAAATGACTAGTTTGCTCTCAAACAAGAGATTTTCAACATAAAGTAGCTTTAGTCAAATTTAGACAATGCATGTGTCAAAGATAAAATAAGGTTTTTTAAACTAATTTAAGCAGGCATGGATGCACCAAATGAATATTTGCTAGAAATAGATTATGGATGTTCTCCAAGGTGGTCAATGGGCACTGTGCTCCACTGTTATTTGTGTGTATCAGGGTCTCTCTCCACTGCCCCTGGTAAACAAATTGCATAGGACCACAGCCAGTGCACAAGAGCTAAACAGGACTCCTCTATGTCCTCGCCATTTGCATCGAACAGCAACAGAAATTGGCCCTTTTACTGGAGTGGGCTTTGTGTGCTTAGCATATCAAAGCTGTGAAAATAACCATGTTTGCATTGCCCCTTCCCTTTCCAGGTGGTCTATCATATCTGGGCTCTCAGACCGGATGGCACGAGCTGTTTTGTGTTGATCACTGTGGCATCTGGGTAAGGGGAACACCCCTGGCTGGCACTGAAAGTGTGTTAGTTTCATTAGAAGCGATGGCAGCCACAGGAAACAAGTTAAAACTTCACTTTTTTCAGTTTTTTTTTACACATACGTATAATAACACAGCAAAATGGCCTTGTAGTTATCAATTATAAATTCTAGATTTCCATTTTAATAGCCATTATAATGATTTATATAGTGCATTAATTAATTTTTTTCATGGTAAATTAATAATCTAAACAAGTGTTAAATATTGTTCTTGCAAATAGCTTGCATTCATTTAAAATTCTTTTTTTTTTTATATTGATGCAGCACTTGGGTTGTCCTATAGCTGTGAAGCATACAAACCCCAATTTAAAAAAATTTGGGACATTGTGTAAAACGTAAATAAAACAGACAACAATGATTTGCAAATCCTTTTCAACCCATATTCAACTGAATAGACTTCAAAGACACAATATTTAATGTTCAAACTGATAAACGTTATTAGGGCTGGGTGATTAACCGAATAGAACCGAAAACTGCCATTTTTTGGGTGTGAACTGACCTTCATCAGCCTCCGTCGGTCTATGATGACCATGGAAGAGAATCCTAAACGTCTACTCTGCTGGAACAGCACCTCCTGTGGCTGAACAGGCTGATGCGCAAATGGCAGTCCCTGTCACACAGGTCGCACTTGTGGGTGGTCTCCGTGCTGCTGGGTCTGTGGCGGTTCTCCCTGTGGGTCCTTTTTTCATCTGCTGCAGCAGTCAGTCTCTCTTCACCCACCTTGAGCTGTCTGGTCAGGGTGCCTCTCCATTTGGAGCGGTCCGTTGCAAGGTCCTCCCAGCACTCTGTGTTGATCTCCAGGGTCTTCATGTCCCTCTTGCAGACGTCTCTAAAGCGCAGCTGTGGGCAGCCAACGTCTCTCCTGCCAGTCGCCAGTTCTCCGTAGAGGACGTCTTTGGGGATTCTGCCATCCTCCATACGGTGAACGTGGCCTAGCCAGCGGAGCCTGCGCTGTCTGAGTAGAGTGAACATGGAGGGAAGGCCGGCGCGGGACAGAACTTCTGTGCTGGGCACTTTGTCCTGCCAGGATATGTCCAGGATGTGGCGAATGCAGCGCAAGTGGAAGGAGTTCAGTCTCTTTTCCTGCCGGGCGTATGTTGTCCACGTCTCACTCCCATAGAGCAGTGTGCTGATGACGCAGGCGCTGTACACTGCCATCTTCGTCTTGACAGAGAGTTTGGGATTCTTCCACGCTCATGTGGTGAGGCGAGCGAGTGTGAAGGCTGATTTTTCAATCCTCTTGTCGAGCTCTGTATCAAGGGAGAGGTTGTTGCTGATCGTGGACCCCAGGTACATGAACTGATTCACGACCTCCAGCTTGTAGTCGTTGATGGTGATGGTTGGTGGTGCTTCCGTGCCTTGCGCCAAGACGTTAGTCTTCTTCAGGCTGATGGTAAACCTGAAGTCCTTGCATGCCTGGGAGAAGCGGTCAATCAGGGTCTGAAGCTCCTGCTGTGTGTGGGTGGCGACTGCAGCGTCGTCTGCGAACAGCATGTCTCTGATTAGAGCCTTGCGTACTTTGGTTCTGGCTTTCAGGCGGGCGAGGTTGAAAAGCCTGCCGTCAGATCTTGTGTGCAGGTAGATTCCCTCTGTTGCTGTGCTGAAGGCATGCCTCAGAAACATAGCAAAGAAAATCCCAAAGAGGGTTGGCACAAGTACACAGACCTGTTTCACTCCGCTGCGTATGTTGAATGGCTCTGAGACGTTGCCGTCATGCTGCACTATCCCCTGCATGTTGGTGTGAAACGATTTGTGTGAACTGACCTAATTTTTGTTAAAATCAGTTTGTTCATTTTTTCCCCTCTGTGCTGCCTCCGCACTCCAGAACCAATGTATTTTCAGCACTGTTTGGAAGCAGCAAAACACTGCAGAAAAAGTAAAATGACTTGTAACAAAAAGAAACATGGTCTCCGTCCACATAGTCCACCTGCTCCTGGATAAAAAACTTTCTCACCAACCGCCCACAATCAGACTTGGCCCCCACCACTCCTCCACACTGTCTCTCAGCACTAGCTCCCCCCAGGGCTCCATGCTAAGCCCTCTACTGTACTCCCTGTACACCTTTGACTGTATTCCAACCCACCCAACAACAGTCATCATGAAGTACGCGGACGATACCACCTTGGTTGGCCTCATCACCGATGACAATGAGAATGCATACAAGGCAGAGGTAGAGAATCTGCTGCTGTGGTGCCAAGCTAACAACCTGAAACTGAATGTCCAAAAAACCCAAAAAACTCATACTAGACTTCAGAAAGAACAGACAGGACCACACACCCCTTCTCATAAATGGCGACTGCATAGAAACCGTCCCCACCTTCATGTTTCTGGGCACCCACATCTCCTCTGACTTCTCCTGGACTGTCAACACCAAGGCCCTGGTGAAGAAAGCCTAGCAGTGGCTCCACTTCCTCCATGTCCTGAGGAAGAACAACCTGGGCCAGAAGCTTCTATCGACCTTCTACTGCTGCTCAATGGAGAGCGTGCTCACCTACTGTCTGGGTGTGTGGTATGCCGGCTCCACAGCTGAGAACAGGAAGGCTGTGCAGAGGGTCACTAACACCACCCAAAAAATCCTCAGGGGCCCTCTGCCCTCAATGGAGGACATCTCCAGATCCTCCTGTCTCAGAAAGACCAAGGCCATCACAGCAGACCCCTCACATCCCACCCACCACCTGTTTGACCTGCTTCCCTCTGGACAACAGTTCAGATCAATCAGGTCCCACACCTCCAGAGTGACAGTTTCTTCCCCGCGGCCATCCGGACTGCAAACAATCAGAGGCCCCTCCTTCCGAATGCTCACATGCACAGAACTGAGGACCTTTTTAATTATCATAATAATCAAACCTGTCTCTGCACTCCGCACTTTCATGTATATTGACCCATCCGTGAAACCACTACCATACCTATGTATATTTTCCATAATCCTGGACCATTTTATCCAATCATTTGTTAAACTGTATGTTTGGCACTCCGCACTTTTATGTACATTGTTTCATCTATGAAGCCATTACCATACCTGTGTATATTTCCATAATCCTGAGCCATTTTTATTTCAGTTGTGTGTTTAATTGTGTGTTCTGTAGCTGTGTTTTAGCTAATCCTCCTCTCTTACTTTATTGCACAGTAGCCTGGTGGAGCACCCACAATTTCGTTGTGCTGTACAACTGTACAATGACAATAACGCCTATTCTCGTTTATGACTGACTCTTTATTTCATCTGAACTTCCCCCAAAAAGCGAGTGAAGTACGCAACTAACACCTAAATGCCTGAAGCTAAGTCACTGTTAGCCGCTAATTGCTAGCCACGTCAGTTGAACTGTTTTTTTCTGCTGAGATAGATAGATAGATAGATAGACAGATAGACAGATAGATCCCAAACTGGGAAATTACAGTGTAACAGCAGCATGACACAATACACCACTAAAATGATACAAACACACAGCATAATAGAAAAGGGAATTACTCAGGAAGAGCAAAACTGGCTAGATAACTTTATATACATCACAGATAAGATAAGATAAGATAAGCCTTTATTAGTCCCACAATGGGGAAATTCCAGGATTGCAACAGCACAGGGATAGCAACACTCAGAGCAACAATCAGAAGGCAAGAAAAAAGCAAGCAAGCAAGAGCAGCTAATATACATATGTACATATTACTATAAAATATATATATACACACACACACAGACACACAGTGCAGAGCATTGTAGCTGGATGGAATAAATATATGAATATATAAACACACAGTGCGGAGCATTGTAGCTAGATGGAATAAATATGTAGATATACGTATAAACACCCACAGTACGGAGCATTGCAGCTAGGTGGAATAAATATGTAAATATATAAACACACAGTGCGGAGCAATGTAGCTAGATGGAATAATATGTAGATATATAAACACACAGTGCGGAGCATTGTAGCTAGATGGAATAAATATATAGATATATAAATATACACACACCCAGTGCGGAGCATTGTAGCTAGATGGAATAAATATATAGATATATAAATATAAACACACCCAGTGCGGAGCATTGTAGCTAGATGGAATAAATATGTAAATATATAAACACACACAGTGCAGAGCATTGTTGCTAGATGGGATGAAACAGCATAACCGTCTACTTAGTTATCCTACATGGTATGATTATGTGCCCATACATATTCTCACCCTCCATAGCGACCGGTATTTTCCTAGTTGTATGCCGGAGGGGACCATTGTGTAAGTCTATTGCATCTTTTGCATTCAAAAAACTATTATTTTGTTACGTCTTTTTGCTATCTCTGCGAGCAGCCCTGCTTAGGTTGTACAGTCTGACAGCCGTTGGTAGGAAGGACCTGCGAAACCTCTCGGTTGTGCACCTGGGATGATGTAGTCTGCTGCTAAATGAGCTCCTCAGTGCATTCAGTATGTCCTGCATAGGGTGGAACTCGGACTCCAGCAGAGATGACAGTTTAGCCACCGTCCTTCTCTCTCCTATCTCCTCCACCGGATCAAGGCGCTGCCCCAGGACAGAGCTAGCTTTCTTGATCAGTTTGTTCAGTCTCTTCCTATCGGCTGCAGTAATGCCACTGCCCCAGCAGACCACTCCAAAAGTGATGGCTGATGCCACCACCGTGTCATAGAATGTCTTCAGCAGCGCCCCTTGTACACCAAAAGACCTGAGTCTCCTCAGCAGGAACAGCCTGCGCTGTCCCTTCTTGTAGAGTGTGTCAGTATTGTGTGACCAGTCTAGTTTATTGTTCAGATGAACACCCAGGTACTTATAGGATGTCACCATCTCGATGTCTGTTCCCTGTATATTTACTGGTGCTGTGAGGGGTTGCCCATGCCTGCGGCAGTCCACCACCAGCTCCTTAGTTTTCCTTGCATTGATCTGGAGGCAGTTCCGATGGCACCAGTCCACGAAGTCCTGGATAAGCCCTCTGTACTCAGCTTCATCTCCATTGGAGATGAGGCCAATGATTGCAGAGTCATCAGAGAACTTCTGTAGATGGCAGTGTGTTGTGTTGTGTGAGAAGTCCGCAGTATAAAGAGTGAACAGGAAGGGAGCCAGCACCGTTCCCTGGGGGGCCCCCGTGCTACCGATGATCGTGTCGGACACACAGTCCCGGGTTCTCACAAACTGAGGCCGGTTCATGAGGTAGTCCAGGATCCATGATGACAGGTGCTGGTCCACCCCTGCGCGCAGCAGCTTGTCCTTCAGGATCATCGGTTGGATGGTGTTGAAAGCACTGGAGAAGTCAAAGAACATGATCCTCACAATATTCCCGGGCTTCTCCAGGTGGGACAGAGAATGGTGAAGGAGGAAGATCACCGCATCCTCCACCCCAATGCCATGCTGGTAGGCGAACTGGAGTGGATCCATCGCTGGTTCCACCAGGGGGTGGAGGTGAGCAAGGAGCAGTCTCTCCAGGGTCTTCATCAAGTGGGACATCAAGGCTACCGGTCTGTAGCTGTTCAGGTCTTTGGGGTGGGAAGTTTTTGGTACAGGTACCACACAAGATGTTTTCCACAGCTGTGGTACCCTCCCCAGCTTCAGGCTCAGGTTGAAGATGTACGTCACAATCCCACACAGCTGGTCTGCACAGGACTTGAGGAGCTTTGCGCTGATGCTGTCCGGTCCCGACGCCTTCCTCGCCTTGATCTTTCTCAGCTCCGTCCTCACCTGGGTCCTGGTCAGGGTCAGGATGGGGGGCTGTGTGTTGGGAGTGGCGGGGTGTTGGTGGAGTGGGGAGTGGGCAGCAGGACTTGATTTCTTTAGAGGCAGCAGTGGTTGTTGTGCAGTCAGGGAGGAGGGCGGTTGGTCAAACCTATTGAAAAACAGATTCAGGCTGTTCGCCCACTCCCTGCCCCCCGTGGCCTGGGGGGAGGTATTCTGGAGCCCAGAGATGGTTTTGAGGTTTCTCCAGACCCCGCTGATGTCGCTCTGTTGCAGCTTGTCCTCCATCTTCTTCCTGAAGCTGTCCTTGCCTTCTCTGATCTTTCTCCTCAGCTCCCTCTGTACGGACTTCAGCATCTCCCTATTCCCCGACCTGAAGATCCTCTTCTTCTCTCTCAGAAGTGTTTTTATCTCAGGGTTGATCCAGGGTTTGTTGTTTGAGCAACACCGTATGGTCTTGGTGGGAACGGATTTGTCCACACAGAAGCTGAGGTAGTCCGTGAAGGTGTGAGTGAGGCCATCGATGTCCTCACCATGTGGATCGCAGAGCTGCTTCCAGGCAGTGGCTTCAAAACAGCCCTTTAGAGTGTCCATTGTGTCCTCAGACCATAACTCCACTGTGCGCATGGCCGGAGGTTGTCTGTGCACTAGGGGTTTGTACACCGGCCGGAGATGAACCAAGTTGTGATCCGATCTCCCGAGTGGGGTGAGTTGTGATGAGGTGTACGCCTCCTTAGTGTTTGCGTAGAATAAGTCCAGTGTTTTATTGTCTCTAGTGTGGCATGTGACATACTGGGTGAACGTGGGTAGAATGGGAGATAGTGAAACATGGTTGAAATCGCCTGAGATGAGGAGAAGAGCATCTGGGTGTTCTGTCTGAAGATGATCACCTATATAGATACATGAATCGTACTCACTGTACAATACAGGACTATCGCACGCAGGGTAAAATGTGAGGTACCAATTAGACTGTAAGGTGCAGTATGGCAGCATTGTTATGACCAAGATTCAACATTAAAGTGAGTTATTGTACAGTGAAATGGTGTGTGGCAGGAAAGATTTCCTGAACCTGACCTTTCGGCAGCAAAGCTGTAGCAGTCTGCTGGAGAAAAGTGCTCCCCTGTCTGTCCAGTGTGTGGTGGAGGGAGTGATCAGGATTGTCCACGATGGATAACAGTTTGTTCAGTGTCCTACTCTCCAACACAGTCTCAAAAGTTTCCTGCCTGAGACCAATTCCAGAGCCAGCCTTCTTGATAATCTTGTCAAGTATGTTAGTGTTGCTGGCTCTGATACTGCTACCCCAACAGACAGCAGCAAAGAAGATGGCGCTGGCAATGACGGTCTGGTAGAAAAGCTCCAGCATCTTGTTGCATATGGACAAGCTAAAGACGCCATCGTGAGTCATGTGACCCACATAGTATATAAACACACTGACTTCAGCACTGGACAATATTTAATTTGTGTGTGAAGTGATGATAGAGCTATTCTATTATGCTCATTTACTACGCTATTTACTACTAGTGATATGATACCACACTGTTGTGTAATGTTCCTTGATTACGAGTCTTGTCAGTGAACTATAACGGAGAAGGAATTAGGAAAAAAACCCTGAAAGGGTCAATAAACTGTGATGCTGATTTAAGGTCAAACTGCCCAGACCTAAACTTTTTTTGTTTTTGTGTTTTTGTTGCAAATATTTACTCATTTTGAATTTGATGGCTGCAACTCATTCCAAAAAAGGTGGAACAGTGGCATGTTTACCACTATGTCACATCATCTTTCCTTTTAACAACACTCGGTCAGCATTTAGGAACTGAGGACACTAATGGTTGAAGCTTTGTAGGTGGAATTCACCATTCTTGCTTGATGTACAACTTCAGTTGCTCAACAGTCCGCTTTGTTATGCACCACACATTTTCAATGGGAGACAGGTCTGGACTGCAGGCCAGTCTAGTACCCACACTCTTTTACTACAAAGTCATGATGATGTAATATGTCCAGAATATGGTTTGGCATTCTCTTGCTGAAATAAGCAGGGAAGTCCATGAGAAAGGCATTGCTTAGATGGCAGCAGATGTTCCTCCAAAACCTGTATGTACCTTTTTCCTTCTTCTTTCAGCTGCTCCCTTTTGGGGTCACCACAGCGCATCATCACCTGATATTGTGATGATCCACATGTCGATTTGGTAAGGATTTTTTATCCTCCGCTGGACAAAGCCCAAAGGGGTCGAAGGGGGATTATGTTATGGGTCAGTCTGTCTGTCTCTGTCCATCTGTCCGTCTGTCCCACTTTTGTGAAATCTACTTCTTCTACAGTTTTGTTCTCACTGTTTTGAAACTTGGTACCATGGTTTGATATATACTGAAGATGCGCATATTGCAATTTAGTTCTGATCGGATGATTTTTGCAGGAGTTGTAGCCCCCGACCTATGACCTCCTGTTTCACCTCACTTCATAGACAGTAACTGTCTTGTGAAAGCAACTCCTCCTGCAGTTTGATTCTGATTATTTTGAAACTTGGTACTATGGTTTGATACACACTGAGGATGCGCATATTGCAATTTCACTCTTATCGGATGACCTTGAGGTCAGAGGTGAAATTTTCCCTAAATCTTCTAAACACAATAATTACTGAAAGAAATTATGTAGGCTTTTCAAATCAATACAGTAGTTGTAGCTCATACACATCTTGGACGATTTACAACCTGACCTGACTATGGGATTGGGGTCAAGGGGTCAGATGTCAAAGTTCAAAGTTAATATTGCAGTTGCACTATGTAAATGCTACATTTACTATTAGTATGAAACCAGTAAAGCTAGGGTCATCAAACCAGGTATACTGTACAGCTTCACCTTAGGATCCTGACCTTTGACTATGGGTTTGGGATCAAATGGTCAAAAGCTAACATTAACATTCCCTATGCCTTATTACTGGACAACGAGTAAAACTAGGGTCACCAAACCTGGTACACAGGTTCACCCTGTGACCCTGAAGTGTGACTATGGTTTTGGGATCGCAAGATCAAAGGTGAACATCATAATGGCTTGTAAATTATATCTCAACAACAAAGAAAGCTAGGGTCACCAAACTTGCTACACGGGTTCACCTTGGGATCTTGACTTCTGTCTATGGGTTTGGGATCAAAAGGTCAAAGGTCAACATTCCTTATGTCTTATTACTGTATGAGTAAAGTTAGGGTCACCAAACCTGGTACACAAGCTCACCCTGTGACCCTGAAGTGTGACTATGGTTTTGGGATTGCAAGGTTAAAGGTCAACTTCAAAATATATTATAACATATCATAAACTATATCCCAACAACAAAGAAAGCTACAGTCACTCACCAGACAAAACAAATCGCACTAACGGAGAAAACAAACTCGAGTTCGATTGAAATGAACTAAAGCCTGTAGGTGTGAAAGCACCTGTTAGGTATTCCCCAATACTAACAAATAGGCAGCATGGACATGCCGTCAGATGCATGGGTGACGTCAGCGCGCCGTGCCTATTTAGGAGGACTGTTGGTGGGAGCTGTCCCCTTTGGTGCTCCGCTTCCATACAGTCACAGCCTGTGTATAGCATAGAGTTAGCCTACATGTTAGCCACTGTTCACGTGTACTCTTTTTGTACTCCGTAATAAAGTCTGAGTTGGGTACAACTCCTGCCTCTGCTGCCCTGCTTTCCAGACATAACAAATGGCGATGAGGAGAAAAATTGACATTCCAAAGGAAAACTCGATGCCTTTCCTGAAGAGAGGCGTGTGTCGGGCACCCCGGCCAGAGAGTTTGGTGGCTAGATGAGCCAGGTTTAGGCCTGCGCCGACAGCGAGCAAGTGAGTCAGTTCAGCAATTTGTCACCAACCTCCGCAGTTTGGCCAGTATATGTGAATTTGGACACTTAGAGGAGGAGATTGTGCACAACAAGTTGGCGGAGAACGCTACGAGTTGGAAGCTGCAGGAGAAGTTGTTCACAATGCCGGATGGCCTGACGTTGGCTGAAGCACTGGAGATAGCATCCCAGCTAGAGTGAGAAGAGGCTGCTCAGTTAGTAATGCAGTTAGTGGGCCCCGGCCCGCATTCAACTCTGCTGGGACAGACAGTGGCCCCGGTTGCTGAGCCCGTCGACCCCACGCCTGACATGGATGGCGTCAACATTGTGGGCCCCGATAGCTGGTCAGGACTGCAGTGTGTAGTGAAGCTGGATCATCATCAGTGTGTCAATGATGATAGCCACTGTTGCCTCAAGGTCACTGGTAAACAAGGCCATGGTTAGAAGGCTTACCCTCTGCCAACCTGAAGTGGTGGAACGGCCAGACGATGGATGCTCCATGACCAGCAGAAACATCACCTTCACAGCGCAATATGGCGACAGAACAATCCCAGCGTTCCAGTTCCAGGCGACACGCCAGGGCGATAATGTTATGGGGTTGGATTTGCTCTGTGAACTGGACCTCTCCATCACAGACCCCGTGCAGACCGATGATGGTCCGAGTCCATTGCACTCAGATGTGGACGCAGCCACTCCCTGCCTCACACCGCACGCCGAACAGAACCCAGCGGAACTGGAGCAGCCACAAGAGCCCCAGTCCGCAGCCATGCGGGACCCGGAGCCGGTCCCCGCACGGCACAAGTATTCGCAAGCCGCAGCCTCATCACAGGAGGGAGAGCGTGGGTGCAGCCGAAGAACGCAGTACGGAGAGAGGGCACAGACCAGACTCGTCTCTGATCCTTGCCCAGCATGAGCTTGAAGCAGCAGCCGTAGAGTTGCAGGAGAGGCAGTTCGTGAAGAAAGAGGGCCCCGGTGACCAAAGACAACCTGGCATGCGTCCCATCGCTGACGACAGCGTCACATCACCGCAACCACAACCAGCACCAGGTGAGAGAGAGAAGAAGCTGAACTCATCCCGCATCCTTGCTGAGTATCAGCCTCAGGGAGCCGCTGCAGCACAGCAGGATGGAGAGTTTGTGGCCCAGCAGGACCCAGCAGAGCATTGCCAACCAAGGGCACGTCCTGCCACTGGCATGGATGGCATGCCGCCATAGCAGCAACCAACATCAGAGACAAGAGAGCAGCAGCGCTGAGTGCAGCCAAACACAATGCTACTCACAGTGTTTGATTCGGTTCGGGTTGGTCGATCCGAACGCCTGGGCCTACAGATGCTCCAGTCACCGCAGATGAGAATCGCCGCATGAATGAGGCCAGCCGCCATCCAGATGGCCGATGGTTCGAGATGGCATGTCAGCCGTCTGCGGAAGGAAGAGCAGCTGCCTCAGATCAAGACGCAGCGCTGGAGTGGACCCAGCTGGTATGGGACCCGGGCTGGGACATCAGGGACGAGCGAGCCATGACTCCAGCGAGATAGCACCCAGGTCCGCTGCAGCCGGCACCTCCAAGAGTGCGTCCACCGCAAGCTTGACTGAGGCCCCTGAACTTAAACCACAACAGTGACTCTGTTTTAATAAGTTGGCAGAGCATGACTGGTTCATGGTGGCAGAATAATCCACCCAGTTGTGCAGGGTCAACCGGTCGTCCACCCGGTGGCTCAGGTTTAGCGAGAAAAAAAAAGGGCTGTTGTGAGAGTAATGTAAAGAAAAAGAGAGCTGCTGTGATTTGTGTTCCTAAGGTTTTTAGCTTTTTTTTTTTTTTGGGGGGGGGGGGGATAAATGATAGGTATTCCCCAATACTAACAAATAGGCAGCACGGACGTGACGTCAGCGCACCGTGCCTATTTAGGAGGACTGTTGGCGGAAGCCATCCTCTTTGGTGCTCCGCCTCTGTACAGCCACAGCCTGCGTATAGCATAGAGTTAGCCTACATGTTAACCACTGTTCACGTGTACTCTTTTTGTACTCCATAATAAAGTTCAAGTTCGGTACAACTCCTGCCTCCGCTGCCCTGCTTTCCAGACATAACAACACCCTTAATACCCAATCATGGCATCTCATCTCATCTGTTTCCAATTAATCTGTTCTCCTGTGGAATGTTCCAAAAAGGTGTTTTTGAGCAGTCCTCAACGTCCTCTGTCTTTTCTTGCCTCTGTCCCAGCTTTTTTGGAATGTGTTATAGGAATCAAATTCAAAATGAGGAAATATTTGCAAAAAAAACCAAAGTTTATCAGTTTGAACATTAAATATCTTGTTTTTGTAGTGTATTCAATTGAATATAGGTTGAAAAGGATTTGCAAATCATTGTATTCTGTTTTATTTACATTTTACACAATGTCCCAACTTCACTGGAATTGGGGTTTGTAATTGTCTCTCAACCCTGCACTTGCCATAGTGTGAGCCATATTCATTTTTTAAGAGATGATGGATAAGGAACCAACAAAATCAAAAAGCTTTGCCTAATTTTGAATCAACCAACTCATAGGCGATAAGCCCCCCCACACACACACCAAAAAACTTGCTTGTTCGATAGCAGCAAGGCTAAGATGTCATAAGTCTTGCATATCTTTATCTTTCTTAGCTCTCACCAACAAGTGTGAGCCAGTCCAATATTCACTCTTCTCTAGGCTGTTGCTCTGTCACTCTCTCGCTTTCTTTTCCTTGTTTCTTCTCACATGATCTTCTTTGGTTTCTTTACTGGCTCTGCCATGATGTCCAATCTGAAAAATACCAAACTAGTTAGCTTACATTATTTAAGGTGAAAATTTTACACTGTGTTGCTTTAAGTTAAAGAAATTTTACTATACTTGCTATAAAATGCTCTCATGCATGTGACCTTGTACCTTGAATGTCTTTCTGAACCTCTGCTTGTATATGTATGTACCATAAACATTTCCCCCTCTTTGAATATATGCAATAATCCTATCTCCAGCCACATGCATACTGGCCCTCCATATTATTGTAATGCTAACCTCCAGACTGCATGCCTGATAGCCAATACTTTATCACTGCTTTGCCTTTTTTATGGGGCTGTTGTCTCTTTAAAATGATTGCCTCTGTTTTGATCTGATTAATTTTGTGTGAGCGCAAACAATTACTTTTCATCTTTATCTGCTCAAGGAATCACCCTTTTTTTATGGGTATCATTTATTACAGGTGGACAGCTACTTGTTTATTAGAATTCCAAGCAGCCTATCGCAGCCGAGATCTCCCGCGGTCTATATTTACATTTCAACTTCAGCTAAACAGGTATGACAAACACACATAGCAAAGGGCCAGCCATGGCCACATTTCATTTTCATATTGCCTCCTCACAAGCCAGACAGACTGGACTTAATGCAAACGTTCCTGACACGGTGGCAGAAGGTGCTGGGCAGGAGGGAGAGAAAACGAGAGAGGGGGAACTGAATGAGAAAGCAAGCAAGGGAGGTGAGATGGCGAGAGCGAAAGGGGGTTGTGGAGGTGAGACGGTGAGAGCAGGTTGACTGAGTATGTATTTGAGCTTTCAGGTGAGTGTCCATCATTCAGGGAAAGAGGATGGGTTCATGGCCTCTGAAATCCATCCATGGCAAGGGGGTCTTCACAGTGAATATAAATACATGTGTGTGTGTATGTGTGTGTGTGTGTGTGCGTGCCATGGCCAGGGCCACTCCTGACAAGCCAACAGCTGTTAATTATGAATTGGCCTGCAGAGAGGGAGACAGGCTAGTGAATATGCAGAGCTGGAGGAGCACGCGGAGCCCATGCAACACAAGTGTCAGACCCCCACTGCACCTGGAGTGGCAGGGGTTGACCTGGGTGTCAATCACAAGCACCGTCCAAGCAACAGGATAGGGATTGCTTGGAAAGAACCCAAAAAAACCGCAGTTTGACTCACACTGAAATCAACTTTTTTATTTGATAGCAACACTACAAAGTGATTATAATCTTTGCATGGCACTGAAAAGATTCCCATTAGGTACAAGTTAATCTCTATAATTCCTAATATCCAAAATAGTAGTGTTGTGCTTTAGTTGGTGCAGTAAAAAAAATTATGCAATTTTTCTGCTTCCTGAGGCATTTTAACCATTGTCCTAACATCCAAGAAACTCAGAACTGCTGCATGATGTGACAAGATAATTCAGATTCTAGAAGCACCAGCAGATAGGTAAATTATTTTTTAAACACATACCGTATATACTGTAGTTATCGTGTGCTACTTTCATTCTAACATCTCTATAAAGCTATTAGAGTTATTAGAGTTTTGAGATAAGTGTAAAAATATGATTAGCACAACTTTGATAACACTATTTGTGATTTATTCTATTGGCTCTCATTAATAAGTCCTTAAGCAAAATAAAAAATATCTATAACAATATAAGGCTCACAGTGCAGGGTGACTGAACGTACTTTTATAAGGTTTTGGTAATATTGAACAATATCTGAAGAAACAGTAGCTAAGAGATTTAAAAAGTACCTTATTTTTTGTAGGCAAATATCTAATTTTCTTCTTTTTTTCACCTTGAAATATTGTTTTCAAAATATTTCAATGGTACATCAGCCTTCAACCAGGTAAACATCACTTCCATCACAGCCTGAGTGGGCTAACTTTTGTGTACCCGACAGGAACACTGAAAGACATTCGCCACGTTTTACGGCCTGAGACCCATTAACTGATCACAGGGCATGACTTCAGCCAGCAACTGGCAAAGCACCCTATGATTGGCTATAGACAACTTAAGGATGTTTTCACACTTTAAAGTCTGCACCAAAGTCCAGACTAAGGTTCATATTTATGTTGCATTGTATTAAATTGGTCAGTTAAGTCTGGTTTCACACTGCTCCTTTTCCAAGCAAACTAAACCCCTTTACTTGACTACACCTATGTCTTGTTATCATGATAATGCCCTGTTGCATGATGACGTTTATGTTATTAAGATAGACATATAGTTAGTAAACATGCTACTCACCCTTCAAGGTATTTTCTGCAGCTTTGGACATATGTATCAGTAACCACACTTTAATTTGAAACTGGTTCAGACTCCATCATAAATAGTTGGTGAACTAGTTTCATAAGGCTAGAATGTTACACAGGTCTTCATTAAAAAAGGACGTTTGTTCTTCTCATCAGCAGTGATGATTTTCAGGTGGCGTTGCTCACCCATTTTTTTCAAAAACTCTGTTGCATCTTCTCCAAAAATGTCTGGTAAGTTTCTGCAGTTTATATTTTTTTTCAAGTAACTATTTATGCAGCTAACAGTTACATTTTTCCTTCCCGAGTGCCATCACGGCTCATTTTCCCTCATATTGGCTGCCTTAACTTCCTGTGTTTGGCCAGCCAGTCTGAACCTTTCTGAAAACTGCTTTCACACTCGAAACAAACTGGACCAAGTTTGATCCAAGACTACCTATTTTTGCTAGGCCAAATTTCAGCTCTTTGGTCCAAACAGTGGTTTGGGGGAGATTTCACACCTAAAATGTTAATCCAGATCAAACTGAAAAGTCCAAAAGGCCAGACCAAATGGGTTAGGTGTCGCCCTAAGTCCCACCCCCTCTCCATCCACATATGGGCCCTAACTTTGGAAAAGTTCGGTATTGGAGTGAATGGTAAGAGTGAAATTATTTTTCAATCCCGATCAAATTTTTCCATGAAATACACATAGGATGTTTAATAATTTTCCACATAAATAAAAGTGTAGTTTGCCATCTAACTGTATAAGGTTATGAAAATGTGGAAATTGACAGACTACAAACCCAAAGTCACAAAAATTATGCCATCATTTTCAAAAAAAGCCCAAGAAGAGCCGACTAACAGCCCTTTGGATCAGCTGTAGCTCTCAAAATACGTTTGCATTGTTTTCCTCCTCTTTGGATGCTTCTTTCTTCAGTCAGAAAACATCACCAAATCACACGATGATCTGTCTACGCCCCTTAATAGTAGGCAAGCTGTAAATGGGAATGTATTGCTCCCAATAAGTTTGTGCTACATTAGAGCACTTTGTAGAAGAGCTTGAAATAACGAGGCGATGTGATTCATAAACCAAAGTTTATTATCAGTTCCTCTAACAAGTCTCATCTAGGTGCAGCAGCAGAAGAAGTGAGAGAGCGAACACCTTCGGCTCTACGAACTTATACTCGCACATAACAAAAGACATGCATATCAAAAGCTGACATCCCTCACTATCTTAATCCCCTCTTTTGTCTTCGTACCCCTCCACCTGGCCCTGGGGAGTCAGGGCGACCTATCCGGTCTCCACCGCAGTGCCTCGGATGCTCTTTGATCTTCACTGGCGGTTGAGACCTCTTTGTCCTGTTCTGAGGTGTGAAGTCGCTTTACATATGTAATCACCAAACATTCTCACATGCTTATACGTAGGTTATGGGATATATGATTAATATAGACCACACACTTGTTTATACTTTTACCAACTTTTTTATACAGTTTATGGATTAGAGTGGCAAAAATTTCAGCTCTGACCATGGTCACTACATGCGTGATGGTAGGTTGTCATAACAGACAAGATGAGGTCACAGGAAAGTCTTTTTATCACTTTCCATCAAATCCAGTTCAGAGAGCCAAGCAGGTAGCAGCAGGCAGACGGAGGGCTGTCAGACTTCCACCACAAGTCAAATCTGCAGTGATCATTTCATGCCTAGGCTATGAATATTAGGTTTTTCATAGAGGCACATCAGCAAAACGGAAAAGGAGAATAGGCAGGTTAGCTTATTGTTTTGGAACTGTGGTAGGTGTGGGGAGTGTGAAATAACGAAGCTGAATTGGCTTTTAATTCAGGTTTTATTCAAGCACTTCATCCCCAGCCATCTCTCAAGAACGAAAGAAGAGGATGAGCTGCATCAGACCTTCACATTTATACATCTCACACAAAGGGAGAATCACATATCCCTGTCAAAACCCCCTATTGACATTAACTCCCCCTCCGGTCTCTCAGTCCTCCACCTGTCCCCCAGGAGGTCGGGAAGTCCTTCCAGTCTCTTATCCCCGTACCTCCGTCCTCTTGTTGTTAACCGCTGGTGGTCCAGACATATTGTTCCTTTCAGGACGTGAGGTCAATCCACACATGCGATCTCCTTTATGCATAAGCATATGTAGGCAAAAATACATGGGCTACATAACCCCCCCCCCCCCCCCAAACGTCGAAGAATGGACAATATATTAAAATTAAGAGAACATGTTAATATCAACAGCACAGTCTATACCACATGACCACATCAATAATCAGTGATAACATCAATAGCATAGTCTATACCACATGATCACATCAAACATCAAACACCAAACAGTCAAATTAAGAGAACATGTTAATACCAACAGCACAGTCTATACCACATGACCACATCAAAAATCAGTGATAACATCAATAGCATAGTCTATACCACATGATCACATCAAACATCAAACATCAAACACCAAACAGTCAGTCCGTACGCCGTCTGGGCTTCAACCATCTTCCAAATCTGCTGTAAGCAGGTCTCGGCGTCCCTGCAGCGCCGTCCTGCAAAGAATCTGCTGACTGAGGAAGAGAGTGGTTATTCTATCCCTGCGGGGCCTCCGGGACGCGTTCCCTGGGGGGTCTGCCGCGTCGAGGTGCCCTCGCTACCCGTACAGACTCATCGTTCATCACAAAAGCAGGCTTCAGTCTGTCAATACTGACTGTTTCCTTTCTGTCTCCCAAATCTAGCACAAAATGCTTATCACCTGTCTCCAGCACCCTATATGGCCCATCATATGGCGGTCGGAGGGTTGGTCTTAGAGCCTCGTGCCTGACAAAAACGAACTCAGCATTTTTTAAAGCTTTGGGAACAAAAACGCGCGGAAAAGTGTGATGAACGGGGCCCGGGAGCATGTCCGCTCCCGTGCCGATCGGTGGTCCAAGAGCCGGGAGGCGTCCCGGTTCCGGATGCTCTGGTAGAAACTCACCGGGCAGCCTGAGAGGTTGAGCAAAAACTAACTCCGCTGGGGAGGCATTTAAATCCTCCTTAGGCGCAGAATGCAACCCTAATAAAACCCATGGTAGTTTGTTTACCCAATCTGCATCCGTAAGCGACGCTCTGAGGGCTGCCTTCAAAGACCTATGAAAACGCACGCACAAACCGTTAGCCTGAGGGTGATAAGCGGTAGTGCAGTGAATTTTCGCTCCTAAGCTGCTGGCCATCGCTGACCACAGCTCAGAGACGAATTGAGGCCCTCTGTCGGACGTAATATCCGACGGGACCCCGAAACGTGCTACCCAGGCCGTCAAGAAAACGCGAGCCACTTCTGCGGCCGTGGTCGATGTCAGTGGGACCACTTCCTGGCCAGCGTGTGGTTCGGTCCACCATTGTCAAAAGATGTGTGAACCCCTGCGACGACGGTAGGGGGCCCACAAGGTCGACGTGCACGTGATCGAATCTTTTGGCCGGAATGTGGAACGGTTCTAAAGGGGCTCTTGTGTGCTTATGAATTTTGGCCCGCTGACAAGCCATGCAGGTCCTCGCCCACTCTTTCACGTGCTTGCGCAGGCTCGGCCAAACAAACTTCTCCGCTACCATTTTCACAGAAGCGCGCACCCCTGGGTGTGCCAGGGAGTGAACCGAGTCAAAAACGCGGCGGCGCCATGCGGCCGGGACTACCGGGCGGTGGCTGCCCGGTTGACACATCACAGATTAGGGGGGGCATACCGGTTTGCACACACCTGCTCTCCAGCCTTAACCCTGTTGGTCCAGACTGGAGCGCGCGCACGTCCGCATCTCTGCCCTGCTCCGCTGCCATGGCTGCGTAAACTATCCCCACGTGAACTGGGGGCGCGTGCGCTTCCGCACCGCTATTTTGCTTCACGGCTGCTGCAGTATAATCTGCCTCTGCGCGCGCCGGTGCTGTGGCCGCGCGAGAGAGGCAGTCTGCTACTATGTTGAGTTTACCCGCCACGTGCTGAATATCAGTGGTAAATTCCGAAATTGCGGCCAGCTGCCTCTGCTGCCGGCCCGACCACGGATCTGAAATTTTGGACATCGCAAAAGTGAGCGGCTTATGGTCAACAAAAGCGGTGAAACGCCGACCTTCCAGCCAGAACTGGAAATGGCAGATGGCCAAATGGAGCGCTAACAGTTCCCTGTCAAACGTGCTGTATTTCCGCTCAGCTTCGCTCAAGGATTTGCTGAAGAAAGCTAGCGGCTGCCAAACACCGGCAACGTGCTGCTCTATAACTGCCCCTATGGCCAAATCTGATGCGTCGGTAGTTAGCGCGATGCGGGCCGATGGGTCCGGATGAGCTAGAAGCGTGGCTTCAGCCAAGGCTTTTTTTACCTCCGTGAACGCGCGCTCCCGCTCCGGGGACCACTCGATTGTATTGGAGGGTTTTTGCTTTCTGAGCGCGGCGTATCATGGCTGCATGAGCTGCGCTGCGTGGGGTAGGAAACGGTTATAAAAATTCACCATTCCTAAAAATTCCTGCAATGATTTGACCGTTTGTGGTCGGGGAAAATCTGCTACTGCGCGCACCTTATCCGGCAGCGGAACTGCCCCTTCTGGGGACATGCGGTGGCCCCAAAAATCAATCTGCGCCACGCCAAACTGGCACTTGGCTGGATTAATTATTAAGCCGTGCTCTTCCAACCTCCGAAAAACCCCAGTGAGGTGTTTCTCGTGTTCTTCCTCTGAGGTACTGGTGACCAAAATGTCGTCAAGGTAAACGAACACGAATGGAAGATCACGTAACACGGCATCCATCATGCGTTGGAATGTTTGTGCGGCGCCTTTCAAGCCAAACGGCATGCGCAAAAACTCAAAAAGTCCAAAAGGGGTTATAACCGCCATTTTAGGAATGTCCTCCGGCCGGACCGGAACCTGATGGTAGCCGCGAACCAGGTCTATTTTAGAAAAAATGCGCGCCCCCGCTACTGCGGTAATCGCCGCAAGGTCTCCATGAGCCGTTGACTTTCGGGACCATATGCAGCGGCGAAGCACATGGGCTTTTCGAACGGCGAATAATGCCCAGCCTCTCTAGGCTGGCGAACTCCTCGTGCGCCATGGAGAGTTTAGCAGCATCCAGGCGCCGAGCTTTCGCGAAGACGGGGGGGCCAGTTGTAGTGACAAAATGCTCCACCCCGTGTTTCGCAACTGTTGCCGAGAATGTGGGAACCGTGAGTGCTGGAAACTGGGTGAGTATTGTGTTAAACTTACCACCTGCTGTGGCGACGTTGGTCTGCACCGGTGGCGGGGACACTTGAGCTGCACAGGGAATAGAGTAAAAAGAGAGTGCATTTACCAGCCGCCTATTGGCAAGATCAACTAACAAACCATGTAAGCACAGAAAATCAGCACCTTACATGTTGAAACTCACCGCCGCTATGACAAAAGTCCATTCATAAGAGCGGCCATGTAAGGACAGAGACAAAGTCCTTTCCCCGTAGGTGTTGATGCGTGAGCCGTTCGCCACCGTTGCCCCATTTCCACGGGGGCCAGCCACCCGGTCAGCATAGGTTGGGGTGATGAAACTCACTTGGGCTCCGGTGTCTATAAGGAACTGGCGCCCGGAGCTCGTATCTGTGATGTATAGCAGCTTATTTCTTTCACCGAGAGCCGAAGCTGCAAATGATTCTCGGTCCTGCCGTTTCCCGACTTCTTGAAGTTGCACGGTGGCACACACCTGTGCGCCCTCTCTGCGAACCGCCGATGATAAAAGCAGAGATCCTCTCCTCCGCTGCGTCGGGGCCGCACCTCTGCCGCTGGGCCATCACCTCTGCCGCGTCGGGGCCACACCGCTGCCATGGTTGGTAGGTTTGGCTCGGCTGTCTCCGGCTCGTCGCTGCCTCGGGTCGCCGCGGCGGTCGCCTGCTCGCCGCAGGAGCTGAGGAGCCTCTGCGCCTCTTGGGCCAGGTCACGGAAATCCTGCTGGGTGTCACAACGCATGCTGGACAGCATTCCTCTCATATGCGTCGGGAGGTTAGTCAGGAAGATGTACTTAAAGAGGAAATCGTCGTCGTCTGACCCCCTCAGCTGCAGCATGTCTTCCATCAGGGCGACTGGCCTGTGATCTCCTTGGTTGAGCATAGCCAGGAGCCTCCTAGCCCTCTCTTCGGCTGAGGGCGTGAAACACTTGGTGAGGGCAGCTTTCAATCTGCCGTATTTGTCTTCGGCGGGTGGCTGCTGTACCAAGCTCCGCATGCATCGAGCTGTGCGGTTGTCGAGTCTAGCGATGACGTGGTAGAACTTAGAGTCATCCGCCGTTATGCTTGCGAGCGTGAACTGTGCCTCCGCCTGGAGGAACCACGAGTCTGGGTTGTCCTGCCAGAATTCCGGCAGTTTGACGGCGATGGCGCTCACTAGGGCAGACTCCAATGAGTCCTGATCGTGGAGAGCATTTCCAGGCATTCTCACACGTCACTGGTCACCAATGTGGGGAGCGTGAAATAACGAAGCTGAATTGGCTTTTAATTCAGGTTTTATTCAAGCACTTCATCCCCAGCCATCTCTCAAGAACGAAAGAAGAGGATGAGCTGCATCAGACCTTCACATTTATACATCTCACACAAAGGGAGAATCACATATCCCTGTCAAAACCTCCTATTGACATTAACTCCCCCTCCGGTTTCTCAGTCCTCCACCTGTCCCCCAGGAGGTCGGGAAGTCCTTCCAGTCTCTTATCCCCGTACCTCCGTCCTCTTGTTGTTAACCGCAGGTGGTCCAGACATATTGTTCCATTCAGGATGTGAGGTCAATCCACACATGCAATCTCCTTTATGCTTAAGCATATGTAGGCAAAAATACATGGGCTACAATAGGTGTGGTTAACCCCCACAACAGACTGGGACAATCAGAGCACGTATCTGGAGCGATTAACATTACAGTGAAATGTGTGTATTAATGTCAACAGGCAGCCTCGCTTCGTCTAGCTTTTTCCTGCTCAGTACTGTGATGTTAATGTGCCATTCATGCATTGTGTTCATGCTTCCTGCTCTTACTGTGATGTAAATGTCCCATGCCTTTCATGTATTGTCTGTAGTTGGGTATAAAAGCTGCATTGCTCTGTAACTCACTCTCTCACTCTTACAACTGCTTCTGACTACTGCTGCTGAGAGCCTGAGGACCCGCTCCAGCCCGCCTGCACAAGGGCTGGATCGAGTTCCTATGATGGCAGTATGATTTAATAAACCTACTTAAAACCCTCAGTTCGCTGCTTATAAATCTTTACCGCCACATTGGTGACCCCGAGAATGCACACGCTTTGTGCAACGCAACCTTCTGGTCTGGACAGCCACGCTGGTGACCCGACGACAACGAACGCAGCACCCGGCGGTGATTCTCCAACGACAAGCGAACGCAGCAGCCTGGCGCAAATGATCTGCTCTCCCTTCTGCTACAGGGAGACCTCGACGCAGAGCCACCACCAGGCGAAACTCTCCAGAGAACACCCACGACCGGGAAAGCTGCAGAAAGCTTCATGGTGAGATCTGCACATCCACGCTGGGACCGGCCGCTCTCACAGCTCCTCCACACGAGAGCGCACGCACCTCGTCCTCTCTCCACGACGGCAACCTCCAGGGCCGACGGAGAATGCAGCGCGTGGACCTGAATGCACCATGACCAATCTACAGCAACACACTGAACAGGGATGATTATCGGCGCCGACTACACTGATCTCCAGCAAGTTCCCTGACCCTGACTCGCCTCTCCAGCGGGCCCACCCACGCACGGAACCCCTGCACACGCACCGGGGGGTTACGAGGACGGCGCACCACGCACGGGACAATAACGGCTCCAGAGACCGCCATCGTCCTTCGCCGCTGCACACAGAACCTCCAGGGCTGCTCGCACACCTGAGGCACGCACGCAGCTCGCTCACAGGATTTTCTAATGGTCTTAGCCACGGCGCACAAAGGGAATTCAGCAGTCTGCGGTCCCCGAGGGCTTTAGGGTTGCGCCCGCACCTAAAGTCAACACGCCAAGTCCCTCTGCTTTTGTTTTTTCTTACAGCCGCTACGCAGCCTCGCCGCTCCTGTTTTTCTTCATGGCCGCTGTTAATCCTCACAGGACTTAACCGCGAGAGGAGTCAGTGACTAATTTTTCTTCGTACAGCTGCTGTGGACCTCCGCACGTTCGACGGGACAGCCCCTCATCATCGCGGATCCACAGGCAATTTTTGCGCGGCCCAGACATTTCCCCGTCCCGGGCCGGCACTTGCTACCCCCCCACACCTCCGCCTGCACAGAGCTTTCCCTGCTCGCTGCCAAAGCCGGACTATCGAGGCCTCAGCCGCCTGCTGAGCCCTCTGGGGGGGAGTAGTGTGGTTAACCCCCACAACAGACTGGGACAATCAGAGCGCGTATCTGGAGCGATTAACATTACAGTGAAATGTGTGTATCAATGTTAACAGGCAGCCTCGCTTCGTCTAGCTCAGGGGTGTCAAACTCATTCTATGGAGGGCCAAGACCCTGCAGGTTTTACTTCCACCCAGTCTCTTCAGCAGGTGTTTTCACTGATCAGAAATCAGTGGGAAGAAATTCAGAGAAAACACCTGTTGAAGCCACTGGGTGGAGGTAAAACCTGCAGGGTCTTGGCCCTCCATGGAATGAGTTTGACACCTGTGGTCTAGCTTTTTCCTGCTCAGTACTGTGATGTTAATGTGCCATTCATGCATTGTGTTCATGCTTCCTGCTCTTACTGTGATGTAAATGTCCCATGCCTTTCATGTATTGTCTGTAGTTGGGTATAAAAGCTGCATTGCTCTGTAACTCACTCTCTCACTCTTACAACTGCTTCTGACTACTGCTGCTGAGAGCCTGAGGACCCGCTCCAGCCCGCCTGCACAAGGACTGGAGCGAGTTCCTATGATGGTGGTATGATTTAATAAACCTACTTAAAACCCTCAGTTCACTCCTTATTATTTTACCGCCACAGTAGGGACTAATCTAGGAAATACCTAGGAAATCTTTCCCACACGAGACTGAGTTAAGTTTATGTTTATGTGCCTATATTTTAAATACATTATCAACTAAAAAAGTTGGCAGAATTTTTTTCAACTGCTCTCCGCCTCCCGCTGGCTGAGGCTGCTTGTGTCTCTTCATTAAATGTAAGATATTTTCCTGTTGAATAGCTGAAATAATGTTTCTCCATTGCCGGTAAATGGGGCAGACGAGCTGTTCTTGGCACACCGGCTGGTAAGCTCTGGTGGACGCATAAAGCCAGCGGGGCAACTCAGAGATCGGTCCCGATGTTGATGTGATCCATAACCGCCTCCATTCACTTGAAAAAAAACCCAAAACATTCTAGCAGTACAATTTAAATGCAATATAAACTTGAGAAGGTGAAAAAATCAAAAGGTGAACAGCATCAGGAGGCTGAATAGCAAGGTCTGCCCTGGAGCCCCGTTGTCAGAGTCGCAACAGTTTCAACTATCCATCCATCCATCCATTTTCTACCACTTTTCCTGAGGTCCGGGTCGCAGAGGCAGCAGCTCAAGCAGAGAAGCCCAAACTTCCCTTTCCCCGGCCACCTGCTCCAGCGCGTCAGAGAGCATACCAAGGTGTTCCCAGGCCAGCTGGGAGACGTAGTTTCTCCAGCGTATCCTAGGTCTGCCCTGGGGTCTCCTCCCAGTGCGATGTGCCAGAAACACCTCAAATGAGAGGCGTCCAGGAGGCATCCTGATCAGATTCCCAAACCACCTCAACTGGCTCCTTTCGATATGGAGGAGCAGCGGTTCTACTCAGAGGCTCTCCTGGATGACTGAGCTCCTCACCGTCTCTCTAAGGGTGAGTCCAGCAACCCTACGAAGAAAGGTCATTTCAGCCGCTTGTATCCGCGATCTCATTCTTTCAGTCATTACCCAAAGCTCATGACCATAGGTGAGGGTAGGAACGTAGATTGACTGGTAAATCGACAGCTTTGCTTTAGAGCTCAGCTCCCTCTTCACCGCAAAAGACCGGTACAACGTCCACATCACTGCAGAGGCTGCTCTGAACTGTCTGTCAATCTCTCGCACTATTCTCCCCTCACTCGTGAATGAGACCCCGAAATACTTAAACTCCTCCACTTGGGGCTGGAGCTTGTCTCTAACCCAGAGGGGACAATCCATCTTTTTCTGGCTGAGAACCATGGACTCAGACTTGGAGGTGCTGATTCTCATCCCAACCGCTTCACACTCAGTAGCAAACTGTCTCAACAATGCCTGTAAATCATTGCTTGATGAAGCCAACAGGACAACATCATCCGAAACAGCAGAGATGAAATCCTGTGGTCACAGAGCATGACACCCTCCAATCCTTGTCTGCGCCTAGATATCCTGTCCATAAAAATTATGAACAGGATCAGCCCTGGCGGAGTCCAACTCTCACTGGAAACGAATTTGACTGGGTGTTGGCAATACAAACCAAACTCTTGCAACAGTCGTATAGGGACCAGATAGCTCTTGACAACGAGCCTGATACCCAATACTCCCACAGCACTCCCACAAGAGACCACGAGAGACACGGTTGAATGCTTTCTCCAAGTCCACAAAACACATGTGGACTGGTTGGGCAAACTCCCATGAACCCTCGAGGATTCTCAAGAGGGTAAAGAGCTGGTCCGATGTGCCATGGCCAGGACGAAAACCACATCACTCCTCCTGAATCCGAGTTTCGACCAGTGGTCAGACTCTCCTCTCCAGTAGCCTGGCATAGACCTTCCCAGGGAAGCTGAGAAGTGTGATCCCCCTAAAGTTGGAACACACCCTCTGGTCTCCCTTTTTAAAAAGAGGAACCACCACCCCGGTTTGCCATGCCAAAGGCACTGTCCCTGACTTCCATGCAACATTGCAGAGGTGTGTCAACCATGTCAGCCCTACAACATCCAGGGCCTTGAGGTACTCAGGGCGAATCTCATCCATCCCCGGAGCCCAGCCACCAAAAAGTTTTTTAACCACTTCGGCAACCTCAGTCCCTGTGAGGGCGAGTTGTTCCCCTCGTCCTCAAGCCCTGCTTCCTCTATGGAAGGCGTGTCAGTGGGCTTGAGGAGATCCTCGAATATTTCTTCCACCACTCAACGATGTACCCAATCGAAGTCAGCAGCGCCCCATCCGCACCATAGTTTCAACTATTCAGCAGGAATCATCCTCAATTTAATTTACAAACTATCTATTTCTATACATATTTTGTTGCCACTCTTTAACTATTAATTAACAATTACTAAAATGCATGCAACCTGCTCAAGTGAATGACAGCTGCCACCCAGCTTCAAGCCTCTGTAGAACAATGCAGCGAGAATCGCCTTTAATCACCTGTTTTCTTTCTGTAACACTCCAGATGATTTTTAATGAGAAATTTTGTGTATTCCAATAAAATAATGTTGTCATATACCACAATAAACCATTTCTGTTGTTGTTCCTTTCACAAAGCTTGTCTACTAAAATTGCAAGCCAAACAAACAGCACATGACCAGTGGCATCACTTGTAAATCCGCTGTAATCCTCGACAAGTCGATATAGTTCACTAAGCAGTTACGCACAAAACTAAAAATCACTCTTTTATTACAATAACCTACAACTTTATTTATGTGTAAAATTATCCTTTAAATTGGCAAACATCACACAGTACATGTTGTGCATGGTAAAATTAGATGGGGATCAAAAAATAATTTGTCTTTCCATTCACTTCAGTATTGACTTTTTTCTGAAGTTAGGTCCCATATGCAGTAGAAGGCATGGGAATTAGACTCTGTTGGGATCAGGCTGTAAACAAATGCCAGTTATAGTCTTTTCAATATTCCTACCAGAAACAAGAAAGTTACATCTTGTGCTGCTTTAAGTTATTTAGTTTAATTGCAAATAGTTAAACAAATAACTAACTTGAAGAAGTTGAGTAACCTGTGCACAACTGTGCAAACACAGATTTTTAAAAACAGTATTTGTAATTCTGGAAACTTACATTCAATAACTGAGCTTCACCCATTTCTTTCTATTCTACTAGCAGGACTGACGTTCTCCTTCAGATTGTTTTGGTATTTGATCACAGATGGACGGAGAATGACTGGCGCCTAGCGGCTGCCCCGGCCTTGGATGCGCTCTGCAGAGCATGCCCAAATGCCAAGTCACGTTTCGTTACCTTGTATATACATGTGTAATGACAATAAAGTTGAATCTCAATCTCAATCTCAATCTCAGAATGCCCCAGTAATAGTCTGTAATGAAACTCACCACCTCAATATTTAACAATGAAAACTATGATAAAGGGGCAAGAGATCAACAAAGTCCTTATAAGGGGGCGGTGGGGGGTTAATGTTAAGAGTTGCAATTAGGTTTTAGATCAAAGGGTGTCTGACTATGGAACTAGCCTTCTAAAAAGGATAACTTAATATAGAAGGCATTTACTCACCTTTTTTCTGACCTGTAGCATTGTTTATCCATCTAGCTTCTTTTGACGACTGCGCTTGCATGACTACACCAAAGGAGGTGTGCATCTATTAGGGTAATAATGAAGCTCCTGGTTGTGGAAGTGAGACAGGATGCTATCTCAGCTGAGCTAAAAATGATAGCAAGCTACAGTCTTCTTTTGATTGGTGGATGCCAATTAGTGGAAAATGTTGTTGCCACGTAAAAAAGAATTGCACAAAGATCTGTATTTTGATATGTAATTTTTAAATTTTATTTTGAGTAAAAACTCTCTTGGAACAAGACATTGTGGCATTGATTCAAAGTATACAGAGCCCAAGTGAAGTCACGCCTCCTCTACTTCCGCATATGGGACCTTAATTTGGGAAAAATCTCCACTAAAATGAATGGCAAGAGTAAAATTATCGTTTGATCCCTATCGAATTTTGCCATGAGTTACATATATGATGTCTGTCAATTTACCATATAATTTCCCACATAATTAATGTTGTCGGTTGTCATATAATAAAAGAGTAATATATATTTTTTTCTGTAAATGCTTGATAGGACTTATATAGTTATTTAATATGAAAATGTAAGATGGACACGCACCTCCAGGTGGCGCCTCCGCCCCGCCCTATATAAGGCCGGATCACCCAGCTCTCTGTTCTTGCCTGAGCTTAGCAGACAATCTGTCAGTGGCTGTCAGTGAAAGTGAGCTCAATAAAGCTGTGTTCCCAGTCACCTCACCTCTTCTGTTTAGCAAGTAATTACAGGCATAACATTAGCGACGTCGGATAAAACCATGGAGGTGTGCATGGTCCCTGTTCACCCTTTCCTCGAGGCACCCGGAGAGCCGTTGGTGCCCCGGCCTAGGTGATACGAGGCTTTTCAGAATTACGTTGCTGTGCCGGGGCTCGGGGAGCTCCACAAGCAGAGAGCCTGGGCACTATTGGTGCACAATTTGAGCATAGAGGGCCAGGGGATCCTGTGAAGGCTCGGTGCTGTGGACACCTACGAAGAGGTAGCGGAGTTGCTAGCTAGCCATTTTCACACCCCGGATAACGTGACGGTCCGGAGGATCCGCTTTCGGCAGCGGCACCAATGGGTAGGTGAACCCATCAAGCAGTTCATCACTGATTTGTGGCAGCTTGCTAGCGAGTGCCATTTCGGAGCACTGGAGGAGGAAATGATTCGTGACCAGCTGGCAGAGCATTCCTGTAGCCCCACATTGTGAGCTAGGCTACTTATGGTGCCAAGTGAACTCACGTTAGCCAGAGCCGTCAAGCTAGCTCTCCAAATAGAAACCGCCGGCAAGCTAGCTCCGGAGCTAACTGGATGCCAGTCACAGCAGCCGCTGGAGCCTCTTGTCGAGGCAAATGCCACGGACCTGGACAGTGAAGACAGCTTGGACGGCAAGGAGACAGCAGTCAACGCTACTAGCCGGGGGTCGGCCCCTGGAAAGTCACTTTGTATGGGCTGTGGGTCTGCGACGCACCACAAAAAGGCTAAGGACTGTCCGGCAAGAAGAGCATGTTGTAACAGATGTGGTCGCTTGAACCATTTTGCCAGGGTCTGCCGTGGATTTAACCCGGAGAGCCCACGGAAGAAATCACTCCACCCGTCCCCAACAACCATCCATACGGTGTGAGCTGAAGAACTACCGGGCGCCATGGCAGTCAAGCAGGACCAATTTTGCCCAGGGTCAGTACGTAGACTGACAAGCGACACCAATGGGCTGGCCCCAGATGCCTCCGGAGCCAGGCCGTGGAAGGATGGAGGGTCTGCGGCTATGATGGTGAACGTTACTACGGTATTAGGAGAGGTCGGGGCAGGACCAAGAAGCATGGAGGATCAGCGTGCTCGACGTCTCAAGCTGAGCCAGGCCCCGTTGAGGGTCCTGGATTGAGTTTGGAGCTGAGATGAGGATTGTCGGCGGTGAAAATGGGCCAGACGACAACGTGAGGAGCATCAGGGGTGTCTGCGCATAGTGGACAAACTGGGTGCAGTGCACTTCAGGCTCTCTGATGGCTCGGTGTGGCATGCAAATCGGCTTTGGCGTGTCCGGGAGAAGACTCCGGGAGACGAGGCTGGACGTGGGACGAGGTCGAGAGTGAGGAGGAGCAGTTTCAGCATCCGGAGGGCCAGCAACCACCCCAAAGAGGCAGTTTCCAGGGGCGCACCTACTGAGAGGGTGCCCTGGGCCTCCATGCCAGTTATGTCCTTTTTACTGGAACACGGGTTGTAAATAGTATATATTGAGGTTTTGGTGTTGTTGTTGGTGTTGTTTAAAAAAAAGAATGTTATATATATTCTCTCTCGGCGCCACACGAGTCGGCTGCCTTTTGCAACAGCGGCTCGATTCCGAGTCTTTTTCCCTTCCTCTCTCTTTTGATCCGTCTTTTTTTTTCACCCCACTTATATCACGGACACACAGATCGTCCTAAATGTCTCCTGAGCCGGTGGACGGAGCCACTGTCTATAGCAGGATACGATACAGCAGAGAACAGCTGCTAGCATTCAACCGCCACCCGGTCCCATTGGAAATACTCGACATACCGAGAGAACTGAGGCGAAAACGCCGCGGCTGCCGGGCTGGAGTAAGGCGGAGGACAAAAAATATAAGGTACAGACCCTCCCTTCCATCTGTTGTCATGGGAAATGTACGGTCGATACTGGGAAAGTTAGATGAGCTAGCGGCTATCTCCCGTTATGATAGCACATACCGGGAGTGCTCTCTCCTTTTGTTTACTGAGACGTGGCTAACTGAACTAGCAGCAGATGCTAACATTGAGCTGGAGGGTTTTCACATGATACGAGCTGACCGAACACCAGACAGTGGCAAGGCTAGGGGCGGTGGAGTGATCATGTATGTTAACAACAACTGGTGCAGACCGGGACATATCACTGTTAAACAACGACACTGCAGCAAAGACATTGAGTTGCTAGCTGTTAGCATGAGGCCTACATATCTCCCGAGAGAACACTCACACGTGATCTGCATTGTTGTTTATGCAAATCCGACGGCGAACGCTGGGACAGCACGTGACGTCATCCATTCAGTAACCAGCAGGCTGCAGACAGAACACCCAGATGCTCTTCTCCTCATCTCAGGCGATTTCAACCATGTTTCACTGTCTCCCATTCTACCCACGTTCACCCAGTATGTCACATGCCACACTAGAGACAATAAAACACTGGATTTATTCTACGCAAACACTAAGGAGGCGTACACCTCATCACAACTACCCCCACTCGGGAGATCGGATCACAACTTGGTTCATCTCCGGCCGGTGTACAAACCCCTAGTGCACAGACAACCTCCGGCCATGCACACTGTGGAGTTATGGTCTGAGGAGACAATGGACACCCTAAAGGGCTGTTTTGAAGCCACCACCTGGAAGCAGCTCTGCGATCCACATGGTGAGGACATCGATGGCCTCATTCACACCTTCACGGGCTACCTCAGCTTCTGTGTGGACAAATCCGTTCCCACCAAGACCATACGGCGTCACTCAAACAACAAACCCTGGATCAACCCTGAGATTAAAACACTTCTGAGAGAGAAGAAGAGGATCTTCAGGTCAGGGAACAGGGAGATGCTGAAGTCCGTACAGAGGGAGCTGAGGAGAAAGATCAGAGAAGGCAAGGACAGCTTCAGGAAGAAGATGGAGGACAAGCTGCAACAGAGCGACATCAGCGGGGTCTGGAGAAACCTCAAAACCATCTCGGGGCTCCAGAATACCTCCCCCCAGGCCACAGGGGGCAGGGAGTGGGCGAACAACCTGAATCTGTTTTTCAATAGATTTGACCAACCGCCCTCCCCCCTGACTGCACAACAACCACTGCTGCCTCTAAAGAAATCAAGTCCTGCTGCCCACTCCCCACTCTACCAACACCCCCCCACTCCCAACACACAGCCCCCCATCCTGACCCTGACCAGGACCCAGGTGAGGACGGAGCTGAGGAAGATCAAGGCGAGGAAGGCGCCGGGACCGGACGGCATCAGCGCAAAGCTCCTCAAGTCCTGTGCAGACCAGCTGTGTGGGATTGTGACGTATATCTTCAACATGAGCCTGAAACTGGGGAGGGTACCACAGCTGTGGAAAACATCTTGTGTGGTACCTGTACCAAAAACTTCCCACCCCAAAGACCTGAACAGCTACAGACCGGTGGCCTTGACGTCCCACTTGATGAAGACCCTGGAGAGACTGCTCCTTGCTCACCTCCGCCCCCTGGTGGAACCAGCGATGGATCCACTCCAGTTCGCCTACCAGCATGGCATTGGGGTGGAGGATGCGGTGATCTTCCTCCTTCACCATTCTCTGTCCCACCTGGAGAAGCCCGGGAATATGGTGAGGATCATGTTCTTTGACTTCTCCAGTGCTTTCAACACCATCCAACCGATGATCCTGAAGGACAAGCTGCTGCGCGCAGGGGTGGACCAGCACCTGTCATCATGGATCCTGGACTACCTCACGAACCGGCCTCAGTTTGTGAGAACCCGGGACTGTGTGTCCGACACGATCATCAGTAGCACGGGGGCCCCCCAGGGAACGGTGCTGGCTCCCTTCCTGTTCACTCTTTATACTGCGGACTTCTCACACAACACAACACACTGCCATCTACAGAAGTTCTCTGATGACTCTGCGATCGTTGGCCTCATCTCCAATGGAGATGAAGCTGAGTACAGAGGGCTTATCCAGGACTTCGTGGACTGGTGCCATCGGAACTGCCTCCAGATCAACGCGAGGAAAACTAAGGAGCTGGTGGTGGACTGCCGCAGGCATGGGCAGCCCCTCACAGTACCAGTAAATATACAGGGAACAGACATCGAGATGGTGACATCCTATAAGTACCTGGGTATTCATCTGAACAATAAACTAGACTGGTCACACAATACTGATGCACTCTACAAGAAGGGACAGCGCAGGCTGTTCCTGCTGAGGAGACTCAGGTCTTTTGGTGTACAAGGGGCGCTGCTGAAGTCATTCTATGACACGGTGGTGGCATCAGCCATCACTTTTGGAGTGGTCTGCTGGGGCAGTGGCATTACTGCAGCCGATAGGAAGAGACTGAACAAACTGATTAAGAAAGCTAGCTCTGTCCTGGGGCAGCGCCTTGATCCGATGGAGGAGATAGGAGAGAGAAGGACGGTGGCTAAACTGTCATCTCTGCTGGAGTCCGAGTTCCACCCTATGCAGGACATACTGAATGCACTGAGGAGCTCATTTAGCAGCAGACTACATCATCCCAGGTGCACAACCGAGAGGTTTCGTAGGTCCTTCCTACCAACGGCTGTCAGACTGTACAACCTAAGCAGGGCTGCTCGCAGAGATAGCAAAAAGACGTAACAAACTAATAGTTTTTTGAATGCAGAAGATGCAATAGACTTACACAGTGGTCCTCTCCGGCATACAACTAGGAGCATGCCGGTCGCTATGGAGGGTGAGAGTGTGTATGGGCACATAATCATACCATGCAGGATAGCTGGGTAGACGGTTATGCTGTTTCATTCCATCTAGCGGCAATGCTCTGCACTGTGTGTGTTTATATATTTGCATATTTGTTCCGTCTAGCTGCAATGCTCCGTACTGTGGGTGTTTATATATTTATATATCTACATGTTATTCCATCTAGCTACATTGCTCCGCACTGTGTGTGTTTATATACTTGCATATTTATTCCACCTAGCTGCAATGCTCCGTACTGTGGGTGTTTATATATTTACATATTTATTCCATCTAGCTACAATGCTCTGCACTGTGTGTTCATATATTCATATATTTATTCCATCCAGCTACAATGCTCTGCACTGTGTGTCTGTGTGTGTGTGTATATATATATATTTTATAGTAATACGTACATATGTTTATTAGCTGCTCTTGCTTGCTTGTTTTTTTTTTTTTTTTTTTTTTCTTGCCTTCTGATTGTTGCTCTGAGTGTTGCTATCCCTGTGCTGTTGCAATCCTGGAATTTCCCCGTTGTGGGACTAATAAAGGCTTATCTTATCTTATCTTATCTTATCTTATCTTATCTTATTCAATGTTAAGGTTATTAAGAATGTTATAAGGGATTGTTTTGAATTTTTTTCTGTCTTAGTTTAGGAACACGGCATGCAATTTTAGTTATTAATGGACTCTAATTTACCCCAGTAGGTGGCAGAATAATCCACCTTGCCGTGTGGGCAGGACAACAGTCCACCCATCCTCCCTATTTTAGGTTTTGTTGTGTTAATGTGTTAGGCCATTTAGAGACATTAGATTTCGTCTGTTAGTGTGTGATTCGGGTCCTAAATTGGGGAGAGTCTTAATTGAATGAGTGGTTTTGAACCGTTTGGGGGGGTGTTATATAGTTATTTAATATGAAAATGTAAGCTGGACACGGACCTCCAGGTGGCGCCTCTGCCCCGCCCTATACAAGGCCAGGTCGGCCATCTTATAGCTCTCTGTTCTTACCTGAGCTTAATCAACAATCTGTCAGTGGCTGTCAATGAAAGTGAGCTCAATAAGCGACTTTTGCATTATGAGTGCGCATGTGCAGACTATGCGAGTTCAAAGTTCACGACTACCAAACATTCCGGTAGCCGCCTTGCTTTTGTATAGAGACAGTACTGTCACACCTGAACAATTGCCGTTTAAAGTCTGCTTCAAGCTTTAAATCGCCGTTATGCCAGGTGCACATTGTGCCGTAGTGAAGTGTGGAACGGCATGTGTCATCTAGAGCGGTGGAAAAAGAAAACTTGCAGCATACATGCGTGTAACTTCGGGACATTCACGTTATATACATTCCCCATGGAGCTGAAGGATCCGGACGGACGTAATTGTTGGATTAAAGCAGTAAGTCTATATTATAACATAATTAAATAGTGTTGTGTATTGTTCAAGTTCTAGCCTAATTGACACGAGTCTAAACCCTGAAGTAGTAGGTACGAACAGGCAGGCCTGGATCTAGGATATAGTTCTTTGTATACTGGTAATGAAGCTTGATCTACACACACATGTAATTAAGGCCATTGATAAGTAGGCCGGTATAAAATAAAATTGCAAATCATTGAAAATGTGTGGTACTTAAACTACAGTAGTATCGACCTATAGATCTAAGTAAGCAGGCTATGCCTTGTAGTGAAATTTACTCAAAATGACAAAACCAAAGTTGAGCTGTCAAACCACTCGCTTACCTTCTTTGTAGTTGTTTCGGAGTCTCACAAGTAAGGGTGCTTGGTCCTTTGACAACAAAAAATCTGCTGTTGTGGAGAATGCGGAAGGACGAGGCTGAGTTTATTTCACAAGTCAGATTTATTCACATTCTCCAACATCATCCAAAAACAGAGAGAACGAATCCCCCAACATCTGTCCCTTTTCTACCCAGGACATCAAAACACACAGTCACATGGTGCTTAATCCCCAGTAACAATGTAACTTCCTCCCGATCTTAACACCCCCACCTCCAGTCTCTGGCCGCTGGACAAAATCCCCCACGGCTGTCTCCTTGCATGCCAAAGACTAAACTTTCACATCCTCGTGTTATCTCCAGAGCGGCTCAGTCCTTTGTTCCGTCTCAGATGTGAAGCCTAAGGTGGTATACGTATGAATCATGCAATGATATACATATGTGCATAATTGTGTCCCACATGACCCCCCCAAAACGTCTAAGATGGAACAACGTAATAACAGTCTGCAAGTCATGGTAAAACTATTACACATCAGTCCACGTGTCGCTTGGGCCTCAGTCGCCTCCCATATCTGCTGTAAGTGGGCTTAACCACTTTTGCGGCGCCTTCCTGCTGGGGAGCTGCTGTCTGAGGATGAGAACTGTTAGTCAATCCTTGTGGGTGTTCTGATGAATGCTCTTTAGGGTGTCTGCCACTCCGAGGAGCCGTAGCCAACAGCACATCCTCGTCGGCCAACACAAAGGCGGGTTTGAGTCTGTTTATGCCAATCTTTTCTTTCCTGCCCCCCAAATCTAGCAAAAAATGCTTATCCCCTGTTTCCAGCACTCTAAATGGTCCATCATAAGGTGGTCGCAACGGTGGGCAATGCGCATCGTGTCTGACAAAAACAAACTCCGCATTTTTTAGAGCCTTAGGCACAAAAACGCGCGGAAAACTGTGGTGAATGGGGCCGGGAAGCATGCCCGCTTCCGCGTCACTCTGCGACCGCTGAGCCAGGAAACATTCTGGCGCAGGATTATCTGGGAGAAATTCCCTGGGCAGCCGGAGTGGCTGCGCAAAAACTAATTCAGCCGGGGAGGCTTCTAAATCCTCTTTAGGTGCAGAACGCAACCCCAATAAAACCCATGGTAGCCTGTCCACCCAATTTGCATCCGTAAGCGATGCTCTGAGGGCCGCCTTCAATGACCTATGGAAACGTTCGCATAACCCATTAGCCTGCGGGTTGTACGCGGTAGTGCAGTGGATCGTTACCCCCAGGCTGCGGCCATCGCTGACCAAAGCTCGGAAACAAATTGAGGACCTCTGTCGGACGTAATGTCCGACGGAACTCCAAAGCGCGCTACCCATGCCATTAAAAACGCGCGCGCCACCTCCTCGGCTGTGGTTGATGACAGTGGGACCACTTCTGGCCAGCGCGTGGTGCGGTCTACCATTGTCAGAAGGTGTGTGCACCCCTGCGACGGCGGGAGGGGGCCTACGAGGTCCACGTGAACGTGATCGAACCTCTTAGCTGGGATGTGAAACGGCTCCAAGGGAGCTCTCGTGTGCTTGTGAACCTTGGCTCGTTGGCAAGCCATGCAAGCTGCTGCCCACTCTCTAACTTGCTTGCGCAGGCTCGGCCATACAAATTTCTCTCCTACCATTTTGACCGACGTGCGCACCCCCGGGTGCGCCAGAGAATGAATCAATTCAAAAACGCGGCGGCGCCACGCGGTTGGTACCACCGGGCGCGGTCGTCCTGTGGAGACATCGCAGATTAGGGGGGGCATACCATCTTGCAGCACCCTGTTCTCCAGCCTTAACCCTGTTGGTCCAGACTGGAGCGCGCGCACGTCCGCGTCGCTCGCCTGATCCGCGGCCATGGCTGCATAATCTATCCCTACGCGGACTGTGGCAGCGCGCACTTCCACGTCGCTAGCCTGCTCCGCGGCCATGGTTGCATAATCTATCCCTACGCGGACTGGGGCCGCTACGGCGCGCGAGAGACAGTCTGCCACTACATTAAGTTTACCCGCTACGTGCTGAATATCGATAGTAAACTCTGAGATTGCAGCCAGCTGCCTCTGCTGCCGGCCCGACCACGGTTCTGAAACCTTGGCCATCGCGAAAGTCAGCGGCTTGTGGTCAACGAACGCGGTGAAACGGCGTCCTTCCAGCCAGAACTGGAAGTGGCGAATGGCCAAGTGGAGGGCTAACAACTCCCTGTCAAATGCGCTATATTTTCGCTCACTATCGTGCAACGTCCTGCTGAAAAAGGCGAGCGGCTGCCAAGCCCCAGCTACATGCTGCTCCACGACCGCCCCTATGGCCACATCTGACGCGTCAGTAGTGAGCGCTATGCGGGCCGTTGGGTCTGGATGTGCTAACAATGGAGCGTTTGCCAGGGCTGTTTTGACCTCCACAAATGCTCGCTCTCGCTCAGGAGACCATTCGATTTTGCTTGTGGGTTTTTGTTTTTTTAGCGTGGCATACAATGGTTGCATGAGCTGCGCTGCGCGGGGGAGGAAACGGTTATAAAAATTTACCATTCCCAAAAACTCCTGTAACGCTTTGACCGTTCGTGGCTGGGGAAAATTTGTTACTGTGCGCACTTTGTCAGGCAGAGGAGCCGCTCCTTCTGGAGAGACGCGATGCCCCAAAAAATCAATCTGCGTCACCCCGAGCTGACACTTCGCTGGGTTGATAATTAACCCGTGCTCTCCTAACCTCCGGAAAACTGCCGTGAGGTGGTTTTCGTGTTCGTCTTCGGACGCGCTGGCTACCAAGATGTTGTCCAGGTAGACGAACACGAAGGGGAGATTGCACAACACCGCGTCCATCATGCGTTGGAACGTCTGCGCAGCGCCTTTAAGCCCAAACGGCATGCGCAAAAACTCGAAAAGGCCAAACGGAGTTATTACCGCTGTTTTGGGTATGTCCTCAGCGCGTACTGGGACTTGATGGTACCCGCGGACCAAGTCTATCTTAGAAAAAATGCGCGCCCCCGCCAAATGAACGGAAAAATCTTGGATATGCGAGATCGGGTAGCGGTCGTGTGCTGTAGCATTGTTCAACCTGCGGAAATCTCCGCAAGGGCGCCACGAGCCGTCAGCTTTAGGGACCATGTGAAGCGGGGAAGCCCATGGGCTTTTCGAACGCCTGATGATGCCCAACTTTTCCAGGTTGGCGAACTCCTCGCGCGCTATGGACAGTTTAGCTGCATCCAAGCGCCGAGCTTTTGCAAAAATGGGCGGTCCGGTGGTAGTAATAAAATGTTCCACTCCGTGTTTAGCGACAGCTGCTGAAAATGTGGGAACCGTGAGTGCTGGGAACTGAGTGAGTAGTGTGTGGAACTTACCACCTGCCGTTGCGACGTTGGCTTGTGCTGTGGGCGGGGTCACTCGGGCTGCACAGGGAATAGAATAAAAAGAAAGTGCATTAACCAGGCGCCTATTAGCAAGATCAACCAACAAATCATGTGAGCACAGAAAATCAGCGCCTAACATATTGAAGCTCACTGCAGCTATAACAAAAGTCCACTCAAATGTATGGCCGTGCAGGGACAGAAGCAGAGTCTTCTCACCAAAGGTCTTAATCCTCGAGCCGTTCGGTGCTGACGCTCCGTGACCTCCGGGACCCGCCAGCCGGTCAGCATATGTAGGCATGACGAAACTCACTTGGGAGCCTGTATCCACGAGGAATTGCCTCCCCGAACGCGCGTCCGTCAAGTAGAGCAGCTTGTTCTCTTCCCCGAGGGCCGCGGCTGCTACCGACCCCCGGTCTTGGCGTTTCCTGAGCGCTTGAACTGGCACGATGGTATACATTTGCGTGCCATCTCTGCAAAGCGGCGATGGTAGAAACAGAGGTTGTCTCCTCCGCGATCCCTGGCCCTCGCCGCTGCCGTTGTCGATGGGTCTGCTACCGCCGCCTCTGGCCCCCTGCCGTCTCGGGCCGTCGCGCCGATCTCCGTCGCTGCTGCGGTGGCCACGCGCTGTCTGCTGGCGTTGAGAATCCGTTGTGCCTCCTGGGCCAGCGCGCGGAAGTCCCGCTGGGCCAACAACGGTGAACCGGCCAGGGTCGCTCTCGTGGCCAACGGGAGAGTTCTCAGGAAAATGTGGGTGAAGAGGAAGTTGTCGCCGTCTGAGCCCCTCAGCCTCAGCATGTCCTCCATCAGGTCAATGGGCGTGCTGTCTCCCAAGTCGTTCAGAGCCAGGAGCCTCTCCGCTCTCTCCTGGACTGAGGGAGTGAAACGTTGGATGAGCGCAGCCTTCAACCCGCCGTATTTGTCGTCGGCCGGTGGGCGCTCCAAAAGGCTCTACACACGTCGAGCCGTGCGGTTGTCGAGCTTGGCAATAACATGGTAGAATTTCGTGTCATCTACCGTTATCCCCCGGAGGGCGAACTGTGCTTCAACCAAGTGGAACCAGGAGCACAGGTTGTCTTGCCAGAAGTCTGGTAGCTTGACTGTGGCTGCGTTCGCCTGGCTGGTTCCTGATGAGTCCGGCTCGGGGGAATTACTTCTGCTCATGATACGTCTTAGGGTCACCAGTGTGGAGAATGCGGAAGGACGAGGCTGAGTTTATTTCACAAGTCAGATTTATTCACATTCTCCAACATCATCCAAAAACAGAAAGAGAACGAATCCCCCAACATCTGTCCCTTTTCTACCCAGGACATCAAAACACACAGTCACATGGTGCTTAATCCCCAGTAACAATGTAACTTCCTCCCGATCTTAACACCCCCACCTCCAGTCTCTGGCCGCTGGGCGAAATCCCCCACGGCTGTCTCCTTGCATGCCAAAGACTAAACTTTCACATCCTCGTGTTATCTCCAGAGCGGCTCAGTCCTTTGTTCCGTCTCAGATGTGAAGCCTAAGGTGGTATACGTATGAATCATGCAATGATATACATATGTGCATAATTGTGTCCCACACTGTCAGCATACATACAGGGGGGCCATTTTGGCCAATTTCTGCAACGTGGCCACGAATGCAAGCGCAACTAGTTTATCCTTGCGTTTGCGGGTACAACCAGGAAGACCCCTACGCATACAATATGCTTGTAGATCAGGAACTTTTCATAAATAAAATGTATCGATAGAGCATGTTTGGTAGCCATGTTCCCATGATGCTTTGCGCGAGCCGAGATGCGAAAGTCGCTTATAAAGCTGTGTTCCCAGTCACCTCGCCTCTTCTGTTCAGCAGGTAATTACAGACATAACAGGGCTGCCTACGCTTATGTCACCGATCGTGGTGAACTAGCCCTAGCAGCAGAGTGAGGTATAAACAATGTTCTCAATGTACTTCAATGGAAATGTTAGCTAAACTTAGAACAAAGAAATTGCTGAAATGGTGCACAATTGGCTCATGTACTGTAGCCATCACCATCTTATGAAAGATGGTGATAGCAATCAGAAATACAAGTTTTTTAGATTCACATTGGCCAGCAGAGATTACCGAAGGACTGTCTGCTGGAGGAGAATGCCTTTTCATTTTATCTAACCTTTATTTATACAGAGTAGTTCCATTGAGAGGCAACCTCTCTTTTTTCAGATGCCCTGTTCACATTCACACCTGGAAGCTGCCCAGTACACTGCATCTCCACTGGAGCAGTTGAGGTTAAGGGCCTTGCTCAAGGGCACCGCAGTGGGGTTAAGGAGGGTGGGGCAAACACTGCTATGTTATTGGTCCCACCCAGATCTAATCCTGCCGGTCCAGGGATCGAACCCGTGACCCTCCGTTCACCAGTCCACACCCCTAACCATTACTTCCCTGTAGCAGTTCATAATAGGATGTAGTTTAGTTTAGTTTATTTGAAAAGGGACAATGCAATTTCATAAAACACATGATTACACATGGTTAAAAAAGCCAGAATTAGCCAAAAGGCTAGTTTTCATCTGTAGTCCCCTGGCCAAGATGTAAAAAAGCAGTAAAATGCATCTACAAGAAAAAAAACATGGTTAGACATTTAAGAGGGCACTAATGTAACAAATAACATATACATAACAAACCGTACATTTAAACACAACATCAAACATCACAGCAGACTTATCTTTTAGTGTTGGCAGCTGTAGGTGTTTATAAGCCACATTTTCAATTTTTTTGTGAAGGCCTTGAATGTTGTGAGCAGTTTAACCTCCTCAGGTACTGAGTTCCACTCACTAGCGCTCCTCACTGACCAGGCCGACTTACTGAAAGTGCTCCTGCGCAGAGGAATGAAACAGTCACCTCTGACAGAGCCTCGAGTGACACGCTCAGAGCTGTTTCTTTGGCTGATGAACTCTGCCAGAGGATCTGGAGCCAAATCATGCAGTACTTTATAAATCAAATTTAAATTTGCAAATGTATGAAGACTATCCCAATTTAAAAGACTGTATTTTTTAAAAATTGCACAATGATGATAATGCCTAGGTTTTTTATCCATAACTTTAACTGCTTGTTTGTACAAAACTTCCAATGGTTTTTTTGCACTCAAACCCGCCTGGGACCAGCTAGTTAGGCAATAGTTGAAGTAACTCAGAATCATTGAATGCAAGTACATTTTTGCGGCTTCAGTTGACATTTCATTTCGAATTGCACGAAAACTTGCAAGATTTAACTTGATTTTTTTACACAATTTAGCAATATGGGCTTTAAAGGAAAGCTGTGAATCTATTATTAACCCAAGATATTTATATTGGCTAACAATTTGTATTTTTCCTCCATTAACATGTATGTCAGGGTCAGGTGACACTATTTATTTTAGTGAAATACATGCCTACAGTTTTAGAAACATTTAACTGTAGACAGCACTCCTGCAACCAAGTTGTGACACAGGACATTGTTTTACTAAGTTTAGCAGCAACAGTGTCTTTGGAGCGACCATGAACAAAAAAAAAAACGTGTCGTCTGCATACATTAAGCATTCAGCTTCAGAACAAACAGTGGGCAAATCATTAATATAAAGACTAAATAAAAGGGGGCCTAATATTGATCCCTGAGGGACTCCAGAAATTAGCCTAAGAGAATCAGATCTGCAGTTGTTAACTGATACAGATTGTGTTCGGTCATGCAGATATGATTCAATCCAGCTCACAGCATTGTGAGAAAAGTTAAATTTAAGGAGCTTGGTAAGAAGAACAGAGTGATTTACTGTATCGAATTCTTTCCTGAGGTCCAAAAACACCGCCCCTACAACTCCACCCTTATCAAGAAAAGATTTTATTTTCTCAATGAAGAGGCATGTAGCCATTTCAGTGGAATGCTTGGATCTGAAACCAAACTGCATGGCATGGAGAGAGGGGGAACTACTGTTTAAATAATGGACAATCTGTTCTGCCACCCATTTTTCTGCAATTTTGGAAATGGCCGGAAGAATGCTTATTGGTCGGTAGTTATGCAGAAGAGTTGAGTCACTGGATTTAAAAACAGGGGTAACAATAGCAGATTTCCAGGCCTTTGGAAAATGGCCAGATGAAATTGAAAGATTAATGATTGAAGCAATAGGAGTGGCGAGAGCTGAACCTAAATCTTTGAGCATGTTCGTGTCCATTCCAAAAACATCCTTTGGTTTAGATGGTTTGAGTGATTGAATTAAATCGATAACTTTGGTCTCAGTAATATTTGTAATAGTAAAAGACTGCGATGCAGACAATACAGGATATTCCTTCCTTTGTTTTACTATAAACTTATCAGAGATTTCTGACACAGATTCAATGAAGTAGTTGTTAAAAGCATCAGCCATCACTTGAGGTTCTGTCAAGATGTTTCCATTCAATTGAATTTGCATAAGTTTTGCTTTGTTTTTCTGGGAATCACCCAATAGTTTTTTAATATATGTCCAGGTTATTTTAGAATTTCCCCTTGCACTATTCAAAACAGTAATGAAAAAGTCAGCTTTAGATTTTCTTATTTCTTTCACTACCCTATTTCTCAATGAAATAAATTGGTGCCTGTTTTGTCCTGATATCACTGACAACTTCAAAAAGTGATCTCGTTCTTTCATCAATTTCAGAATAAATTTGTTTAACCAAGGAAGGCCATTCTTTCTAGCTTTTAGTTTAATTATCCGTGTAAATTGTATAATAATTTGTTGTATTTTGTTGGCAAATTTAGAACAATCCTCATCTAAATTTTTGCCAACGAGTAATTCATCCCAATTTACTTCTTGAATTGAATCTTGAAAATTTTGATGTTCCTGTTTTGGTATCCTATAGAATTCAGTGGCAGCCAAGGATTTGAAGCGCTTTTTATTTAATTTTCTTGTGACCATTATAAGATTGTGATCAGACAATCCTGTGAGCATATTGTATGACTTCAAGATCCTTTCTGGCCTGTTAGTAAAAGCTAGATCAATCTGAGTGCTAGTGGAGTTTGTGATTAATTACCTGAGTCATATCCATGTCATCCATAACCTTTTTCAGATTTTTCCTAACTTTGTTGACTTCCCAATTAACATTTAGGTCACCCATTATTATTACCTCTTTTGCAAAATTAAGTTGTTTCAATAAAATTTCCAGCTTTTCATAAAAATCTACATTTGATGAAGGAGGCCTATAAATAACTACAAGGATAAAAGACATTTGCTGTGACAAAGAAACAGTTAGTCCAAGAAATTCCAGTCCATTCTCATCTGTAACATGTATCTCATTACAATTAAAAGTATCCTTGGCATAAATCATAACGCCTCCTCCCTTAGAACCCTGTCTGTCTTTTCTAAACATTTTATAACCAGGTACAGATAGTATTGCTGAGGGCGAAGATTCACGGAGCCATGTCTCAGATAGGCAAAGAAAGTCAATATTTGAATCAATGAGAAGATGATGAACCTGATCACTTTTTGTTAGAATACTTCGTATATTTAAGTGTGCACAAAGAATGCCTTTTGGTTTATGTGCTGAGTCCCATATTAATTTAGAGTTATTAACAGTTTGAAACACCCTGAATTTCCGGTGTTTTAATATTGCAGGATTTGGCAGCCTCCTGTTTCTTTTATTGGCAATGTTTGCACATAGTGAAGGCCCGGCTAATGTTGGTGAAGATTCAGTTAGAGGTGATGATGACTCAAATATCAACGGAAGTGGCCCGGCTATTATTGAAGATGATTCGACTGGCTGCAATGTAGGTCCAGCTGGCTGTGTTGTTAGCCCAGGTCCAAACCCAGCTGGCAGGGGTGAGAACCCAGCTAGCAAAGTTGGAAGCCCAGTTGGCAGAGATGGAGATCCAGCTGGCGGAGATGGAGAGCCAGCTAGCAGAGGTGGAGGCCCAGCTAGCAGAGGTGGAGGCCCAGCTAGCAAAGTTGGAAGCCCAGTTGGCAGCCCAGTTGGCAGAGATGGAGATCCAGCTAGCAGAGGTGGAGATCCAGCTAGCAGAGGTGGAGGCCCAGCTAGCAGAGGTGGAGGTCCAGCTGGCAAAGTTGGAAGCCCAGGTGGCAGAGGTGGAGCCCCAGCTAGCAGAGGTGGAAGCCCAGCTAGCAAAGTTGGAAGCCCAGTTGGCAGAGATGGAGATCCAGCTAGCAGAGGTGGAGATCCAGCTAGCAGAGGTGGAGGCCCAGCTGGCAAAGTTGGAAGCCCAGTTGGCAGAGATGGAAATCCAGCTAGCAGAGGTGGAGATCCAGCTAGCAGAGGTGGAGGCCCAGCTAGCAGAGATGGAGGCCCAGCTTGCAATGATGTTAGCCCAGCTAGCAGAGGTGGAGGCACAGCTAATGATGGTGTTGGCCCAGCTAGCAATGGTGTTAGCCCAGCCAGCAGAGGTGGAAGCACAGCTTGCAATGATGTTAGCCCAGCTAGCAGAGGTGGAGGCACAGCTAATGATGGTGTTGGCCCAGGTAGCAATGGTAAAGGCTCAGATAGCAGAGGTGGAGGCCCAGCTGGCACTGGCCCAGGGTTTAATTCAACATCACCAGCCAAAAGAAGTATCAGCAAGAGATTAAAAACACCCAGGAGTAGTTTGCCTGTAACAGCCTGTTCCTGCTCACCTGGGGGTGGCCTGGCATGGCCATAGTCCAGTACCCTTGTGAATAGCATGTGCTGACTCCATCTGGCTGGATACAAGGTTAGAGTGTCCCTTTTTCTTGGACAGGTTGAACTTAGCAGAAGAAAGAGAATTATCCAAACAACAGAGGAGTACATTGATATCACAATCCACGGTCCAATTTGCTCTTTAGATGACTTTTTAAGCAAACACACAGGACTTGCCAAACTGTGTCTGCACCCCGGCAGCCATTTTGTTTATTCCTGCCATTTCATAATAGGATGTGGAGGCTGAGGGATGATATGACCCACATCTCCGTGTGTTCTGACCACTTCATAACAGGTATGTATGTTTACCAAACTATGACTCTTATTTATCATTAAAAGTAACTTGCCTACACTTAAAGTTAATGCAAACATGCGAAAAACACCCAGATTTGCATCTGAGGGAGTTTATAGCTAGAATAGCATTAGCATAGAAACATGTTGGCTCGGTAGGAATATTTATTCCAATTTGAGCCACTAATCATCCTCAGAGTAAACGTATCAACACTGTGATTAAACTAGTTTAAAATAAGACTCACCTGCAGACAAATGGACTGAAGCTCTGTAGAGCTGGAACGAAGTGTCGGGATTAAGAAGGGCTGGGTGTAAACAAACAGTAGCCATGTTTGCATGCGCAAAATTTCTGATTACAGTTCAGATCAGAACTTTACTGTTTACTTGGACCCTGAAAAAGCTGATCCGATTATGACGTGCGTTTACATGCCTCAAATGTTTGAACGGATTAAATCATTTTGACGTGAGCAGAATTGTCTGACATTCCGGAAATAGTAGAAGCAACTTTCAATGTAAACAAACAGCTTTGTGCGCCTTTCTCTTTTTGAAATGGACCTGTATTGTGTTATTCAGATTGTACTTTTGCTTCAGCTGGTCTCTGTGATGAAGCTACAAGCCCAACAGTACATACTTCTGCATATGACGAACAAAGGGAGACAGCAGTGTAGTGTATCAAATATGATACTGTGGAGAGTGTGAATAATGAGGCTGGTTTATGAACAGACGATTTTATTACACTCTCTCATCAGTCATACACAGAAAAGCATGATACACTCGGGCACGGTTTCTCCTTTTATCCCAACCGCTCATGTCACATCTGCATGACATTTCACATCACATTGCATGACATTTAACATCACAATACATTCACCCTTAAACCCCCTAACTATTGTCCCCCTCTGTTTACCCTCTGCATCCTGACTGAGACGCTGTCTGAGCTGACTCACCCAAGTCTCTATACCACCACCCCCCAGACAAAGTTTCAGTCCTCACGCCTTTTGGGCTTCAGTTTCCTCCTATATCTGCTGTAATGGGGGTTTCTGTGCCGGCGGGGGGCTGCTGGGAGTGTGTCTGACTGCGGGTGGGCCATGGCGAGGGGGGGGGGGGAACTCCACTTTGCCCTTATGGCTGTCCTGGTGAATCGTTTGCCTGGGGAGTTCTCAGTGGGGGTCTTCCATGCCGAGGGGCCCGAGCCAGCAGCACTTGCTTGTCCGCCACTACAAAGGCGGGCTTAAGTCTGTCTATGCATATTTTCTCCCGACAACCCCCCAAGTCTAACAAAAAATGCTTGTCCCCTGTTTCCAGCACTCTGAACGGGCCATCATAGGGTGGGTGCAATGGAGGGCGGTGGGCATCGTGCCTGACGAACACGAACTCCGCGTTCTTCAAAGTTTTTGGCACGAAAGCGCGTGGAAAACAGTGGTGGGCCGGGCCGAGCAGCGTGCCTGTGTCTGCACTATGCTGCAAACGCTGAGACGGGCAGTTGTCCGGTGCGGGATTATCTGGCAAAAATTCCCCGGGCAGCCGCAGTGGCTGAGAAAAAAACAGCTCAGCCGGGGAATCCTCCAAATCCTCTTTTGGTGCGGAACGCAACCCCAATAAAACCCACGGCAGCCGGTCTACACAATTTGCATCCATCAACGAAGCCCTGAGTGCTGCTTTCAGTGACCTATGAAAATGCTCGCATAACCCATTGGCCTGTGGGTTGTGCGCGGTTGTGCGATGAACTGCAACACCCAGGCTGCGGGCCATCGCGGACCAAAGGTCGGAAACAAACTGAGGGCCCCTATCGGACGTGATGTCCGACGGGATTCCAAAACGCGCCACCCATATTGTCAAAAAAGCGTGCGCCACGTCCGCGGATGTGGTTGCCGCCAGCGGGACTGCTTCTGGCCAACATGTGGTGCAGTCCATCACTGTCAGAAGGTGCATGCACCCCTGCGATGGCGGGAGGGGGCCCACGAGGTCCACGTGAACATGGTCGAATCTTTTAACCGGTATGCTAAACGGCTCCAAAGGAGCCTTCGTATGTCTGTGCACTTTGGCTCGTTGGCATGCTACGCAGGCTCCAGCCCACTCTTTCACTTGTTTGCGCAGGCCTGGCCACACGAACTTCGCTCCCACCATTTTGACTGACGCGCGCACTCCTGGGTGTGCCAGAGCGTGAACTGACTCAAACACGCGGTGGCACCACGCGACCGGGACCACCGGGCGTGGGCGTCCCGTGGAGACATCGCAGATTAGGGGGGGCTTGCCGACTTGCAGTACTCTGCTCTCCAGCCTTAACCCTGTTGGTCCAGACTGGAGTGCGCGCACGTCCGTATCACCAATCTGCTCTACGGCCATGGTTGTATAATCTATCCCTACGCAGACCGGGACCACTACCGCGCGCGAGAGGCAGTCTGCCACCACATTCAATTTACCTGACACATGCTGAATATTGGTCGTAAACTCCAAGATCGCGGCCAGCTGTCTCTGCTGCCGGCCCGACCATGGTTCTGAAACCTTGGCCATCGCGAACGTCAACGGCTTGTGGTCCATGAACGCGGTGAAGCTGCGCCCTTCCAGCCAGAACTGGAAGTGGCGTATGGCCAGGTGTAGAGCCAGCAACTCCCTGTCGAATGCACTGTATTTACGCTCACTGTCGCGCAAAGCCCTGCTGAAAAAAGCCGGCAGCTGCCAAGAACAGGCGACACGTTGCTCCACGACGGCCCCTATGGCCATGTCCGGGGCGTCGGTAGTGAGCGCTATCTGGGCCGCCGGGTCCGGGTGCGCCAACAGTGCGGCGTTTGCCAGGGCTACTTTAAACTCAGAGAACGCCTGCTCTCGCTCCGGAGTCCATTCGACTCCATCCACAGGTTTCTGTCTCTTGAGCGCGGCGTACAATGGCTGCTTGAGTTGAGCTGCGCGGGGGAGGAACCGGTTATAAAAGTTAACCATCCCCAAAAGTTCTTGCAGCGCCCTGACCGTCTGAGGCCGGGGAAAGTTCGCCACGGCGCGCACTTTGTCGGGCAAGGGTATCGCTCCCTCCGGTGAGACGCGGTGCCCCAAAAAATCAATCCCCGTCATGCCGAATTGGCACTTCGCCGGGTTGATTATTAACCCATGCTCTTCCAACCTCTGGAAAACCGTCCTGAGGTGGGTTACGTGCTCGTCTTCGGACGCACTGGCTACCAGGATATCATCCAGATAGACGAACACAAACGGGAGATCGCGCAGCACCGCATCCATCATGCGCTGGAACGTCTGTGCCACTTCTTTTAATCTGAATGGCATGCGCAGAAACTCAAACAAGCCGAACGGAGTTATTACCGCTGTTTTGGGTACGTCTTCCGCGCGCACTGGGACCTGGTGGTAACCGCGGACCAGGTCTATTTTAAAGGCTTACTCCGGCTAGGTGAACGGAAAAATCCTGAATGTGGGGAATCGGGTAGCGGTCGTGTGCTGTGGCGTTATTCAATCTGCGGAAATCACCGCACGGTCGCCATGACCCCTCAGCCTTAGGGACCATGTGTAGCGGGGATGCCCATGGGCTGTTCGAACGCCTGATGATGCCCAATCTTTCCAGGTTGGCAAACTCCTCGCGCGCTATGGCCAGTTTAGCTGCGTCCAAGCGCTGAGGTCGTGCGAAAACGGTGCGGCCCGGTGGTGGTTATAAAGTGCTCTACCCCGTGTTTAGCGATGGCCGCCGAAAACGTCGGGACCGTGAGTGCTGGGAACTGAGTGAGCAGTGTGTGGAACTTACCGCCTGGAGCTGTGACATTGTGTTACTGGCCCGGCCCCTCAAGCTGTACAGGGGAGAGAGTCATTAACCAGGCACCTGTTAGCAACATCAACTAGTAAACCATGTGCACACAGAAAATCAGCTCCCAGGATTGGGAAACTCAGTGCTGCTATGACAAAAGTCCACTCGTATGTACGGCCGTGTAGAGATAAAGCCAGTGTTCTCTCACCAAAGGTCTTATTGTCCGAGCCGTTTACTGCCACCAGCCCGGGGCCGCTAGGTCCTGCTAGCCGGTCGGTGTAGGTCAGCAGGATGCTCTTCTGGGCTCCGGTGTTTACGAGGAAACGCCTCCCTGAGCGCGAGTCCGTCACGTAGAGCAGCTTGTTCTCTTCGCCGGCTGTTGCAGCTGCTACCGACTGCCGGCTCTGGCGTTTCCCGAGCGCTTGAATTGGCACGGTGGTGCACATCTGCGTGCATTCTCTCCAAAGTGGCGGTGGTAGAAGCAGAGCCCATCTCTCTGGTGCTCCTTGGCCCCCGCTGCCGCTACCGTCAGTGGCTCCTCGCCTTCTCTGGTCGTCTCGCTGGGTTCCGACGTCGCCGCGTTGACTGTGAGCGCTCTGGTGGTGAGGATGATCCGGTCTGCCTCCTGGGCTAGCGCACGGTAGTCATGCGTGGCCAGCAACGGCGAACTGGCCAGAACCACTCTCGCCTCTGTTGGAAGGTTCCGGAGGAAAAGGTGGGCAAACAGAAAATGCCCGTCGTCCGTGCCCATTAACGCCAACATCTTCTCCATCAGATCAACAGCCGAACCATCTCCTAACTTGGAACGCCTCAGGAGCCTCTCTGCCCACTCACAGTCCGAGAGCGTGTAGCGCCGGGTCAGCGCAGCCTTCAGAGCCTTGTATCTGTTGTGGGCTGGGGGCTGTTCGAGCAGGCTCGCTACCTGCTGAGCTGTGCAAGCGTCCAGTGCTGCAACCACGTAGTAAAACTTGGTGTCATCTGCCGTTATTCCCCGGAGGAGGAATCTGCCGTTATTCCCCGCGCTCTTGGTTGGGTTGTGCTGCCAAAAGTCCAGTAGCTTGACAGAAACAGCACACGTGTTGCTGGGGGTTCCCGTCCGGGCCGTCTGTGGGATGCTTGCCGCGTTGCTGGGGCTTCCCGTCCGGGCCGACTCCGGGGTTCTTGCCTCGTGTTCCAGAATTCGTCCAGGGTCACCAGTGTGGAGAGTGTGAATAATGAGGCTGGTTTATGAACAGACGATTTTATTACACTCTCTCATCAGTCATACACAGAAAAGCATGATACCCTCAGGCACGGTTTCTCCTTTTATCCCAACCGCTCACCTCACATCTGCATGACATTTCACATCACATTGCATGACATTTAACATCACAATACGTTCACCCTTAAACCCCCCGACTATTGTCCTCCTCTGTTTACCCTCTGCATCCTGACTGAGACGCTGTATGAGCTGACTCACCCAAGTCTCTATTACCACCCCCCCCCCAGACAGAGTCTCTACAATACATTAGATACTGGTGTACTATGGGTGGTGGCTCCACCTTTCTGGTTCCGCCACCACCCTGGGTATATAGAGCAGTTGGTGGCAGTAGTATGTGGTGGTGAACTACTTGGCGGAGTTCCGCTGACATCTTGCAAGATGTGTAGAGTGATGATATAGAGTGAAATACGAGGAGACAAAGAAGAATGATGTCTGAAGATAGAGTTAAGGTTCGATTGGACACAGCAATGATGATAGAAGGACTACAACTCCTGACCAGATAGAGTGATGATATAGAGTGAAGTACGTGGTGGTAATGCACCTGTAAGCTGGTTGCCAACCACCAATCAAATCTAAAAGAAGAAGAAGAAGAAGAAAGCACGGTCTCTTTACGACCAGACCTCTGCCTTGAGAGCACCTGTATTAGAGTATGAGTTCCTAAATAAACCATTCTACTGCACCTCCGGCCTGGTTATTGAAGTACGAGTTATGGACATAACATTTGGCAACAAGGATAAAAGTATGTATAAGGGAAGTTTCTAGTATTCGGTCATTTTTGGAGCTTTCGGGCGAACTGCCGGTTCCCTGGGCGAGGTGGTATACGGCCTTCCAAAACTACTTGGTGGCTTTGAACCTCAGCAAATTGGAGAAACTGCGTGCACGAGCGATTTTGGTCCATAATCTCGGCATGGAGGGACAACGAATTCTCAGCACATTGGGAGAGAGTGATAGTTATGATGATGTGGTCGGGCTAATGGCGCGCTACTTTCGCGCTCCGAAAACGTCATAGTCCGGAGGATTCAGTTTTGGCAGTGCCACCAGTGGACTGGAAAGTCGGTGCAGCGATACGTCAGCTGGCTGGGTGATACCGGTTTGGAGCTTTGAAGGAAGAGCGGCACGGTCAAGGCTTCTTACATACTCCGGTGAACTGACGTTAGCCACGGCAGTCAAGGTAACTCTGCAGTTTGAAGCTGTGGAAAAACTGTCCAAGGACCTCTATGAGAGAACTACGTTGAGGCATACAGAACCACAATTGGCAGGGCAGGCTGTGGACCCGGATAGTGATGACAGGGTGGATGATGAAGAAGAATATGCTACAGCTATCAGAATCAGAATCAGAATCAGAATCAGGTTTATTGCCATTGTTCATGTAGTACACAAACTAGGAATTTGTCTCGGTACAATGCTGCAACATTAAACATGATAAGATAAGAGAAATAAACTATACATGTAATAAAGTGTAGGATAAGATTAAGTGATACTGGTCAACAGTTAAAATATATATATATATTAGCCAGCAGCAGATACTGTGGAGAACTATATAGTGCAGTCGGTAATGCAGGAAGAAAACAGTGATGATTGACATGAGTCTGGTTGAGCTGCTGTACATGGTGCACGAGAGTCACTTAGTGTTCAGCAGTCTAATGGCAGAGGGGAAGAAGCTGTTCATGTGACGGGAGGTTTTAGTCTGGATGGACCGAAGTCTTCTACCAGAGGGGAGGGGGGCAAACAGTACAATCAATCAATATTAGGTCTGCCCCGGGATCGCCAAAGTGTTCTGGCTGTGGGTCCACCAAGCACCGATATAAGGTGAGAGAGTTTCCGGTGAGGAGAAAACGCTGTGGCAAGTGTGGACTCCTACACCATTTCGTCAGGGCCTGTAAAAAGTTTGAGCGAGGGGACTGTCGACATGAAGCGAGTTCCCCGCCATGACTCCTACGGTTATTCACACCGTCTCCCCAAGCACAGATGGGCAGATTTATTGCAACGTGATGCTGGACGGCGTGGAAGTGCCGTTGTTGGTGGACATGGGAGCAGTGGTTTCTGTGTTGAACTGGCCTACTGTGAGGAGTTTGTTCCTGGATTACCATGTGAGAGGACTGTCGACATCATATTTGGGCTATGGAGGTAACAAGTTGGCCATCGTGGATTTGCTGGAGTTGACGGCGAGATACAAGTTGGCAGTGATGTCCAATGTCCAATTCGTGGTGACCGTCAGTGGATCGAATGTGATGGGCTGTGACATGTTCTACCGTTTAGGCTTCACGATCACCAGCGGTGTCGGAGAAGAGTGGTCGGGCTGTGGTTTGTGGAACCGACCGGTTCCGTGTGTGGTGGACGATGCGGTATGGGACAAAGACTGGTCTAGTATTCTGGGTGATGATCAGGACCATTACCATCCAGAGCCATCGCAGGAGGGTTCCGGTGCCAGAGCCCAAGTTGCCCTGGATGTGGGAACTGGGCGGCATGGTGGGACGCCCGTGACGGCGGATGGAGCCAAAAGGATAGCTCCCACTGCTTCCAGAAGTCGGCCTGGAAGTACTGAGAAGCAAGGGGCTACAACGGCTTCACCGGTGTTCAAAATGAAAGACAGCGAGGCAGGACCGGCTGGCACAGTGGACAGACGTGCCACACAGCAACACTGGAGGCCGAGTCGGGCATCGTATGGGGTTGGTGGAGCAGTTCGAGCCAGAGAAGAAGCCCGGTCTAAGCGTTGTGGACATTTGAAGCCGAGTCGAGCTCCTCTACAGATTGCTAACAAGATTCGGCCCAGGGGGGAGGCTCGGCTAAGGGAGGCCCACGACAAGAGGAAACAACGTGATGAACAGGGGCAGCTGCAAGTGGTGGCCATTTGGGAGGACGGCTATCTCCAGTTGTCTGATGACTTATGGAGGCATCCCAATGAGCTGCGGCACATCAGCGATGGGAAGGAGGTGTCGAGACTCTGATGTGGCTCATCCCCAGAAGCGAAGAGATGAAGACGCGCTGGGCGGGGACCCGCCAGACGGGCCTCCGGGGGGTGACTTCTCCATTGGGACTGTATGGTAGCTAAGGGGGCGATGTGTTAAATGGTATATGGTGTTGTGTATTGCCTGAGCTACGTAGTCAATATGTTCCTTACTCTGAGTGCTATAAATTACCCATTTAAAAAAAAAACCAAAACCTAAGTGATGTACATATTACTGTGCGGTTTGCCCGGGTTATGGGGTGGTTTTGCTGGGTGTGTGGATAGCACTGTGTGGACGTAAATGTTGACTGTTTGTTGGTGAAATAGGTATTTACCATTTTGTACAAAAGTTCATGGGATTGTTTTCTTATACATTAGGAACACGGCAGCTTCTTTTCTTTTATGGACTTTATTTACGTGGAAAAGACGGCAGAATAATCCATCTAGCCGTGTGGAGGTGGGACAGTTGTCCACCTGTCCTCCTCTAGTTTTTGTTGTTTTGTGTGCATGGATAGGCCAGTATATACATATATTCTGTTCATTGTTAGTGCATGAGTCGGGTTACAAATTTGGGAGGGCCTAATTAGTGTGTTTTGGACTTTTCTACAGGGGGTGGGAAATGTAGTGTATCACATATGATACATTAGATATTGGGTGTACTGTGGGTGGCGGCTCCACCTTTCTGGTTCCGCCGCCACCCTGGGTATAAAAGGCAAATGCGGAAGAGGCATGGTCTCTTTATGACCAGAACTCTGTCTTGTACAAGAGTGCCTGTATTAGAGTGTGAGTTCCTAAATAAACCTTCGTTCTACTGCACCTTCGGCCTGGTTATTGAAGTACGAGTTATGGACATAACAAGCAGGACGATACAGATCACTTTTGTTTTATTCCCACCATGTCTTCCGCTAGCTGCTGTAAAGGCGGAAATACGTTACGCTGACGTGTGGCTGACATACAGACATGCACAGTAAACATATTTTCTACCCAAACTTCGGAATAAGTGTTTATATGCACACCAATCGGATCAACAATTGGGATAACCCACCCGTCTCAATCGGAAGGAAATTTTGATCCGAAGGAGTGTAATTGGGTCAGAATCTTCAGACTGGCGTGTTTACATGAAGCATTTTTTATTCTGATCAGGCTTTTAATCCGGTTACTTGTGTCCATGTAAACATGGCTAGTGTCTTCCATGTGGGAGACGGAAGGTTGTTTGTCCTGTGAGCTCCAGTGGATAAATTTTGCAAACCTAAACACAACGGCTTTTTGGGGATTTCCACAGCAGGTACAATTTATTTTCTGTTATTAGAGTGCTCCGCCAATGCACAGTGAAGCTGATGCATGTATCCAGTAGTTACAAAATGTTGTTTCTGGCCACTCCATTGGACCATTCTTCCACATACTGGCTGGTAGATGGTAGGACACTCTGTGAGATCACAAATTTGTAGTTTTGGATCATATATATGAGCTGATCTTGTGGTGAAAGCTCGCCATAATATTGATATGCCATATTGTTTCAATGGTAAACTGCTGGTTTTTAATACCTCCGGTTTGCGCTTTCACATGCAAGTACCTGGATGTGTAGACAGCCCTATTTCAAAAGTTGGAAAATTCACAAAAGATACTGCTGAATAATATAAACGGTGTAAATCTGATTTGGGATGAACTGCCCTTTTGAAATTACCACAACAATCATGTATTGTTAACTGATTTTGATACATATGAAGAATTATTTTAATGAAAGAACTTGAACAAATGTAATGGGTTCCCAGATCCCCCAATAACCTAGTTTTTACAATGCTTATTTGTCATCACAAAAAAGCCCTGCATATCTCTTTCCAGTCTCTACAGAAAGCCCTTATGTCTACACAAGCTATATTCAGAGTGAGTCCAGGGTTAACAGGGCCTGTGCCTTTAATGACAAGAATATCTCCTGGAATTTTAATTAATTTTCCTCTCTTAGCAGCTGAATCTGCGTTAATTTCCCCTCAAGGACTTTTATAAATTCCATCATTAATAAAATCAGACATTCAATTAGTCCCAAAATCCAGATTGCCAACTGTTTCGTAACAGTCTTGGTCAGATTTTCCCTTTTTTTATTAGGTTCTATGAAGAAAAAAAAAGTTAAAACTAATTTCATTAATCTAATTGTCATAACTTCGAACCATCTCTTAATTAGTTCAAATTAATATGATTAATCACAATAATGACAAAAACTCATTCAATTACAGGTTTTCAATGGCAAGTGGATGTGTTAGGAGTGATAGGGGCATAAAGGATGAGGGCGGGAAGCCGAGCTGACTGTGAGAGACGCGATTGGTCGTGATTATTCTGATGACTGACAGGTTATCAATCATGCTGCACTTTTAATAAAGGCTGCTGGAACTTAAGTGAAAGGCCTCGCTTGGTTGTCTTCTTTCTTGTTTTATTTCTTCAAAATCCTTTGGAACTCTCCTCATTCCTCTATGAAATATGATCCCTCTTTGAACGACTTGAGCTGCACATTTTAATGAAGAGAGTAGTGTGCATAAAAACAAAAATGGACTCATCCATATGTAAATAAAAAAGATGGCAGTGAATATGCTCATCTCCACTACCCCATCATTGCAGAAAATTGCATACGTTTATGCCCTGGAATGATATCACTTTATTTTCATTTGTCTGAGCGTTCGCTAAAGCTGCAGATGAGTCTGCCCCTCTTTCCTTCCACTCCCTCCATTTCTCTGCAGACATATGGATGTGAGAGATGCCTGCTGCTATGCTTTCAATCAGGGCCACCGATCTAACAAAGCAGGGGAGCAGAAGCATGTCACCATTTGTCACATGCCACTGGGGCACAAGCTGAGCAGCAGGTACACCCTCGGGTGTGTTAAGCCAGGAGGGAGTGCTGCATCTGCCAGTCTCAGGCAGGTTCCCTCTTGTCCCATGCTGTCCCCCCTGGGACCAGCCACCCAAATGTCCCCAGTCAGTTGTCTGGGACTATTTGACCTGTGATCCACCCATCTGGAGAGAAGTGTGCATTCAAATGGCTGCTTAGTCTCCATCATCCTGAGGAAGAAGTCAGATGATCAGCGGACCCATCTGCGGACAGAGATCCCCCTCTGGAGTGTTTGAACCTTGGAGTCATAAAGATGCAGCTCTGTTGGTCATTATTTTCTGCATTACTTTACATGCTCTGGTACCTCTTCACCTGTGGGCTTTGGTATTGAATTGGCATTTTGGGGGGAAATCACCTGTCACCTCAGGTGAAGTCAGCTAAAGCCTGCTGCGGAGTTAAGCAAAGCATAGCATAGATACATACATATGTTATGTCTCTGTGACAGTGCTTATCATGCAGCTCAAGGGCTCCCATCCTTTACCCAATGGTTATATCTCACACAGCATTGGATCCATGTCTGATGCATATCATGGCTGACAACATAGTTGAAAGCCTGGAGCATGACAGACATGTAAAAGTATATATTGTATACCCAACTCTACCACACATTGCACGCTGCAGCTTTTAGGTTCCTGTACTCTGATATTTGTTTACCACTGGCATTGTTTATGGACCCCACCAATTATAGTTTACTGGAAGTGATGCAGAAGCATTCAGTGAGCGCTGCCATACTTTCTGAATGCTGGGACCGCATGGGGCAGCATATGGAGCTAGTTCCTTTTCTCTCTCCAGGACCTTTTAGGCATGTCAGTTGGGCCTTAATCGTGCATTTTTCTGCATGAGGGGAGAACTGGAGTCTCTGTGCCGAGCTGGCTTTTGTGCCCATGCAGTTTTTTCAACAACAAAGTCAATCGACAATTCCCAGTATCACTGTGTGCACAACAGAAAGCTCTTACAAACAAACGCACACATGCGGCTCACTGCAGTCCTATTTAGGAGCCAGTGCTTATTCAGTCTATTATTGTGAGCAGCATTTTTTTTAAAACACCATTCACTTATTGTCATCATCGTTTTTAATTAAAAGAGAGTGGGAACTGGTGAATGGGGACTATACCTCAGTAGTTCAGGCTTCCAGAGACTCAGGGACAAAAAGGGCATTTTTCAAGGTCTAAACCCACCCTCCCCTCTTATGCACAGTCATTGCTAAGTCCCCAGCCACCCCTGAGAGAGAAGCACAACCTTCCATGTGCATAAAGTTGAAATAAACTACAGTCTGTATTTTCATTGGGGAAAGTGAACCCAATTTACACGCTGCTCCATTGGAGATGAGCACTCTAGCATACCCTCGCTGGTAATCTTGCCCAGATCCCCCCCCCCCCTTTGTGTCCTGCATTATTGTTGAAATAAATAACCTTTCACTGCAATCAGTGTGAGGATCTTCACTTAAATTATCGCCCCACAGATAGCTCACTCATGATCTGCTTCTATATCCATTAACTATCCAGGAAAGTGATTTATTGGTGAAGGGTAAGAAAAAAGGAATGTGAAAAGGCAAAGGCACAAGTTTGGTTAGACAATAGTGCCCTCTACTGTTTGCAGATTTGATCACCTTGGCAGAAGGTGGATGGGGAAACTGGTGCTGATGTTATCAGCACCAGTGATGCTCTGGTTGTGTTTGAAAAAGGGTTGTACATTTCTTCTAGACTGAAAATACTCTATCTAAACCTGTAATTATACAAGTCTTTAATTGAATTTGCTTGAAGGAATCAGGATAAGTGTGTAAAAAAAACTGTGTATGAACAATGAAATCCCAAAAAGGCCTTAAAGCAATTCTCTTTGAAAAACTAAGCCAATAACACAGAACTTCAGTGCAGCAAACTTTCGTAACGGGCAGAAGCATGGACATGGGAACGGACATTATGCCCTCTCTCAGCAGCCATTCAAGCCCAGGCTCCAGTACCTACCCCCCTTCATCCCTCTATCCTCTCCTCCGCAGTCCCTCCATCCCCACACTCCTGTGATGTGTCGTTACACGCTCGACTGACTCCTCTTCCATGACAGACTGTTACTTCCTGGAGCGGAAACGCATTTGATTGTTAACATCTGGGCCATTACAATTGCAAACTAGGGCTCTGTACATCAATCAGGAAGTGATTTCAAAACAAAGAGACCGTCCTCCAATCAATCTATTGGGAAGCGGGGGCATTACATGCTCCTGTAATCCCGGCTAATTAGTGGGATAATGGGAATGAGATTTATGAATCTGTTGAGGAGAGTGGAGGTGCGAGGGAACACTCAAATTAGCAGGGATGCACGGCAGCCAGGGCTGCAATAAGGAAGATGTGCTGTTGGTTTTTATCAACTTCTCACTGCCTGGCCACCTTTGGCACAGTGTCACAATGAAGGAAGAATTACAGGGTAATGTACAGGAACTGTGTTAGACAGGGGTACAGTAAATCAAATCTATGCCTCAAAAGGAGATCCGGAGCCAGAGAGGCTTTTACAGTTTTCAATAAGATGTGCTATACAGTAGAACAACAGTAGTAAAATTATCTAGATAATTCAGTGACTATATTAGATGTGCTTTGTATCTATGGATACTGACCTTTGCTTTGCTTGCGTTTGGCCAGAGGTTTCCAAGCCTTATCAAACATATATTAAAGGTGTACTCTAACAGCTCTAAAACCACCTCAAAAACAAATGTGTATTGGCCAAAATGGCATATTGTGGCTTTTTATACACAAAAAACTTTTATTACCTTAGAATTGCTTGGAAAGAGCTTTTACATCTTCCACCTACTTTAGTATGCACAGATCTATGAATATTCTAATTACCTCCACCCATACTCCCGCTCACCAGTAGCGGATGCTGCTAGGGTTGCCAACTGTCCCGTTTTAGCCGGGACGTCCCATTTATTGGGCTAAATATGTTTGTCCCGAGTGGGACGTGCTCTGTCCCGTATATTCAAGGCTGCTTTTATGAATAGGCTAGGCTGGGCTGAAGCCCAGGGACCTACAAAGATCAGGGCCTATCATGAGCCATTGAAAAAGATCACATTGTTGTTGATTGGTCAAATTCTATGTCCATCACTTGATATTCATGTGTGCCTGCTGACTGGTCTAATTTATGAGTGCCTCACCTGGGTACCACGTAACAATAGCTTATCAGAGAAACTGTTTTGACATGTGACTATGCAAGCGTCAAAATGTCCGGAAAAAAGTTTGAAAGTGGTACTCATAAAATTATTGAGAGGAAAAGAGCTTAGACAAAACGAACTGCTCAAAAATCCCAAAGTGTAAAGGATTTTTCTAAGCTGGAGCATCGAGTGGAGTAGGCTGCTAAATTACTGCAGAGGAGACAGGTGGGCCATTAAAGCATTCACCTGGAGGAGAAGGGTGAAAGGAGAAGAAAGCACATGATTGCTTACATCAGACAGCTGTGCATGGGAGAGTGGACTTCGAACTTGGTAAAAAGTAGAGTGGATTGATATTCGTGAGCTGGACTTAAAGGACATAATCAAGGATTTTTTTTAAAGAAGGCCAGAAGAAAGTACTACTAAAAAGGTAAGACATGCTATTTGTAGTGTACTTTACAGCCACCTGTGCACGTTTTTGTGCTGTTGCCCATTGTTTGAATCAGGAATACTTCACTGATGTAATTTTATGCCAAAGGCAGTATCTGTCACACTGTAAAAAGGGAAATCACAGTAAGATAAAATATCCTCAATCAAGACTTTATGCTTGATAGATAATTTTGACAAGAATTTCTTTTTGTTGTACAGTTTTCTGTAAGATTTTACTTGCTTTACATAAGTTTTTACCTGTTTACTTTAGTTTTTTTTTTTTTTTTAGTTTATTGGTTTATTTGTCATGGACCATGTACAGAAAAAAACATTCAACACAGGGTAAAGATGCTCTGTACCAGATTATAGCATTCTCACTAATTTCCATCTGTAGTCCCTGAGGCAGGCAGGAAGATATTAAAAGAAAAACAGCACATATAGAAAGCAATTCAGGTCGGGTTTCAGAAACTGTTGACCCTGAAACAAGCTGAAACAAGCAGGGAGTAAGTTTAAAAGGTAAAAAGATAAGAGAAACAACATACATAAAAACTATTTAAGAGTACAATTTCAAATCCCATTTAAGGGAGAGAGTCAATGCTGGCAGGCTTGATTACTTAAAATTGCTTTTTTAGTCTCTGTGCAAAAGTCTCTGTAATTTGTTCTGGGTTTCAAAGCAGTGGGAAGCTTGTTCCATTCCGTTATAGCTTTATATGAGAAGGCTGATTGTCCAAAGGCAATTTTATGTGGGGGGATGCAACAATGCCACCTAGAGGAGGTCCTTGTGATTCTGATATTTTGTTCAGAATTAAGATGGCGGCAGCGCGCACGGACGCAGCGGCCCCTCTTGGCATCAGCGAGTGTGAGAGTTTTGAGTGTTTTGATCTTCCCAGACGTACATTCTGTAAAACTTACAACCGTGAGAACTTATTAAACATCAAGATACTGCACGCTGCAAGAATCGCGGCGATTGGTTGTGACTTGGACATTCTACGCCAGCATGGAATTCTGGCGGAGTCCTCGCTGGAAGCTACCCGAGAGAGGAGGAGGCGTAAGCGGAGCGAATGCAAGCAAAAGCATGGAAAAAGGGCCGGGATCCATGCTAGGCTAAAGGCTAACCCCTCCAGACCAGCGGTACCGTCGCTCATTCTCTCTAACGTCCGCTCCCTCGAAAACAAGCTGGACGAGCTGCGTCTGCTGAGAGAAACCCGGAGAGAGTGGAGAGACTGCTGTGTGCTTGCGTTCACTGAGACATGGCTCCACAGCAACATTCCTGACGAGGCCATTCAACTGGAAGATATGGCGATGTTCCATGCCGACAGGGAAACGGCGAGCTCCGGTAAGAGCCGGGGGGGGTGGGCTATGCATCTATGTTAACAAGAACTGGTGCATCAATGCCACGTTAGTGTCTAAACACTGCTCTCTGTTGGTGGAGTTCTTTATTGTAAATTGTCGGCCATATTATTTGCCGAGAGAATTCAGCAACGTGTTTGTAGCTGGTGTTTACATAGCGCCGAGCGCTAACGCTAAAGCTAATGCTAAGAAGGCACTCGGGGAACTGCACAATGCGATTAGTGAAATCCAAACTTCACACTCGGACAGTTTTGTGGTGGTTGCGGGGGATTTTAACCACACCAGCTTAAAGACTGTGCTCCCCAAGTTTAAACAATGTGTAGACTTTAAGACCAGAGGAGAGAATATGTTGGACTTAGTGTACACAAACACAGATGCATATAAGGCGATACCCCGCCCCCATCTCGGCCTTTCTGATCACATATCCGTGATGCTGCTGCCTGCCTACAAACCTTTATTGAAGCGCAGCAGGCCAGCAGTGAAACAAATCAGAATTTGGCCAGAGAGTGCAACCTCTGCACTGAAAGACTGTTTTCTGCACACAGACTGGGAGGTCTTCAAAATAGCAGCCTCCCAGGAAGACAAGACAGATGTGGAGGAGTATGCTGAAACGGTCACCAGCTACATCGCGAAGTGCACAGAGGATGTCACTACAGTGAAGACCATCACTATGCGGGGTAACCATAAGCCCTGGATGACTGCAGAGGTGCGCTCGCTGCTTACAGCCAGGGATGCAGCCTTCAGAGCGAAGGACAGGATCGCCCTCCGCTCAGCCAGGTCTGTGCTCTCAAAGGGTATTAAGGCGGCAAAGCACGCCTATGCGGAGAAAATCCAGGGACACCTCTGTGACACTAGGAACACCAAGCAGATGTGGCAGAGAGTTCGGACACTGACAGGCTATAAGTCTAGGCAGGGGGTCGATGATGATGACGCTTCGCTTCCAGACAGGCTTAACAACTTCTTTGCACGGGTTGAAACATCAAACTCGACAATCAGAGGGAGGGCTGGCCCACCCCCACCATCGGTCGGATCAGCTTTTACCATCAACACAGCGGACACACGGAGGACCCTAACCAAAGTCAACCTATGCAAAGCTGCAGGTCCGGACAACATCCCGGGACGTGTGCTCCGAGACTGCGCGAACGAGTTGGCGGATGTCCTGACTGACATTTATAACATCTCCCTGAGTCAGGCCGTCGTTCCCAGATGCTTCAAGATCTCTATCATTGTACCGGTGGCAAAGAAACCAGTTGTATCCTGTTTGAATGACTATCGTCCTGTTGCACTGACACCAATTGTGATGAAGTGTTTTGAACGGCTTGTCAAACCACACATTACAGCCTGCCTCCCTGCATCACACGACCCGCTCCAGTTTGCATATCATTCAAACCGCTCCACGGAGGATGCTATAGTCACCACCCTACACTCTGTCATCACCCACCTGGACCAGAAAGACACCTACGCCAGACTCCCGTACATTGATTTCAGTTCAGCATTCAACACCATTATTCCCCAGAGACTGATGGAGAAATTACTCCTTCTCGGTCTGAACACCGCCACATGTCTCTGGATCCTGGATTTCCTGACTGAGAGACCTCAGTCTGTCCGGGTTGGAAACAACATCTCCAACTCTGTCACGCTGAGCACCGGATCCCCTCAAGGCTGTGTACTCAGTCCACTGTTGTTTACACTTCTAACACATGACTGTGTATCCAGACACGAGGGGAACCAGATTATTAAGTTTGCAGACGACACCACGGTGGTGGGACTTATCCAGAGGGATGAGGAATCAATGTACAGGGAAGAAGTGAGAGACCTGGAGGGCTGGTGCAGGGAGAACAAGCTGGTGCTCAATGTGGACAAAATGAAGGAGATGATTATTGACTTCCGGCGGTCACAGCCTGAGCACGTCCCCCTTAGCATCGGCGGCCGTTTAGTGGAGAGAGTGGAGAACATCAAGTTCCTCGGAGTGCAGATCTCGCAGGACCTGACCTGGAGCAAGAATTCCTTGGGGATCAGGAAGCGGGCTCAGCAGAGACTGCACTTCTTGAGGAAACTCAAACAGGCCTCTCTCCCCATCTGCATCCTCAGGACCTTTTACAGAGGTGTGGTGGAGAGTGTTCTGACGTACTGCATTGCTACATGGTACTCCAGCTGTCAGACAAAAAAGCCCTGCAGAGGATAGTCAAGGGGGCTGAGAGGGTAATTGGAGTCTCCCTCCCCTCTGTCCAAGAACTTTTTCAGAACCGTTGTAGGAGCAGGGCACTGAACATTGTCAAGGACCGTTCTCACCCTCTGCATAAACACTTCGAACTTCTTCCATCTGGTAAACGATTCCAGAGCATGAGCGGCAGAACCACCAAACTGATCAACAGCTTCCTTCCACAAGCTGTCAGGATGCTGAACAGTTGACCCGGAATCTCTCATACACACTACTGCACCTACGGACATTTTGTATATTATTTGTATATTATAGTTAGTTTTTTTCCCAAGTATGTCTCAGGGATGTGTGAATGGATGGGGGGGTGGGGGTGGGGGAGTGAAGCTATGTGTGAGTGTGTCTTAAATCATGCTGCTTCTATTTATATGGATGCCGAGAGAAACGCAATTTCATCTTGCCTGCACTACAGTTGTATGTACAGCAATATGACAATAAAGTTTGATTTGATTTTGATTTGATTTGAAGTTAGGTACACAAATGTCTTAAGAGGCGGGGATGCAGAACCATGGATAATTTTAAAGACCAACCGTATATTTACATACATGATCATATTTTCAAAGCTTAACATCTTGTGTTTGTCAAGTATACCACAATGGTGATACTGTTGTGTCTTCTCGGTGTTTCCTCTGGCTAAAAGACCTTGGCATGGTGGCAGCATATTTTTCCCCGGGGGAGGGGGGGAGTAAATATACCGGAATATGTTTATTTTATACTATTTAATTCTTTTTAAAATTTTACACAGTGGCATTGCATATGGAACTTACCATTTGAAGGATTGCACAACCGAGGCTTGAATATTGGGCCATTTGGGGTCCCACCCAGACATCCTGTGTTTAGATTTTTTAGTGGTGTTATACTTCTCTCCTTCCTCTGCCTGAACACTTTCCTCTCCTTGGCTCCTCTCTTCTGTCTCATCTTGCCCTCTCTGAGCTCTGTCTAATTCTGGTTCTCTCTCTGTCTATGGTGGTATATAAACAGGTTAGAAAATATCAAGGGTCATGTTTTGTCCTGCAGGATTTTTTTGTCATGGTTTACATAAATGACAAAAATATGTGTATTTTTTGTATTTTTATTCTAGTGTTTCTTTTTTTCCCCACTGAGAGAGTAGGGAAGGGAAAGAAACATTCATTATAGTAATGTACTCATGCATACTTAAATTATATGATCAGGTGGGGTATAGTAACCAGAAATTCTACTTATGTAAAAGCAGTGCTTTGAAATTAATAATTAAAAGTAGACAACTAAAAATTTCTACTTGAGTTAAGGGTACAAAGAGCACCCACTTAAAAACTTGAGTAATGACTTCACTCTTGAAGGTTTGAGGTTTTTCTCAAAAAGTTATAACAGCTTTCTTATAGTTTTATACGTTTCTCTGTAAATCTGTCTAAAGTTGAAACTGTTCCTCAAATTTATAATTTCCTCTTGTAAAATTGACTTTTCTTGTACATTTGAAACTTCATTATAAATTTGTGGATTATTTTGTATCTAATTTTTGTGTGGTTTTTTTTAAAATAAAATTACTGTTGGTTTTTTTTCATCCATCCATCTTCTACCGCTTTTCCGGAGGTCCGGGTTGCGGAGGCAGCAGTTCAAGCAGAGAAGCCCAGACTTCCCTCTCCCCAGCCACGTGCTCCAGCTCTTCAGAGAGGATACCAAGGTGTTCCCAGACCAGCTGGGAGACATAGTCTCTCCACCGAGTCCTGGGTCTGCCCCGGGGTCTCCTCCCAGTGGGACGTGCCTGAAACACCTCAAGTGGGAGGCGTCCAGGAGGCATCCTGATCAGATGCCTATACCACCTCAACTGACTCCTTTCAATGTGGAGGAGCAGCGGTTCTACTCTGAGCCTCTCCCGGATGACTGAGCTCCTCACCCTATCTCTGAGGGTGAGTCCAGCAATCCTACGGAGAAAGCTCATTTCAGCTGCTTGTATCCGCGATCTCGTTATTTCGGTCATTACCCAAAGCTCGTGACCATAGGTGAGAGTAGGAACGTAGATTGACTGGTAAATCGACAGCTTTGCCTTAGAACTCAGCTCCCTCTTCACCACAACAGACCGCATCACTGCAGATGCTGCTCCAATCCATCTGTCGATCTCTCACTCCATTTTCCCCTCACTCGTGAACAAGACCCCAAGATACTTAAACTCCTCCAAAAAATATCAATAAAATTGTATTTAATGAAATAAATTAACTTAAATGACCAAGGATGCAGTTATTTCTGTTATAATATTTCTTTATATTTGTAGTTTTGTTTTTGTTTTTTCCAGAAATCTCCTCACCACCCAGACAGCAGGAAAAACCTCCCTTATTTTGAAATCAGATGTTAGCATGTTTTTTTTTTTTTAGATAAATTTGAAACAGACTGTGGTCATTTTTTTTTACTTTTTCCTTATAACAATTTACATTTTTGACCATAATTTTGCAGTCAGAACAGAACAATAATTTAACTATTACAAAGAAAAAATATCAATAAAATTGTATTTAATGAAATAAATTAACTTAAATGACCAAGGATGCAGTTATTTCTGTTATATTTCTTTATATTTGTAGTTTGTTTTTGTTTTGTTTTTTTTCAGAAATCTCCTCACCACTCAGACAGCAGGAAAAACCTCCCTTATTTTGAAATCAGATGTTAGCATGTTTAGTATGTCTGAAGGCTGCTGACAGATTAAAGTCACTGACTTCGTGAATTTCGGTCACCTTAACCTGTCAGGTACATAATAGGGAACTGGAGCGGACTCTAAAGACATAATTCACCACAATATGTGTTCATGTACAGAATGATCTGCTTAGGCAGTTATAGTTGTGCTCTCAGGCTTTCTCATCAGGCACCTCTCTAGGCAGCCGCTGAAGGACCTCAGATTAGAGTGAAAAGAGAGCTAGCGTTTTTAGCTGTTGCTTTTTGTCACTGCCGCTGGAGAATAAAAACGGCACACCTGATCGTGCGAGAAAAGAGAGAAATTGCCAGTCTCTTCATTCCTGCAATTCCTACAGAACATACAGTAACTTAATATTGTAGTGGCTGGTAAAATATATCCTCAGCAAGTCATCAGTCCCCCACCTTTCCCTTCATATGAAGCTGCATATGAATTGAAACCACGTCTCTTAGCTAAGCGACTCTTCCATTATTGCTCCTGTTAACAGCGGGTTAAAACCATGATAAATGTCTCCAGTGCTTACATACATACCTCTTCTGATTTTTTTCCACGTTTAAAGTACTTTAACAAACTCATGTTTCTGTCGGCAGTCACGCTTAGCGAGACACTGCCTGCTGACTGAGTCAAGAACTCGCGTGGGTGGGGCGCTTCTAAGCTCCGCGTGGATGATGGCCACGCGCGTTGTTTGTATGTGCACTTGTGGAAAGTCACTGCTTCATATATTTTTCTTAATAAAATCATATCGCCTTGGGGTGGCGGTACAATTTCTGGCGAGGCAGCCCGCCACGGAGAAATGTTACCCGAGGAAACCCTGCTTCTTATCCAGAATTTTGATGGATTGTTTATACAGGGATTCCAAGGGTTTCAGAATTGTACTGTTGGCTTGTGACCAGCATGCGATGTGTGACAGAGATCATCCTGCGCAGTTCGCCCCACACGGGACACGAACCCGCGACCTCTCAGTCAACTAACACAGTTCGAGCATGGGAGACACAGCACGATCGCGCTGAGCTAAAGGTCCGACCGATAGCTCAGCGCTACCGATACTGTATGAGGCTTTTCGGGAGGGAGGTTTACTAACGTTCTACGCCGAACAGTACTAGTTGGCATCCGTTACACTCTCCCCCTTAAACCTCACTCCCATCCCGGGTTCACGGCACCAGTTTATGTAACGGACTCGAACTAGTCAGCTACATTAAAATAACAAAATAAAATAAATCTTGGCCGATGCAGAGAAGTAGACGTCAGGCAGGGTCTCGATCAGTCAGTAGTCTGTTTATTTCTGAAACAGATTGGGGCAGACAATTTACACATGACACGGGAATGGGGACAAGTGCTGGCATTCCCCTTCCCAGGCTTCCAAAGTGTGAGATAGCTTACAGCTACGTGGACTACATAACTTTAGATCGTATAGTTACAGTATACCACAAGCAAAGAAAAAGTTTAGCACCAAATACATGACAGCATTACATGACTGATCGTTTTTTCTATTTTTTACAACAGTACATTTAACATTTTAACATACCTGAAACAGACTGGGGCAGACAATTTACACATGACACGGGAATGGGGACAAGTGCTGGCATTCCTACAGAACAATGGACTCGTTAGCGCCTACTTAACTAGCCATCAATCATCGGTATTTATGACGCTACTTTGAATATTTTACATCGGTATTGCAAACGAAAATGTAACAGAAAATCTTACAATCAAAATTAGTACAATAACTTAAAGAAAACTACAGTAAATCAATCACATTAATCAATTTCGTTCCCTGAGGAATTACACACAACTTACCCCTTCCCAGGCTTCCAAAGTGTGAGGAAGTTCCCAGATGTGTCACACTAATTATCGCCCCATCAGAAACACTTGACATATTTACAACACGGACATTTTGGGAAGTTCATTACTGCAGGAACATATTTATTCTTAAGACTACTACAATGCGATAGGAGGAAAGTGTCAAGATCATGGCATTCAGAAAGGTTTTTGATCCTTTTAGAGTAAGTGACTTTCTAATGCATCGAAAGTTTGCAAGGTGTGGGGAGACTTGAATAACGAAACCGAATTGTCTTTCATTTCAGTTTATTCAAGAAATCATTCCACTGTCTGCTCTTATTCTTGAGCAGCGAACAAAGAGAGTGAACACACCAAAGTTCTCTCATTTAAACCTTCTCACATCAAACCATTTCCCTCGCGGGGGAAATCACACATCTATATCAAAGTCTCTTTATTCACATTCATTAGCCTTTTATTTACATAACTCCCCCTTCTCTCTTCCCGAGCCTCAGTGGTCAGGAAGTCTTCTGTCCCCTGTCCTCCGCAGGGGGTCCAGGCTCTGTGGCTCCGCACCGCAGGGGGCTGGCTCTCCTTCATCGTGGTTAAATCACATATGCAGTGTCCAACATATACATGTCTCACAACACAGCCATATAACCCCCCCCCAAACGATGAAGAACAGACTAATTCCCAAAATTTAATAGCACCTTACTCACTACTGAATAATCAACACCAACATTCAGTCTGTGCGCCGCTTGGGCTTCAGCCGTCTGCCGAATCTGCTGTGCGTTGGCCCCGCCTTGCCTGCGGTGCTGTTCTGCTTCGGGTCTGTTGACTGAGGAAGAGAGTGGTTAATTGCCCTCTGCGGGGGCCTGCCTCGTCGAGGCGCCACCGCGACCGGTACAGACACGTCCTTCATGACAAAAGCAGGTTTTAGTCTGTCAATACTGACTGTCTCTTTTCTGTCCCCAAAATCTAGCACAAATTGCTTATCACCTGCCTCCAGCACTCGAAATGGCCCTTCGTAAGGTGGTTTGAGCGTTGCTTTAAGGGCTTCGCGCCTGACAAAAACGAAATCGGCATTTTTCAAAGCCTTGGGGACGAAAACTCGTGGAAAAGCGTGATGAACCGGACCCGGGAGCGTGTCTGCCCCCGTGCCAACTAACGGTCCCAGAGCAGAGAGAGGTGGGGGCTCTGGGTGCTCTGGTAAAAACTCGCCCGGCAGCCTCAGAGTTTGTGCGAATACCAGCTCCGCTGGGGAGGCGTCTAAGTCCTCTTTAGGCGCAGAACGCAACCCTAATAAAACCCAAGGGAGTTTATTTACCCAATCTGCATCCGTGAGCGACGCTCTGAGTGCTGCCTTCAAAGACCTATGAAAACGCTCGCATAAACCATTAGCCTGAGGGTGGTAAGCCGTAGTGCGGTGAATTTTGGCTCCTAAGCCGTTGGCCATCGCTGACCACAGCTCAGAGATGAATTGCGGTCCTCTATCGGACGTAATGTCCGACGGAACCCCGAAGCGCGCCACCCAAGCCGTTAAAAAAACGCGAGCCACCTCCGCGGCCGTGGTCGTCGCAAGTGGGACCACTTCCGGCCAACGTGTGGTGCGGTCCACCATTGTCAAAAGATACGTGAACCCTTGTGATGCCGGTAGGGGGCCCACAAGGTCGACGTGCACATGGTCGAACCTTCTGGCCGGAATGCGGAACGGTTCTAACGGGGCTCTTGTGTGCCTGTGAATTTTGGCCCGTTGACAGGAAATGCAGGTTCTTGCCCATTCCTTCACGTGCTTGCGCAGGCACGGCCAAACAAACTTTTCCGCCACTAGTTTCACCGACGCGCGCACCCCCGGGTGCGCCAGTGAGTGGACCGAGTCAAAAACACGGCGGCGCCACGTGGCCGGAACCACCGGACGCGGGCGCCCCGTCGACATGTCGCAGATCAGGGGGGGCATACCGGTTTGTAAACACTTGCTCTCCAGCCTCAACCCTGTTGGTCCAGACTGGAGCGCGCGCACGTCTGCGTCCGCCCCCTGGTCCGCTGCCATGGCTGCGTAATCTATACCCACGTGCACCGGGGCTGCGCGCGCCACCGTGCCGCTCTCCTGCGGCGCGGTCACGGTGGCCCGTTCTGCCTCTGCGCGTGTCGGGGTCGTGAACGCGCGTGAGAGACAATCCGCTACTACATTGAATTTGCCCGCGACGTGCCTAATGTCAGTGGTAAATTCCGAGATTGCGGCCAGCTGCCTCTGCTGCCTGCCGGACCACGGATCTGAAATTTTGGCCATGGCGTATGTGAGCGGCTTGTGGTCCACATAAGCGGTGAAGCACCGTCCTTCCAGCCAGAACTGGAAATGACGAATAGCCAAATGCAGCGCCAACAGTTCTCTGTCAAACGCGCTGTATTTTCGCTCAGCCGCGCTTAAAGATTTGCTAAAGAAAGCCAAAGGCTGCCAAACTCCGGCTACCTGTTGCTCAATAACGGCCCCTATGGCTAAATCTGAAGCGTCTGTCGTCAGCGCGATACGTGCTGCAGGGTCTGGGTGGGCCAGGAGCGCAGCGTCAGCCAAGGCTTTTTTAACCTCTGTGAACGCGCGCTCCCGCTCCGGGGACCATTCGACCGCCTGGGTCGGCTTTTGTTTTTTGAGCGCGGCATATAACGGTTGCATGATTTGAGCTGCGTGGGGCAGGAACCGGTTATAAAAATTCACCATCCCCAAGAATTCCTGTAGTGATTTGACCGTTTGTGGACGGGGAAAATCCGCTACCGCGCGTACTTTCTCTGGTAACGGAACCGCTCCCTCCGGGGAGACGCGGTGACCCAAAAAATCAATCCGCTCAACGCCGAACTGGCACTTGGCTGGGTTAACTATTAAGCCGTGCTCTCCCAGCCTCCTAAAAACTGCTGTGAGGTGCATTTCGTGTTCGTCCTCTGAAGTACTCGCGACCAAAATGTCGTCGAGGTACACAAACACGAAAGGGAGATCGCGTAACACGGCATCCATCATCCGCTGAAATGTTTGCGCCGCCCCTTTGAGACCAAACGGCATGCGTAAAAATTCGAAAAGTCCGAACGGGGTTATTACCGCTGTTTTAGGAATGTCCTCCGGTTGGACCGGGACTTGGTGATAGCCGCGAACTAGATCAATCTTTGAAAAAATGCGCGCCCCCGCCAGGTGCACCGAAAAATCCTGAATGTGCGGGATGGGATAACGATCGTGTGCCGTAGCGTTGTTTAGCCTGCGGTAATCCCCGCACGGTCTCCAGGAGCCATCGGCTTTCGGTACCATGTGCAGCGGCGAAGCCCACGGGCTCTTCGACCTACGAACGATGCCCAGCCTCTCCAGGCTGGCGAACTCCTCGCGCGCAATGGCGAGCTTAACTGCATCCAAGCGCCGAGCTTTTGCAAACACGGGAGGACCAGAAGTGGGGATGAAGTGTTTCACCCCGTGCTTCGCGACCGTCGCTGAAAAAGTGGGCACAGTGAGCGCTGGAAATTGGGTGAGGAGTGTGTGAAACTTACCACCTGCTGTAGCGACGTGGGTCTGTACTGGTGGCGGGGACACTCGAGCTGAACAGGGGAGAGAGTAAAAAGAGAGTGCATTTACCAGCCGTCTATTAGCAAGATCAACTAACAGATTGTGTGAACACAAAAAATCCGCGCCCAACATGTTGAAACTCACCGCCGCTACTACAAAAGTCCATTCATATGTGCGGCCATGTAAGCATAAAGGCAAGGTCCTTCTCCCGTAGGTGTTGATGTTCGAGCCATTTGCCGCTGTAGCTCCGTCACCGTGGGGTCCAGCTACCCGGTCCGCGTATGTTGGGGTGATGAAGCTCACTTGTGCTCCGGTGTCAATGAGGAACACTCGTCCGGAGCGCGCATCCGTGATGTAGAGCAGCTTGTTGCGTTCTCCGAGGGTCGAAGCTGCTAGCGACCCCTGGTCTTGCCGTTTCCCGAACTCCTGAAGATGCAGGGCGGCACACACCTGCGTGCCTTCTCTGCGAACCTCCGATGGTAAAAGCAGAGATCTTCTCCTCCGCTGTGTCGTGCCCGCGCCTCTGTCGCCGGGCTATTGGCTCCCCCTCGTCGCGGCCGTGTTGCCGCCATCGTCGGCCAGTCTGGTTCTGCCGCCTCTGGCTCCCCGCTGTCTCGGGTCGCTGCTGTGGTTGCTTGCCCGCCGCAGGCGTCCAGGATCCCGTCTGCCTCCTGGGCCAGCTCCCGGAACTCCTCCAGGGTGTGACACTTTTTGCCGGCCAGCGTGCTTCTCGCATGCGCCGGGAGGTTGGAGAGGAAGATGAACTGAAAAATGAAATCATCGTTGTCCAACCCTCTCAGCTGTATCATCTCCTCCATCAGGGCGCTCGGCCTGTGTCCACCTTGGTCTAGCAAAGACAGGATCCTCCTCGCCCTCACTTCAGCCGAGGGGGTGAAAAACTTGATGAGGGTGGATTTCAGCTTGCTGTACCTGTCGGTCGCGGGTGGCTGCCCCACCAAGCTTTGCACGCACCGAGCTGTGCTGTTGTCCAGTTTAGCGATGACATGGTGGAACTTAGTGTCATCCACCGTTACTCCTGCGAGCGCGAACTGCGACTCTGCTTGCAGAAACCACGACCGTGGGTTATCCTGCCAGAAATCAGGCAGCTTAACGGCCACTGCGCTCGCCAGCTCTGAGCGCTGTGAGTCCGGGACCCTGAGAATTTCTTCGTTCATTCTCAACGTCGTCAGTCACCAATGTGGGGAGACTTGAATAACGAAACCGAATTGTCTTTCATTTCAGTTTATTCAAGAAATCATTCCACTGTCTGCTCTTATTCTTGAGCAGCGAACAAAGAGAGTGAACACACCAAAGTTCTCTCATTTAAACCTTCTCACATCAAACCATTTCCCTCGCGGGGGAAATCACACATCTATATCAAAGTCTCTTTATTCACATTCATTAGCCTTTTATTTACATAACTCCCCCTTCTCTCTTCCCGAGCCTCAGTGGTCAGGAAGTCTTCTGTCCCCTGTCCTCCGCAGGGGGTCCAGGCTCTGTGGCTCCGCACCGCAGGGGGCTGGCTCTCCTTCATCGTGGTTAAATCACATATGCAGTGTCCAACATATACATGTCTCACAACACAGCCATACAAGGTTATATTTCAGAGTGTGGCTCATCTGTTTTATGTGCTTTTTAAAGCTAAGCATGGGATCTAATGCGACACCCAAATACTTAAACTCTGTTACATTTTCTATATTTTCTCCATTTACATTTGTGGTTAGCACTGTGGCAGCACAGCAACTCACCCTTGGCCGGGGGATCCTGGGTTCGATCCCAGCCTCTGACCAACAGCGATCTGTGTGGAGTTTGCATGTTCTCCCCGTGTCTGCGTGGGTTTACTCCGGGATTTCGCCGGTTTCCTCCCACATGCCAAAAACATGCAAGTTAGGTTAATTGGCATCAAACTGGGGATTCTAAATTGTCCTGAGGTATAACTGTGAGAGTGAATGGTTGTCTGTCTCTCTGTGTTGGCCCTGTGATGGACTGGTGATCTGTCCAGGGTGTACCCTGCCTCTCGCCCAAAGATGCTGGGGTAGGCTCCAGCCCCCGCGGGACCCACAAAGGATTAAGCGGAAGAAGATGGATGGATGGATGGTAGAATACATGGTAGCTGTTTTCCCTACGTTCAGAGTGAGGTGTGATTGATTAACCCATTTTAACACTCTTTCCATTGCCATCATTAACTTGTCAACAACTTGTTTGGCATCCTTCCCATGTGTGTAGATGACTGTCATCTGCATACATCTGAATTTTTATGTCATTTTCACATACTGATGGCAAATCATTAAAATGCAAAGTAACCAGCAGTGGACCTAAACTTGAACCTTGTGGTACTCCCACAGTGGATGCCTTTGATTGGGATACAGTATTTTTTATGCACACACACTGGGAGCAGTCAGATAGATAAGATTTTAACCAGCTAAGGGTATTCATGGACAGTTTATATCCTGATAGTTTAGAAAGAAGGACTGAGTGATTGACCGTATCAAAGGCACGCAAGTCTAAAAAGATGGCTCCTACCCCCCATCCCCCTTTGTCCAGATTTTCGTTAATCATTTTAATAAAGTAACAACATGCAGTCTCTGTTGAGTGGTTTGGCCTGAAACCAAACTGCATGGGATGCAGCAGCTGGGCAGAGATGTTCTACCAGTTGGTCTACTACCACCTTTTCAACAGCTTTTGACAAAACAAGAAGTATACTTATTGGCCTATAATTACTAATTTCCTGTTTGCCTCCAGCTTTGTGTATGGGGGTCACAATGGCAGGTTTCAAAGCATCAGAAAGATATTTTCATGTATTGATTGATTTATTAGTTCTGCAATTGGAATTATTAAGGCAGAGGTGGAGCCAGAGGGGTGGCTGGGGTAGCACTGGCCACCTCTGAAATCTGATTGGACACCCCAGGTGCCACCCCAGGTGATTGACAGGCAATTAACAGGTCACTGGAGGAAGAGGACAGAAACGTTTTTTCAGACACGTATGGATCACCAGTGCCACAGCATCTTTTTGCAGCAAGTTTTAAAGTGCTTTCCTATTAGTTATCCTTTAAAAATTTTGATGTTTGGCTGCACATTTGTAGAAGAAATTGTGTCCCTGTGCAAGTACATCTACTAACGTTGTCGAGAAACACCTTTACTGAGGCTAACAGAGGCTGCACGGTAGCGCAGTGGTTAGCACTGTGGCAGCACAGTTTTACCCTCGGCCGGGGGATCGCGGGGACCATGGGTTTGATCCCTGCCCCCGGCCAATAGTGATCTGTGTGGAGTTTGCATGTTCTCCCTGTGTTTGCGTGGGTTTACTCCGGGATTTCTCCGGTTTCCTCCCACATGTCAAAAACATGCAGGTTAGGGATAAGGGGCGCTTGCGCACGCAGCGACCGGCAGCTGGTGGCTTGTCACCAGACTGCAAAACAAATCTACCTACGGGTACAAAATAAGTAATTAAAAAAAAAATTGCAGGCAGTGAGTTTCTGCACATTTATTAACTGAAAGGACGTAAGAAAGCACAGCAAACAAAAATGCAAACTTACATATTATACTGGGGAAAATGACACAGACGTGAACGCCGTCTTAAAATAGAAGGACATGACAACAACATCTGGAGACGCAAGACCGCTGCAAGGAACAGCTACACTGGTCTGCTTAAATAGCACTGCCCCAGATGATAATCAGGTGTGGGTACATGAGTGAAAACGTAATCAAAACAACAAGTGACAGGTGTGCAGCCCGTGAAACAGTTTGACAGCCAGAAGCTGCATGGCACTGTCAAAATAAAAGTACAGACTAAATAATACAGAATAAAATAACACAACCCCAAAAGATATAAACAACACCACAACTACAAAATGACACACAATAACTAGGCAAGACAATAAGGAAAAGACTAAAAATACAGACAACTCATAAACAAACAGAGGCCAAATACAGCAGATAATTATAAAGAAATAAACAAACAGAAATAGATTAAACTCAAACTGAAGACTGGGCACGGCCCCCACCTATGCCCAGGATTATGACAAATGTTATTTATACTTTAACATTAGTAGTTAATGAGAGGCTATTAACCTAATGTTAGCCTGAAGCTACGTAGCAGTGCTATTCTAGTTCTACAGTAGCACTTGATTAGTTTTAAGATAATGTGGTGAAACCATGTCATATTTAGTTTTCAGTAAATGTATTTAGGGACTACACATCAACTCAATTTGCAAGATTTTCACATTTGAGCTGAAAATAAACTATAAAGAATGATCAAAGAGTACCTCAGTAGCCATACCTGATGTTACTTGTTTGCTATTAAGGTCTAATTATATCCAAGTTACTTGTCACTAATTGACTAAGCTAGAGCTACATGAAACGGTTTAATTTATTTTAAAGTGAGCTACAGCATGAAAATGTGGACTAGATATAGCCAGTAACCAGTCTTATTTTGTACAGGAAAAAATAACAACAAAGAGAAAGGGAGACATTTCTGTTTTTTTGTAAAGAGAAAATCCAGCACAAATAAGGGTCAGACAGACCTCGGCAGCCCCAGTAGCAGCAGCCCCAGCAGCTCCAAATGTGGAGCTAGCCAGGCAAGTGGTCAGACACCACCATCATCATGTCAGAGAATCATCATACAGTCAGTCAGTTTCGACTATGATTGTTCAGTTGGTTTCGCTTTGGACAAATTCCTCCATAGTGGATGGTTGTCTGCATCAGCTTGCCATCTTTACAGAGAATACAGAGAGAGTAAATCGCATGCCCAGTTCAAACAGTGAAAAGTTTAGCTTTACATAATTTGTAACAGCAGATGATCTTAACAGACTTATCCTCATTTTGAATGTTGCTTCAGCTTGTTACAACAGATTATTTGTGTGTGATGTTATTTCATGGCTATTTTATTTATTTTGACTGTATCCATTTTTACGCTGCAGTTTCATCAAGGGATGAGACTGGAAGTGACACATCTGTAACTTCTGATCAAGAGAGTGAACCAGAGCTGCCAGGGGGAGAAGTCAGTGATCCCCACACCACAGCATCAAGCACTATGTAGTGCGCCCCAAAAGGACTAACTGGTAGGCCCATATTACTAACCTTTCTATGGACCTTTTTAATTTTGACATGATCTCCTATGTTTAACACAAGTGCCACTAATCACAGGAATTATCCTAAGGTCCAGCTTCATCCATCCACCCATCCATCCATCCATCTTCTACCGCTTTTCTGGAGGTCCGGGTCGCGGAGGCAGCAATTCAAGCAGAGAAGCCCAAACTTCCTTCTCCCCAGCCACCTGCTCCAGCTCTTCAAAGAGGATACCAAGACAGTTTAACTTAAATTGAACTGAAGCTTTTCATGCCAAATGACTTGTGAAAATGGTCTAACCACAAACCTGTACATTGGCCACTGAAAGTACAGTATCTAATCTTTCTTGTGTGTGTTTTTTTAGATATCTCACGATTGAGAGTGGAAGGTCCTATTCAGCTGTGTCTGAAAATCTTCCCAAGGACACAACATGGCACATGTCAGAGGGCTTTCAACAGTTTGTGGTACAAGGACAATCCCTGGTTAGAGTACTCTACAAGCCAAAATGCTAGCTACTGTTTTGCTTGCAGGCATTTTGCGCTCCCAGGTACACCAGAATCAGCCTTCATATCAGAGTCAGGGTTTTCCAACTGGAAAAAAGCGTTGTTTAAAGATGCCTTTTTTAAGCTTTACTCTAAGTCAGAGCATCACATGAATACCGTGTATGCCTGGAGTGAGTACAAAAGGGGTACTGAAAATAATAAATCAATACAGGATGCCATAAATGATAACACAGGGTTACAAAAATAATTTTTTTGTAAGTTGTCTGTGCTTTTTCAACTGATTTAAGACAATTTTGTACCGCTGAATCTGAAAATGACATCCATTTCTCTCGATCAGGTCAGGTTTTTATGCTAAGTTGATTTTTTAAAAATCTGATCTTCTGACTAATCGATTACATTTTTGTGACATTATCGGTTGATTTTTGTTAATATTTCTCATCCAAAATAGATTTTTAAGTGAAAAAATCATTTTCTAACACACGTTGTTGATTAAATGTTACAAATTTCGATTACTGTAAATTGAATAGTAGACATTGATAAAGGTAAGTACATGTAAATTGAATGTTACATCATCATTGTACAAAATTCAGAGCTTCAACTTCCATTTATTCAAACCTCTAGATTGCTCAGCAGCAGGGATGTCTCTCTTCAGAGTCCAACAGTAAACAGCCATCATGACAATTTAGACATCATGTCATAAATTGGCACATGCAAACTCTTCAGCGTTTGAGAAATTTCAAGAAATAAAAAAGAATTTTGCATCATATAAAGCGAAAATACCCGTACATGTAAACAAAAATGTATAAAAAAACAACATGTGGCCATAGTTCAAAAAGTTGACCTGATTGAGCAAAACCAATGTGATTTTTGGATTCAGCACATCAAAATTGTCCTAAATCAGCTAAAAAACTTAGACAGTGAATTTGGTGTTGACCAGTGTAATAGAAAGAAGAAAGTGAAGGAAATCCAAAGTCCATAAAACAGTTGCAGAGGTGCTATTGTTTACAGCAACACAAAACATTGCACAGTGGGGTTATCAGGAGTCTGACGACTCAGACAGTAAGGACAATTTTTTGAGCATTTTGGCTGAAATCTCAAAGCATGACCTCTTCATACAGAGAAGGTTAAATGCCTGTGTTAATCCAAAATTTACCAGTTACCAAATACAGAACGAGATTCTGCAGGGCCAAGCTGAAATGGTTCAAAGAAATCATTGCAGAAGTGAAGGAGAGTGGGGTGTTGAGTGTGTTAGCTGATGAAACAAAAGATTTACAAAAAATGAACAGATATCTTTAGATCGTTACTATTATCATGGTGCCATCCATGAAAGCTTCCTGCATTTCCAGTCTGCAGAAATCTGGATGCAGAGGGTCTCACTAAAATGATTGTGGAGTATCTACAGAAACATGGGCTGGACTACAAAAATAATCTTGTCAGACAGGGCTATGATGGTGCTTCCGTCATGAATGAGAAGCATTCTGGTGTGTCTGCACGCATTAACAGCAATGCTAAATTAGCATTTTACTGTATGTGCACTGCAATGCACACTGTTTGAACTTAGTTCTTGTTGATGCGGTGAAGTCAGTGTCTGAAGCTGATGACTTTTTCTCACTTCTGCAAAACATTTATAAGTTTGTATCTGGCTCTACTATTCATATCAAGTGGCAAGCTACTCAGAAAGACCTGTATCCAGGGCAGAAGCCTAGGGAACTACAGAGACTTACCGATGTTAGGTGGGCATGCGGATACCTTGGCATCCGCATGCCCACGGGCATGCCGTAATCTTAGGGACAGGCTTCCAGCGGTTCTGAGATTGCTCCAGGAGATTTCACTTGAAAATAGTGGTGATAAAGCAGTGGAAGCAAGGGGTCTTCTGGCTCAGATAGATTTACAGTTCATAGGGCTTACGGTTTGTAAAGTTCTTGGTGATGTCAAAAGCCTTTTTGACATGCTCCAATCCAACAATCTTGACCTGGCAAGGGCTGTGGATCTAGTTGGTGCTCTAACAGACACATTGGAGGGCTACAGAAATGAAGCTTATTTTGGTGAGCTATGGAAAGAAGTAGAAAGATTTGTGGAGCACTGCAAAATCAGAACCCAGACAGTCAGTAAGAGGCAGCCTAAAGCAAGTTCCAGATTTCTTGACTCATTTATAATCAGCACTCTCAGATAGAGAAATGATGACCAAAGTGATGATGAGGGCTTTAACAGAGCCATCTTCTATAAAATACTTGATTGTCTCACAATTAAGCTGCAGAGGCGTTTTTAAAAAAAAACAAAACAACAACACTGTAAAATAATGCAAGGTGTGTAGTCTCTTGACCCCAAGAGCACAAAATTTATGAAAGAGGAGCCTTTATTTGCCTTTGGACAGACCTTTGAGGCAGATTTAGAAGACCTCAAACATGATGTTCATCAGACCAGGCGGCTTCTCCAGAGGAGAGAGGAAAGTGGTGTAGGCAGACCAGCCACACTACTTGATTTTGTTGTGTTTCTGGAACCTTACAAAGAGGTTTTCCATGAGTTGATCAGACTTTGCAAAATTTCTGTGGCCATTCCAGTCAGCACTGCATCGTGCGAGAGAAGTTTCTCTGCTCTGAAACTGATTAAAAAAACCACCTCAGAACAACAATGACTGATGACAGGTTAAATCACCTCGACATTCGAGGTGTTGAGTCAAGGAGGGCATCTAAAGTAATAGTATCAAACTGTGTCTGTATGTGTGGTAAAGGTTAAACCGTTTGCACTATGCATGGTTGCACTTTGTTCTAATGAGAAAAAAATCTTATTTGCCACTTGGGAACACCAGTGTTCAGTTTTGATGTCAAATTATTAAGTTATTTTTTATTATTATAGTCCTATTTTTATTTACCATTATTTATATTATTTTGCCTCAGCATTTGGATACATACTGTATAACATTCTGTTCATGTGTAACACAAATTGTGTTAAATAAACCATGCAAAGTATTTCATACAAAAATCTCCTGCTTGAGCTTTACTTGTTGAAAATATTTCCACTTGGTGGCCCAGATTATTAATGTGAAGACATTTTACATCTCATGCTTCTCTAATGAGACCACAGTGATCACAGTAGTTCAGTAGTGTATGTGAGTGTGTGTGTTAGAGAGGAACACAATAATTTTCTTTCTTAGAATATGGCCCCCCTGATAAAGTCTTGCCCACCCTCCGACCACCAAATGTATAAAAGTCTAGCTCCGCCACTGGGTATGCTCTCTCAGATCATCACCAAAATTTAATGGGTTCATCCTTGGCCCAAGGGCTACCTCTGTTGAAAGTTTATTCTAAATCCGTCCAGCAGTTTTTGCGTAATCCTGCTGACAGTCAGACAGACAGACCACCCCGATTACATTACCTCCTTGGCGGAGGAAAAAAAAACCAAACGTGCATTTACAAGATAAATGTCTCAAATTTGGTTCAAATTTGTCTTGAACATATAAGAAAACTATCACTAATTTGTGACAAAACCCCCTCAAAGCTGTAAATTTCTGAATAAAAATCTGGAAATTTGCACGAAAAGTTTCAAATTTATGTTAAAAAGTTTAAAATTGAGATGGAAAAGTAAAAAAACCTGAGGAAAAAAAATCATAAATTTACGAGGGGAAAAAACACTGCATTTTATTTAAAAAAAAAAAATCAAAACAAGAAAACCCCACAAGCAACAGTGAGGTTATTACTCATTACTCAAGTAGCTTTTTTTTTTTTTTTTTTTTTTTTTTTAGCACTTCTTAATCTTACCTACAGATGCTGACTAATTTGTTGGTGACCTTCCATTAAAGAAAGAAAATCCCACACTGGTCACTGAAATAACTTGAATCTGACCAAAGTAATAATGAAAGCACCAAGGTGTTGATGCCTCAGTGCCTGTGGCATGGTAGCATGGGGGGGGGGGGGGGCTGTAAAAAAGTCACACTGCCACATCTAATGGTTCAGCATAGTTATTACAATACCTTTTTTGCAGCTGCACTGATGGTAAAGATGAATTAAATTTGTGTTTATTTTGAAAACAATGCCTTATCTGGAAATTGTGGCATGTTAAAAGTCAAGAAAATATGGTGATACTGTGGGACACATATGTATCACTTTAAGCTTCACATCTCAGAGTAGAACAAAGAACTGGGTCTCCTTGGAGATAACAGGAGGATGTGAAAAGTTAGTCTTTGGTATGCAAGAGACGGCCTTGGGGGATTTCCTGGTCTGCCAGAGACTATGAGGAGGATGTTATAGGATTTAAGAGAAGATGCATTGTTACTTGTGATTAAATGCAATGTGACTGTGAGCTTTGAAGGTCCTGGATATATAAAGGACGAATGTCAGTGTTTTTCTTCTTTCTGCTTGCTGATGTTGGAAGATGTGAATAAACCTGACTCGTGAGATAAACTCTGCCTCGTCATTTTCACATTTCCACAATACAATGATACAAGCCTTTAGTTCCAGTTGATTTTGAGCGGGTGAGCTGAAAAGCTGGTAACAGACAGACAGACGGATACACTCACAGACACATGGAGTGATTACTGTATGCCTACACTGCCTTTGCACTGAGGCATAAAAATACAGAAGCACAAGAATAAAATTAGGAGCGCAAAGAAAAATGCTGGAGTAACAGATTTTATTAATTAAATGCATGTATAGTTACACGATGGCATGCATTAGCAGGTAAACATATCAAAACTTCCAAAAGTAAAAGCATAATTATGAATATTAAATCAGAACGGTTTGGAATGTTTCACACTTGCATGTAATGAATATCAAGAGTTTCTTAAATACTCTTGTAAAAAACTAGGTTTGTCCAAATATTAATTTATTGAAATACAGTAGCAGTTTCTTGTATAAACAGTAAATATGTAATATTCTTATTTTGTTTCCAGTCTGTCTTAACAGCTGCTCTGACTGCTGACCCTAAGGTTCACCACCGTGGACCTCGGAAAGACAGAGGAAAGAAAAGCAGCAAAAATATGTGATTATTGTTACAGGTGTGATATACACTACCGTTCAAAAGTTTGGGGTCACTTAGAAATTTCCTTATTTTTGAAAGAAAAGCACTGTTTTTTTCAATGAAGATAACTTTAAACTAATCAGAAATACACTCTAATATCTAATATACTTTGCTAATGTGGTAAATGACTATTCTAGCTGCAAATGTCTGGTTTTTGGTGCAATATCTGCATAGGTGTATAGAGGCCCATTTCCAGCAACTATCACTCCAGTGTTCTAATGGTACAATGTGTTTGCTCATTGCATCAGAAGGCTAATGGATGATTAGAAAACCCTTGTGCAATCATGTTAGCACAGCTGAAAACAGTTTAAGTGGTTAGAGAAGCTATAAAACTGACCTTCCTTTGAGCAGGTTAGTATCTGGAAAAAATTATTTCAAATACAAATCATTATTTCTAACCTTGTCAATGTCTTGACTATATTTTCTATTCATTTTACAACTCATGGTGGTAAATAAGTGTGATTTTTCATGGAAAACACAAAATAATTGTCTGGGTGACCCCAAACTTTTGAACGGAAGTGTATATATATATAAAAAATACAGATGTTATGTTTCTCCTGAGCTTAATAAATTGCTTGGTTTAGTGAATGAATCATTTTAAAATGAGTGAATGAAGCATGTCACACCGTGATGTTTTTATATTACTGACATTAGTATTAAGACTTAAAAAAGTCAGCTGAACTTTAGAGAAAACAATTTAACAAGTTAAATTAATGTAACCAAGCAGTCTCCATACAGGGAAAAAAAAATCAGACATTGGAAAAAAAAAGTGACGTAACATAAGTTTTAAGAATCAAATATTACAGTTGTAGGAGTTATTAGTGTTGTAATATTGAAATCGCTGCATAATTTAAGCCCAATACTTACTTTTAAGCGTTTTTTTTTTGTTGTTGTTTTTTTTTCTGCGTTCAGCTCCCCACTGTGGTCTGTCATGTTTTTGAGCCAAGGAATGTTGGGACTTGTAGTTTTTTTTAAGCGATGAACTGAAAACTCCAGGAAGAAAATGACCTCATTCTTCCTCTGCAAAACTAAACAGCAAAACCAGTGTGAAAACAATCGATGTGATGAACAGATGGTGTAGTTGCTGAATATGTGTTTTTATGCCTCGGTGAAACGGAGGCATACGGTAATCGGTTATTGCGTCTGTTTGTGGCTCTGTGTGTATCTGTCCGGCTGTCTGTCTGCTTCTCTGTTTCAGCTCACTCAGTCAAAATTAAGTGGAACTAAAGGCTTGTATCATTGTATCACCATATTTTCTCGACTTTTAATTTGCCATAATTTCAAAATAACACTTGGTTTTTGAAATAAACACAAAACTAACTCACCTTTACCGTCAATGGAACAGTATAACATGCACCCTGAAACTCCCACCAGAGGAAAGTACTGAGCAATCAGCCAATACTGGGTGAACAAATGTCCGTCTTTTTGCTCGTCTGTTTTCTTCCTCTGCCACTAAACAGCAAAAGCTCCTGTTCGTCTTGATTGTCATTGTATTCACGTACCTCCATCGCTTCCATCATTTAAAACGTCTGCCACCATGCTCTTCTTTGTATTTGGATTGCAGCTGTTCAAATCAGGCTGGTGGCTCTTGACTACCGCTGACAGTATGGGCATGTGAACTGCAGATTATTTTCACTGTGCATGCGTGTACTCCAAAACTACTGGATGGATTTGGATGAAATTTTTACCAGAGGTGATCCTTGGCCTAGAGCAGGGGTCACCAACGCAGTGCCCGCGGGCACCATGTCGCCCGCAGGGACCACATGTGTCGCCCGCAGGCCTGTTCTAAAAATAGCACAACTCGCAAGTGAGCTGCAGATGTAATTTTTTCTGCCGCTATTTTTTATTTTATATTTTTTATATTTTTTAAAATCACACTTGCATTTATATAGATTTTAAAATGACAATGTCTTAAAAATAAAAAAAATGAAAATATGTTTATTATACGTAAAGTTAAGGTGAACTCTGACCTAGTTCAAAGGTCAGTATTGTGCGCATGACAAAACCTTCGCGCTTGTGGAGCGTAAGCTTAGCTAGCGGGCAGTTAAGATGGTGCGCGCAGTGCGGTTTCCAAGCCCAAAAACATGGCAAAAAAAAGACAGAAAATTTATCATTTTCAAAGTGAGCGGGAGGAAGAGTTCCTTTTTACTACCGTGAAAGGAAGCTGCGTGTGTTTCATTTGCGGGGCGATGGCGAAGCGCTACTTCACTACCCACTCTTTTTTTTTTTGGGGGGGGGGACTTAACTTGTACCCGTAGGTAGATTTGTTCTGCAGTCCGGTAACAAGCCACCAGCCGCTGCGTGCGCAAGCGCCCCTTAACTCCCTAACCTGCATGTTTTTGCATGAAAAATGAGAACATGCAAACTCCACACAGATCACTGTTGGCCGGGGATCAAACCCGCGATCCCCCGGCCGAGGGTAAACTGCTGCCGCGGTGCTAACCACTGCGCCACCGTGCATATAAGCACTCTCAGTGCTTGTTTAGTTTCTTCTCATGAAAGGACAGTGCTGGTTGCTCAAGCATGATTCTTGGCAAGAACTGTATGGATATAATTCCAGTGAAGAAGAACACACAAAAGTGTATTTATTAAATGTAACAGATTTTGAGCAGAATTGCAGCAGATTTGTTCAGTTAAAAATGTGATAAGATTTATTTAATATGAAAGTTGATTTTTCTTAAATGTTGCATAACTTTTTCAAACATGGTTCAACATAGTTCATGAATTAATAGGGTTTAGTTTTTTATGGTTAAAAGGGACTGGTGAAAACTGGACATTTTTTTATGAAATGTAGAAGGGATCATCTGAACAATTACTGAGATTAATAAAAATAAAGTGTTGAATATTGATCTTGTCTGTTACCCACTCTAAGTTATTGATAATTATTTATTTATGTGTGTGTATATATATATATATATATATATATATATATATATATATATATATATACACACACACACACACACACACACAATTTGTTATTTTAGAGGAGTGTGTCAAGTTGGTGCCCTTCACATGACTCGATACCCATGAAGTAGCTCTTGGTTTCAAAAAGGTTGGTGACCCCTGGCCTAGAGAGTAACCCATAACATTTTGGTAATGATCCCAGTATGCATACCTCCACCAAGGCTCTTATCTTATCACAGTGTGTTAGCAAGAATAATCCAAAACTACTGGATGGATTTGGATGAAATTTTTTACCAGAGGTGATGATCCAAGAGCGCATAATTCCACCAAGGCTGTGGCACCGAGGCATCAGCACCTTGGTACTTTCATTTTTTCAGCTATTTTAGAACAGTTCAGCTAGAGTTTGACTGTGACAGTAAGTTGCTGCATGCTGTAAAAAAGGAGCACTGCCACCTCTACTGGCCTGGCATAGTTATTACAATACCTTTTTCCCCGGCTCCATTACACAGTAATGGTGAGTTAAATTTGTGTTTATTTTCAAAATAAAGCCTTATCTCGAAATTCTGGCAAATTAAAAGTTGAGAAAATAAGGCGATACAATGATAGTGTAGAAGATGCCTTACAAACGAGACTGAGTTTATTTCTCAGGAAGCTTTATTGAAAGTCACATCTTCTATCATCAAAGTTCTCAGCATAATAAGAGAAAGAAACACAACTTTCCTCCAGCTTTTATAACCCCCAGAGATACTCAACCCCCACATAGCGTATCTCACACCTTTACCCCCACAGAAGCTCAGTAAACATATGCACCCATAGTCACACATAGCCCTCGAGACTTGCTGGCGTCTCTGCTCTCTTCTCCACCTCGGGGCTCCTGCCGGGACATTGTCTCTGACTTCCTTCTTCCCCCAGCACCCACCTCCTAGCCGAGGTCCCTGCTGGGGCATTGTTCATTTGGACGTTTGACTGTAGGCTCTGCACCGTCGAGCCACTGTATGCCTGTGGGGGAGAATGCGTACCATACAGCATGCTACATATGTGCACTAAATATGCACCATATAACCCCCCCCAAAACGTTCAAATAAGGACCAGGTACACTTCAAATGCATAGAACTATGACCCTCTACACAGAACAAGAGAGGAAAAAAAAAACTTGGCACAACAGATTACAGTTCCCACTGCTTGGGCTTCAACACTCTGCCATATCTGCTGTGAGCCGGTCTCGCTCTGCTTGTTGTTGTCCGCTGCATCTGTGAAGTAGAATCGTTAACACATCGTCGTGAAAGCTTAGCAGAGCGTCTCCCGGGCGGCCTGCCGCGGCGGGGGGCACTGGCTAACTGGACTGGGTCGTCAGCTAACACAAAAGCGGGTTTGAGCCTGTTGATGCAGACTAAATCTGTCCTGTCTCCCAAATCAAGCAAAAAGTGCTTTTCCCCGGTTTCTAACACTCTGAACGGTCCATCGTAAGGTGGTCTTAAACCTGGCCTCTGTGCGTCGTGTCTAACAAAGACAAATTCTGCATTCTTTAAGGCTTTAGGCACAAAAACACGTGGAAAACTGTGATGAGCGGGACCAGGGAGGGTGTGCGACCCCGCGTCGCTCTGCAGCCGCTGAGCGGGGAGGCGCTCCGGAGCAGGATTCTCAGGGAGGAAATCTCCCGGTAACCGGAGGGGTTGGGCGAAGACGAGTTCTGCCGGAGAGGCATGCAAGTCCTCTTTAGGAGCTGAACGCAACCCTAATAAAACCCATGGAAGTTTATCAACCCAATTTGTGTCCGTGAGAGCCGCTCTGAGGGCTGCTTTCAATGACCGATGGAAGCGCTCGCACAAACCGTTGGCCTGGGGGTTATACGCAGTCGTGCGATGAATTTCCACCCCCAGGCTGCGTGCCATGGACGACCAGAGCTCGGAAACAAACTGTGGTCCTCTGTCGGACGTTAAGTCTGACGGGATACCAAAGCGCGCGACCCAAGCCGTTAAAAAGGCGCGTGCAACATCTGCCGTTGTAGTTGCCGCCAGAGGAACCGCCTCTGGCCAGCGCGTGGTGCGGTCTACCATGGTTAGAAGGTGTGTGAAACCCTGGGACAGCGGAAGCGGTCCTACTAAGTCGACATGCACATGATCAAAGCGTTTGGCTGGGATGTGAAAAGGTTCTAGAGGGGCTCGTGTGTGTTTGTGTACCTTTGCCCTTTGACACGCAGTGCAAGCTGCAGCCCACTCTTTGACTTGTTTACGCAGCCCCGGCCAAACAAACTTCTCCCCTACCATTTTGATAGAAGCGCGGACGCCCGGGTGTGCCAGTGAGTGTATTAAGTCAAAAACACGGCGACGCCACGCAGCCGGGACTACGGGGCGGGGACGCCCCGTGGAGATATCGCAGATTAGGGAGGGCATGCCTCTTTGAAGCACCCTGTGCTCCAGCCTTAGCCCTGTTGGCCCAGACTGGAGCGCGCGCACGTCCGCGTCGCCAACCTGTTCAGCGGCCATGGCTGCGTAATCTAAACCGACGCAGACCGGAGCTGTGAGCGCTCCCGTGCCGCCAGCCTGACCTAGGTCTGCCGTAGCCGACTCTGCCCCCTGGGGACCTGTCGCTGCAACCGCGTGCGAGAGGCAATCTGCCACTACATTGTGTTTACCTGCCACGTGTTGAATGTCCGTGGTAAACTCCGAAATTGCAGCCAGCTGCCTCTGTTGTCGGCCCGACCAGGGCTCTGAAACCTTGGCCATTGCAAAAGTTAAAGGTTTATGATCCACGAACGCGGTAAAACGGCGTCCTTCCAACCAGAACTGGAAGTGGCGGATGGCCAAATGTAGGGCCAAAAGCTCCCTGTCAAACGCGCTGTATTTACGTTCGCTATCGCGCAATGTTTTGCTGGAAAATGCGAGTGGTTGCCAGCATCCTGCAACCAGTTGCTCAACCACCGCTCCCACTGCCACGTCGGAGGCGTCTGTGGTTAGCGCCATGCGAGCTGCCGGCACCGGGTGTGCCAATAACGCAGCGTTGGCGAGGGCTGATTTGACCTGTGAAAAAGCGCGCTCCCGATCCGGGGACCACTCGACCTTGGCTGTAGGTTTTTGCTTCTTTAATGCCGCGTACAATGGGTGCATAAGCCATGCCGCGTTTGGGAGGAAACGGTTATAAAAATTGACCATCCCCAAAAATTCCTGCAGCGCCCTGACCGTCTGCGGTTGGGGGAAATCCGTTATCGCGCGCACTTTATCCGGCAGCGGGACCGCGCCTTCTGGCGACACGCGGTGTCCCAAAAAATCAATTTTCGTTACACCGAATTGGCACTTCGCTGGATTAATGATCAGCCCGTGTTCTGTGAGCCTCTGAAAAACGGCTGTGAGGTGGCGTTCGTGTTCGGCTTCGGACGCGCTGGCTACCAAAATATCGTCCAAATAAGCGAACACGAAAGGGAGGTCGCGCAGCACTGCGTCCATCATGCGTTGGAACGTCTGCGCGGCGCCCTTGAGGCCGAAAGGCATGCGCAAAAACTCGAAAAGCCCGAAAGGGGTTATAACTGCCGTTTTGGGTATGTCCTGCGCGTGGACTGGAACTTGGTGATAACCACGCACCAAGTCTATTTTGGAAAAGATGCGCGCCCCCGCTAAATGCGCCGAAAAATCTTGGATGTGCGGAATTGGATAGCGGTCGTGGGCTGAAGCATTATTTAATCTGCGGAAATCACCGCACGGGCGCCACGAGCCGTCAGCTTTGGGTACCATGTGCAGGGGTGACGACCAGGCGCTGTTGGAACGCCGGACTATGCCCAACTTTTCCAAGTTGGCGAATTCCTCGCGCGCGATGGCCAGTTTAGCTGGGTCCAACCGCCGAGCCTTTGCGAACACAGGGGGGCCAGCAGTGCTTATGAAATGCTCTACCCCGTGTTTGGCAACTGACGCTGAAAATGTAGGGACCGTGAGTGCTGGAAACTGGTTGAGTAATGCATGAAACTTACCACCCGCTGCAGTGACATTGGAATGCGCCGAAGGCAGGGCCACCCAAGCTGTGCAGGAGATAGAATAGAAAGACAGTGCATTTATAATACGTCTATTAGCAAGATCAACTAACAAACTGTTTGAGCACAAAAAGTCAGCTCCTAGCATGTTGTTGCTAACTGCAGCAACAACGAAGGTCCACTCGAAGTTGCGTCCGTGGAGGGACAGGCGGAGTGTCTTCTCCCCATAGGTTTTGACCGTGGAGCCGTTCGCCGCTAACACCAGGGGCCCGTTGGCCGGCCCCAGTGTGTCTGCGTAGGTAGGCTTGACAAAACTCAGCTGGGAGCCCGTGTCCACCAGGAATTCTTTCCCAGAATTCGCGTCCGTCACGAAAAGCAGCTTGTTCTTCGTGCCGAGAGTCGCAGCTGCTACCGGCTCCCGGTCCTGGCGTTTCCCTGGCGCTGGTACTGGCACGGCGGGACGCATCTGCGGGCTTTGTCGGCGAAACTGCGGCGCAGTGGTTTAGCACTGTGGCAGCACAGTTTTACCCTCGGCCGGGGGATCGCGGGGATCATGAGATCGTGGGTTCGATCCCAGCCCCCGACCAACAGTGAGCTGTGTGGAGTTTACATGTTCTCCTCGTGTTGCGCGGGTTTACTCTGGGATTTCTCCGGTTTCCTCCCGCACACCAAAAACATGTAGGTTTAGGGCGCTCGCGCACGCAGCGACCAGCAGCCGGTGGCTTGTGACCAGACTGCAAACCAAGTCTACCTACGGGTACAAATAAGTAACAAAAAAAAACAAAACAAAAAAAAAAAAAACGTCGATGGTAGAAGCAGATGGCGTTGTCAGCTCTACTTCTCCTGGTCTCCGCCACTGCTGCCGTCATCGGGTCCGGTGCCGCAGCCTCTGGTCTCCCTCCTTCTCGCGAAGGGGCGGTCATCTCTGCTGCCGCCGTCGTGGCTGTGCGCCGTCTATGGGAGTCGACGAGCCGTTGCGCCACCTGTCCCAGCTCGTGGTAGTCGCGGTTGGCGAGCGACTGCGAGCTGGTCAGGGCAACTCTCACTGCCGGCGGGAGCGTCCTGAGGAAGAGGTGGGCGAAGATAAAACCGTCGTCATCCTCGCCTCTCAGGCTCATCATCTGTGCCATCAGATCCGCTGGCCTGTCTGCTTCTCCCTCTGATAGCGCCAGGAGCTTCTCTACCCGCTCTTCCTGCGAGGGAGTGAAAGCTCGGATTAGGGCAGCTTTCAGTGTGCCGTACTTGTTGTCTTGGGGTGGGTGGTTGGTCAAACTCTCCACCCGTTGCACTGTGAGGCTGTCCAGCTTCGCGACGACATGGTGGAACCTCGTTGCATCTGCCGAGATACCCCGAAGGTGGAATTGCGCCTCCACAGTGGTAAACCAGGAGCGCGGGTTATGTTGCCAGAAGTCGGGCAGCTGTAGCATGGTAGCTGCGTTAACCCGGTGGGCTCCTGCGGAGTCCGGCGTGGAAAGGTTGTCGTCACTGGACATAGTAGTCGTAGGTCACCAGTGTAGAAGATGCCTTACAAACGAGACTGAGTTTATTTCTCAGGAAGCTTTATTGAAAGTCACATCTTCTATCATCAAAGTTCTCAGCATAATAAGAGAAAGAAACACAACTTTCCTCCAGCTTTTATAACCCCCAGAGATACTCAACCCCCACATAGCGTATCTCACACCTTAACCCCCACAGAAGCTCAGTAAACATATGCACCCATAGTCACACATAGCCCTCGAGACTTGCTGGCGTCTCTGCTCTCTTCTCCACCTCGGGGCTCCTGCCGGGACATTGTCTCTGACTTCCTTCTTCCCCCAGCACCCACCTCCTAGCTGAGGTCCCTGCTGGGGCATTGTTCATTTGGGCGTTTGACTGTAGGCTCTGCACCGTCGAGCCACTGTATGCCTGTGGGGGAGAATGCGTACCATACAGCATGCTACATATGTGCACTAAATATGCACCATAATAGAAGCCTTTAGTTGCACTTAATTTTGACCGGGCGAGCTGAAACAGACAGGCGGACAAATAGAACCAACCAACCACACACACAAAGACACAGTGACCGATTACCGTATGCCTTCGTTTTCACTGAGGCATAATAAACTAGAGGGCACTCAGAGAGTGCGTACCTTCACCAAGGCTCCGTCCCTCCCTCTCTTTGTCCTTCCCTCCGTCCCTTTATCCGTCCATATCGCGATCCATCTGTACATTGCAAGATAGGGCCTTGGCGGAGGTATGCACTCACGGATCACCTCCAACATCTAATGAGTTCATCTTTGGGCCAAGAGCCACCTCTGGTGAAAATGTCATCCAAAACCATCTATGGGTTTTTGCATGATCCTGCTAACAGACGGAGAAGCGGCAGCAAAAACTAGAAAAGCACTCAGAGAGCACATGCCTCCACCAAGTCTCCTTCCATCCCTCATAGATCACCTCCAAAATGTAATGGGTTTGTGTGTAGGCCACAAGCCAGTTCTGGTGAAAATTGCAGCAAAGTCTATCCAGTAGTTTTGGAGGATTCTTGCTCACACACTGTGAGAAGATAAGAGCCTTGGTGGAGGTATGCATTCTCGGATCATCACCAAAATGTATTGGGTTCCTCTGTAGCCCAAGCACCACATCTGGTAAATTTTCATCCAAATCCATCCAGTAGTTTTTGTGTAATCCTGCTGCACAAATAAAAACAAGGTCCTTGGTGGAGGTATGCACTGTCAGATCATCACCAAAATTTAATGGGCTTGTGGAGAGTGTAAATAACGAGACTGATTTATGCAGCAGACGACTTTATTCACTCTCACATCAGTCATACACAGAAAAAGCATGTCTCAATACACCAGGGGTTCTCCTTTTATACCAAACGCCCATCTCACATCTGCATGACATCTCACATCACAATACATTCATCCCTTCTCCCCCCAACTCCTTCTTCCTGCTACTTCGCCATAATCTCCATAGCTATTGTCCTTCTCTATTTACCCTCTGCATCCAGTCTGAGATGATTAACCCAGCCTCTACACCCTCCCCCCCCGCCAGAATCTCAGACCGAGTTTCAGTCCTCACGTCCTTTTGGCTTCAGTCTCCTCCCATATCTGCTGTAACGGGGGTTTACCGCCTCCGCGGCGCGGCTGTGCCAGCGGGGGGCTCCTGGGGGTCTGTCTGTGGGTGGGCCATGGCGAGGGGGGGGGGACCTTCGACTTGCCCGTGTGGCTGCTCTGATGAATCGTTTACCTGGGGAGTTCTCAGTGGGGGTCTTCCACGCCGAGGGGCCCGAGCCAACAGCACTTGCTCGTCCGCCACCACAAAGGCGGGCTTAAGTCTGTCTATGCATATTTTCTCCCGACGACCCCCCAAGTCTAACAAAAAATGTTTGTCCCCTGTTTCCAGCACTCTGAACGGGCCATCGTAGGGTGGGCGCAATGGAGGGCGGTGGGCATCGTGCCTGACAAACATGAACGCCGCATTCTTCAAAGTTTTTGGCACAAAAGCGCGTGGAAAACAGTGGTGGGCCGGGCCCGGCAGCGTGCCTGTGTCTGCGCTATGCTGCAAATACTGAGACGGACAGTTGTTCAGCGCGGGATTATCTGGCAAAAATTCCCTGGGCAGCCGCAGTGGCTGAGAAAAAACAAGCTCCACCAGGGAAGCCTCCAAATCCTCTTTTGGTGAAGAACGCAACCCCAATAAAACCCATGGCAACCGGTCTACCCAATTTGCAGCCGTCAGCGAAGCCCTGAGCGCTGCTTTCAGTGACCTGTGAAAACGCTCGCATAACCCGTTGGCCTGTGGGTTGTACGCGGTTGTGCGATGAATTGCAACACCCAGGCTACGGGCCATCGCGGACCAGAGGTCGGAAACAAACTGAGGGCCCCTATCGGACGTGATGATCGACGGGATTCCAAAACATGCCACCCATGTCGTCAAAAAAGCACGCGCCACGTCCGCGGACGTGGTTGCCGCCAGCGGGTCTGCTTCTGGCCAGCGTGTGGTGCGGTCTACCACTGTCAGAAGGTGCGTGCACCCCTGCGATGGCAGAAGGGGGCCCACGAGGTCCACATGAACATGGTCGAACCTCTCAGCCGGTATACGAAACGGCTCCAAAGAAGCCTTCGTGTGTCTGTGTACTTTGGCTCGTTGGCACGCTACGCAGGCTGCAGCCCACTCTTTCACTTGTTTGCGCAGGCCTGGCCACATGAACTTCGCTCCCACCATTTTGACTGACGTGCGCACTCCTGGGTGCGCCAGAGCGTGAACTGACTCAAACATGCGGTGGCGCCAAGCAACTGGGACCACCGGGTGCAGGCATCCCGTGGAGACGTCGCAGATTTGGGGGGAGGCTGCCGTCTTGCAGTACTCTGCTCTCAAGCCTTAACCCTGTTGGTCCAGACGGGAGCGTGCACACGTCCGCATCGCCAGTCTGTTCTGTGGCCATGGCTATATAATCTATCCCCACGCAGACCGGGGCCACTATTGCGCGCGAGAGGCAGTCTGCCACCACATTTAGTTTACCCGACACATGCTGAATATCGGTCGTAAACTCCGAGATGGTGGCCAGCTGTCTCTGCTGCTGGCCTGACCATGGTTCCGAAACCTTGACCATCGCGAACGTTAGCGGTTTGTGGTCCACGAATGTGGTGAAGCTGCGCCCTTCCAGCCAGAACTGGAAGTGGCGTATGGCCATGTGGAGAGCCAGCAACTCTCTGTCGAACGCGCTGTATTTACGCTCACTGTCGTGCAAAGCCCTGCTGAAAAAAGCGAGCGGCTGCCAAGAACCGGCGACACGTTGCTCCACGACGGCCCCTATGGCTACGTCCGAGGCGTCGGTAGTGAGCGCTATCCGGGCCGCCGGGTCCGGGTGCACCAACAGTGTAGCGTTTGCCAGGGCTGTTTTAACCTTAGAGAACGTCTGCTCCCGCTCCGGAGTCCATTCGACTCTGTCTGCGGGTTTCTGTCTCTTGAGCGCGGCGTACAATGACTGCATGAGCTGAGCTGCACGGGAGAGGAACTGGTTATAAAAATTAACCATCCCCCAAAATTCTTGCAGCGCCCTGACCGTCTGAGGCCGGGGAAAATTTGCCATGGCGCGCACTTTGTCGGGCAAGGGTATCGCTCCCTCCGGTGTGACGCGGTGCCCCAAAAAATCAATCCCCGTCACACCGAACTGGCATTTCGCTGGGTTGATTATTAACCCGTGCTCCTCCAACCTCCGGAAAACCATCCTGAGGTGGGTTACGTGTTCGTCCTCGGATGCACTGGCGCACCAGGATATCATCCAGGTAGACGAACACAAACGGGAGATCGCGCAACACCGCATCCATCATGCGTTGGAATGCCTGTGCCGCTCCTTTTAATCCGAAGGGCATGCTTAAAAACTCAAGCAAGCCAAACGGAGTTATTACCGCTGTTTTGGGTATGTCCTCCACGCGCACTGGGACCTGGTGGTAACCACGGACCAGGTCTATTTTAGAAAAAATGCATGCTCCGGCGAGGTGAACGGAAAAATCCTGAATATGGGGAATCGGGTAGCGGTCGTGCGCTGTGGCGTTATTCAATCTGCGGAAATCTCTGCACAGTCTCCACGATCCCTCGGCCTTAGGGACCATGTGTAGCGGGGATGCCTATGGGCTGTTCGATCGCCTGATGATGCCCAACCTTTCCAGGTTGGCAAACTCCTCGTGCGCTGTGGCCAGTTTAGCTGTGTCCAAGCGCCAAGGTCGTGCGAAAACGGGTGGCCCGGTGGTGGTGATAAAGTGTTCCACCCCGTGTTTAGCGATGGCTGCCGAAAACGTCGGGACCGTGAGTGCGGGAACTGAGTGAGCAGTGTGTGGAATTTACCGCCTGGAGCTGTGACGTTGGCTTGTGTTATTGGCCCGGCCCCTCGAGCTGTACAGGAGAGAGAATCAAAAGACAGTGCATTAACCAGGTGCCTGTTAGCAACATCGACTAGTAACCCATGTGCACACAGAAAATCAGCTCCCAGGATTGCGAAACTCAGTGCCGCTATGGCAAAAGTCCACTTGTACATACGGCCGTGTAGGGATAAAGTCAGTGCTCTCTCACCAAAAGTCTTAATGTCCGAGCCGTTTACTGCTACCAGCCCGGGGCCGCTAGCTCCCGCTAGCCAGTCGGCGTGGGACAGCAGGATGATGCTCTTCTGGGCTCCGGTGTCTATGAGGAACCATCTCCCTGAGCGCGAGTTCGTCACGTAGAGCAGCTTGTTCTCTTCACCGGCGGTCACAGCTGCTACCGACTGCCAGCCTTGGCGTTTCCCGAGCGCTTGAATTGGCACGGTGGCGCACATCTGCGTGCATTCTCTCCAAAGCGGCAGTGGTAGAAGCAGAGCGTGTCTCTCTGGCACTTCCTGGCCTCCCCTGCCGCTACTGTCGGCGGCTCCTCGCCTCCGCTGGTCGTCTCGCTGGGTTCCGACGCCGCTGCATTCACTGTGAGGGTTCTGGTGGTGAGGATGATCCGATCTGCCTCCTGGGCTAGCGCACGGTAGTCACGCGTGGCCAGCAACGGCGAATTGGCAAGAACCGCTCTCGCCTCTGTTGGGAGGTTCCGGAGGAAAAAGTGGGCAAACAGAAAATGCCCGTCGTCCGTGCCCATTAATGCCAACATCCTCTCCATCAGTTTGACCGCCAACCCGTCTCCTAACTCGGAGCGCCTCAGGAGCCTCTCTGCTCTTTCACAGTCCGAGAGCGTGTAGCGCCGGGTCAGCGCAGCCTTGAAAGCCCCGTATTTGTCATAGGCTGGAGGCTGTTGGAGCAGGCTTGCTACTTGCTGAGACGTGCGAGCGTCCAGCGCTGCGACCACATAGTAATATTTGGTGTCGTCTGCCGTTATTCCCCGGAGGGTGAACTGAGCCTCGGTGTGATGGAACCAAGACGTGGGTCGTGCAGCCAAAAGTCCGGTAGTTTGACCGAAACAGCGCACGCGTTGCTGGGGGTTCCCGTCCGGGCTGTCTCTGGGATGCTTGCCGCGTCGCTGGGGCTTCCCATCCAGGCCGACTCCAGGGTTCTTTCCTCATGTTCCATAATTTGTCAAGGGGTCACCAGTGTGGACAGTGCAAATAACGAGACTGATTTATGCAGCAGACGACTTTATTCACTCTCACATCAGTCATACACAGAAAAAGCATGTCTCAATACACCAGGGGTTCTCCTTTTATACCAACTGCCCATCTCACATCTGCATGACATCTCACATCACATCACATCACTTCCTGCTACTTCGCCATAATCTCCATAGCTATTGTCCTTCTCTGTTTACCCTCTGCATCCAGTCTGAGATGATTAACCCAGCCTCTACAGGCTCATCCTTGGCCCAAGGGCTACCTGTGATGAAATTCAGTGATGTGCAGTGAGGGTTGTGGGTGGTGAAGCACCCACAAACAAAAAGTCAGATTTACAAATATATGAACACAATAGCATAAGCTTGAATTTATTTTGAATTTCAATTTAAAGTTTGAATGTTTTATGATCTGCTAATTGTACATTATAAAATCCGATTATATAAATAATTTATTAACAAAGCAACTAAGGCATTTTACTGAATTGCCTCTTTATAGAATGCACAGTGAATTTAAGTTCAGTTCTGCAATGCATGTCTAGAGCTTTTATTGTGAAGGGAAGAAGCAGAAATAGTAGTACACTCCAGTTGCTTTTGTTTTGCAGGAAGGCAGTTAAAATTCTGTTGACTAAATCCATGCCTCCATGTTTTTATTTCATTCAACTCTCCTGAATATAAATTCAACTCTCCTGAATATAAACAAAGTGCAGAGACCCTTGGCTACACAGATAAAATGTATAAAGTTATTTCACAGACAAATTTGGGGAGCCCAAAATTGATAATAGACTACTGGTTTCAGGCCAAGGAAGAACTAAAATTATAGTGGCTCAGAGAGTGCATTTGCTATGCATCCTGTAGCTCCACAGTTCAATATAAATTCAAGTATATAAAACAAGTATGCATGGTCTTACCTTTACTTGTAAATGAAATCCAGCCGCCTATCCCTCTGGACAAAAATCTCAATGACTTTGTTGTAAAAGTCCTCCTTGTCTTCTTTTAGTTTTAAAAGCCTCTCTGTCTCAATCGAAATCACTGCCAGTTTTGATTGAAAGGCCAATTATGAGAATTTTTTAAGTTTAGCTATAAAATCTTCCATTTTCAGTCTGTATAAAATAGAAGCACAAACGGAGTCCTCGGTACACTTGACTTTCTGATTTTATCTTTAGCTAATTTGGCGTTTAGCCTCAGCGTAGAAGAAGAGCAACAAGTATAAACCCCTACGGTGCTCAAGCTTTTAGCCTCTGACCGTGATTTGTAACTAAAGTTTTATGTCAAATTAAGAAAACTAAATATGTTATACACACATGTTAAGTGCATTACATAGACTATAGAAAAGGAGGACACAATAAAAGCTCCTACAAACATTACATTTTTGACATACAGAGAACTGTCACCAGGAACCCGCATCTTGCATGAGCTCTAACCAGGCTGTGAAAGATTGCACAATCCCTTTGAGTCTGCATTTGTTGCTGCCTCACCTGACCTCTCTCCCTTGTATTTGAACAGGAAATGCGCAGATTCTGTGATTTTAAACATAGAAATATTGCTGAAATGATTGCAATCATTCAGAAATTTCATTTAGACCTACAAGACAAATTAGTGGACAAATAATAATATATTTATAATTTTTTATTTTTTTTTATGATAACAGCCTCACCTGCCTCCCCTGACTGCACATCACTGGTGAAATTTTTTTCAAAATCCGTACAGTTGTTTTTGCGTAATCCCACTAACAGACAGGTAGACAAACCACCCCAATTACATTACCTCCTTGGCAGAGGTAACAATATGACTACATCATAATAACAAGACTGTCATAATTGTATTGACCATACACTGAGGCCGGGCAATTCGACCTTAAATCAGCATCATGGTTTATTGAATCTTTCAGGTCGGTTTTCTTTTTTTTCCTCATCTCTTCTCCCTAACAGTTTACTGACAAGGTTCATAATTATTAAGCAATATTACACCACAGTGTGGTATCATATCACTGCAGTGCGTAGTAAACGAGCATAATAGAACAGGCCTATTGTGATTTCACAAACAAAAAAATTAAACATTATCCAGTGCTGAAGTTTACCGTTTACATACAGCGCTGTGAAAAAGTATTTGCCCCCTTCCTGATTTCTTAAATTTTTGCATATTTGTCACACTTCAGTGTTTCAGATCATCAAAGACATTTTAATATCAGACAAAGATAACCTGAATAAATACAAAATGCAGTTTTCAAATGATGATTTCATTTATTAAAGAAAAAAACCCCAAAACAAATTAAACCTACCTGGCCCTATGTGAAAAAGTAATTGCCTCGTGTTACATCATGAATTAACTGTGATTAACCACATTTTTTTAAAAGCTGAGTTTAATTTCAGTAGCTACACCCAAGCCCGATTACTGCCAGACTTGTTGAGTCAAGAAATCACTTAAATAGAACCTGTATGACAACTTGAAGTAGGCTAAAAGATCTCAAAAAGCAACACATCCCACTGTGATCTAAAGAAATTCAAGAACAGATGAGAAACAAAAACCCAGAACAACGTCTACTGGTCCACAATGGAACAGTAAGAAAGAGACTGGGCAAAAATGGCATCCATGGGAGAGATCCAAGACAAAAACAGCTGCTGGACAAGAACAACACAAAGACTCGTCTTACATTTGCCAGAAAACATCTAGATGATCCTCAAGGCTTTTGGGAAAATATTCTGGGGACTGACAAGACAAAAGTTGAACTTTTTGGAAGACATGTGTCCTGCCTTATCTGGCATAAAATTAACACAGAATTTCATAAAAAGAACATCAACAGTCAAACATGGTGGTGGTAGTGTCATGGTCTGGGGCTGCTTTGCTGCTTCAGGACCTGGACAACTTGTCCTAATTGACAGAACCATGAATTATGCTCTCTATCAAAAAATCCTGAAGGAGAATGTCTGGCCATCAGTTCATGAAGCCCTCCAGTGTGACTGAATTGAAACAATTCTGCTCAGAAGAGTGGGTCAAAATTCCTCAACAGCGATGTAAAAGACTCATTGCCAGTTGTTGGCACCAATGGTGGCACAACCAGTTATTAGGTTTAGGGGACAATTACTTTTTCACATAAGGCCAGGTAGGTTTGGATAGCTTTTTTCCCTTAATAAATGAAATCATCTAAAAACTGCATTTTGTATTTACTCAGGTTATCTGTATAATATTAAAATTTGTTTGATGATCTGAAACATTTAGGTGTAACAAGTATGCAAAAATATAAGAAATCAGGAAGGGGCAAATACTTTTTCACAGCACTGTATCGTGTGGGTCATGTGTCTGCAATGATATCCTTGTCTGCCGGTCGGAGTTATGTCCGCATGCTCATCAAATCTCGTCTTAAACTGCACACTTTGCTTACTTTTTCTTGGCATCTTCAGATGAAATAATGTCAGTCATCACACACTATGTGGATAGGGACCACATTCCTTTTTGTTCCAAGCCATTTTACTTTTTCTGCAGTGTTTGGTGGTAAGAGTGCACTGCTTCCGGGTTGCAGAGGTGTGTGGCCACCAGTGTTGGGAGTAACGCATCACAAAGTAATGCGTTACTGTAACTCCACTACTTTTGCAGTAACGTGCTGTGTAATGAAATTACTGTTTAAAAATTCAATAATGCATTACAGTTACTGAAATTTGATCAGATGCATTACTCGTTTTATTAATATGGATAGATATTTTAGCACAAGTAGATGATCATACAACTCGCAGTTGCTAGACACCCCCCTTATCAGCTGCCAACTGGGGATGAATACATAGTTTCTGTGGCTATGGGTGGGACTGCCATCCCCAGCGCCACCACTGGCCTCAGGCCACAGGAGGTTATCATGCCAAAGGCAAAGGCAAGCAAATAAATATAAACTGACCCTATCGTAACTGACGCAGCTGTCACACAGTCTCCTCCGTGGGGCTGTTTCCTGGTCTCAGGAAAATGGCCCACCAGGGGGTCCAAAATTTTGTCTGTGAATTCACAGCTTTATTTCTAGTAAATCTCTGACTTTCTACTGATTACAATAGTTTGTGTAAATCTGAGACATTTTTTATCTGTAAGATGAGACTTTTTTCCTCATCAGTTTTCTTTTTCTTCTTTTTTCTGATGAGAACAAGGGGCCCTTGATCTTGCTGTGTGCAAGATGATTTAAGTATGCATTTAAAAGTAACGTGAAGGTTACTTTTCCAAGTAACTAGTTACTTTAGTCATGCAGTAACTCAAAAGTAACTCAGTTACTTTTGAAAAGAAGTAACTAAGACTGTAACTAGTTACTGTTTTTTAGTAACTTGCCTAACACTGGTGGCCACGCATGTAGCTCCCCAGACACATCTGAAAGGGGAAGTACATGAAAAGCACAATATTAATATATAAAATAATTTTTAAAAAATTCTTGGATCCAGATCGTGATCCAGATCACTACCAAGATCTAACCATCGGTTCCTCATGCTATTACACACCTTTCCTGAAAATTTCATCAAAATCCATGTATAACTTTTGGAGTAATGTTGCTAACAGACAGACAGGCAGACTGTAAAAATTAACTAATAAAAATCAGACATTGCTTTTGACTTGTGGTTCAACAGAATCGTTATAAAAAACAAACTAATGAAACTGACCTGGATAAAAATGATGATACCCCTAATTTAATATTTTGTTGCACAACCTTTTGATGTAATCACAGCAATCAAGCAATTTCTGTAATTCTCAATGAGACTTCTGTGCCTGTCGACAGGTATTTTGGCCCACTCATCATGAGCAAACTATTCCAGCTGTCTCAGGTTTGAAGGGTGCCTTCTCCAGGATTCAGCTCCTTCCAATCCTGTTCAATAGGATTTAGATCAGGGTTCATAGAAGGCCACTTTCAGAACAGTCCAATGTTTTGTTCTTAGCCATTCTTGGGTGTTTTAAGCTGTGTGTTTGGGTCATTATACTGTTGGAAGACCCATGACCTGCGACTGAGACCAAGCTTTCTGACACTGGGCAGCACATTTCGCTCCAGAATGCCTTAATAGTCTTAAGATTTTATTGTATCCTGCACAGACTCAAGGCACCCTGTTCCAGGAGCAACAAAGCAGCCCCAGAACATAACCGAGCCTCCTCCATGTTTCACAGTAGGTACAGTAATGTGAAAAAATTAGGACACCCTATGAAAGCCTGTATGTGTGTTTGTTTGTTTGTTTGTTTTTACATATTTGGACATATGGATATTTAATATCAATTTTATCAATATTGGGAGATTCAAGTAATATAGCTAAACAATTAAAAGTGGAGAAAAGACTTTTTAAAATTTTCTGTAAAATGTAATTCTAAAAACATGCAATTTCTGGTGAAGAATAAATTAGGACACCCCCACATTTATTCCCACTTAAGATGGCTAAAATAACACACAGGTATATCACATCAGGTGCACATAATTAGAACATTGTTACTCAGTATTTTGAAGGAGGCTTTTCCTTTTTAAGCCTCAGACATTTAGTTTGGTGTGCTCCTGGCTGTTGAAGTGAGAGTGAACACCATGGGGAGACTGAAAGAGCTGTCTGAGGTCTTCAGAAAGAAGACTAGCAGCTTATGAGTCTGGTAAGGGATTTAAAAAAATCTCAAAAGAATTTGAAATCAGCCATTCCACTGTCCGAAAAATAGTGGAGGACATTCAAAACAACTGCCAACACGCCCAGGTCTGGCCGTCCAATCAAGTTCATCCTGAGAGCAGACTGCAACATGCTTAAAGAAGTCTCCAAAAACCCTAAAATGTCATTACGGGATCTACAGCAGGCTCTTGCTACTGTTGATATGAAAGTGCATGCCTCTACAATCAGAAAGAGACTGCACGAGTTTAACTTGCATGGGAGGCGTGCAAGGAGGAACCCTGTGCTCTCTCAGAGAAACATGAAGGCCAGACTGAAGTTTGCCAGAGAGAATGCAGACAAAGACCAGGACTTCTGGAATAATGTTCTTTGGACAGATGAGTCTAAAACTGAATTATTTGGGCACCAGAACAGAAGATGTGTTTGGTGTAGACCAAATGCAGCATTCCAGGAAAAAACCTCATACCAACTGTGAAGCATGGAGGTGGAAGTGTGATGGTTTGGGGATGCTTTGCTGCAGCAGGACCTGGCCAACTCACCATCATAGAATCCACCATAAATTCTACCACGTATCGGAGGGTGCTTGAAGACCATGTGAGACCCTTTGTAAAAGAAATTAAAGCTAAAGTGGAACTGGACCCTGCAACATGACGGTGACCCAAAACAAACCAGTAAACCCACCAAGGACTGGCTAAAAACTAAAAAATGTCGAGTCCTGGAATGGCCAAGTCAAAGCCCATATCTTAATCCCACTGGGATGCTGTGGGGTGACTTGAAATGGGCTGTACATACAAGAAACCCCTCAAACATCTCACAGCTGAAAGAATTCTGCATTGAGGAGTGGGGCAAACTTTCCCCAGACTGATGTCAGAGACTGGTAGATGGCTACAAGAAGTGTCTCACTGAAGTTATTTTAGCAAAAAGGGTTAACACTAGCTATTAGACAGTAGGGTGTCCTAACTTTTTCCTCAGAATATGCATTTTTGTTGATACCTTTTGTTTAATGAGTAAAACAAGGTTAATTTTTGTTATTTACCTGCAATTAAATCACCTTCTTTTCCAGAGATAAATAAAAACAAGATTAGACATCAATATGTGAACATTTCTTAATAAAGAACTGAATATTTAATGGGATGTCCTAATTTTTTCACATGACTGTATGGTGTTTTTAATTTTTCCTTGTGTAAACATAGAGATGATGTGACTTGCCAAAAAGCTCCAATTTTGTCTCATCAGTCCAAAGAACAACCTTCTAGAAACTTTGGGGCGTGTCAGCATGCATTTTGGCTGGCTTTTTAATCTTTTTTAGTCAGTAGTGGAGCCTTTCTAGTCTTCTTCCATGGAGTCCATTATTTTTCAAAGCGCGACCCATGATGCGATTAGAAAGTGATGTACCGGATGTCCAGTTGCGACATGTAGGGAGACGACGCACATGTGAAGGCTCCCAGCTCATTTTTACTGTTTTCCTGTTGAAACAATCCACCAAAAACTTTGCCATAATCATCATTTAGATAGATAGATAGACTTTGATAGATAGATAGATAGATAGATAGATAGATAGATAGACTTTATTGATCCCAAACTGGGAAGTTACAGTGTAACAGCAGCATGACAGTAGACGACCAAAACAACAGAAACACATGCAGCATAATAGACAAAGGGACTACCCATGGAAAGTAAAACTGCTAAAAACTTATATTTCCTGATTTAGTTTAGTTTATTCGCTATAAAATGAGCAACTCTAGAAATGCAAAATCGGCTAACAGCGGACAAACCCTGGCTACACATGCTGCCATCAGCACTGCAGGGAAGCTAGCATCCTTTGCTGCTAACACACCTTCGTCAACGGCAAAAACTCCTGCAGCCCCCAAAGAATATACTCCAACTGTGGTGGTCGCCACGGACAAACTGTCTACTGAATTCGCAAAACAGAGAGCCTCACTCAAGGAGGACGTCTCTTTCCTGATTCAAGAAGCCATAAAACCGCTACAGGCATCATTGGAATTGCTACAAACAACAATGAACTCTTTCCAGAGCCGCCTCACTTCAGTAGAGTCTGTGGCTGGTAATAATTTTGAATGGTTAACGGCAGCAGAATCCACCATCAAAATGCTCCAAAACCAAAATCAGTTGCTTTTGGACCAGATGGACGACCTCAAGAACTGCTCACGGAGAGCCAGTCTCCGTATATTAAACATCCCTGAGGGCAGTGAGGATGGCAAAGACCCGCTAAAGTTCATGTTGGAGATGTTGATGCAAGCGATGGGCCCCAATGTTTTTCCTGCACCACCTGAATTGGAGAGAGCTCACTGGACCCCAACCTCCAGACTCAGCCAGAGATCATCCCCCCGCATGTTTCTGGTCTGTTTTTCCAGATTCTAACCGAAAGAAGCTGCACTGTGCTGCACCAAAAATCACAAGCTTAAATATCAAGGTAGCACTATAAGGGTCTATCAGGATGTCAGCACAACGCTTTCAAAAAAGAGGGCTGCGTTTAATGGTGTAAAACAAGCCCTATACCAGAAGAACGCCAGATTTCAACTGCTGTACCCAGCCCGGCTGCACGTGATGTGCAGAGGCAACGTGTTAATCACCTTAAGTACTTAAAATGTGGCATCACTTTTCTTCAGGAAACCCACCTATTGGTTAAAGATCAAATCAGACTTATGTAAAAAAGGATGGGTTGGTAATGTGTTTCATTCCAATCTTAACTCCAAAAATGTGTGGAACAGCCATGTTGGTTCATAAAAAAAATCAATTTTACTGCAACCAATGTCATCTCAGATCCACTAGGACAATTTGTAATGGTCCCTGGGCTCCTCTACCATAAGCCTGTGATTTTAATTAATATTTACGCCCCAAATTGGGATGATGATAAATTTATGGGGAAAATAATCTCACTCATTCCAGATTTGAATTCACAACAATTAATCTTTGGTGGGGATTTAAACTGTGTAATTAACCCAACGCTAGACCGTTCCAATCCTAAATCTACAAATCTTTCTAAAAAGGCTAAGCTACTGTCAGCCTTTATGGACCAGATAGGAAGTGTCGACTTCCTACTTTATTTCCACATAGTAAATCCTTCTCTTTCTTTTCCTCTGTACACCACTCATATAGTAGAATAGACATTTTTTTTTATTGATCAGTCCCTCCTTCCCTCTGTCACAAAAGCTGAATATTTAACTATACAGTAACCGACTCAGACCATGCCCCTTTACTATTAGAACTCAGATTTTCTCTTTATAAACTGGAATGTGCCTCTCTAGGGAATTAGATAGGAATCTTCTGGCTGACGGGGCTTTTTGTGAAACGATATCCCAAAAAATTGATGACTTTATAGATTTTAACAAAAAAGACAACATTTCCCCTTCCCTACTATGGGAAACACTAAAAACTGTAATCAGTGGTGAGATTATATCATATTCTGCTAAAATAAACAAAATGAAAAGTATTAAAGAGGAGGAGCTCTTTAAATCAATACCTATGGTAGATGTTCAGTATTCTGTCTGTCCTTCTCCTGAACTCTATAAAAGGAAGCTGGACCTCCAAACACAGTATAATTTATTATCTACTGAAAAAGTAGAACGTCTCCTGTTAAAATCTCGGGGTTATGTCAATGAACATGGTGACAAAGCCAGCTGCTTGCTTGTGTACCAACTTAAATGCTGCTCTGTTTCCCAATAGATTCCTCAAATACAGAAAAATGATGGTGAACTAACTATTGATCCAGAAGAAATTAATGCAGCATTTACCTCATTTTATTCAAATTTATATACATCAGAAATGATAAATGACATTTCCGACATGGAACATTTCTTTAATAATCTTTGAACCCCTTCTATAGTAAATCCAAAACATAGAACTGAGACTGAGCTTCCACTAAAACGTACAGAAATTACAAAGTACAAAGAATTTACAAAGAAAAGTAAATTGTATCAAAATGAATGTGCTCCCTAAATTCCTGTATCTGTTTCAGTGTATCCCACTATCTTCACCAATCTTTCTTCAAATTTATCAATAAAGTCCTTATTTCATTCATATGGGGTGGGAAGAAACCTAGAGGAAGGCTAGAACTGCTGTAGAGACCCAAAATGCAAGGTGGCTTAGCTCGTCCAAACTTCTGTTGTTATTATTATTGGGAATCAAATTTTCAATCCTGTATTGGTTCCAATTTCCTGATAGAGACTGGTGTCATTTTGAAGCTGCTTCCTGCATGTCAACATCCCTTGGAGCCCTGGTCACCTCCAGTCTCCCCCTATCCATTTCACAGTATACCAATAATCCAATAGTCATAAACACCCTCAAAATATGGTTCCAATTTAGACAAAACTTTGGGTTTAAAAATCTTCATCTATGTCCAATACACAATAATCATCTTTTACCCCTGGCTAGATTAGACTCTGAATTTATTCTCTGGCAAAGACGAGGCATTTATAAATTTAACGATATGTACATAAATTACATTTTTGCAAGCTTTGATGAATTATCATACAAATTTGGGCTCCCTTAACCTAGTTTAAGATAAGATAAGATAAGATAAGCCTTTATTAGTCCCACAACGGGGAAATTCCAGGATTGCAACAGCACAGGGATAGCAACACTCAGAGCAACAATCAGAAGGCAAGAAAAAAAAAACAAGCAAGCGAGAGCAGCTAATATACATATGTACATATTACTATAAAATATATATACACACACACACAGACACACAGTGCAGAGCATTGTAGCTGGATGGAATAAATATATGAATATATGAACACACAGTGCAGAGCATTGTAGCTAGATGGAATAAATATGTAAATATATAAACACCCACAGTACGGAGCATTGCAGCTAGGTGGAATAAATATGCAAGTATATAAACACACACAGTGCGGAGCAATGTAGCTAGATGGAATAATATGTAGATATATAAAAACATAGTGCGGAGCATTGTAGCTAGATGGAATAAATATATAGATATATAAATATAAACACACCCAGTGCTGAGCATTGTAGCTAGATGGAATAAATATATAGATATATAAATATAAACACACCCAGTGCAGAGCATTGTAGCTAGATGGAATAAATATGTAAATATATAAACACACACAGTGCAGAGCATTGTTGCTAGGTGGGATGAAACAGCATAACCGTCTATTTAGTTATCCTACATGGTATGATTATGTGCCCATACATATTCTCACCCTCCATAGCGACCGGTATGTTCCTAGTTGTATGCCGGAGGGGACCATTGTGTAAGTCTATTGCATCTTTTGCATTCAAAAAAAACTATTAGTTTGTTACGTCTTTTTGCTATCTCTGCGAGCAGCCCTGCTTAGGTTGTACAGTCTGACAGCCGTTGGTAGGAAGGACCTACGAAACCTCTCGGTTGTGCACCTGGGATGATGTAGTCTGCTGCTAAATGAGCTCCTCAGTGCATCCAGTATGTCCTGCATAGGGTGGAACTCGGACTCCAGCAGAGATGACAGTTTAGCCACCGTCCTTCTCTCTCCTATCTCCTCCATCGGATCAAGGCGTTGCCCCAGGACAGAGCTAGCTTTCTTAATCAGTTTGTTCAGTCTCTTCCTATCGGCTGCAGTAATGCCACTGCCCCAGCAGACCACTCCAAAAGTGATGGCTGATGCCACCACCGTGTCATAGAATGACTTCAGCAGCGCCCCTTGTACACCAAAAGACCTGAGTCTCCTCAGCAGGAACAGCCTGCGCTGTCCCTTCTTGTAGAGTGCGTCAGTATTGTGTGACCAGTCTAGTTTATTGTTCAGATGAATACCCAGGTACTTGTAGGATGTCACCATCTCGATGTCTGTTCCCTGTATATTTACTGGTGCTGTGAGGGGCTGCCCATGCCTGTGGCAGTCCACCACCAGCTCCTTAGTTTTCCTCGCGTTGATCTGGAGGCAGTTCCGATGGCACCAGTCCACAAAGTCCTGGATAAGCCCTCTGTACTCAGCTTCATCTCCGCTGGAGATGAGACCAACGATCGCAGAGTCATCAGAGAACTTCTGTAGATGGCAATGTGTTGTGTTGTGTGAGAAGTCCGCAGTATAAAGAGTGAACAGGAAGGGAGCCAGCACCGTTCCCTGGGGGGCCCCCGTGCTACTGATGATCGTGTCGGAAACACAGTCCCGGGTTCTCACAAACTGAGGCCGGTTCGTGAGGTAGTCCAGGATCCATGATGACAGGTGCTGGTCCACCCCTGCGCGCAGCAGCTTGTCCTTCAGGATCATCGGTTGGATGGTGTTGAAAGCACTGGAGAAGTCAAAGAACATGATCCTCACCATATTCCCGGGCTTCTCCAGGTGGGACAGAGAACGGTGAAGGAGGAAGATCACCGCATCCTCCACCCCAATGCCATGCTGGAAGGCGAACTGGAGTGGATCCATCGCTGGTTCCACCAGGGGGCGGAGATGAGCAAGGAGCAGTCTCTCCAGGGTCTTCATCAAGTGGGACGTCAAGGCCACCGGTCTGAAGCTGTTCAGGTCTTTGGGGTGGGAAGTTTTTGGTACAGGTACCACACAAGATGTTTTCCACAGCTGTGGTACCCTCCCCAGTTTCAGGCTCATGTTGAAGATATACGTCACAATCCCACACAGCTGGTCTGCACAGGACTTGAGGAGCTTTGCGCTGATGCCGTCCGGTCCCGACGCCTTCCTCGCCTTGATCTTCCTCAGCTCCGTCCTCACCTGGGTCTTGGTCAGGGTCAGGATGGGGGGCTGTGTGTTGGGAGTGGGGGGGGGGGTGTCGGTGGAGTGGGGAGTGGGCAGCAGGACTTGATTTCTTAGTGGCAGCAGTGGTTGTTGTGCAGACAGGGGGGAGGGCGGTTGGTCAAATCTATTGAAAAACAGATTCATGTTGTTCGCCCACTCCCTGCCCCCCGTGGCCTGGGGGGAGGTATTCTGGAGCCCAGAGATGGTTTTGAGGTTTCTCCAGACCCCGCTGATGTCGCTCTGTTGCAGCTTGTCCTCCATCTTCTTCCTGAAGCTGTCCTTGCCTTCTCTGATCTTTCTCCTCAGCTCCCTCTGTACGGACTTCAGCATCTCCCTGTTCCCCGACCTGAAGATCCTCTTCTTCTCTCTCAGAAGTGTTTTTATCTCAGGGTTGATCCAGGGTTTGTTGTTTGAGTGACGCCGTATGGTCTTGGTGGGAACGGATTTGTCCACACAGAAGCTGAGGTAGCCCGTGAAGGTGTGAATGAGGCCATCGATGTCCTCACCATGTGGATCGCAGAGCTGCTTCCAGGCAGTGGCTTCAAAACAGTCCTTTAGAGTGTCCATTGTCTCCTCAGACCATAACTCCACAGTGTGCATGGCCGGAGGTTGTCTGTGCACTAGGGGTTTGTACACCGGTCGGAGATGAACCAAGTTGTGATCCGATCTCCCAAGTGGGGGGAGTTGCGATGAGGTGTACGCCTCCTTAGTGTTTGCGTAGAACAAATCCAGTGTTTTATTGTCTCTAGTGTGGCATGTGACATACTGGGTGAAAGTGGGCAGAATGGGAGACAGTGAAACGTGGTTGAAATCGCCTGAGATGAGGAGAAGAGCATCTGGGTGTTCTGTCTGCAGCCTGCTGGTTACTGAATGGATGACGTCACGCGCTGTCCCAGCATTCGCCGTCGGATTTGCATAAACAACAATGCAGATCACGTGTGAGTGTTCTCTCGGGAGATATGTAGGCCTCATGCTAACAGCTAGCAACTCAATGTCTTTGCTGCAGTGTCGTTGTTTAACAGTGATATGTCCCGGTCTACACCAGTTGTTGTTAACATACATTATCACTCCACCGCCCCTAGTTTTGCCACTCTCTGGTGTTCGGTCAGCTCGTATCATGTGAAAACCCTCCAGCTCAATGTTAGTATCTGCTGCTAGTTCAGTTAGCCACGTCTCAGTAAACAAAAGGAGAGAGCACTCCCGGTAAGTGCTATCATAACGGGAGATAGCCGCTAGCTCATCTAACTTTCCCAGTATCGACCGTACATTTCCCATGACAACAGATGGAAGAGAGGGTCTGTACCTTATATTTTTTGTCCTCCGCCTTACTCCAGCCCGGCAGCCGCGGCGTTTTCGCCTCAGTTCTCTCGGTATGTCGAGTTTTTCCAGTGGGACCGGGTGGCGGTTAAATGCTAGCAGCTCTTCCCTGTTGTATCGAATCCTGCTATAAACAGTGGCTCCGTCCACCGGCTCAGGAGACATTTGGGACGATCTGTGTGTCCGTGATATAAGTGGGGTGAAAAAAAAAAGTGATCAAAAGAGAGAGGAAGGGAAAAAAAAAAAAAAAAAACTCGGAATCGAGCCGCTGTTGCAAAAGGCAGCCGACTGGTGTGGCGCCGAGAGAATACCCATAAGTTTATTTCGATACTTCCAAATCCGCCACTTCTTTCAGCATCAAGACCCCAACTTTCCACACATATCATCACATTCCGGTTTGGATGATTTATTAGAAATCTCGTTCAACTCCAAAAGACTTACTTCAAGAATTAATAACTGCATAATCAGGTGAAGGAGTTGGAGGAGGACCTGGAGGACGACGTCTGGAGTAGTGCTCTACAAAAAGTGAATGACAACATTTCCTGTGCCAAATTAAGCATAATACAATTCAAGGTCTTACACCACATCCATTACTCCAAAGTAAGACTGGCAAAAATATACCCCAACTCAGATGCAAGTTGTGACAGGTGTCAAAATACTCCTGCTGATTTAACCCATATGTTCTGGTCATGCCCAGCTTTAATGCACTACTGGTCTGTGATCTTTAAAACACTGTCGGAGGCACTTAATATCAATCTACAACTCAATGCAGCAATGGCCATATTTGCTATTGCAGATAGAGGACATTTAACAACAAAGAAAATACATAAAAACATCCTTGCTTTTACAACGCTACTTGCACGGAGAAGAATATTATTATATTGGAAATCTAAAAAACCACCTAATGTGTCTCTGTGGTTTAGTGACCACACAATTTAGACAATTAGAGAAAATAAAATACACTCTCAGGGGGTCCAGGGACAAATTCTTTTCTGTCTGGGATCCAGTGGTGACATACTTGAACAAACTTCAAATCAACCTTTATTGTCATATTGCTGTACATACAACTGTAGTGCAGGCAAGATGAAATTGCGTTTCTCTCAGCATCCATATAAGTAAAAAAGAACATAATTTAAGACACACTCACACACACCCTCACCCCCCCCCCATCCCAACACAGCTATTCACACTTCCCTGAGACATACTTGAAAACTAACCAGAACTATAATATACAAATAATATACAGTACATAATGTCCATAGGTGCAGTAGTATGTATGAGAGATTCCGGATCAACTGTTCAGCATCCTAACAGCTTGTGGAAGGAAGCTGTTAATCAGTCTGGTGGTTCTGCCTCTGATGCTCCGGAATCGTTTGCCAGATGGCAGAAATTCAAAGTGTTTATGCAGAGGGTGAGAACGGTCCTTGACAATGTTCAGTGCCCTGCTCCTACAACGGTTCTGAAAAAGTTCTTGGACTGAGGGGAAACAAAACTGTTCCCACTTAGCAGCCCTCTTACACTTACATTTGTGATACGTGCCCATATGAACCATAGAGCACAGTGTACAACTCTAGCAATGGTGAGACTGTATGTTTTGTTTTGCTTTGTTTTAATTTCTTTTTTGGAAAGGTGTCCTGTCTGTTCAGAATGGGAGTGGATTTTTTTTTCTTCTTTTTTCTAAAAAAGGGAAAGAAAAATGTATTACTAATACATGAGCACTGTTTTAAGAATACTACAGACTTCTAATATCTGTACACTCTGTATTATTGATGTTCAATAAAAATAAATTTTAAAAAAAAGAAAGCGACGCACCTTGACCTTGGAGTTCAGTTTGAATGATTTTGGATGGATTCCTAGGGTCTCTTTCTACAATACACACTATCCTTCTGATCAACCTGGGGTTGCATTTTTTTCTTGCATCCCTGTCCTGGGAGTTTGGCTACAGTCCTATGAACCTTATTCTTTTTAATAGTGTTGGCAACTGTCATCACAGGAGCATGAAACTACTTGGAGATGGCCCTATAGCCTTCACCTTTAAAATGGTTATCGATAATCTTGTTTCTGAGCTCCTCAGTCAGCTCTCGTCTTTTCTTTCTCTGCTCCATGTTCAGTGTGGTGCACACAGTGATATCAAACTACACAGTAGCATGTTTTTTCCCCCTTTAAATAGGCTGAATGGCTGATTACAAGTTTGAAGACATCTGTGATGCTTATTACTAGTGCTGTAACGCCATTACTTTTGCAGTAACATGTTTTGTAATGAAATTACTATTTAAAAATTCAATAATGCATTATAGTTACTGAAATTTGATCAAATGCTTTACTTGTTACTCATTTTATTAGTATGGATAGATATTTTTTAGCGCAAATAAATGAATATACAAACTAACCCTACCATAGCTGAGACAAGCTGTCAGTTGATGTGACCTGTTGCAAAGCACCTGAATCTTCATTACTGAGTGGAGGTAGAGATGAAGCTACTTTGTTTTTGTGGACATACACAGATTATTTTTCCTTTGTCGCAGTTCAATCTGTCACTGTCTGCACCTACATTACCGCATCAAACTTGCAACTACGAGTATTACTGCTCTACATTTCCTGTATGTAGGATTGCTGGGTTTTATCGTTTATCTTTATTTGCACTATGGGATGTCTGGGTTTATCTTTTGTCGCTATTTGTACTACGGGTAGCATTACTGTACATACAGTAGATTGCTGTCATTGTTTTTCCAGCCTTATTCCTTTTTTTATATTGCGCACATTAATGAAGAAAGAGAAATGCCATTTCAATTCTCCTGTATGTCCTGTACGTATAGTAGTATTGACAAAGAAAATCTCTGAATCTTGAATCTTAAGGACAAAAGCATATTGGTGGGTTGCAAGCTAAATGCCGGTTGAGACCTACTGCAATCTTCAGAAGCGCCTGAAAACAGCAACAAGCTCCCGACAAAGCTAGTGCTAAGTAACGGCTAGCTATACTAACAACTAACACTGTGAAAGTGGATCCCACAGCAGGTTGTAAAGTGAAAATACTATTATCTGAACCCCCACAGCTGGATTTCAATCACAGGTATGCATCTGGACAGTTTGTAACCCAGCAAGAATTAAACTGACTGACTGTCAAATACATCATTACCAGTGTTGGGCAAGTTACTAAAAAATAGTAACTAATTACAGTTACTAGTTACTTCTTTTCAAAAGTAATTGAATTACTTTACCAATTACTGCATGATTAAAGTAACTAGTTACTTGGAAAAGTAACTTTCATGTTATTCTTAAATGCATACTTAAATCATCCTGCACACATAGCAAGATATTTTAATGTCAGGGCATGAGCCAGGTCTCATGCCCTCATCCTAAGTTATTATTACCTCCGCCAGGAGGTTATGTTTTTGCTGGGGTTTGTCTGTTTGTCTGTTGGTTAGCAAGATAACTCAACAAGTTTTGGACGGATTTCGATGAAACTTTCAGGCGTTGTTGGAAATGGTACAAGGAAGAACTGATTAAATTTTGGGGATGATCCGGATCACCGTCCAGAAGAAAACCGCCATTACGGAAAATGCCATTTTCGTGAATAACTACTGAACCACTAATCCTATCATTGTCAATCCAATTGCTAGTCATATGTTTTCATGGTCAAGGAATCTGAAAACGTACACACAAACACTGTATGGGGGGAACTGCGGTCGCCATTACGGAAAATGCCATTTTCGTGAATAACCACTGAACCACTAATCCTATCATTGTCAATCCAATTGCTAGTCATGTGTTTTCATGGTCAAGGAATCTGAAAATGTACACACAAACACTGTATGGGGGGAACTGTGGCCGCCATTACGGAAAATGTCATTTTCGTGAATAACTACTGAACCACTAATCCTATCATTGTGAATCCAATTGCTAGTCATGTGTTTTCATGGTCAAGGAATCTGAAAACGTACACACAAACACTGTATGGGGGGAACTGTGGCGCTTGGCGGAGGTCTGCGCTCTCCGAGTGCTTTTCTAGTTGTTATCTTGTCCTTAGGGCATGGACCTCTGCCCTCACTTTAAGTTTCATTTTGGAATTTTCTGTATTTCATTCTGAGTATTATCTTTATCCTGGATTGTCATTGTTATTATTCTGTTTTGTGTATTTAATTGTCTGTGCGTCAGCCTCTTAGTTTATCATTATTATTATTATTATTTTTATTATCATCTTTATGTGCCACGTTCTTGTCTCCCCTCTGACTGTTCATGTTTTGTGCATCTTCTGTCTATGCTCATCTGTGTAGCCCCGCCCATCCTGTGTCTGTGATTAATCCCTGCTGTCTCTGTCTGTCACTGATTGTGCTCACCTGTTCGGTATTGTGTTTTATTACTCCTATGCCCATTTATGCCAAGCCCGATCTATGTTTCCTGAGGTGTGTTGTTAGTCATGTATGCGTGAACAACATGCTTGTGTCTTGCTAATTCTTGTCCTGTATCCTGCCTGAATCCTGTTGAATATCTGTGAGTTTTGTTAGAGCTCCCATGCTGTCACTTTTTGTTTTTTTCCGAGCTGTGCCCATCTGGACAGCTCTTAATAAATCAATCGCCAAACTTTAAATACTGCGCTTGGGTCCAATTCACCACCCACCGTGACATTTAATTAATGGATTACGTCACGGGCTTATGAATGTCAGGCTGAAAACAAGACTGTTTCAGAGCTTTTAGAACATGTTCAGTCTGCTTTATTCTGCCTTGAGAGCTCTTACTGTGGGAAAAATCTGAAGAAAATCAGCACGATATTGCCAGTAATTTCCTCATTTTGGAATGAGAAATAGGGTTTGTGGAGTGAGAGGGAAAAAGAGTGAGAGTCACTCCAAAAGAGTGAAAGTTGGCAACACTGCATAAAGCTGTCCATGCGTATCTTACCGTTATGATATGGATTTAATCTGATGTACAGTGATCGAAAGAAAATGTCCGTTATCCACAGTCCAGATGTCTACTGTGACAGAGACATGATCCAGTTCCTCAAATTCATTTTGGAGATCAAAATCCATTTTTGAATAATCTTTATCCAGGTAGCAAGTAAATGTGTTTTAACTTCAGAGGATCACAGTCTCAGCTGTCTGATAGAAAGTCCCTGTTTATATCACGTCTTCAGTCTGTAATGACGTATCTGGCAATCAGTTTGCTGGGTCACAAACTGTCCAGATGCATACCTGTGCTTGAAATCCAGCTGTGGCTGTTGAGACAAGAGTATTTCCACTTTACACCTAGCTGTGGCTGTGCAGAATACAGTAGATCCACTAACACGGTGTTAGTTTTTAGCATAGCTAGCCGTTACTTAGCATTGCTTTGTCAGAGCTTGTTGCTGTTTTCAGGCGCTTCTGAAGATTACAGTAGGTCTCAACTGGCACTTAGTTTGCAACCCACCAATATGCTTTTGTCTTTGCCCGTGACAAAGGAAAAACAATATGTCTATTTCCACAAAAACAAAGTAGCTTAATCTTTTCCTCTGCTCAGTAGTGAAGACTCAGGCTATTTGCAACAGGCCAGGGTTAATTTGTATGTTCATTTATTTGCTCTAAAAATATCTTTCCATATTAATAAAACAAGTAATGGATTTGATCAGATTTCAGCAACTGTAACACATTATTTAATTTTTAAACAGTAATTTCATTACACAGCACGTTATTGCAAAATAGGGTTGCCAACTTTCTCACAGCCAAATAAGGGACAGAGGGATTTAACTATTGCTCGGTGCCATGATGTTGTGGACATTAATGTTGTCATAATGCTTTTTTTTTTTAAACTTTGATAATACCTTAAAATATTGATATTCAATGTCTTGTTTAATACTACAAGAAAAAAATACAACACTGCATACCTAGAAATTTCAGATTTTACAGAATCTCAGTTTGAAAATATCTAATAGCTATGTTTTTAATAATGGATTGCATTTATATAGCACTTTTCATGACACCCAAAGACACTTTACAATGAGTCCACTATTCATTCACTCCACAGACAATGATAGTGGTAAGCTACCTCTATAGTCACAGCTGCCCTGGGGCAGACTGACGGAAACATAAGATAAGATAAGATAAGATAAGCCTTTATTAGTCCCACAGGGGGGAAATTCCAGGATTGCAACAGCACAGGGATAGCAACACTCAGAGCAACAATCAGAAGGCAAGAAAAAAAAAAACAAGCAAGCAAGAGCAGCTAATATACATATGTACATATTACTATAAAATATATATATACACACACACACACACACACAGACACACAGTGCAGAGCATTGTAGCTGGATGGAATAAATATATGAATATATGAACACACAGCTGCACATGGCTGCACATGGCTGCCAATCCATGCCAACAGCCTCTCTGACCACCACCAAACATTTATTCACATTCATACATCAGTATCATGAACCATGAACACACTGGAGGCAAGGTGGGTAAAGTGTCTTACCCAAGGACACAACAGCAAGATGGGGGGGGGGGGGATTCGAACCACCAACCCACCGGTTATTGGGCAACCTGCTCTACCTTCTGAGCCACTACGGCCTCATTTTTGTTTCTCTTTGAGAAATAATGCAACTTTGAGCGAGAAAACACACTACACTGCAAAAAGTCAAATATAAGTAAGATGAAATAAATTAAGATTGTTTATGCATGTGTTTTTGTCTGACAAGATACAGTATCTATTCTTGCTGTGCAGTTTATGTGCAAGAAAATTTTACATGCTTTCCAATAGCTTTAACTTGTTTTACACAATTTGATAAGTCAAATTTTTTCGCTCTGTTGGCAGATAATTTTACTTAAAATAAGGAAAAAAATATTCTGGCAATAGACAATTCTGGTTAAAATTAGAAAAAAAAATACCTGAAAACAAAGTAAGATTAAATTGCTTAAAACAAGTAAAAACTTTCATAAAGCAAGTAAAATCTTATAGAAAACTGCACAACAAAAAGAAATTCTTGCCAAAATTATCTTGTGAGAGAAAGACAAGCATACAGTAAAGCCTTGATTTAGAATATTTTATCTTACTGAGACTTCCCTTTTTACAATGTGACAGATACTGCCTTCGGCATAAAATTAAATCAGTGAAGTATTCCTGATTCAAACAAGCATAACAGCAGCAATGGAAAACCTGCACAGGTGGCTGGAAACTACTCTGCAAATAGCATGTCTTACCTTTGTAGAAGTTCTTTCTTCTGGCCTTCTTTAAAAAAAAACACCTTCATTATGTCAAGTCCAGCTCACGAATATCATCATACTCTATGGATGCATGCATGATCCAGTCTACTTTTTACCAAGTTCGGAGTCCACTGTCCCGTGCACAGCTGTTTGATGTAAGCAATCATGCACTTTCTTCTCCCTTCGCCCTTCTCCTCCAGGGGAATGTTTTAATGGCCCACCTGTGTCCTCCGCAGTAATTAGCAGCCTCCTCCACTCAATGCCCCAGCTTAGAAAAATCCTTTACGCTTCGGGATTTTTTGAGCAATTCGTTTTCCTTAAGCTCTTTTCCTCTCAATAATTTTATGAGCACCACTTTCAAACTTTTTTCCAGACATTTTGACCGAGATAATTACTTCTCTACCTCTCACTGGCACTTGCATAGTCACATGTCAAAACAATTCCTCTGATAGGCTATTGCTATGTGGTACCCACGTGAGGCACTTGTAAATTAGACCAATCAGCAGCCACATTTGAATATCAAGAGATGGACATAGAATTTGACCAATTAACAACATGATCTTTTTCATTGGCTCATGATAGGCCCTGATCTTTGTAGGCCCCTGGGCTTCAGCCTAGACCCTAAGCTTCAACCTAATACCAAAAACTAAACTTTTGCAAAAACTTGAAGTGAAAATGAAAATTTGCTCATGGTGGGAACCCCACTATGTTGGACTCTTCCATGTTGTCTCTGAGACATGGGCATGCGTGTATCTTTGGTTACATTGTAAACAAACCATACAGCATAGCAGTAAAATGAAACAGTGCAGAGAAATGGAGAAAAAGGGAAAAGCACAAAATTTTTTTTATCAACACAACCTTTTTCACTGTAGCCAGTGAGGAGACTTACCCTCCCAAGGAACCGATAGCAATGCTGCTTGTACAAGCACACATGATGCTAATGACGAGCACCTGTTGTTAATGAGGAGGCAGCGGTGACGCCAGTTGCAGTAACAGTACAGGTAAACAACAATTTTTTAAACTATTTTTTCTAATTGCAAGATTTGCAGAGGCCAAGGTTCACAAGGTTAAATTTAAATATGATCAACTGTGCTCCCCAGGCATGTACAGGATATCTGCAGCCTCAGCACATTGCTGTTTTTTTAAGGACAGCGCAAGTTGATGAACATTGATATCAGTCAACGAAAACTTGCCAGATTGTAGCCTGTGGCTACTTTCCATCTGTTGTCCGTGGGTTACAGATGACATTACATGAGATTAAATGTACTTTATTTTATTAAGATCCCCATTAGCACTTGTATAAAACAATGGCTATTCTTCCTGGGGTCTAACATACATATTCTTCCTTTTGTCTACGTAGTACAGAGGAGGAAACGCAATAGATGCCTCTGCAAAATGGACCAGTCAGCAGACCATGAACAGCACCCTGCTGGCAAATGTGGGAAAGTCAGTCCCTCCAGGATTTCACGGGATGTTTTTATGATTGTTGCGGCCCAAAAAGCCTGAATTTGCGGGTGCTTTTTTAAAAAGTTGCAATAAAAGTTGTGATGTTTTGAGAGGGTTGTTTTTTTTTTTTTTGCACTAAAAGCTGTGTGAAGAACTACAAATTTTAAAGCAGATTTTTTTTTTCCATAGTTTACTGCAATGATATTCTATAACACCACCAGAAAAGCACAGGATTGTCAAAAAATTTCCTATTAAATAGTGATTTGTAAATTAAGCAGAAACTTCTGCTATACAGAAAAACTCTTGTGCAACAGCAAATATAGGCTTTAACACAATTAAGTGAGAATGAAGTAGCTACTTGTAAATTTTTCATAAAAATGACCAACACTGTAGGCTACTCTTGCTGAGAACTTGAATAAAAAGGATGAAAAAATAATTATCCATTACTGCAGCTAAATTGCATTGAATTCATGTTAAAGAGAATAGATTTGGAAATTACTGCAGCACCTTCATTTGAAAACTCCCTAACTGCAACGGTCCTCAATCAAATGGTACTGAGCTCAGAGAAAAAAGAAATAATTTATTCTGTTACTCTGTATTGTCTATCCAAGTCTGTGTTTTTCTGAAAAAAAAAAATAAAAATTGAATATTCTCTCTCTTTCCATGCCTGACTCCTACCTGTTTGTCTATCTGCTGCACATCTTGACACACACCTGTCTCATCAGATACTCATCTTTCCTTTACTGGGAGGTTTACCGGGAGGGGGGGGCTCTCCTTGGGGGTTTGCCAGCACAGGGGCGCACGTTGGTCTGTGTCCAGACCGGAGATTCACAGCTTTAAAGCTCATTGACAAGATGTAGTAATGATTTTACCTCGAAAGATGGATAAAATGTTCGAACACAGGCTGTAGTGTTAGATTTGCTCGTTTGGTTGTGGTTTTACGGCATCTCTCCTCATGCACGCTTCCACAATGGGGTGCTTTTCAGACAAGCGGGCTTCTTTCAACACAAACCCGGCACTTCATACACGCGGTCAAGACAGGGACATGGGGAGACATCCGGCGGTCCGGGGAAGACAGCGGACGGGACGGTGTGGGAAAACTCGTGGGTGAGTGCTGGTTTTTATTTTTTAAATCGCACACTGTTTTTTGCTGATAAAATAAGCCTTTATTAGTCCCACAATGGGGAAATTCCAGGATTGCAGCAGCAAAGGGATTGCAGCACTCAGAGCAATAGTAAATAAGATAATAAGATAAGAACTGGTTAGCCAAAGCAGTAAATAAATATACATACTGTATGTACACAGTTAGGTTAATTGGCATCAAAATTGGGGATTCTAAATTGTCCTTAGGTATGACTGTGAGAATGAATGGTTGTCTGTCTCTCTGTGTTGGCCCTGCGATGGACTGGCAATCTGTCCAGGATGTACCCTGCCTCTCGCCCAAAGATGCTGGGATAGGCTCCAGCCCCCCCGCAACCCGAAAAGGATTAAGCAGAAGAAGATGAATGAATGAATGAATGTACACAGTTATATACACAGTGCAGGAACATTGCAGCTAGATGGTATCAACAGCATTACGGTTTGTTAAATTACCCAGCAGAATATAAATATGTACCCAGACAGTATATTTCACATTTGAAATACAGTATACTGTCACATTTGAGGTGTTCCATTAATACTCACTGTAAACACGGAAGTGAGTGCGGTGCAACGACACATTTTATTGGTTAGACTGAGTGTTTGAGCGCTACTCGGGGACAAATTTGATTGGCGAAATTGGTGGAAGTTGACGAGGATTGGCCAAAATTGCGGGAAAGTTGCGGTGATTGGATAAAGTTGCAAGGTTGTTTAAAAGATGCGGCGGTGGCCTGATTTTGTGTGAATTGGTGCGATCACAATATCGCGAAAACCTGGAGGGACTGGTAAGTGTGAACAAACAACAGATCTTCCATGTAAATTGTTGCTGTTTTTTTTTTTTTAATAATAGACGAGTCTACATTCAATTTGTTAACCTTTTTTATTTTTCTACAGATGTATAATTCCTGATGTCTGAATGATATCATCATTTGAAGACTTCTGAGGACAATAAGTTTCAGGTAGGATTTCAGTAAGGTCTGAAAAGAAAGTGTAGAACAAAGAAAAAGTAGGGCCCCATTTCTGTCTTTGCTTTGGGCCCCAAATGGACTAATTCCACCCCTGGCAGCAACACCGACTATAGAGGGGTTGCACATGACGTTGTGGTCACATGCCGCATTGTTTTTCTGTCATTGTGGATGGCAAATAGCCTGGACCCTGTGTTAAGAATAATAATGATTTCACTAGCAGGCACTCAGTCCGACTCGCCACAGTGTTGTTCGTTTTCCATTATGACTGAATACCACCTTAAGTGAGTGAGATCTTTACAGCAAGGCAGCCTGACATTCCCATGACATCATTTGTATGTGACAAGAAAAACACAAGATGGATATGGAGGCGAGCCTGCTGCTGGCTGGCTTTTTATCAAAGTAAAGGCAAAAAAGCAGAGCCAGAGAAGGCTACAGGTGGCGAGACGAAACACTGGAAAAGTACTGGAGAGTTCAGGAAGCCATGGAGCAGTATGAAGCAGAAAACGTGAGGATACGAACTAGATCACATATGAAGGTAAGCTAATGATTGCTAATGCTAGTTAGCACTAGTAAGTCCCCCATACTACATTGTAATCACGGCAAGTTATCGCTATTAGGTACTAAAATATGTATGCTGTGTGTGTGTGTGTGTGTGTGTTTCAGATGGCTCTCTTGTGGCAAAATTATTGCTTCAAACCTTCGGTCTGATTGTTCAACCAGACTCCAGTGGTAGGATGTCATCCCAGTTTCACAGACCACAGCGACTGCAGAGCTTCAGAATGTCTGTAGAAACATTTAGCTTCCTGTGCTACAAATTGCTCTGATCTGTGTGAAAATCGTGGAGAGACTTTTGAGACATCATGGGATGTAGCTGCTCCAGCCCGTGGTGTTGTGGCAAAAAGTGATTAGCTGCCAAAAATTGATCGCCAGGTGCCATATTATAGTTATGGGGTTATATTAGCCACAAAATATATATTTCAACAAGTAAACCGTACTGAGTTAGGTATAATAAAATAAATTTAACAATTATGATGCATTTTTAACCCAAAACAAACTTCATCTAGGATTAAAAGCAATTAGAATAATGCAGTCACAAGGTTACATGGAAAATACATGGATTTACATGTACTGTATAAATATATATTCTATGTGTGAATAATGTACTATGTACTCCTTTTGTATGGCACTAGGAATTTTTACAATAAACTTTTGTGCCTTTTGCAGTCCACTTTTGTTTATGTTTTATTTGTTAAGGTTACCAAGATTTAGTGACATAAATTAAATGCTAAAAGATTGGAAAAGCTGTCTAAATAAGTCAGCAGTTTGAGAAATCCCTTTTGATTTGGTGTAAGTCCGTCAACAGAATTATGAACCATAAAGTAGTTTGTGTTAAAACATGTTAAATACCATTAAATCCTAACTCATTATTAGGAAATACAGATGCTAATATGGCCCAGAATTCCTCCATATACTGGTACTATCACTAAAGTGTGCAGTGTCTTCTGCACTGGCACATCCAACAATACAGTCTTCAGTAAATAAAATAATTGTTTTTGGTCTTCTGAGCCATCTCCTCCCTTCACAAGGTAGTTTCATGGGATACAGGTCAAGTGGACCCTAGACCAAGTGAGCACCCCAGGTGAACCCCGGGATCCAGTCTGTACATGTACAAGTACATTCTCAATCCAGTGATTTGTAAACATGAAGAGGGAGAACGATAAGAATTTGTGTAAAACTGTTAGAAAGACTTTTCTTGGTCACCAAGAAGTGCAAAAAATATACAGTATATATGTATAGGTGCCTCTCACTAAATTAGAAAATCATCAAAAAGTTGATTTATTTCAGTAATTCAATTCATAAAATGAAACTCATATTTTATGTTAATTCATTACAGACAGAGTGATATATTTCAAGTATTTATTTCTTTTTATTTTGATGGTTATGGCTTGCAGCTCATGAAAACCTGAAAATCAGTTTCTCAAAAATTAGAATATTACATAAGATCAATTTTTAAAAACTGATTTTTTTTAACAGAAATGTTGGCCAACTAAAAGCATTTCCATGCACACACTCAATACTTTGGCCTGACTTTGGACTTGATAAAACACAGTGGACTAACACCAGCAGATGACATGGCTCCCCAAATCAGGTGCCAAGTCCTGTCACTTGGAAATCAGGGTCCCAGAGTCTGGAGGAAGAGTGAACAGGCACGGAATCCAAAGTGCTTGAGGTCCAGTGTGAAGTTTCCACAGTCAATGATGATATGTGGAGCCATGTCATCTGCTGGTGTTTTTCCATTGTGTTTAATCAAGTCCAATGTCAGTGCAGCCATCTAACAGGAAATTTTAGAGTACTTCATGCTTCCCTCTGCTGACATGTTTTATGGAGATGCTGATTTCATTTTCCAGTAGGACATGGCACCTGCCCACACTGCCAAAAGTACAAATACCATGTTTAATGACCATGGTATCACTGTGCTTGATTAGCCAGCAAACTCTCCTGACCTAAATCCCATAGAGAATCTGTAGTGTATTGTCAAGAGGAAGATGAAATACACCACACCCAATAATACAGACAAGCTGAAGGCCGCTATTAAAGCAACCTGGGTTTCCATCACACCTTAGCAGTAACACAGGCTGATCGCCTCCATGCCGTGCTGCATTCATGCAGTAATTATGCAAAAGGAGCCCCGACCAAGTATTGAGTGTGTACATGGATGTACTTTTCAGTCAGCCAACATTTCTATTAAAAATCTTTTTTTAAATTAATTTTATATAATATTCTCATTTTTTTGAGAAACTGAATTTGGGGTTTTCATTTACTGCAAGCCATAACCATCAATATTAAAAGAAATAAACACTTGAAATACTATATCACTCTGTGTGTAATGAATCTACATATGAGTTTCACTTTTTGAATTAAATTATTGAAATAAATCAACTTCTTGATGACATTCTAATTTATTGAGATGCACCTGCATATGGAAGATGACAACTAAGCTGACCCGGAGAAGGTTTTGGCTCTGTTTCTGCTTTCAAAAGACTTTTCTTCACTGAAAAGTCGCTGCTAGTTCGCTAGTTCGCTGCTACTCATCACCACTGGCTGCCCCCAGAAGAAAATCCAGAGAATAGGTATGGGGGACTATAATGTTCTGAATGAGGCTTTAGAATGCTCTGAATCGGTTTGTAAATCACTGGATTGAAAATATACTTGTACATGTACAGATTGGACCCCAGGGTCCACTTGGGGTGCTCACTTGGTCAGGACTCCACTTGACCTGTTCGCGTTTCATGCTCTCTTGCCTCACTGAGAAGCAACTGGATGTGCTGCTGGTTCCGGTTCAGCCTGCGGTTGGACTCTAGAATGAAAATACACACACAACTTAAGTACATGCACAGTGCGTAAGTGCAACAAAACTACCTTTTAACCAAGATTAACACTTGCTTATTTCATCAGATGTTGTTGACACAAGCGCAAAATACAAGCAGAGCACGGAGTTAGTATTGATGGCTAACTAGCTAGTTCATTTTCTGCATACAGGAGACAATGGTGTTGTGTGTTCAAAGTGAGCTTTCCACCACTGGGATAAACAATGGCAAAGATGCATAATATCACATCACTCATCATCCTCTATCACTGTTTTCAACAATGATGATGCCGTGGTCGGATCAATGCCACTCTGCCTCCCATCTGCCTTCGCCATGGCCGTGAATTTATTTCAGGTTGCCTCGTTCAGCTCCCTCTGGATTTCTTTAATCAGGTACCAAGCACAGAAAAGTCTGCACCTCGTCACTGGACCATGGTATTGATTTGTGTGTAGCCATTTAGCTTGTTGATTACACTCACTCACGCTTGCTGTTGGTGATTTGACTGTTCGTTACTGTCCAAAATGGCACAGTAAACAAAAGACACGTGACCTGTGTGACGTCGGTGCAACCCCTCAATAGGAGCCATTTTCCTGGTGTCCTATTGTCATAGGTGCTTTCTATTGATCACCATAGGTGGCGGTGTGGTGAGAGTGCGCCAGGTAGATTTTAAATGGCACAGGTGATTCTAGTGTCTAATCAGTCGTGATGTTAAAACCGAAGCCTCATAAAACAGTGAGCAACTTTGAGACCATTGCTTCATGAGCAACATAGTGTTATGAAACATCTAATAAAGACTGCCATCTGGTGACTGACTGTCAAAACTGCATCAGAGTTGAAAAACCTGAAAAAAATCTCAATTTTTTTTTGCGCATTTGGCCATCCGAGGTCTATTCAAAATTGGATGGCAGGAACAAACAATACAAAGCAAACAAAAAAAAAACAATTCCCTCTCAAACTTCCCGGAAGCCCTCAAGTCACATGATGTAACCAACATAACGAGGCCTTGCTTGCTATGGTCACGTGACTGTGGGCATGTTGACACAGTGCTTGACACTCTGCTCACGACACTTCCGCGTTATATTGCTCGAGTCAGTGTCGAGTGGGCGGTGTCGAGCATAACATCACTACCTGAAATTAAATGCGATGCTTGGAGTTTCTTTGAAAGCACATCAAAAACAGGTCTCCTCCCATCACCCTGTGAGTGTCTAAATGCCAGTAGTCACTACAACAAAGTAAAAACCTTGATCCCGTAAGGAGAAAGTAAAACAGTGATCATCTATGGAACATAAGGACCAGGATCACATAAGGTGAAAGCTTTGCTCTGTCACAAAGTGGAGAACAGCACGCCATTCACTCTTACCTGAAAAGTTTGGAGCACACTTCCGACGCAGTGCAGCCATTGTCACCTGTTGCAGGACATCAAAATCAACACCACCATTGTTCCGACAGGAGGACAGGTACCAGACATCTTCAAACGAGGTACTGATTGATACACACCTATGCAAGCTGAACTGTTTTGGCTGAAGGTGGTTTGAGGCAGTGTGAGAGCTGCTGGCTGCTCGGCAGAGTTATGCGGTGCATTCAAGGCCCAGCAACTATGTTGGATTTTTGACGAAAAAGAAAATTTGTTGCTTCACAGCAGGAGTGGGCAACTGGCAGCCCAGGGGCCACATGCATCCCCCAACGTCATCTACTGTGGCCCGCCAGTCCATTTCCAAAAATCAATTATTTATTTATATCCTGTTTGAACGGATTTGGAACTGCATTCTTAAATGCAGTTATAGAGTCTGCCGGTAGAGGAAGCGCTAATCGAAACCTAGGTGCCACTCCATGTGAGTGGTCAAGCAAGAGTGAGGGAGCCACAGATAGAGGGAGCAGTGTGCCCAGGAGTATGTCTTTTAAGGTATGTATGTGTTGCATGCTGAGACCGCATTAATAGGCTGTCAACAGCAGTAAATGTGCAGAGTAGGCTGCTTTTAAATGACAATAAATGCTACAGCTCCTCACTGAGGAGTATTTCAAGATTCAAAGATTTTTATTTGTCAGTACTTCTATACATACAGGACATACAGGAGACAGTACAAATAGCAAGTTTCAAACTGAAAGGCAAATTTATATAAGAAACGGCAAATTTATGACAGAAAAACACAAATTTAGAAAAAACCCCAGTACAACTAAAAAGTTATAAATTTTTAAATAAAATGATGCAAATTTATCAGTAGACACTTGAACATCTAATACCAAAGTAAAATATAGATCTGCAAAAAAATATGGCTAATTTAAACCAGAAGTGTAGCATATTTATTATAAAAACTATTTTTCACTTTCATCATTTTCATCTAATATTTTAAAAACATTTTTCTTCATAATCTTATTTCCTTTTCTTCTTGGCTTTTTTGTTAATTACTGTCCAGAATTTCTCTTTGCTCATCATTTTGATGGAGAGTTTTAAAAATTAGGTCATGATATAATTTTATCAATAATTTTAATTCTAGCCTTTGTTTTTCTTATTAAAGACAAAGATAAAAAGGAGATTATTTACCTTTTGTTCTTATTAAAGACAAAAATAGAAAGGAGATGTTTTTTACCTTCTTTACATGTTTCAACTGTGCACTGCAGCCTTCGTCAGAAGAGTCAGCTGATTGCTGCCAGGTGTCATTTTATCAGCTGACTTTCGTAGGCTTGAATTTTATGTTCCCCATGCTGTCCATATTGTTCAGATGGTCTGTGAGTTTTTGTGTGTGTCCTTTTTATATTTCCTTCAATACGTCGTCCACGTATCTCTTCCAGGGGGTGGGTTTGCATTGTGTGGGTGCTGTGTTCATGGCTTTATTTTCCAGATCCTCCATGAAAAAACTGCTCATGATGGCTGATAGTGGGTCTCCCATTGCAAATCCTTCTTTATGTCTCTAGATTCTTTCTCTGTATTGAAAATAGGTGGATTTTGCAACAAATTGTAATAGTCCAGATGTGTCGTCAACTGTGAGATTTGTGCATCTTTTAAGAGTTCTGTCGTTCTTGAGGCGTTCTTGTACAAGGTGTAATGTGACATCAACAGGGGTCTTTGTGAATAGCGAAATGACATCATGTGAAATGAATTGGGATGAGGGGGCATTTATGCTTTCCCACACCTGGGACTACATTCTCCAGAGACGATTGGCTGGCGGAGGGCGGGGCCAGCCCAGTGGATCTGACAGTTCTGCTGGGCTGGCCCCGCCTAGGAAAACCAGCTGATAAAATGATACTATGCAGCAATCAGCTGGCACTTCTGAGGAAGACTGCAGTGGACAGTTGAAACATGTAAAGGTAAAAACATCTCCTTTTTATCTTTGTCTTTAATAAGAAAAACAAAGGCTAATAATTAAAAAAAGACAAAATGAACCTACTTGAGCTAATTTTAATTCTAATATGATAAAACACTGAGTAGCTTTTATTTTCATTTGCATTTTCAGTTTTAATTGTGAAACTTTTGACTTTGAAGAAATACTCCCCCTTACCCCAAAAATTTACATGTAAATCTAGCCCTGGGGAAATGAGTAAAAAAAATTGTGGCTCTCACTACTGTAAAAATTAATTTTGGACAGTTAGCAGAATTTTTTCAGTTAACCAACCAATAATCACAGAAGAAATGCTATTTCTCAGCTTAACTTTTATTGAATCACGCAGGAAGCCAGGGAACACAGCTGTGGGTCTTTTCCAGCCCCCTCTCGTGGAAAGACACAGAACAAAGAACAGCACAGCTACAAAAAGGCTTCCAGTTAGTGGGCGTTTCCCAGTAACTTTCCAACAATACACTGGCCATTGTCCAAACTAGTTAGAACAGGTCCTTTCAGTGTCCAAAAGGCTTCAGGTGTCATCTCAGCTCTTTATAACTTCCATCCTGCTGGTTCCTGTCTCTCCAGATGTCTCCTCTTTCCCCATGCCCATATATGGAAACAGGAACAGAGACTTTCCTGTGGAGCTTGTATGTGTGTGCGTGCATATGTGTGTGAGTGCATGTATGGATCTAAAAGATATGTGTATGCAAGCACTTTGTGTAATATCTAATTATGTAATCTTCACTATGTATTTATTATAACACTACCACCAAAGTTGTCCATCCCTGCTTCATGGAATTGTTTGGTATGGATATGTTTGGAGTGCATCTACTGTTCTGAGGCATCCATCATAAAGTTGTTTCATGTGAAAGCATTCAGTATATATCAATTGAAAATGAGTGATGTGCAATGTGCTGCTGATGCTGATGCTGAGAATTCTCATATACAATGTGTTGTTGAAACTGGTCCTACTAACGTACAAAGTGATGTCAAAGACAAACAAATAAGAAAACTAACTTCAAAGGGGATTTTAATGGTTATTGAAAAACCCTTTTGAAGATTATTTTAAACGAGCAAGCAAGTTAAAACCTGAAATCACCTCTCTTTTGTCTTCAAGTACAAATTTCTGTGCAATGCAAGAAGATTTAAAAGCCTTTAAAAAGTTGTGTGAAAATGCTGCTGAAGTACACAATACATTGCTAACTGAGTTTCCTTTACCTGAAAAGGAACAGAGAAAGCAGGAAGCATGGTTTGAATCCAAATTGGCTGTTAATACTGTGTTTATTGAGGAAATATCCACCTAGTTAACACAAAATGAGAATGCAAGTAAAAGCATTGAGCCTGAAAATGATAATGTTTGTGTTGATTGTGATGAGGTTCCCATTAACTCTGTGTGCCAAGGTGATGTTTGTCCTGAGGACAGTGTGTTAAATATATCAAGTAAAAGGTCAAGCAGGAGACGTCATTCCAGTACATCTGTATCTAGCATCTTATCGGCACAGTTAAAAGCAAAGGCAGAGAAAGCAGCTTTGCTGGAGCAAGCTGCTGTTCTACTCAAAAGCATGAGATGGAGGCTCGAGAGGAGTCACTGCGGAGGAAAAAGGAGCAGCTGGAGCTTGAGACACAACTTGCTATTGCAGCAACAAGGCTTTCTGTGCTTGAAGGTCGTGATACTGGAAATGTTGGTTCTGATGGCATGAATTCCGACATAACCAAAGGTTTAAAGGAGCAAACCCACAAGTTCAACTTACAGGCTCAAGAGTTTGTATCACAAAAGTCCTTAGCTGCTGAACAGAAAGCGACAGTGCCACCTATCACATATGTCCAGGATGTGAAAAATAAAAGACCAACGTCAGCCCTATGGGACAGATCACCTCAAAAAGGATTTAGGATCACGCTCTGATCACAAAAGTGTTCATAAGCCTCAGTTTCAAAACCCATCACCAGCTATAATAACTACAACCTTTGAATCTGTTGTTGCAAAGGAGAAAAGGGGACAACATCATCAGTCTCATCATGTTTCTCCAGAACCCAAATCAGTCAACCAGCACTCAGTTTGAAAAATTATGGAAAAACAAAATGAAGTCACAACCATGCTGGTGCAACAACAGATGTTATCCACTTTATCATAAAGAGAAATAACCATGCGTATTTGATGGAGATCTATTGCAGTTCATATCATTTATTAGAAACTTTGAACACTGTGTGGAGGAGAAAACCAGCAGCTACCAGGACTGCTTGCATTTTCTTGAGCAATATACTAGGGGACGCCTCGGGGAGTTGGTGAGAAGCTCTTTCCATTGGACACCACAGCAACGATATCAAAGGGGAAAAGGACTTCTGATGGAACACTTTGGAAATGAGCACAAGGTGGCGACCGCTTACATGAACAAAGTCTTTGGATGGCCAGTCATTAAATCTGAAGATGGTCAATTGTCACAGGAACTTGCACTTTTCCTGAGATGATGCTGTAATGCTATGGCAGAAATACAGTATATGGAGGAGATGAACATTCCATCAGATATGATGCAAATAGTAATGACGTGGCCTTACAAGCTGAGAGAAAGATGGAGGTCTACAGCTTGTAAGATTCAGGAGTGACGAGGTTGCAGAGCCACCTTCCCAGATTTGGTCAACTTCCTGGAACACCAAGTCAAGATCTTGGCACATCCACTCTTTGGTGACATCTCTGTGTCAAAGTCAAGTACCATAGCAAAACCTGGTAATAAGATGAAAATCTCCTCCTCTAGAACTAACATCAGAGGGACAAGCTTTGTCACAACTGTTGGAGCCCCAAATTACACAACTACATCTAGGACTACTGTGAGTCAGACACCGAAACAGACTATCCCATTTAACCCCTTGCACTCTGGTCAATTTCCCTAAAAACACCTAAAAATAACATACCCAAAGTAAATCAAAAGCTGTTCTTCAACCCTTTGCAGCATCTTCATGGGGTTGGTCTCATTTAAAAGAAAACACTTTGAATTTTTTGGCAAAACAGTCATAATCTCTCTAAGTGCTCCTGCCACTGAGTAACAGTCATCTAAACATACTGAACTTGCAGAAAATAAAGTTCGCCTGGGTGTTTTTTTAGATACAAATGCTTGCAAATAACACACAGCTGTCAGATACTGGCTGGAAAATGCAACAGAAATGTAGAACCAAGTGTTATCAAGCTGAGGTCAAAATTTTGTAACAATACCACAAAAAATGAATATATTACACAGCTTTTTTGTCAGGTTGTTCCCAGGCGTTTTTGAACTGTGCCAAATTGTGCCAAATGGCACAGTTTGGAAAAACGTCTATAACTTTTGAATGATTCAACATAGAAGCTTGATCTTGGGCTCTAATGAAAGGTGACACTCAGGGCTGTGTGTGTGTATGTGGGGGGGGGGGGTTGTTTATTCATTCATGAATGAATGAATGAACAAACAAGCCCCCCACACACAAAGAAGCATGCCACGTAAAAAATGTGTGGCCTTTTTTTACAAGAAAAAATAACCTACAGTGCACTAAAAATTATACTAAAATATCTGCAATGTAGAGGATAACAACCCCCCCCCCCCCCGCTACAGAGGAGCTCGGCGCACAAAAAACGGTCCATCAACGGTCCGTCATGTGGCAATGACGCACCGTTGTAATTACCGATCGGTCAAAAGTCATTTTTATTACTATTTTCAGTGATAAAGAATAATTTAGCTTATAACACTTACCTGCCCACAACAGCAGTGTCGTTGGCGAACATCTGTTCCTCATTGTCAGACGAACATGAAGCTGGTCCGCTTGTTATGACTTGTGGTTCTGGTCACGCGACCCGGTCAAACCATGATTCCATGATTGCGGTTTTGCGCTTCCATGATTGCGGTTTTGGTGAACAATTTTTCAAAACAAATAAGAACAGTAGTAATAAAAAAAGACTGGCGAACGCTACCGTTACACACAGCGGCTTACACAAAACAGATTTTACTCACGGGACGCACACGTTTCAATCGTCGAACTTCTCTGCTTCAATTGGCTCGTTGTATTTGCTGTCGTTGGTAGGCAGATCCTTCTTGCTAGGTTTTCAGTCATTGGTTCTTCAAGGTTTCAGAAACCCAATTCAAGGCTCTTATTAGTCGAATGAGAGGTCAATTAAATCTAAACCAATCAAAACACTCCTTTGGCTTTCTGTTCGCGGCTGTGTCTGTACTGGAAGAACGGAAATGCAGCTTTTTTTTTTTTCAGTGCGCACTGACGCAGAGACGTGACCGCCCGCGGTATCCCGGAGTGCAAGAGGTTAAAGAACCCTTATCACAAGCTTGTCTGTATTGTGAATAGTCACATCCACTGATCAAGTGTGCAAAGTTTGACAGCATTTCTCAGAGAGAGAAAATCGAATTCCTTAAGAAAGGAGGAATGTGTTTTGGCAATTTGAAAATTAGTCACATGAGCAAAGATTGCAGGAGTCGCTTGACATGTGATAAATGCAGTTTGAAATATCCAACTGTTTACACATCCAGCATAAAGATGAAGGAATTGAACATCAGGAGGCCCCAAGCACCAGTGCTCTTGTCGCTCTTCAGGCATGTGGTTGTATTGGAGCCGGAGATCATGAGTTTACTCTTTTCATTGTCCCAGTACAGCTCAAATCAAGGAAATCTAATAAGGTGATCAAGACCTACACCTTCTTAGATCCTGGAAGCACTACAATATTTTGCACCCAGGCAAAAAGGTTGAATTTACAGGGCTCCAGAACTAACATTTTGTTACACACTATGGGGCAAGACAAGATTTTTTTTTTTTTGATTTTGTATACTTTATTGATCCCCAGAGGGGAAATTGAGGGCATCCACCTGGATGGATGAAGCAGCCACTGTACGGCGCTATCCCTTAACCATTCACCCACACATTCACACCTAGGGCCACTTTTTAGTCTCCAATTAACCTAACCTGCATGTTTTTGGCCTGTGGGAGGAAACCGGAGAAATCCCGAAGTAAACCCACGCAGATACGGGGAGAACATGCAAACTCCACACAGATCACTGTTGGTCAGGGGCTGGGATCAAACCAGGGATCCCATGGCCAAGGGTGAGTTGCTGTGCTGGTGCAGTGCAAACCACTGCGCCACCGCACCACCGCCCAGATGGTTGAAAGTCAGATCCTGACAGACGTGAAAGTTTCAAAATTAGATGGCAACCAGTTTTTTGATCTTCCAGAGACTTACACACAAGATACTATTCTTGTTTCCACGCATAATATACCGACTCGGTGAGATGTTGAAAAGTGGGGTTATCTCAAACACATCAGGATCCCAAGTTTGGATGCTGACCAAGTATAACTTTTGATTGGGGCAAATGCACCAAAGGTCTCATGGGACCTTGGGAAATCATAAACAGCAAGGAGGATGGACCATATGCCGTGAAGACACTACTGGGGTGGATCATCAATGGTCCTTTAAGGAGCAATCTTGGTTGCCAGAGAAGTTGTTCAACCATTTATGCTAATAAGATATCCATCACCAAGTTGGAGGAGCTGCTGATCTTTCAGTATAACTAAGACTTCAGTGAAAAAGCATTGGAGGAAAGGCAGGAAATATCACAGGAGGACATGAGGTTTATGGGTGTAGTGGAAAAGTCCATTTGCATACAAGAAGGTCATTATTGTATGGACTTGCTCTTCAAGCTGGGTGATGTGACCATGTCCTTCAACAGGTGCATTGCAGAACAACATCTGCACAGTCTCAAAAGAAAGTTTGACAGGAATAGGATCTATAAGGAGGACGTTTCTGACTGAGATGGTGGACAGTGGTTATGCTGAAGTGGTGCCACCAAATGGTAGATAGATCGATAGATGGATGGATAGATAGATGTACTTTATTGATCCATCCATCCATCCATCTTCTTTCGCTTAATCCTTTTCGGGTCGTGGGGGGGCTGGAGCCTATCCCAGCATCTCTGGGCGAGAAGCAGGGTACACCCTGGACAGATCACCAGTCCATCGCAGGGCCAACACAGAGAGACAGACAACCATTCACTCTCACAGTCATACCTAAGGACAATTTAGAATCCCCGGTTTGATGCCAATTAACCTAACCTGCATGTTTTTGGCATGTGGGAGGAAACCGGAGAAATCCTGGAGTAAACCCACGCAGGCACGGAGAGAACATGCAAACTCCACACAGATCACTGTTGGTCAGAGGCTGGGATCGAACCCAGGATCCCCTGGCCAAGGGTGAGTTGCGATCCCAAACTGAAATTACAATGTAACAGCAGCATGACAGTAGATGACCAAAACGACAGAAACACACACAGCATCACTCTATAAATTCAAGAAATCTCTGTTTGTGTGTCTTCTTCTTTTTTTAGATTTGATTGGCGGTTGGCAACCAGCGGAAAGGTGCATTATCGCCACCCACTTCACTCTATAGCTTCTTCTTCTACTTCTTTTAGATTTGATTGGCGGTTGGCAGCCAGCTTACAGGTGCATTACCACCACATACTTCACTTTATATCACTCTTCTTCTTCTTCTAGATCTGATCGCCGGCCGGCAACCAGCTTACAGGTGCACCACCGCCACCCACCAGGTTGGAGAGTGGACAAGAGAATGACAGGGAAAATAAAAACTAAATTATTTTAATTAATCCAGTTGCATTTAAATATCTAAATAGACCTACATATATTTCTTTGACTTAAGTTCCTAACATGTTTTCCAAAACAAAACTTAAATTAGCCCTTTCCATTACTGTAATCAGATGTTTCCTTTGTTCCTGGTATCCCTGACATTCCAACAAAACGTACTGAACTGTTTCCGGAGAACCACAATGTGTACAGCTGCCAGTTGGGTGTTTACCTAATTTATGTAGCGTCTGGTTCAAAGTAGTATGTCCTATTCTTAATCGGGTGATGAATATCTCCTCTTTCCTGTTTCTGCCAACTCCCATTCCAGAGCCCACCTACTTTTGAATGTCATAAAGATGTCTTCCTGTATCTTTTGAGTCCCAATATTCTTGCCACTTCTTCTTCTTCTTTTAGATTTGATTGGCGGTTGGTAACCAGCTTACAGGTGCATTACCTTCTTCTTCTTTTAGATTTGATTGGTGGTTGGCAACCAGCTTACAGGTGCATTACCGCCATTGACTTGATTATCATCACTCTATATCAATAATGAGCTGAAGAGACTGAAGAGACTGGGAGTGGATATCGCCACTCTCCAGGAAACACGGTTAGCTGATGCAGGCACACTGAGAGAGAAGGACTACACGTTCTACTGGCAGGGAAAGGGCAGTGACGAACACAGGGAACACGGAGTGGGCTTCGCAGTGAAGAACACTTTGCTGAAGATGGTGGAACCGGGCAGCACTGGCTCTGCACGACTCCTCACCCTCCGCCTGAACACCACTGAAGGCCCAGTCACCCTCGTCAGTGTGTATGCCCCAACACAGACAGCCACACCAGAGGCAAAAGACGAGTTCTACGAGAATCTCACAACAACTGTCAGGATCATCCCCAACTCTGAACAACTCATTCTCCTTGGAGACTTCAATGCCAGAGTGGGTGCTGACCACGACTCCTGGCCCTCCTGTCTTGGACCTTTTGGCGTGGGCAGAATGAACGTCAACGGACAGCGGCTGCTTGAGTTCTGCATATATCACAATCTGTGCATCACAAACTCGTTCTTCAAGACCAAGCCCCAACACAAGGTTTCCTGGCAACATCCGCGCTCAAAGCACTGGCACCAGCTAGACTTGATCCTGACCAGGCGCACCTCACTGAAGAACGTGCTAATCACCCGTTCGTTCCAGAGTGCAGATTGCGACACAGACCATTCATTGGTGTGTTGCAAGGTCAAGCTGCAGCTGAAGAAATTCCATCGTGCTAGACAACCTGGAAAGGCACGGATTGACACCAGCAAGATGGCCCAACCAGAACTTGTTGAGCAGTTTGCCTCCACCTTTGAGAAGGAACTTGGTGTACCACAAGGAGGAGAATCTGCAGAGCAGAAGTGGGAAGAGCTGCGAAACACCATCTACCGCACAGCCTTGGCTACCTTTGGGAGGAAGACCTCGAAGTCACAGGACTGGTTTGATGCCAAGTTGACCGAGATGACCCCCGTCATTGAAGCCAAGCGCTCAGCACTTGCTGAGTACAAGAAGTACCCAAACGAGAAGAATCTCCAGATTCTCAGGGCTGCGAGAAGCAAAGTTCAGCAGACTGCTCGGCGCTGTGCCAACGAGTACTGGACTCAGCTCAGCCAAGACATTCAAACCGCTGCCATAACAGAGAACATCCGTGGTATGTACGATGGCATCAAGAAAGCACTTGGTCCGGCTCAGAGCAAGACGGCCCCCCTCAAATCTTCCACTGGGGAGATGATCACAGAGAAGAACAAGCAGATGGAGAGATGGGTGGAACACTACTCCGACCTCCACTCTAGACAGAACACCGTGACACCGTCAGCCCTTGATGCCATCGACTGCCTGCCATCCATGGACGAACTTGACGCCGAGCCAACCATCGACGAACTCAGTAAGGCCATTGATAGCTTGGCCGCTGGCAAGGCACCCGGCAATGACGGCATACCCCCTGACCTGATCAAGCACTGCAAGACCGCCCTACTGCTGCCATTGCATGACGTCCTCTGCCAGTGCTGGAAGGAAGGTGCCGTACCACAGGACATGAGGGACGCCAAGATCATCACCCTCTACAAAAACAAAGGGGAGAGAAGCGACTGCAACAACTACAGGGGCATTTCCCTCCTCAGCGTTGTTGGTAAAGTCTACGCACGAGTTGTTCTCGTTCGTCTACAGAAGCTTGCCGAACGTGTCTACCCCGAGTCTCAGTGTGGCTTCCGCGCTGAGCGATCGACGGTAGACATGATATTCTCCATCCGCCAACTCCAGGAGAAATGCAGAGAACAGAACATGCCTCTGTACGTCGCCTTCATCGACCTCACCAAAGCGTTCGATCTGGTCAGCAGGGAGGGCCTTTTCAAGATCCTGTCAAAGATAGGATGCCCACCAAAGTTGCAAAGCCTCATCGAATCGTTTCACACCAACATGCAGGGGATAGTGCAGCACGATGGCAACGTCTCAGAGCCATTCAACATACGCAGCGGAGTGAAACAGGGCTGTGTACTTGCGCCAACCCTCTTTGGGATTTTCTTTGCTATGCTCCTGAGGCATGCCTTCAGCACAGCAACAGAGGGAATCTACCTGCACACAAGATCTGACGGCAGGCTTTTCAACCTCGCCCGCCTGAAAGCCAGAACCAAAGTACGCGAGACTCTAATCAGAGACATGCTGTTCGCAGACGACGCTGCAGTCGCAACCCACACACAGCAGGAGCTTCAGACCCTGATGGACCGCTTCTCCTAGGCATGCAAGGACTTCGGGCTTACCATCAGCCTGAAGAAGACTAACGTCTTGGCGCAAGGCACGGAAGCACCACCAACCATCACCATTGATGACTACAAGGTGGAGGTCGTGAATCAGTTCACGTACCTGGGGTCCACGATCAGCAACAACCTCTCCCTTGATACAGAGATCAACAAGAGGATTGGAAAATCAGCCTTCACACTCGCTCGCCTCACCACACGAGTGTGGGAGAATCCCAAACTCTCTGTCAAGACGAAGATGGCAGTGTACAACGCCTGCGTCATCAGCACACTGCTCTATGGGAGTGAGACGTGGACAACATACGCCCGGCAGGAAAAGAGACTGAACTCCTTCCACTTGCGCTGCATTCGCCACATCCTGGACATATCCTGGCAGGACAAAGTGCCCAACACAGAAGTTCTGTCCCGCGCCGGCCTTCCCTCCATGTTCACTCTACTCAGGCAGTGCAGGCTCCGCTGGCTAGGCCACGTTCACCGTATGGAGGATGGCAGAATCCCCAAAGACGTCCTCTATGGAGAACTGGCAACTGGCAGGAGAGACGTTGGCCGCCCACAGCTGCGCTTTAGAGATGTCTGCAAGAGAGACATGAAGGCCCTGGATATCAACACAGAGCACTGGGAGGACCTTGCAACGGACCGCTCCAAATGGAGAGGCACCCTGACCAGACAGCTCAAGGCGGGTGAAGAGAGACTGACTGCTGCAGCAGATGAAAAAAGGACCCGCAGGAAGAACCGCCACAGACCCAGCAGCACGGAGACCACCCACAAGTGTGACCTGTGTGACAGGGACTGTCATTCGCGCATCGGCCTGTTCAGCCACAGGCGGTGCTGTTCCAGCAGAGTAGACGTTTAGGATTCTCTTCCATGGTCATCATAGACCGACGGAGGCCGACGACATATCTTTGTATAAGGAGTTCTGAACAACTCCCTTATGTGTGGAAAAAATTATCCATCCTTGGATTCTTCTTCTTCTTTTAGATTTGATTGGCAGTTGGCAACCAGCTTACAGGTGCATTACCGCCACTGACTTGATTATCATCACTCTATATCTTTGAATAAGGAGTTCTTATAAGGAGTTCTGAACAACTCATGTTTGAAAAAATTATCTGTCCTTGGACTGTGTCCTGGACTGGGAGCCGTTTTCCTCTTATAGCTTTGTGACGTTTTCATAGCTTTGTGACATTTTCCTCATAGCTTTATGACGTGTTCCTCATAGCTTTGTGAATTTCTTCTTTAATCTCGTATCTGCGTCTCATCTCATTCTTCTTTTAGCTGTAGTCCATATCTGCATCTCATCTCATTATTCTTCTTCCTCTTTTAGACTTGATTGGCGGTTGATCCACCAGCCCATGATGTCTGTGAACTTAAAGATACCCCACTTAACAAGTCCTCAACTGCTTCCAAATGTAGCCCCTTAATGCCAAGATATTTTTCTGCTGCTTTCATAATTATTTTGATTTTTTCAGTTTTCTTGGAAGTCTGCACAGTGCAGTTTATCACACCTACCACAAATAAGACAAAATTATTTTCCTTCAAAACCACAGTATCTTCCTTAATTCTACTGCATGCACTGCAAGTCTGCACACTTTCCCTGTTAGAGTCGACTCCCACTTTTTTAGCTAGCACCTTTTTCGCAGCCTCTGCATATGTTTGTCCCTGGGAGACTTTTATCTGCTGAATTTCTGCTGCTCTTTTGCTGACTTCACAACCTTGATATGCAGAGCTATGCTCACCACCGCAGTTACAGCACTTTAATTTGGCTCCTCTTTCACACTTGCCATATTCATGTTCACCGGAGCATCTGGCACATCGTTGTCTATACCTCTGCATATCGCTGCAACATGACCAAACTTTTGACATTTGAAACATCTGAGCGGAGGAGGGACGTAAAGTCTGACTTCATAGCTCATGTAGCCAATATACACCTTACTTGGCAGTCTTGTTTCATCAAATTTTAACATTACTGCCAGACTATCACATTTTTTGCCATTTCTATTAGCTTTCTGTCACGCCGCGCCATTCATCAGTGGCGCCACCTGCTCACGCACCTGACAATCATCAGCGGCGAGGGATAAAGGCCGTCTTGCCCGGAGGCTCGGCCTGAAGCCGTCAGACTTCGTCCCTCACCGTTGTGAGCATACTTCTCTTCAGCATCACCTTTTTGGTAAGAAGATCGCTTACCTCTCTCCTTCAGTCTTCTCCCCTGTGCACAGGTGGATTCCCCAGCGGCGGACATCTCCACTCCATCGCCCAATCCTCGCTGCTGTACGGAGCTCTCCAGGTGGCTGTCTTCCGGGCTTCGCCCCCTTGTTGTGCCAGCTGTCCTGACCCACCAAGTAAGTCCTTCTCTCGCCATAAATCCCTCCTGTGTTGGTGTATGCCCGTCACCCTCTCCCTGTGCTCTCTCCATAGGGTTGCTCGGCTGTACGGTCACCTGCCTCTGTGCCTGGAGCAGACACCATCACCAACACATTTACATCCCGCAGACACGCACTCATTCACTCCTGCTGTTAATAAACTCTTTGAACTACTCTAAGCCTGTGTGTGTGCGTCTCCTGAGCCGTGCGTTATGTCAGTACGGCTTCAGCAGAGCGGCTCGGCGGACGGCGGGCTCGCACACCGGTTTACCACTCACGGTGGATCAGATTGCTTATCAACAGCAGGTTATCTTAAATCAATTATTAAACTTAACTAACCGGTTGGGCCGCTTAGATCCTCAACAGCCGTTCCCCCCGGCTCGTCAGGGTGGCGCCGCTCCTGCTGTTCCAGCGGCCGTCCAGCCGGCTCCAGTGGCACCGGTTCGGCTCACACCGATTCCGACCCCCGCCCGCTTTAGCGGTAAGCTCGGCGGAGCGCGGGGGTTCATTATGCAGTGTGAGTCCGTGTTCCACCGTGTGCCCGGAGATTTTCCCTCGGATCACAGTCGGATTGGTTACATAGGGAATCTTCTGGAGGGGCGTGCGTTAACTTGGACCTACGCCGTAATGGCGAGGCCCAGTTATGCCACCCTCACCTATGACCAGTTCGTGAGGCGCTTTCTGGAGGTCTTTGACCATTCTCAAACCGAGATGGTCCAGGTCGATCGGCTTCTCGCTCTCCAGCAGGGAGGCCGGTCGGCAGCGGACTACTCGGTCGACTTCCGGGTAGCGGTGGAGGAATTGGGCTGGGAGGAACGCTCCCTCTGTGGCCTGTTCCTCCGCAGCCTCAATAGTGATCTGAGGGATGAACTGGCTGGACGGGATATCCCTGGGACGCTAGCGGAGCTGACATCCTTAGCGATAAGTTTGGATAACAGGCTGCGCGAGCGCTCCTCGGGGTGGAAGTCTTCTTCTTCTCGCCCTCGTGGAGTCTCGCCGCACCTGTTCCAAGCTCGCCCCCTGGCGGCGCCACCAGCATCGTGCCCCGAGGAGTCGGAGCCGATGGTGACGGGCTGGACCAAGCTTTCCCCTGCGGAGAAACAACGCTGCCGTGAGTTGGGCCTCTGCATGTATTGCGGAGGTGACCAACACACTGTGGAGCGTTGCCCGCGGAAAGCCAGTCGGCGGGGTCCGCGAATCGCTGTAGGGAGCCTCGCGGATCCCAACCGGTTAGACACTCTCACTCAATTAAAGCTGCCCATCCGTTTTTGCCACAATCCCACTGGGCACCTCACCCACGCACTGGTGGATTCGGGCGCAGAGGGCAGCTTCATTTCACAAGGCCTGGCAACCCGATTGGGCATCCGCTGTCAGGCATTAAAACACCCCATCTCCCTGGTCCATCTCTCCCGTGCCTCCCTTGGGAGAGTTTCTCACCAAACCATGCCTGTCCCAGTCATCATCTCAGGGAACCACCGGGAGGAGATGGTATTTTACGTCCTGCCCAACTCTGTGTCGCCCGTCATCCTGGGGTATCCCTGGCTACGCCTCCACAACCCTGTCCTGGACTGGAGGTCCGCTGGGGTATCGGCATGGAGTACCTTCTGTATGGGCACCTGCCTTCAGTCCGCTGCCTGCTCCCCATCCGCGGCTCCCCCTGTGGCAGATACAGCACCTCCGGACCTGTCACTGGTGCCTCCAGAATTTCACGACCTGGGTATGGTATTTAGTAAATCGAAAGCTATGTCTCTTCCCCCGCATCGACCATATGACTGTGCCATCAATCTCCGCCAGGGGGCTCCCCTGCCATCTGGTCGGCTCTACAGCCTGTCGGCGCCGGAGAAGGAGACCATGAATACATACCTGAAGGAATCACTGAGCGCTGGGATTATTCGCCCATCGTCGTCACCCGTGGGGGCAGGGTTTTTCTTTGTCGGGAAAAAGGACGGATCCCTCCGCCCCTGCATAGACTACCGAGCGCTAAATGACATCACTGAGAGGGACCGTTACACCCTGCCCCTCATGGACACTGCCTTTCACTCCCTCCAGGGGGTGACCTGGTTTACCAAGCTGGATTTACGCAGCGCTTACCACCTCGTCCGGATCCGGGAGGGAGATGAATGGAAGACAGCCTTCCGTACCCCGAACGGCCACTTTGAGTATCTCGTCATGCCGTTCGGGCTGACCAACGCTCCTGCCGTCTTTCAGCGCCTCATTAATGACGTCCTCCGGGATTTCATCGGCCTTTTTGTGTTCGTCTACCTGGATGACATCCTTATCTTCTCCAGGTCCAGGGACGAGCACCAGGTCCATGTGAGGCGGGTCCTCCAAAGACTGCTGGAGAATCGTCTGTACGTGAAGGCTGAGAAATGCGAATTCTACGCTAGGACCACATCCTTCCTGGGATTCATCATCGCTCAAGATCAGGTGCTCCCAGACCCAGAGAAGGTGAAGGCGGTGGTGGAGTGGCCTACTCCCGCATCCCGGAAGCAGGTGCAACAGTTTGTTGGCTTCGCCAATTTTTACCGCCGCTTTGTCCCAAATTTCAGCTCGATCGTCGGACCGCTGACCCGCCTCACGTCCCCGAAGGTCCCGTTCCGGTGGACTGAAGAGGTCGCTGCTGCCTTTAGGGCGCTGAAGGCGGAGTTCTCCTCCTCCCGGGTCCTTCACCAGGTCGACCCCGCGCTGCAGTGCATTGTGGAGGTGGACGCATCGGACACGGGAGTGGGAGCAGTGTTATCCCAGCGGTCACCTGACGATGGTGCCAAACGGCCGTGCGCCTTCTTCTCCCGGCGCCTGTCCCCGGCGGAGAGAAACTACGATGTGGGGGACAGAGAGCTCCTGGCCATTAAACTCGCCTTACAGGAGTGGCGCCACTGGCTAGAGGGGGCGGACCTGCCTAGAGTACTTGCGATCTGCCAAGCGCCTGAATGCCCGCCAGGCGCGCTGGTCTTTGTTCTTCGCCAGGTTCCGCTTCTCAATCACCTTCAGGCCGGGCTCCAAAAACGGCCTGCCTGACGCCCTCTCTAGGCAGTTCACCCCCGTGGAGGCTGAGGAGACGCCCCACACTATCCTGCCCAGGTCGTGCGTCCTCAGTGCCATCTCTTGGGACATTGAAGACAAGATCCGGAAGGCGCAGGAGGTGGAACCTGATCCTGGCGGCGGACCGGAGGGAAGACTGTTCGTCCCATCTGCGGTCCGAGGAGAGGTCATCCACTGGCTCCACACCTCCCGGCTCACCTGTCATCCCGGCACCTCTCGGATGATCAGCCTCCTCCAACGGTCCTTTTGGTGGCCAGGCCTGTGGAGGGATGCAGCCCGCTACGCCCGGGCTTGCCCAATCTGTGCCACCAGCAAGTCGGGAAATGCCCCCCCAGCGGGTCTGCTCCAGCCTCTGCCCGTCCCCGGCAGGCCCTGGTCGCACATCGCACTGGATTTCGTCACCGGACTCCCCGTTTCCAACTCCTTTGACACCGTCCTGACCATCGTGGACCGTTTCTCCAAGGCGGCGCACTTCATCCCCCTGCGAGGTCTCCCTACTGCCCTGGAGACAGCGGGCCTCCTCGTCCAACACGTGGTCAGGCTGCACGGGATTCCGGTGGACGTGGTCTCGGACCGGGGCCCCCAATTTTCATCCGAGGTTTGGAGATCTTTTTGTAACGCCATCGGAGCCAAGGTGAGCCTCTCCTCCGGCCATCACCCCCAGTCTAACGGGCAGTGTGAGAGGACCAATCAGGAGCTGGAGGCTGCGCTCCGCTGTGTTACTAGATCCAAGCCGACGTCCTGGAGCAACCATCTCGCCTGGGTGGAGTATGCCCACAACACCGCCCGCTCTTCTGCAACGGGGATGTCCCCCTTCAAGGCGTCCCTGGGTTACGACCCCCCGCTGTTTCCAGCGCAGGAGAACGGGGTAACTGTCCCCTCTGTTAGGGCGCACCTTAGGCAGTTCCGCTCCACCTGGGCTGCCGCGCGTCATGCGCTTTTACGCACAGCGGAGCGCAACAGGACCGTGGCGGACCGGCACAGAAGACCTGCCCCGGCGTACAGAGTTGGGCAACTCATGTATGTGTCTACCCAGGACGTCACATTAAAAGGCGAGAGGAGGAAGCTGGCACAGCGATTCATGGGTCCCTTTCCCATCACCCGGATCATCAACCCGGTGGCTGTGCGCGGGGCTATTCCCCCCTCCCTCCGCATCCATCCCACTTTCCATGTGTCGAGGGTGAAACTGGCAGTCACTGACCCCCTTTGCCCTCCTCCTGCAGCGCAACCCGCGCCCCGGATGATTGGTGGCCATCCGGCCTGGTCCGTCTCCTCCATCCTGGACTCCCGGCGCCGAGGTCGTGGGTTGCAATACTTGGTGGACTGGGAGGGCTATGGGCCCGAGCATCGACAATGGGTGCCCCCGTCGTTTGTGTTGGACCCATCGCTCATCGCGGACCTCCACCGAGCGCACCCGGATAAGCCATCGCCAGGAGGCGCTGCTAGAGGGGGGAGTACTGTCACGCCGCGCCATTCATCAGCGGCGCCACCTGCTCACGCACCTGACAATCATCAGCGGCGAGGGATAAAGGCCGTCTCGCCCGGAGGCTCGGCCTGAAGCCGTCAGACTTCGTCCCTCACCGTTGTGAGCATACTTCTCTTCAGCATCACCTTTTTGGTAAGAAGATCGCTTACCTCTCTTCTTCAGTCTTCTCCCCTGTGCACAGGTGGATTCCCCAGCGGCGGACATCTCCACTCCATCGCCCAATCCTCGCTGCTGTACGGAGCTCTCCAGGTGGCTGTCTTCCGGGCTTCGCCCCCTTGTTGTGCCAGCTGTCCTGACCCACCAAGTAAGTCCTTCTCTCGCCATAAATCCCTCCTGTGTTGGTGTATGCCCGTCACCCTCTCCCTGTGCTCTCTCCATAGGGTTGCTCGGCTGTACGGTCACCTGCCTCTGTGCCTGGAGCAGACACCATCACCAACACATTTACATCCCGCAGACACGCACTCATTCACTCCTGCTGTTAATAAACTCTTTGAACTACTCTAAGCCTGTGTGTGTGCGTCTCCTGAGCCGTGCGTTATGTCACTTTCAGTCTCTGTACCTCTGTCAGTTTTGCTCCAGTTAAGTTCCTCATTATTTCATCAGTTGAGACAGCCGTTGGAATGCCCGATATCCACTCCACTCATTGCCTTATTTCCTTCCAATACTGAACACTGCACATTTTTCCCTCCATCTGAGTGACTGCGATTGCTTTTCCTTATTGGACACTATCTTTACATGTAACCAGCAACGAACCACTACGAAGAACCCTAACATTTAAAACTTCTCCAAGTAACCCATTAATTGCATTTGTGAGCTTAATTGGGTTCCACTCACAAAACGATGCCCCTTCCTGAGTAAGTTTAATGATTACTTTCCACTCCTTCTGTTCATTCTGGTATCGTTCATCCTCTGATTCCTCAGCACTTGATAATGGTCTTGATTGAGTTTCTTGACGTCTACATTTGTTTCTTTTAGACTCCACCGTGCTCCAAACTTCCTCTTCCTCGCTTCTCACCTCCATTCCTCCTAGTTGAATTTGTGTCCAGGTCGAATCGCCTTCTTCTCTTCAGCAGAGAGTTGCCTCCTCTTCATGCCGTGGCATCTGTCCCGTGTGTGTATGTGTCTGTCTGTCTATGTGTCAACGATCATAGGACATCATAGGATGGCCTATGATGTGCCTATGATGTCCCTATGGTGTCTGCATCATAGGACAGCCTATGATGCTCCTATAATGTCCCTATGCCTTGATGTCTTTATGATGTTATATAGACCATCAGGACTCGCGATGCCGTCATATAGACAAAAGGACGATGCCGTCATATACACAAAAGGACACCGCACTTTAAAGCACACCCATTCGAAGCAGTAAATCTGGAAATCTTACAAAAGATCACTCTATAGATTCAAGAAATCTGTCAGTTTCTGTGTAAATCTGGAAATCTTACTCATCACCCGATTAACAATAGCACACACTACTTTAAACCACACCAATTCGAAGCAGTACGTCATGTCTGTGTGTCGCAATCAGAGCACATCATAGGACGGCCTATGATGTCTGCATGATGTCCTATGATGATCCTATGATATCAGGCAACATAGGACTTGAGGATCCTATGATATCTGCCAAAATAGGACTTGCGATTCCGTCATATACACAGTAGGACTGGCTACCTATGATGTAGACATGAGGTCCTATGATGCCTGCCTTGATGTCTTTATGATGTCATATAGACCATCACTCACGATGCCTGCCTTCATGTCTTTATGAGGTCATATACACCATCACTCACCAAAGAAGAGATACTCATCACCCGATTACCAATAGACACAGCACTTGAAACCAAATGGGAGTTGCCAGAAACAGGAAAGAGGAGATACTCATCACCTGATTAAGAATAGGATACTGTGGGGAGCTAGGTGTTAGACTTCTTCACCCAGAGAGTAATGGATCATGAGAGGAGAGGTTGCCAGGGTCTCCAGACGAAACAGCAAAGGTTGGGCATCCCCCAGAGAGAAGAGGAGATGCTGGGCCGCCGGGAGAGGAGTGAAGTGTGGCACCAGCGTAATGTTATGTTCATGCGCCACACAGGCTTTGTTATGTAACGGATATGAACTCGTAGCCCCGGGCCGCTATGCAAATAATTAAAGGTATATAAGTGAGATGCACAGTGGCCTGGGAGCTCTTTTGTAATCCTGATCTGTTAGAGAGAAATAAAGTCTGTTTTGATCCAGCTTGTTGCCTCACTTGTTCATTCTCTCTACAACACTAATTTAAACCAGGATCAAATGCAGGCATCGTAGGACTCCCTATGCCATCATCAAAGATCATAGGACCTAGGACAGCTTGCAAGATCAAATGCAGCCATGACTCACGATCATGACTCCCTATGACATCATCACAGATCATAGGACTCACTATGACGCCATCAAAAATCAAAGGCAGGCATCACTGAATGAGTGCTGACGTGCTTGCTTACACCCTTGCTTACACCTGCTTTCTACAGGCATGCAGAAATACTTGCTTATACTTGGTTTCTATGGGCATGCATGGGTATGCACGGCTATGTACGGGTATGTACTAGCAATAGAAAAAGGAATTACCCATGGAAAGTAAACTACCTAAATAACTTATATACATCATAGATGAATAGATGATTGTACTCGCTGTACAATGCAGGACTATCAGGAGCAGGGTGCAATGTGAGGTACCAATTAGACTGCAAGGTGGCAGCAGAGTTATGACCAGAGTTCAACATCAGGGTGCGTTATTGTACAGTGAAATGGCATGTGGCAGGAAAAATTTCCTGTACCTTACTGTTCGACAGCAAAGCTGTAGCAAATGAGCTGGTGTGTGAGGAGGGAAAGGTGTGGTATCTTCCTCACCATGGTGTTCACCATCCTAAGAAGAAAACTTTGAAGGTGGTGTTTGATTGCGGAGCAGGTTTAAAGGGCACTTCTCTGAACTCCAAACTTTTTCAAGGACCTGATCTCACAAACTCCCTTTTTGGTGTCTTAATGAGATTCAGGCAGGAGAATGTCACCGTGATGATAGACATCAAAGCCATGTTCCACCAGGTAAAGGTGCCCAAAAGGCATGTAGATTTTCTTTGATTTCTTTGGTGGCCATTAGGTGACACCTCAAGCATTCCAGTAGAACAGGGGTCACCAGCTGGCAGACTTCAGTCTGGATTTGGACTCTGAGAGTTCTCTGTCCGGACCCCGAAGCCTTTTGATACAATTTGGGAAAAAGGGAGACTGTTTTGTTTTGATGGGAAAAAAGCAGAAAAAAGTGGAACTGAACTGCTGTATTGGCGACCGCCCAGGAGATTATGACACGAGCCCTTGGGCGCTGTCCTGCTGCAGATTTCCCTCGCTGTCCCACGAACGGCACTCTCACTCGGCAGCTCCATCCGCTCCAGAATATATGCAGCAGGTCGCAAAATCACAGTTCACTGTGCCCCTCCCCCTCTTCCTCCCCCCCAACACAAGACCGACAGCCAGGACATCCACCTCGAACAGACATGCTTAGTTTAAGGTCTGTATCCACGAAATGAAGCGCTGTTGTGAAATTGAATGTATTTACCGGGGTACTCCTTCCTCTATTCTGCCCAGAGTAGTCCGTGCTGGGATGCAGAGATGAGGTCGCTGGTTATGGAGGTTCTTTTCGTAGCCTTCAATATCATGTAAAAACTCAGTAAAAGTTCCGTGTGTTACTGAACATGAAAAGTTCCACCTCCCCTTTGCCTGTAATCATGGAGTTACTGTTAAGATAAAAACAGCACAGTTTACTGTTGAGATAAAAAAGTAAATGTTGGTAGGAATTCTGTAGTATAGAATTGTATTTTGTGTCCGTTTTTTTTTTTTTTTTGGTCTTAGTTTGAAACAGTTTTTTCTACACTGAAAATATTATATAGAGGTCTATTTTTTGTGAAATTTAGTTTTTTAGATATTAATCTTTTTTTAAAGTGTAATACAATTTAGTTTGTGTTTGCCTGGAAAACATTTTTAGGATTTTAGTTGTGGATTTTAGAATTTTAGACCTATTTATTTGGAGTCAACAAACACATTTAGTGTTCTCCTGTATTATAACATTTTAAATTACATATTTTGTTTGGAATTGAAGGATTCGTTTTAAATTTTTGTTTAAAAATTAATACAGAGCGGGACTTCCAGTCTGGACGCCATGGTGATAGCAACCTAATGCTGAAACTCCCAGACCCAATCCAAGGAAAACATCCTCAAAATCAGACCTAACAGATTTTCGGAAGATTAAAAATCAAAAGACAATAACACCATGCCTAACCAAAAGCAGAAGAAACTGACATTCCCCAGGTCAGGACGTGCAGCGGCCGCAGAATCGGAACCGGAGGACCTCCGTTCAGAAGACGAGGACCTGGGCCTAGCTAACAAAAGGATTAGCTTGAAATCGCTATTTGACGAATTACGACGATTTCGGGCCGAATTTCTTGAATTCAGAGAGGATCTAAAAAGGACGAACAGCAGAATGGACCAGGCCGAAAACCGAATCTTGGAAGCTGAAGAAAGAGTAAAAGTGCTTGAAGATTCTGTGCTGGATTTACACAGAAAACAGTCAAGGCTGGAGGCTAAGCTAACCGACCAAGAAGGAAGACAGAGACGAGATAACATCAGAATTCACGGTCTGAAAGAAGGAGCTGAAGATAATTTCAACACAGTAGCGGAATGCGTGGAATCCTTATTGAGAGAGAAGTTGGATATTCCACAAACCACCGATTTGAAGATAGAAAAGGCCCATCGTACATTAGCCGCAAAGCCAGCCCCGGAAGCGCCCCCACGTTCTGTGGTGGTGAGATTCGCCAATTTCAAAATAAAACAAGAGGTTGTAAGACGGGCTTGGCAGAAAAAAGGATTTATGCATCATGAGAGAAAAGTCTTCGTGGAGCACGATTACGCCCCTGAGGTTCTTAAAAAGCGACGGGAATATAACTACGCCAAAAAGGTTCTATGGGAACAGAATCTACGCTTTCAGACGCCATTTCCGGCGAAGCTAAGGGTCTTTTACGGTGAAGAGTCATGTCTTTATAATTCAGCGGAAGAAGCAACAATTGACATGGCGAGAAGAGGGCTCCCGGTAATGGTGTTTAAACCCGCAGCGAATCTGAGTGAAAAGATCAGAGCTCAAACATGGTCCACTCAGAGACCTTCAAAAACCACGGGCCAGCAGCGGGAAATCCAGCCCCAGAGCTACAAAGATAAGCTTTCCAGTTCCAGGAAGGAATAGCGACCTTTTTGGGTTTTTTTTTTCTTTTCAGTCACTCTGCACTTCCACCCCCCCTCCTACAAGGTAACAAACATTAAAGGAGATGCAGAATCAGCATGTGGTAAAACCTTTCATGGAGCAGTTATAGCATTAGAAACAAATGTCTTCTTAATTTAAAGGGAAAAAAAATCATGTTAAAATAGAAACGTAACAATGACCCACATGTCCTCTCCACACTAACAAATACTGTATTAGAGTGAATGCTTGCTGTGATGGGGGTGGGAGGGTGCACACAATCTCATAGGGTATAGGCATAAAAAAAAAAAAAATCATTACAAATTCGGATTGGGATCTGAAATTCACGTTAAAAACATGGGACAACTTACAGGGGTAAGAGAGGGCCCTCAACACGTAACAGAGTTTGAGGAATTTCCCTCAGAGCCTACACTCCATCAGGGCTCTTACAGGGTCTTTAAAGAGACCCCAGCTCAGGAAGTTTTTTTTGACAGTTTTTTGTTTTAAAGTTTCGTACACTATGTTCTTAATGTTTTTTATGTTCTTAATGTTCTTTCAGTTTCTGAGTAGCAAAAAAGAGGGCCACCACACTGTTATACTAAATAAGAAAATACAATGGAGAAACAGGGTGTAACCAAAATAGCCTCATATAATGTAAAAGGGATCCTGAATCCAGTTAAAAGATCCAAGATTCTACGCAAAATGAAAAAAGACAAAGCAGAAATAATATTTTTACAAGAAACCCACCTAACAGACGTGGAACACACTAAACTCAGTAGACAAGGGTTTAAAATGATCTCTTCATCTTCATACAAATCAGGGAGGAGGAGGGGAGTAGCGACATTGATATCAACCAAAATTACATTTGAAAAAAAATCAGAACACAAAGATAAAGAAGGGAGGTACAGTTTGGTAACTGGGCGGCTAGAGGGAGAAGATATCACCCTGCTGAATGTATATGCACCACCAGGGGCTAAATGGAAATTTTATAAAAATGTATTCAACCTAATGATAACTAAAGCCCAAGGTTTAGTGATATGTGGTGGAGACTTCAATCTAAGACTGAATCCATACTGGGATGCAACAGGTAATTCTTCACATCAAAATAACACCCAAAATAGGAATACTCGGATGCTACTAAAAGAAATGGGAATCTGTGACGTATGGAGGGAATTCAACCCCAATGTAAAAGATTATACTTTTTATTCAACGCCACATTCATCTTACTCAAGAATTGATTACTTTTTTATGTTTAATAGAGACATTGGAAGAGTAAAAACATGTAAAATAGGACTGATGGATCTCTCTGACCACAGTCCGATCTATATGGACTTAAACATCCAAAAATACACAAATAATACATTTTCCTGGAGGTTGAATTCAAATGTCCTGAAAGGACCACTGAAAGATGAATTGGAATCAGATATTCTCAGATATTTGGAAGAAAACGATAATGGAGAAGTATCCCCTTTAATACTGTGGGATGCATGCAAAGCTGTAATAAGGGGAAAAATTATTGCAAAACTGGCAACCCAAAAGAAACTGAGACAAGAAAAACTAATCACACTAGAGTCAGAACTCAAGAACCTAGAAAAAGAACACAAAGACAACACTCATTCTAATGGCTCGCTCAAGATTAAAGAAATCAAAAATCAAATAAATGAGATCTACACAATAGAAATCCAGAAGAAACTTACATTTCTGAAACAAAAACACTGTGAAGCAGGCAGTAAATCGGCAAAATTACTAGCCTATAAATTGAGGAAACAACAAACAGAAAGAGCAATCTACAAAATCAGAGACCCAGTATCAAAGGAAATAAAATTCAGAATTCAGGATATTCTTAAAAGCTTCGAGAATTACTACAAGAACTTATACTCCCTAAACACATTAAACCTTCCCCAACTTACGGAATCACAAAATAAAACCCTACTGTGAGAAATACAACCTAAAGAATTGGAAAAAGCAATTATGAAACTTAAAGCTAACAAATCTCCAGGAGCAGATGGCTATACAGCAGAATGGTACAAAACCTTTAAACAGCAACTATCTCCTCTCCTCCTGAAAACATTTAACTACGTCCTCCACACAGGGGAAATTCCCCCCTCCTGGAGACAAGGGGTCATTGCAGTTATACCTAAACCTGAAAAGGATAAACTAGAATGCTCCAACTACAGACCAATCAGTGTATTAAATCAGGACTATAAGCTTTTTACCACTATCCTTGCCAAAAGGTTAGAAAACATACTGACAGACTTAATTCACTTAGACCAAACAGGTTTTATAAGACAAAGACAGACACAAGACAACATTCGACGCACTTTACACATAATTCACCATATAAAAAAATATAACTTAAATGCAGTCATATTGGGATTAGATGCTGAAAAAGCATTCGATTCGGTTAACTGGTCTTTCCTATATAGGATCTTATCCAGTTTCAATTTTCATAATAACTTCATTAGAACTATACAGGCATTATATAAAAAACCAACAGCTAAAATAAGGATTAACGGTAATTTATCATCATCTTTTGAGCTGGAAAGAGGATGTCGTCAAGGCTGCCCCCTGTCTCCACTGCTCTTTGCAATCTTCATAGAACCTCTGAGCCAATGGATAAGACAAAATCAAGAAATTCAAGGTATTACACTTGGTCAGAAGGAACATAAAATAGCACTCTTTGCTGATGACATTTTAATATACCTAGGGCAGCCAGACACTTCTCTACCAGAACTAATCTCAGTTTTTTCAGACTATGGAGATTTATCGGGGTACAAATTAAACATGCATAAAACCCAAGTTTTAACATTCAACTATGACCCAAATCATTTTTCACTAAGTGAACTCAAAACTAACTGGGAGTTGGAATCTATGAAATATCTGGGGGTCAATATCCCGAAACAACTCGACAAAATTATAACACTAAACTATGATCCACTGGTGACAAAAATAAAATCTGACCTAGCAAGATGGAATATGATACCATTCTTAGGTACTGCACAAAGAAATGAAGCAGTCAAAATGAATATATTTCCACGTCTTCTATACCTTTTCCAAACAATACCGGTAGACCCTCCCAAAAAAACATGGCAGGAGCTGGACAGAAGGATCTCAAGATTCATATGGCAGGGTAAGAGACCTAGAATCAGATATAGAACCCTACAGCTAAACAAAGACAAAGGTGGGCTCGCGCTGCCAAATATCAGGGACTATTTTATAGCTGCACAAATTAAAACTTTAGTAGAGATATGTAACCCAGTCTACACTGCACAATGGAAGGAGATGGAATGCCAAATAACAAGTGACATCCCCCTACAGGCGATAATAGGGAACAATGCCTTAACTAAACTCTTGAATAACACTAACCCGTGGATAGAGACCCCGCTAAAAATTTGGTTTAAGATAGTCAGAGAGAATCAAGCCAAAGAGCCCTATCAACTTCTGCAATGGATTGCCTATGATCAAGACTTTACCCCTAATAAAACAGACACTAGATTTAAAGAGTGGAAAGAGAAAGGGCTGATAAAATATTACGATTTTTTTAAGGGGCAAACTTTAAGAAGTTTTGAAGATTTGAAAAAACAAGGTCTAATAAATCAAGATCTTTACAGGTTCTTTCAGCTTAGACACCACATAAACAATATACTTAAAAAGGAGGATTTGGAAAGGGCCCAGTCAGGTGTTCTGAAGGTCTTCTTAATGGCATATAAAGGGATCCCAGGGATCAGATACATTTCTAAAATATACCAAGGTCTTCAAGACTTAAAAGGAGACAACACATCATATATAAAAGAGAGATAGGAAAAAGAGGGGAATTTCACTTTACAATTGGAAATATGGGAAAAGCTAAATAAACAGCAATGGAAAAGTACCTCATCCCTGCAGTGGAGAGAATTTGGATGGAAAAACTTGGTAAGATTTTTCAGAACACCTGCACAAAACAAATTTACCCATAAGGGGTTGAACTGTTGGCGCTTGTGTGGTGAAAAGACTGCAAATCATTTTCATGTGTTTTGGTCATGCCCAGTTATCCACCAATATTGGACCAACGTACAGACAGTATTGGGGAAAATATTCAAAATAGCAGTTCCCTTTTCTTTTGTAATTTTGTATTTGGGTTTACTACCGGACTCACTGGAAAGACGAGGAGATAAATACTTATTCAATGTTTTAATATTGGCAAGTAAAAAAGCCCTAACTAAAAAATGGATGCTGAAGGACTGTCCTACACCTGAAGATTGGATTAACGTGATTCAAGACATTTACTCGATGGAAAAGTTGACATTCGCACTGAGACAGGACATGGATGGGTTCATGAACTTTTGGCAACCCTGGATCGCATATGTGTCTTCCATTAGAACTAATCTTTGACAAATACCATTTCAATAATGGTCCCGCTCTTTGTTCCAATGCTACTCAGTTGCTCTTTTACTTTTAATTACTTAATTTTCTGTTTGTTTGTTTTTTGCTGTTCGGTTTGTTTGTTTATTCGTTTTTTTTAAATTAAATTCTCCTTAATTTCACTTTTTCTTTCACTTTAAAAAAAAAGGGGGGGTGTTGTAATAACTATCCTACCAATGTTGTCAAATAGCAAAAAATAAGGAAACGTGATGAAAATGTAAACAATGCAATGCTGTAATGACCTGTATACCCTTTACAAAAACTTAAATTAAAAAAAATAAAATTAATACAGAGGTAAAAACAGCTAAAATAATAGCTTAATAAAATAATGTGTGAAAGCAAGTTAAATGATACTGGCCTGTCTGTAGACAGTTGTGGTCTTCTGAAAGAATGTTCATGAAATGATGGCAGTTTTTAAAAGCCTTCCATTAATAAGCCCATAATGTAATCCATTAATTAAATTATCCTGCTATGTGTGCAAGATGATTTAAGTAAGCATTTAAAAGTAACATATTTTTCCAAGTAACTAATTACTTTAATCATGCAGTAATTGGTATAGTAACTCAATTACTTTTGAAAAGAAGTAATTAGTAACTGCAAGTTCTTTACTAATTTTTAATAACTTGCCCAACATTGCTTGTTACAGGACTAACCTTAGTTTAATATGTCCCTATGGTCAAATTATTTTCATTCTGTTTTGGGGGTATCATGGGCAGCGTTAGGCCTTTTTTAGGGGTGCTGTAGCACCCCAAAATTTAAATTCAGCACCCCTAAAAATTGGAGTGAGAAAAGTTTTGATTATAAAATTGTAGTTCGTCTTTGACAAGCTGAAATAACATCCACAACATATTCAGTAGTTTGTTGTTTAAACTTTTTTAACTTTTAACTTTTTTTTCTTATACTTACTACTTAAGCCCAAAGCTGGCCATGGAACATGGCCGTTGACAACCCCTCACCATCGCACTCAGTTCTGGGCTGCTCTCTCTGCTCCCCTCAAGTTGGTTCCCTGCTGTTTCACTTTTTCTTATGATTATTTTTTTTCTTTTTAAATTATAGACTTTTTAAGAAACTTCATGAAATTTGAAACTTCGTGAAAAATATTTGCTCATGAATTGACATTTTTTCTTGAATTTGTGACTTTTGCATCATAAACTGGCATCTTTTTTCTTCCGTCTTTGTATTTTTTCTTCACTAATTTTCAGTCATCTTTCCATTGATTTTTTTTCCTTAATTTTTTTAAATTATTGCAAATGAGCTACATTTCTCTTGTGATTTCCTGACCTGTGTCTCAACAATTCATTAATTTTCTTTTTCTTAATGAATTTATTAAATCTTTTAAATAACTTTGTGTTTACAGTCTCAATGACTGCAAATGTACATATGTGAATTTTTTCCTCATAAATTTGCAACTTTTGCCATGAATTTGCAACTTTTATCTTTTAAATTCAAGATTGTTTTTCTTGTAATGTTGTATTTTTTTCTCTCAAGAATTTAGTACATATTTTAAATAAATGGACAGTCGTCCCTATAAATTTGTAACGTTATTCTAGTAAATTTGAAGCTTTTACTGTATATATGTTCGTGATGTTTTTTTCCTTGTAATTGTGTAGCTTTTTCTTCAAAGTTTTGCACCTTTGGAAAATTTTTAGACATTAAAGTTATGATGAAATATTTATGCAAAATTGATAATAAAGTAACTTTCTTTCTTTCAAACCACAGGGATTCACTTGTTAAGGGCAAAAGTGGGATAATTCTGACCTCTGTTAGACTATTAAGTGTGACGGCTGAAAGTTGCTACTTAACAAATTGGACCAAAAATGCCAGGGATGATTTTTTTTTTTTTTTTTTGGTCCCAGTCCAATCCTGGTTAAGACAGCTAGTAGCAGACATTTTTTTCTTTAATGGTTGCATTGTCAGTAATCACTGTGCACTGTTTGAATTAGAGAGAAAGAAGCTGTTGTCGTTTTGGTATCAGCAAAATATTAAATCCAAGCTGTCACTGTTTTTATGTATCATTACGTACCATGTTCACTAACTAGAAGCCAGGGAGGAGATGTATGAAAGATGATAACTCTAACAAAATTACGTGTGTGTGTGTGTGTGTGTGTGTGTGTGTGTGTGTGTGTGTGTGTGTGTGTGTGTGTGAGAGAGAGAGGGGGGGGGGGGCTCATTGGGTGCTCGGCATCCCTAAAGCTCTGATCCTAGAACTGCCCCAGTGGGGTATCATCATTTTTATCCAGGCCAGTTTCATTAGTTTGTTTGTTTGTTTGTTTTTTAAAAAATGATTCTGTTGAACCAAAATTCAAAAGCAATGTCTCATTTTCATTAGTTAATTTTCAGAAATTTTTTTATTTTATTATCACTTTTGTTAATTTCAGTTATTTCAGTGACCATTGTGAGATTTTATTTCTTTAACAGGAGGTTACCAGCAATTTTCCCCACGTCTGTATGCTTGAGTAATTAATTTTACTTAAATACAATTCGTGGACACTCTATGCACCTCTAACTGTGTCTACTTCAGACACCGAGAGACCAAGATTGAATTCATTTTTTTATTTTGTGTTTTTGTTCATTAATGATGATTTCATGGATGCGCAATGATTAATAAATGTAATCATTATTAATCTTAAAAAAGGATCAAAAACCTTTCTGAATACCATGATTTTGACACATTTCTCCTATTGCATCTCATGCTGGTCACAAACCAATAGTACAACTCTGAAACCCTTGGAATCCCTGTATAAACAATCCATCAAAATTCTGCATAAGAAGACACAACAGTATCACCATTGTGATATACTCGCCAAATACAAGATGTTAAGCTTTGCAAATATGATCATGAATGCAAATATACAGTTGGTCTTTAAAATTATCCATTGTTCTGCACCCCCACCTCTTAAGACTTTTGTGTACCTTACTTCTGAACAGAGTACCAGAATGACAAGGACTTCCTCTTGGTGACATTGTTGCATCCCCCTATGTAAAACTGCTTTTGGACGATCATCCTTCTCATATAAAGCTATAATGGAATGGAGCAAGCTCCACGCTGCTTTGAAGACCAGAATAAATTACAGAGACTTTTCTCTGGATTTTAAGTAATCAAGCCTGCCAGCATTGACTCTCTCCCTTAAATGGGATGTGAAATTGTACTTTTAAATTGTTTTTTATGTGTGCCGTCTCGCTTATCTTTTTAAACTTACTCCTTGCCATTCCCAGGATCAACAGTTTCTGAAACCCGACCTAAATTGCTTTCTATATGTTTTTCTTTTAATACCCTCCTGCCTCCCTCAGGGACTACAGATGGAAATTAGTGAGAACGCTATAATCTGGTACAGAGCATCTTTACCCTGTTTCTTTTCTGTACGTGATCCCTGACAAATAAACTAATAAACTAAAAAAAGTGTTTATTCATGATTAATCGCAATTAAAAACAAACATTTTTTCTGTGTCATGCACCTCAAATTTGTCATTTTTCAAGTTTTTACTACTCTTAACATATGCTTTCTGCTACTGCAGATTTATTCAAAGCTTTCAGCATGTCAAAAGAATGACGACGATCCAGAATAGTCACAAAAAAAAAAAAAAACTGGAACAGAACTCTTACCGGTTACAGGGCAGTTATGTAGTTACACAGTGCTGAATAGCAAAAACGTGTCCAGCAGCTCCAGCTGCACAGAGCAAAACACAAAAATCACACACAACACCCAGCCACAGCAGTCTCTCACCTCCCTTTTTGTTGTGACTTCTAGTAGTAGATAGACACAACACTGGCTTTAACGTGACTGTATTATAATGGTGACAATGTTGAGCTTTGCTGTTTGGACCATGGAGCATCTTGCATCTTTAAAGAGATGAACCACTGGACCAGCACTGTCCATGGCTCGGTTCCAGATCCAGTCCTGGACCCCAGAACCTCCAGCTGTGAGCCTCCCAGGGTCCACCGGAGTATCTCATGCAGTGGCCTTTCTTCTCTTCTCCGTCGGCCTCTTCTCTTCTCTCCAGGGTTCAGGTCAGGATTGTATATTGATACAGTCCATATGCCCACATAGTATGACTGTGATACTCCAGCAAATTGATTTGAACATCCAGAATGAAATAAAATGAGGAGTTTGTGCCATGAATAGGACTTCACATGTCTGTTTAGGTTATGCCATAGTAGCTGTATTTTGAAAGTTTCGCATTTTTTGTTCCACCACGATTAATTGTAATTGTGATGTTAAAAAAATGATCACGATCAATGAGGGCGTTGACCATTGTTGTTGTGCTAAGTGAACATCTATCAACAGAAACCAAAACCAGCTATCCCTAACCCTTGGCTGTACGTCAGACAAAACAGACAAACACCTTTAATCTCCATTCACCGCCTTTTTTGTTTTCCAGTCTGTGTAAGTGAATTGGTGAGACTGCCTGTGCGGTAGTGTCTGTGAGGCAGTGTATCCCTCGAGGTGCCTGTCTTGGTGGCACCCTAAAGCCTCTCTCTCCCCAGCGGCCCTGGGCCTGACCTTGCCCGCCGGCGGGGGGACATCTCCCATTAAAGCAGTGCATTGTGATAAGGCCATTTCTTTTCCTTCAGCATCCCTTTAATGTCATCCCTGAAATATGAAGTCATTAAGCGATATTAAAACAGTGCTGACAAACTAATTAACAGAAGACATTATACGGGATGGGCTCGATTAATCCGCTTTAATTGCTCTTTTAAATGGGGGCTCCAATTAAAATTAATAAAGATTTACTGGTGATCATACCAAACTACACCAAGAAGTGGTTGTCTGAAGGGCAGCCTAAAGTCAGCGGCCTCTGTTCTCAAGTTGAGTCCCTTTTGCTCTCGGCTCCCTCCCAGCTTGAGCCGTATCTACAGCATGAGCAGGAGATTAAACTGAAGGACTCTCCCAGTGCCCCCAGTCCCACTGCTCCCACTGTGTCTGACTCAAGGGTCTATGATCCTGTCTTTCTAGGACCCTGCTAAGGAGACTAGCCTTTTTTAATTGTAATTTTATTTCCAGTAATTACTCAGTGTGCAATATTATTCAGAATTCTGATACATCAGTATTTTATGAAGCATAAATCTGATTTATTTTACTTTATTTCAAACTGTAAAGGTAAAACATTTAACATATAAATTCCTAATGTATGTTTGGTGCCTAGCCCAGCACCATTTCAGTTTTTAGTGACAAGTGCACCCCTATGTGGTGGTTTGTACACATGACAGAGTGAAATTTTGCATGTTTTTGAGTGGGTTTTTTGAGAGTTTTAAAAGAAAATTACACTTTTATTCTATTCAAAATGTCATGAAATATACATTAATATAAACCAAAGTACATGTTTGTGGTGTCCAGAGCATCTTTGCTGCTGAACTGTGAGTGTGTGTTACAGCAGAGCCTCACTAGATGATGCTGTTACTCTTCAGTGAGCTGTCCATCTACAAGAACAAAGCAACTGGCTGATTTTCTTTGCAACTGCAAATAAACTTTTAATATTACTGCAAATTCTCCCAAGGTTAAATTGGTGTTTTGGCTTTAATTTTATCAAAGTCTATTGCTTTTTGCTTTTTTTAAAAAAAGCTTCATCTTCATTACAAACCCGCTTTGTTTTATCTGAGTCTCTCTCATACAAAACATAATTTCATATCTCACTGTTTAAGTTGAAGCCTTGTCAGCCAGAGGCAGTTGAACAGCTGAAGGTATTTCCTTTGTTTTCTTTCATTATTTCCGAGGTTACCAAGTCTTGTTCAGAAAATGTCACACAACAAATTAATTTGAGCAGAGCACTTTGGTTAAATCAGAGGCGTTTTAATTGAGTTGAGAATGTAAATCAATTTGCTGAAGAAGACTGATCTAATTGAAAAGAAAGGTCTATTAAAAGATTAGTGAGGTTTATTGTCTCCAGTCTTTGTCATCAACCAGGCGAACTAATGTTTTAATTTCCTTAATGTTATCATTTCTGATGTAATTGGTGCTTGGGTGCCTAACAAGTTTTCCAATTAAATGTTTGGTTTTGGGCTCTGACATTTGAATCTCATGCAGTAATGAGAGACACCGCACTCCAGGCTGCGTTCAGCTTTATTTTCCAATATGTCAGCGGGTAGAACAAGTGAGGGGGTCTGGAAATAAAAATTAAAAAAAAACAAAAAACGTGTTGAAAACCTGTTGCTAGAAGTTCAGCACTTTTGTGAAGTGCAGTTGCAACTTTGATTACTGCTATGTGACACTGTAGAAGAAATGTCATGTATTGTACTGAATTACACTTTCACATGGAAGGCAGATGCTAAATTTATTTATTGGTGACGATTCCTAAAAGTATGGAGTATGGGGTATCGGGCTTGTTGTTACGAGCTATTCGGTCTCTGTACGACCGTTGTGAGAGTTTAGTTCGCATTGCCAACACTCGGTCAGAGTCATTCCCAGTGAGAGTTGGACTCCGCCAGGGCTGCCCTTTGTCACCGGTCCTGTTCATAATTTTTATGGACAGGATTTCTAGGCGCAGCCAGGGAATGGAGGGTGTCATGCTTGGTGACCACAGGATCTCATCTCTGTTGTTTGCAGATGATGTTGTCCTGTTGGCTTCATCCAGCAATGACCTACAGCTCTTGCTGGGACGGTTTGCCGCTGAGTGTGAAGCGGCTGGGATGAGAATCAGCACCTCCAAGTCCGAGTCCATGGTCCTCAGCCGGAAAAAGGTGGATTGTCCTCTCCGGGTTGGGGACAGGCTCCTGCCCCAAGTGGAGGAGTTTAAGTATCTTGGGGTCTTGTTCACGAGTGAGGGGAAAATGGAGCGAGAGATCGACAGACGGATTGGAGCAGCATCTGCAGTGATGCGGACGTTGTACCGGTCTGTTGTGGTGAAGAGGGAGCTTAGTTCTAAGGCAAAGCTGTCGATTTACCAGTCAATCTACGTTCCTACTCTCACCTATGGTCACGAGCTTTGGGTAATGACCGAAAGAACGAGATCGCGGATACAAGCGGCTGAAATGAGCTTTCTCCGTAGGATTGCTGGACTCACCCTCAGAGATAGGGTGAGGAGCTCAGTCATCCGGGAGAGGCTCAGAGTAGAACCGCTGCTCCTCCACATTGAAAGGAGTCAGTTGAGGTGGTATGGGCATCTGATTAGGATGCCTCCTGGACGCCTCCCACTTGAGG